>OY720641.1:63579400-64259817 GCA_963169105.1 Ceriagrion tenellum
GCATGCCAACTTATCAGATTGTTTGCAGATTTTACACCTACATATTAGGTACCTTACAAGCCGCTGCGTGGGTGTATGGCAGGGGTGCTAGGACATGAGTTGTGTAAAATAAAGATTTTTGGAGGACAACCGGTGAAGTGTACAATGGGTGTGTTTGAAGTGGAGCTCTGGTTTTATTGTGATCACTTATTGTGCGGGCAAAGAACGAATTATTATATCTATTTGTTCAGCAATGTATCTCTCTTATTTTATCGCATCTGTTGGAACTACAGATGTAGTGTAGCTTCAAAATGATATTCCCCGTGTCATCCTGAAACACACTTGCTATGAATTTCTCAAACAAACTAAAGGCCTGGTTACACGATACATTAACCCGTACGTGTTCATGTACAAGTTCATGAACGAACGCGTGAACGTCTTCATGTACGGAAAAATGTACATGAACGTGGCCAATCTGCATGAATGAGTGGTTACACGGTGAATGTTTTCAGACAAGTTTTCGTAAATTTTCTCGAAGCGCATTACACACTTGCTTTTATCTCTCCCTATTAATGCGCATAATTTAAATGTTTAATATGTCATCAACAACAAGGATGCAGACGATGTGAATCCCGAATTCCAATTTTCATTTTTTTAAGGTTTCCCTCCGATTGGAACATCTTGTGGCAGATAAGGGAAACGACGTATTCAGCTGTTATTGACTCGTGCGCTTTGGTTTGTGAACGTAATGCTGTGATATTTTGCTCGCCTTTTGTACCACCTGGACTACCCCTTTGGAATTCATTTTTCTTTTCTACTTTGGATGTTCTTCTCCCTTTCTTTATGACTTGTGCACCGCCTGGACTACCCCTTCGAAATCAATTTCTCATTCCTACTGGGGGTGTTTTTCTCCCTTTTTGCTTGACCTTTGCACCTTCTGGACTACCCCTTTGGATTTTGAATCCATTAAGAACATTGGAATACTGTGCACTACGTCTCTACTTGCCCCCTGTTCCAGGCCATTTTGCAATTCCAATTTCCTCATCCAAGCGGTGCGCGGTCGTTAACGGGAGAGAAATGTCCAAAGAAGGCGTAAGGTCAGTATTGGTTCCTTGAGAGTAATCCGGGAGGTGCAGGGGTCAATCGGTAAAATCAGGCAAGCAATAACCAAGAGGAGCGAAAGTCAAAATAAATAAAACAGCTGGAGTCGCAACGATTCTGAGAACACAAAAGTAAACAAGCAACTAAGGTTTAGTTCCGTTTCCTCTCACTAGGTGTCTCTGCACAAGTGCAACTTGTACGAATGCATGAACGGAAAAATAGAACGGGTTCTATTTTTCCGTTCATGCATTCATGCATTCGTACATGTTGGTGTGGTTACACGGTGAATTTACCCGTTCATTCACGCGTTCATGCATTTATACATTAACTTGTACGTGTTAATGTATCGTGTAACCAGGCCTTAAGTCTAGTGTGCAGCCTCCAAGACTCTAGAGCAGTGGTTCCCAACAGGGGCGCTACCGCCCCCCGGTGGGCGCTGAGAAGTCTGAGGGGGGCGTTCTGTGCCCAAGTCATATTGAGGGGGCGTTGAGGTCCAGCCGCCGCCCCCTTGAGCAGTTGGCGTATTTAATGGCCACTGACGGCATTACTGACATCTTTGTTTCGATTCTTCAACTTTTGACGCTACAGCCTTTTGGTGCCAGGTGTCAGAAACATTGTTATAAATGCTTTCTCAGCTCTCGCCGCGGAAACCTTCGAGCGAACATTACATTGTAAAATTATAAAAGCAAAGAAGGCATCCTCTCTGGCCAGAAGCAATTCATAACAAATAGGCTATCGGATAAAAGGTACCTCGAGGCCCGAAATCTTCCACCCAATGCGAAACAAAGTAGCTACAGATAGAAATAGTAGCATTCTGAAGCTAGCAGCGAAGGCAATCTGGGAGGGGCACATACAGTCATTATTTTTCCACCAAGGCGCCACATTTCCACGTGGGATCCACATTGGTCCCGCATAGATTCCACATTACACCTGTGTGGATTCCTCCAAAATCCTTTAAACTACAAATTTCCACCAGGGATCCACTTAAACTCCACGCTAGTCCCACATCAATTCAACGTTGAAAATTTTGATTTTTGGGACTAAATGTTTATTTTGCAAACTTTATGGTTACCCTGAGAGACACACCTCGCTTACTTGATCGAGTTTTTACACAGTTCCATGCATTTCTATTTCCATACAATTTCAACGCTTTTTCCATGGGGAGTAATTGGTGGAAATTAAAGAAATTTCCACTTCCACCAAATACCCACACACTCAAGTGGATCCACGTGGGACCCACGTGGCTCCACATATTTCTTCCTGGGGAATCACGTGACCAAATAATCCATGGTGGTGGCTTTCATTTAACACTAGAACCGCCGAGGGGTCATTTTGACCCCTGAGGTATTATATGTTTGATTGTCACTCTTAGAATTTTTTAGATGGGGTCATCATATGTAGGTATATGACTTTAATCTATTTTCATGCCTAATTGGATGCCACTTAGGTAAAATATAAGTATTGTTATTTTTCTGAGGTACAGGCCCTCAACCCCTCGGACCGCCAAGGGGTCAAAATGACCCTACGTTTTTGTACATTGTTTTCTTGTTTGCTGTTCATGGAGTCTGCTTCGTTGTACATCAAATGGTATGCACCGCTTCCTCTTCCCTTGGTTGCTGAAGATGATAGCTAGCAGCCGGACTGGCATCAGCTTGTCTAGACCGCCGATTGCATGTGGTCGAATTTTGTCTCCCTTCCAAATTTTTTTCCTTGCCTTGTCTTGTCTTTCACAAAGTATCAAATGCCATCTCTCGGTTCTTTCCCCGGTTTTATTTTGTATACTTCCTGGCAACAGACAAATGCATTCAGCGACGCACATGCAAGCTGTTGAGCCGTGTCCCCTTTACAAATTCCACCCTTACCTTGTGTAGTCATTTACAAAATATCAAAATGTGGTTTCCCTCCTCTATCCCTTGTTGTCTGGGATCGTCAGTACACAGTCAAAGCTCCCGCGCGAAGACGGCCAGTCCACACATTTTTCAATATTTTAGATTTGGCCGCGATAAATGCATTTACTGTGTACAGAAAAGTAGCAGGTGAATATCTGCGGCGAAGAGAATTTATCAGAAAATTAGCGGAGGAGCTATGCAACAAATACCTTCCTACTGAGGAAACATCAGAATCCGATGATGGAGAAGGTGAAGAAAAACGGGAAGAGAATAGTCAGGGTCGCGCCCGTAAAAAATGCCAGATTGGAAAGTATAAAGGTAATAAAGCTTCCGACAATTGTAAATCATGCAAAAAATTCGTTTGTGGATCCTGCTGTCGCAAGATAAGCAAAACATGTCTGGTCTGCATATTGATGTGCTCTACAATTGTGTTCACTAATAATTTTATGAAAAAAGTCGATAATAATTTTTATACCAGTTTATAAACGATAAAAATATTATTGCTAATAATAACCTATGCAATTGTTAATTATTTTGCCGCATTTATGTACCCATATGTGATTTATGTACTAACTTGTTTTAAAAAACCATACGTGTAAGTGATCATAATTTATTTTAACTTGCTAAAATGATAATAATAATAATATTAAAAATTAATCGTTCTAAGTAATTTTAGATAAAAAACTGACAAGTGTATCTCTTTTTAGGATACAGTAATTTATTTTATAATTAAAATGAAGAGGGTCAAAATGACCCCTTGGCGGTCGGAGGGGTAGTAAAACCTACGGCGGTTCTAGTGTTAAATCAAACAAGCGTGGAAAATTATATACATTTCATTTCTTCCTGAAACAAATCAGTATAATTCAATTGCACTATAACCTTGGATGGACTCCATTCACCGGAACAACATCGTTTTCATAATTTTGCTAGAGGTACTGTATTACCATTTGGTACTTCAATGAACTTACCTCATTTCTCTTGATTCTTTATGTTGAAATTGCCAGCACATACCTTAACAAAGTGTAGAACAAATTCTTTTTTAATATCTGAAATCAATGCAGGCAAAGAAAGAACGCAAGAAGATTATGATCCTTCATTTAAGAGCTCCTTGAGCAAAATAATTTGTTCTCTCATGACCCTGATTCGCTCAGCTCTTTTAGCATTGGCCTCTGCTTTAAGGGTATTGCTCTTTTTTATTTCCTCCAGCATGGCATTGTTTCTATTTATGTGCCTCTGCCTGCCTGGCCACCTCCTCTCTCAGGTCATTCAGTGCCATCGCCATCTTCCCATCTCGTTTTTTAATTTTGATTCTTTTCCCTGATGGCTGTCCTCCATCAGTTTCCTGTGGTTGACTCTCCACAGTGTCTTCTTCCCTAAAGCCTTCCGAGGTGGATGGATCTGGGTCCATACTCCCACTTTCGGGAATTATAGCACTGCTGGAAGAAGCATTTGCTCAGATGTTATTACTTCCCATTATTGCAAGGGTAATCAATGTTCACCCTTCCTTTATAAATAAGTAGTAAGTTGCGAGTAAAACATAGGAATTTGTTCCAAATACTGACTTTGATAGAGAGGCCATGGTAGGAGGAGGATAGGTTGATGAGGAGGATAGGATAAAAACATCCATGTTCCTCCGAAGCTTGAGCGATCTATTTTTTTCCGCTGATTATACAACTCTCTGGCGGAGCTTCGGAGAAACTGGAAAAATGGCATCGAAAAAGTTGGAAAAAGCCACTAAAATTGGTCATTTTTTAAGGTGAATATCTTAGAAACCAGTGGCTTCAAAGTTTTTCTACATAATCTCTCTAAATATAACAGAACTGTCATAAATGTATATGACTATCATTTCCCTGAGATACAGGTGTTTCTCGGAAGAAATATTTGAAAGGTGTGTGACGCAAGCGGAGATTTACCAAGGTAATCTTTCGGTTAAACGTTTTAGTGAAAGATTCCGCGGAGTGGTGTTGGTGCTTGATGGCAATCGGGGTAACTACCGCGTTACGTCAATCTTGAAGACGACAGTTTCGCGAGGGTTTCAGCTTGCTTCTTCCGTACTCCCGAATCATTTTGGCTGTATTAATAGGCCGGCGATAGGACAGGTGCGATTCTCTCCCGCATTTTTTGGAAAACCCGCTTTCAGTTATAGGAATGCGTGTAAAGGCGAGTTACATATGGAAGTAACTTCCATGACATTAGCCTTGCAAGCGGGGAGTAGGATTTCCTACTCTGTGCTTGCAAGTCATCGAGGAGTATAGAGACGTTAATATTGGGTCGAGTGACATAATGCTTTAATTTGAAACCAGTTTAGTTGGAAGTCCGGAGGCTCCTAAGTGCAATACAATCCAGTCGTGCAGAGAAAGGTGCGAGGAAAGTGCAATTAACGCCCAGGGAGTGTGGACTTTTGTATCAAGGGGTATAGAGACTCTCTTACACTTCAATATCGACAAAACGACTCTCTATACTCCTTGATACATGTGTCCACACTCCCTGGGCGTCAAATGTCTCCATACTCCTTGCAAGTCACTGCCAGTTGACACTTCGATGTGTATGCACGCACCTCCATGGCAGTAGGGGTTGATAGTGGTGGTAATCGACCGCGATTGTTACTTGCAAGGAAAATAGACTCATTTAATTCTATTTTGCCTGCAAGTAGCATATCGATTCTGCGATAAAATTGCATCCGGTGGAAGCTTGAAAGTGCCGTATCCAAGTACATTTCGCCCCAACCCCAGAAATGAAAAGATGAAGTTTACGAATAATCCACTCTCCTCACGACAATTGAAAGGATTTACGTGTGGTTTTTGTGAATAATTTTTCTGGCCCCCTTTTCTACAGCTTAATAGGAATACACAGTACATACAATGTTTATCATCCGTGAGGAACATGCACCTATGGAGATATGTTCAAATTGATTTAATATGCTTAAGATAAAGACAAAGGTGTCTTCATCATTTATCTGGCCCCCTCTTCTACAGCCTAATAGGTATACACATTGCATACAATGTTTTCATCCGTGAGGAACATGCACCTATGGAGATATATTCAAGACTGATTTAATATGCTTAAGATATATATATGATGAAGACATCTTTACAAGATATATAGACGACATTTTTGTTATCTATCGAGTTTTTATTATACCTACCTCTCGCTGGTTTCGTTGCAAAAATTTTAGAGCCACCAAGAACGGTTTTTTCCCATATTAAAAATGAATTTCGTTCCACAATTTCTTGATGCTTATATTTTAGCTATTTCGCGAAAAAGTAATCTGAATTGTCTTGCTGATATTTTAAGTTTTTGGTAGATTTATGAACTGAAACCATCTAAACTTGAAACAGAAGCCATTTTCGACAGTCAATACGTTTACCAATCGATCTCAGATAAATCTGAACTCGGACCGATCTGGAAAATCCAAACAAGCCGACGCAGATCGCCTGGTTTACCGACACGGACTGAATATATCGTTGGTGGACGATCGAATCCATCAGTGGAAGCACGATTGACCAACGGTGTAAACGTGTGCAGGGTTAGAAATGTTCAGTCGCATTCTGAGTGGACAAAATTACCCAATGCAGGTAGAATTGCGATGTGCTACGATATCATCAACGCCATATCATTTGCCATTACTTAACTCTTGTCAAAACACACGACTAGAATAATAATGATTATATTTTGTCTCCCAATGACAACCAAAAGAATAACGAAGAGCGCAACAGACCCGCTGGTTCAGATCGATCTGAAATCTCAGACTGGCTGAGCAATCGGGCCGAGTCGGTCCACTTCTCAGATCGATCCCACTAGCCCGTTGCGTTTACCACATTGAGCTGATCCGGTCTAATCGATCTGAGATCGATTGGTAAACGTAGCGATTGCTACCGATCTCTTGGATCAACTAGGATGGGAATCACTTTCAGACCGTCGATTAAAAATTACACTCGATCGTTTATCTTTCTGTTAATATCTTATGAATTCCAACATGCAACGGTAGATCAGATCATGAGAATAAAATTAAGGAAGGAATTATGCAAGGAATTATTATTCAAACTATCCAAGGAATACGGCAGCACCATAGCTGATAAATGTCTCAAATCCTTCCATAGTCGCCGGATAGCTTTTGGCACCGACTTCACATCCCTGTAATCCGTACAAGTTAATTGTGGACACTTACAGAGAAACTGGTTCCAATGTAGGGTTTGCAAAGAAATACACGTTTTCAATTACGGAAAACTAGTGCTCAAAATCATGATTAATCATCCTTCAGACCTTTGATGACTTGAATATCCATCGAAAAAGTAATTTATTAGCCATCGCAAGAACTGTCAGAAACGGGCGACAGATCTGTTATTAAAGGGAAAAAAAGAGTAGCAGCGTTAATGGGTAAATGCGAGTGGGAGTGGGGTTGTTACGGCGTGTAAAAGGCTCAATGTGGATTTTGAAAAGCTGCCGAATTGAAAAAAAAACAGAAACTCAACGAGCATCCGACGAATTGAATGGCGAGGGAATATAAAGATAAGAGTAAAAAAAGAGGAGAAGCGGACAGGATGGATACAGACGGAACCAAAGAGTTTTTGACGCAAAAAGATGGATACCTCTCAAAGCTCTCGACGTGTTTCTACTCCCGGGTAATTACGAGAATAATCGAAAACAAATGACTGTCTCTAGTCTGGTGAACTTAAATGGCGTAGCGGAAAATTTAGCAAATAAACCAGGACGAGTATAGGGTAAAATAGACTTTCCAGAGAAACTTTTGCATGGGAAATTACCTGCGACGTAGTTTGTCGTTGAAGCGAGATTTCAATTATAAGTTGGCTAAAAGAAATATCTCATTTGATCATAAACGAGTTCACGCATGTTTTCCAGATGCTAATTACTCTTCACATAACTTTCATCCAGTAAGTTAAAAGAGTCCATGCGGAGGGTGAGAAAAAAATGCTAGCAATGAAAATCAAGCGACATAACTTGTCAAAATCAAATGGGAAAATCCACGCTACTTTTTATAATCTTGTCGGGATCGGTTCTTTAAGACTATATTTGAATTTACTTCGGAATATTGAAAACAAAACTTTGTGTCTCTTAAATATTTGTTGTTAAGAGCAAAACCGGTTTCGGCAGTTACGCCATCATCAGATATGCTGAACTATCTTTACTACAATGTCGACCTTCCACCAAGTGAAAACTTAACAATTTGAATCACTTCAGATTAGTTTAAAAAAATTAATATTAAATAAAGATGGAAGACTCATAAATATTTCTAAGCGTGGCAAAGACTTTATGAGCCTTAAAACACAAAACATTCCTAGATTTCACGAGCTAATACAGGTATTTTTACTATATTTGAGAGAATAGCTTTATTTACACCAACTTCCCATGTAGCACCAACGGTTGGGCCAACGTTGGGGAACTGTTACGTGCAGTGATTGGTCAACCGTTATTCATGGCCGTTTTGTCAACCGTTATCCAACTGTGATGACTCAACAGTTCCCCAACCGTTGGCTCAACAGTTCCCCCACCATTTACCAACAATCATACAACCATTTTTTCAATTAATGTGCATTGCCATTAGGCATAACATTGGTTGGTATATGCAAGTGCCGAACTAATTATCTTCCCTTTCTCTAAGCCACCCACCTACTTTGTGATTACTCGATTCCGCCATTATGGTCGGCATGCTATAGGTCTTACTCCGGTACATGTCCCTGGGGGTCAAGGTTGATTTACATCAGAACTAGGTAATTTAAAACTCGAAGGTAATGCTATTCCTAGAAACTGACTGTTAAGGCAAAGATGAAGCAATGCGCCGCACGTGGCATTTTAACTATCTCAAACCCGTTAGTTGCCTCCAAACAATGAAGGTGGCTCTATAATTATTTTTTAAGCTAATCGACTCATGTTCATTTCATTAGTATTTCTGGAAAATATGTGATTATCTTGAATTGATTTACAAAATTTACATGGAAATGTGTGAAGGTGGCGAATGAATTATGCATGAAATTCAAATCCTGGAACCGGGAAATCCTAGCCAAGTGCCAAAATATCGGTCACAATTGGGTTTCAAAAGAATTTCACCCTTACAATCAAGGCAAGTTTCAAGTTTTTAACCGGTTGAGCTAATCGACAGTGAAGGGAAATCCGTGTCAATTTGCACTTGCATACTTTATCTCGTGATTTACGCATAAATGTATTTCAAATTCGTTCTCTATTCACAGACAGCCTTTCACTCCAACTATTGAAGTAGTAGCATTTGTTGATAACGAAGTTGAAAACATTATTGATTAACTTCATCGATTAACAGTTAAAACAGTCCAGATTAAATGACTTTTCTCGCTATTTTCATATAAATGTTTCTTATTCAGATTTGCAGTTGGAGTTCTGTATTTCAAAAAAGCGATATTTTCCAAGAGAAATTGGAGAAACCATGAGAAAAATTAAAAGAATCACCTTTAAAATATCGAGGGTAGGTCAGGAACAATGTAACTATAATACTTGGCCGACATGTTGGAGTGTAATACACCCCATCATAAGTGCAGTGCAGAAAATAATATATGAAGATACAACAACCGTCAATTAATAAAAAGATCACCATATACGTAATAGCACTAACCTAAACAAAATCTGTCCTAAATTTCTCTCTACTGAAGATGAATCCCTATGATTCCAAGCATGATGAGCAATTCCAAGGTTATTTTTATATGTATAGTAATTGATGTATAAATTATCATTTTACTGATAGACGGTTGTTGTACCTACGTATATTCTTTTCTACATCTGCATCTACATAATGCCCTGCGAGCCGCCGCACGGGCGTGTGGCAGGGGGTATTAGGTCACCAGCCTTGTAGAGATGTAAGTTTTTGGGAGGTGAAATGGTGACATGTATTATGGCAGTATATTTAGTGGAGTTCAGTTTTTATTGTGGTCGCTTATTGTGCGCGGAAAGAACGAGATTTTATACCTGTTTATTCGGCAGAGTATCTCTCTTATTTTATCACTTCTGCCAGACCTAGAAATGTAGTGAGGCGTCAGCATAATATTCTTTTTGTCACTCTGAAACACACCAGTTCTAACAAGTAGCCTCCAAGTCTCTAGGGGCTCCCACCTTACTCCGTCTAAAAGTTGTGACACACTATATGTACGCTCGTAGTAGTTTTTAACGAAACGCGCTGCCTTCCTTTGTATTTTATTAATTTTTTTAGTTAAATCTTTACGACCAGGATCCCAAATGCTTGCAGCTTAATATTCTTTTTGTCACTCTGAAACACACCAGTTCTAACAAGTAGCCTCCAAGTCTCTAGGGGCTCCCACCTTACTCCGTCTAAAAGTTGTGACACACTATATGTACGCTCGTAGTAGTTTTTAACGAAACGCGCTGCCTTCCTTTGTATTTTATTAATTTTTTTAGTTAAATCTTTACGACCAGGATCCCAAATGCTTGCAGCTTATTCGAGGTGTGGCCTTACCAGAGCAAAGTAGTAAAAAACTATTTTACTTTTCCACTCGAGGACCTTCTTATTATACGCTTAACAAAACCTAGCTTCTTTAATGCTGTGCCGCATGTTTTTTATGTGTGTTCCCCCCGATATATCAGAAGCTACGGCATCTGATTTTACTGTATCTGAAGATTTTATGTTTACTCCACCCACAATACGTATGGAATTTTTGTGATGAGTTTCGCAGGAATTTAACTGTGGTGCATTTGCTGATAATTAATTCTAACCCTCACTCCTGGAACCACGAATAAATGTTGTTAAGGTCCGTTGACAGAGCTTCAAAGTCCGCGTCTTCGCTCATTTCACGGTAGAAAACTTTATCGTCTGCTAATAATCTTAATTTACTGCTAACTATACAACTTAGGTCATTAATATAAATAATTAAAAAAAAGAGGACCGATCACGCTTCGTTGAGGAACATTTGATGTGACTTCTGTGACTTCCCGATCCAGGCCCAATTTTTCTCATGGCAATTTCTTCAAGTATCTTCAGTGTTAGACACAGTAAAACGGCTTCGATTTTGATAATTTACTCCTGACTACCATAAACTTTGAAGGAAAAATAGAGGGTAAAATCTCAGGGATAAGGTAATGGACCAAGTAAAGAGGAAACTACTAATAAAGGGCAACCAAGAAGTAAGGGAACTAGCATACACGATGAGTTATGCCCAGACACGGGCACGTGCCCATTTAAGATCAGTTATGGATTGATGTCGCGCGTGGCAATTCGAGTGTGTCATTCCGTCAACGCCAGAAATTTACTACTCACATGACAGGTTACTTCCTGGTTGCTCTTTATTTGCAGTTCCCTCTTTATTTGGTCCATTAACTTGTTCCTGGGATTTTACCCTCTATTTTTCCTACAAAGATTAGGGTAGTCAGGAGTAAATTATCATAATCTAAGCCGTTTTACTGGGTCTAACACTGAGGATGCTCCTTTGACTATGTCTAACCCAGAAAGGCTTGACGCAATGCCTCATGTGTTTGTAATTCGTTCTATAGCTGGGGGATATTTTCCTCCCATCAGGAATGGAGAACAGACAAAAGCTATTCCTTTTATCTTCAACTAACCAATTTTTATTTTGATCTTAAAGGTATCAGAGCAGTTCAAAAAATAAGTCATGGGTCCGAGAAGCCGACTGTGAACCGGATACCACACATAATAAATATCTCATACGTCTCTCTCACGAGCTCATGAGATCTCTCCGGGAAAATGCTGTTAATCAGACGTGTTTTTTGGACACCACGTTAGCTCTGTGAACGAAAGGAACGCGGAAAAATTTGCTTGGTTACTAATAACCATATTAGTCCAATATTAAGAAAAGTGTCCCCATAAAATTTATCATTCCCACAATTGTTCCTAGTCAAGGAAATAATTGATAATAATTCATTTAATCATTTAGTTCAGTTGTGTTGAATATAATTGAAAATGTTTTTATGAATTGATTCAACCGTCATAAATTCAACCAACTTTACTTTTGGCAGGTTTTAGGTAGATATTCTCGCACGTGAAGTAAAGAACTGTGAGCGTTTGAAGAGAGCTAGACGTCTAGACTGTCAGAAGAACAACGAAAAATTGTCATAAAGCCAGCAAAAACTGATTCATTGTGCAGAGACCTATCCTTCCAGGAATGCAGCGACCCCAACATTTTTTGCACATCTTCAATCCAAGAATTCCAAGCGGTTGGATTCATCACTCCTGACGTGAGGAGGATTAATGGGCCATCGTACAAAGGGTGAGTGGCCCCACACGGTCGGTTTTGGAATGAACAGGTCGGCTGACAAGATCGGCATCAATCCATAACTGACCGCGTGTGAGCAAATTTTGATAGGGAAGGGTGACGGGCTACAGTAAACCAATCTTAGGATTGAATAACCAATTCCCTATCCTCACATAGCTCTTTCGCTTTCCCGAATTTATTCATTTCTTTACGCACTTTTTTCCGATTCTGAAGAGTTTCTTTCGCCGCCTTCATCCATGACTTTCGCGGCCTACTTCTGAAAGCTATCACCCAACAACCATCGCATATATGTATAATGTATCTAAAATAAAAAATAGAGAGTATATATGTATTTACTTATATACGTTTACACAAATATTCAGACGGAAAAGGTAGAAAGAAAGTGGATAGGAACACATAAAATCAAATAACACAATGGTGGTGTGAAGGTGTAAAGATGGCCGATTCCAAGTGGAAAAAATTTAACTGATTAGAATCGGCCGTCTTTACACCTACACATCACCATTGCGTTGTTTGATTTTGTGCTTTCCTTTCCACTTTTATTTTACCTTTTTTGTCTGAATATTTATGTAATGAATATACATTATGGATCGACTCTTCGCCAAAAACTGTTCCCTAAAATTCCGTAAACAAACAACTTTTTCGATTGAGTCGCCGTCTAGTGATGAAGGACGGCAGTTCAAATATAAATACAGTCTACAGATCGTAAATAAACACGTCTTACCGATTTTGCTTACCAGTAATCATAATACAGTGGATAAAAATATAGTATTACTCGTGGGATATAATTACGCTCATTTTAATATTGTCCGGTCTAAATATATGTTAAATTCCTCTCCAAATTTAATTACACAAATGCACAAATAACTTCTTAGCACTTCGTGAATTTCGTTCCACGGCAATTTAATAAAAATACGAGGTGAAAACAGTGGAATGAATTAGAAGATGGATACAAGTACTATAAGGACTTCAAAACCAAGATCCGAGAATATCATCTATGGATGAGAAATTGCGCCGATCACTATCATTTTAATTACAAATAAAGGAGAGATTGTTGAACCTACTCCGAGGCCACACAGGAATAGTCGGTTACACATCAACATCCACATCAATCTATCTAGATCATACCATCTAATTCCTAAGGCTCTCAACAGGTAATAAAAAAAAATGTTGCTGTAAATTAACAGTAAAAGATCCACACACCAGAGAAAAGGCTCACGATAGTAGTTTCATGTCTCTGACACACTTCCTGAAGTAGATAATTCCTCTCTAGCATTTACAAAGTAACTGTTAGGTCTCAAAAATAGTCAGCTATTATTCACAGCATCAAGTAGTTCATATCTCTTCAATCGTTATTGAATATTCACCACAGTCTCACGTTAAGAACAATTGACAACGGCTATTTACGATTCGAGTGAGGAGACTTTTTTCTAAGTGGCGCCAAGAACTGAGAGAACTAAATGTGGAAATTGAGGCAACAAATTACCTAGGCAAAGATTCCAAACATTTAAATCGCAACATTAAGAATTTGTACTTAATTATCTTACCAACGGTTCTTGCCGCGACTTTGTCCGACCGTTAAATATATATTCATGTTCATTCAAATTTAAATATATATCATGATTTATGTATTTATTTGCCGCTGAGCGGTCTGTGTGAATGAATGAATGTTTACTTATATATGTTCATATACATGTTTATGTTCGCTAACTCCTCGATAGGAAAATGCAACACAAATTTCAAATTTGAACGATTATTAAATGTCTCTCCTGCGCAGATTATAGGCTACTTTTCATTTAAATAGCGGCCTCCGGTTCGATCCCAGACGGGCAAAAGCGTTTGTATAAAAATACATGTAAAGTTTATTTTTATTGGCTGCAGACCTATTCTCTTTTGCATAATAAAATTAGAAATAACGGTTAGACAAAGTCGCGACAAGAACCGTTGGAAAGGTAATTAAATACAAATTCTGAATCTTGCAATCGATTTTTGTTAATTAACTAAATTAAGATTAAGCTAACCTATTCAGCTTTTGTGGTTTTCTTTTAAAATAATTTCAATTTTTTCACACCCGTTGAATATCAACGGGTACCTTCCGCTAGTATTCTATATATTTCTTTCTATCATGTATGTGAAGAATAATATTGTTAATTTTGATGTGAACAGTGTATTCCACCAACACCACACAAGGACAAAAAATGACATCCATTTCAATTATGTACGTGCAAGAGTTGCTAAAATGGGACACTATAAAATGGGCATAAAATTGTTCAATAAATTACCACTGTGTGTAAAAGAAATAAAAAGCCTCAATGCTTTTAAATCAGAACTGCAAAGGTACTTACAAAATAATTTGTTCTATTCCATTGAGGAATATCTCAATGACACTGCCTGTTAAAACATTTAATTGTGTATAATATATGTATGTATGAATATGACGTGCCCTATATCTTTTTCATATTAATGTATCAGATCTTTGGGAAAATAAAGACATTATTATTATTATTATATTTTGTGTAAGCCGACCTCGTGAATAGTCTGACCACCGATTTATATGCCAAATAACAGCACCTATTCCTATGACTCTTGGACAGTCCGATCTTACACACATCGCGACATGATGTCGAGACTTTCAAGGCACAAACTTTTGGAGGTAAATTTGCTGTTTACGGGCCCAAAGACAAAATTTTTTTTCGAATGTATCCAAAATCTGTTGAAAAACGTAATATAAAATGAAATGTGGTTCTATCAGCTTCAAAATGATGCATAAAGTAGTGGTGTAGACGCTCGAGGAACCCGGCAATAAGAGATGAAAAGGGGGTAAACAGAAAATTAACCACTTTTGGAGATAAGAGATATTCGATATATGAACATTTCGATATATTACCCTTTCGATGTATGTACATTTGATATTTAAACCTTTCGATACGTGAACATTTCGATACATGAGCCTTTCGATGCATGATACTTTAGATGTACGGACTTCTCGATATCAGTACTTTTCGACAAATGAACCTCTCGATATCAGTACCATTGGGTATATGAACCATTCAATCGATGAACCTTCCGATATGTGATCCTTTCGATCTCTGAACTTTTCGACATCAGCACCTATCGACATATGATCCTTTCGATTTATGAACCATTCGATATATGACCTTTTCGGGATGAGAACAGCAGACAAGAACGAAATAAGTTTGCAAGTCTGTGTAAGACAGCATGGCAATGTTGTACAAGAACTAGTGTTCTCAGCCTCATTGCCTGGGACCAGACATATTTCATAATTTCACCATTCTTCCTCATTGCTTTCTCAATGAATCAAGGAAGATAATCAAAGGCGGTTATAAGCACCTTTCCGTTTCACTGTTTTGTTCTTATTATTTTAAAATTCTTCTCAACCTCCATAAAATCTGATACTACCGCCTTTGCATCTCTCCTTCAATCATCAATGAATCGTCTTTATTCTTTTCTTTATGCTTCTTTCGTTTCCTTTTCGATGCGTGCATGGAAGGTCAAAGAGGACAATGGGAAACCCTGTGTAACTTTTCCTTTCATTTTAGCTCCTCCATTTCTGTAAACGCATTCAATAGCTGAGATCTTGCTTTGTGCGTGTGAAGCTGTCCTGCGTTACAAAACGTTACTTAATTCCTTTTATATCCGTTTAATCAGGTGATTTATTCGTCACCACTCCAACTTCGCACGTCCTTCCTGTTAGACGGAATTTTGTTATTTGATGTCATTCCAATTATATTCTGGGAATGTCTTGATTAGCGTGTCGTGTTTATATGAAGAACAAAGTCTCTTTCCTTGATGTTTATTTCAACATCAAGGAAACTTAAACTCAACGGTGGTACACGCAAGAATGGAAGAAGGTGCTGGGTATTTCTCGATCCAAAAAAATGACATCTTCGAAGCAAACAGAGTGAGGAGTCAGATGAAAATTCTCCAAAGAGCTGAATGCTTGTAAAATTATTGCAATGATTGGTTTTTGGCTTGATATTACATGACTACAGGAGTCGAAGTCATAAAAAATTAATTTAAGGTACGTCAGTAGTTAGAGAAAGATAGTTCTCATCTCATAATGGAGAAGACATTCTCATTTTACGTATTATTATCAGCAGCTGCGGGAAGCATGAATCAAATATTACAGTATTAATGGCACAATAGTATACTTTTACATGACTGAAATTCTAAGTAATTGCATAAATTTAATCATACAATTCTTTAATCTGACTCATTTTTTTCATGCAGTGCGTTCAAAACTCCTTCAAAAGAGATTATTTTTTCGATCATGAAAAAAACTGCGGTGACAATATGATTTATATAGAAAATAGTCGTGAAAACATGAGAACACTGTCCACTTTTTTACAAGATCAATGTGCTAGAAATTACTCATTTCTTAACAGAGGTCTCTCTGGAGTGCATACACGTACCATTGCCCACGTAAAAGGGCTGGTATTTTTCGTTAAAAACCACGGAAAATAATTCGATAATGGAATTATATTTTTGTATCTTTGTAAGGGTGAGGTGTTTTCCTTTAAATGAGACCAAATTCATCGATTTCTAGGGGCAATGATATTTCGCTGATACTACCTTAAATGTCTCTGTAGCCGGCTCCAATGTTTAGGTAAGCCTGTGCTGGAAATATATATATTATCAGTAACCAGACAGATTAGTGTTAGACAGCTAGCATGGAAAAAACGGAAAAATACTACATAAACGCATAAAAATATTTGCGTACCTACTTTCAAGTAGTACCTAATTACAAGTATAAAAATAGATCATTACCCTGTGTCTATTAAATGTTTCTCACTAAAATTTAAATTGAATAAATTCCACTACTAATGGTACATTTTTCAATGAAATAAACAATTATAAATTAAGCTTGCTGTGCTGGTAAATAAATGAGTATTTGTTTATCATGCTAAACTCACAACAGTATTATTGCATGTATTTTCTTTTGTTGTTTGTTGAGTGGGAATTTAGGATGTGATGCCTTCAAAAAGAATTTGGATCATTTTATGCCCCGTAACGCTGCAAATGTTATGATTCTATAAATTACATTACAAAGAGACAACGTGATGAGTTACTCTAGGTATGAATAATGAATGAAAAAGGCTACTCTTGCTATTTCAAATCGATCAATGGGAAGGAAGCACTAAATTCAGAACCGGATCCGATAACCGGAACGGATAACAGAAAGTAATAATCGGAACCGAGAACCAAATCTAAGAACCGAACCGGAACAGATAAGAAGTAGAACCAACCCATCTCTCAAAATAAAAATTGTTAAATAATCTTCATATTTTGAAAAGTAGTTTCGTTCTGTAATAGCTAAGGCATGGCACCAGAGGAAATAGCTATTTTTTTTTTGCCGGACGATTCTGTTGGTCCGTATGTCTCCGGAATCCCGATAGGCTGCTGAGCCTCTCATCAGGTTTTCCAGGGACCGGACCAACAGAAATTGACACACATCCATGCTCTGGGAGGTTTAAAACCCACCCAGGCGGGACTCGAACCCGCGACCCTTGTTTTAGCAGGTGAGGACTTTACCCCGCTGCCACCGGGGCCGGCGAGTTTGAGATTTCTTAACGAGTTCTAAAAAAAGGGGGCAGGTTATCTGCAAGTCATTCCCCATGAGCGTTCCCCAGCTACGGACTGCCGAGCTGAATCAGCGGGCGAGAGGGAAAAGACGGGATATAATCGTGTACCCCTCTCCATGGAGCTGAACATGGCTCCATCGTAAGGCAACTCATATGAAATATTATTCATATTCTTTCTACTTGTCAAAAACAGAGTGCATTGCTTGATATGATTAGTCGACTTCCGTCCATTCGGAGATAGGATTCCTGATGCCAATTACTCCAATTTCACCTCGGATAAATTATATTTTTGAAGAGGACGATCTCAGATTTTCCTCTCATACCCGCTCGGAGGTGGTTTGAGGGACGAATCATTTCACCCAGAAATCAATGAATTTGGATTAATTTTAAAGAAAAATACCTCACTCTTCAACGAATACCAAGGTATATGTCCCTTAGTGAACTACTATCCAAGATGTTTTACAAAAAAATACCAGCCCTTTTACATGGAAAATAGTACATGTGTGAACTCCATATAGACATTATCTTAAAAATGAGGAATTTATAACACATAGATCTCGTCAAAAAATTAACACTGCGTATTGTGTATGTTTCTTCGACCATTTTTGAAAATAAATCATATTATTATCGCAGTAACTTATTTCAGGATCACATAAAATCTTTCCTTTGGAAGGAATTTTTAACGTACCGCGTGAGAAAATGAGTCAAGTTAAAGAATTATGTATTTAAATTTATGCAATTAGAATTTCAGTCATATACATGCATATTATTGCGTAATTGACATTGCAACATTTAATTCATGCTTCCTGCATGCCGCTGAAATTTTATGAACAGCCTGCAGCTGCCATTTTTGAAAATAAATCATATTATCACAGCAGTAATTTTTTTCTGGATCACGTAAAACCTTCCATTGTGAAGGAATTACCAATGCACCGCGTGAAAAAAATGAGTCAAGTTAAAGGCTTATGTGGTTATTTTTATTTAATTACTTTAAATATGAGTTATTATTATAGTATTGCACCACTTATATTGCAATATTTTATTCATGCTTCCTACAGTTGCTGAAAATAAAACGAATAATTCGAATTTGATCTCCAAACTATCTAACTCTCATACTGACTATCTAACTCTCATATTGACTATCTAACTCTCATACTCACTATCTAACTCTCATGCTGACTATCTAACTCTCATACTGACTATCTAACTATCTATATCTAACTCCCTCAGGATACTCGATCCAGCCTTTTTTTATGCCGGAAGCCGTATTTTGACGGAGTTTTTGCCCCTGGATGAATTTGCTTACGTAAATGATATTTTTTTAATGATATCCGATTTTTGAATATCGACACACTACATTCTTATCGGGCTCAAGGGGTAGTATGAGCGTTCGGAAAGTAGAGGAAATAAGGCTGGCATTGAAGAGAGCAATGGAGTGACAGGCAAGGCTGGGGAAATGAGGAGAGGTGTCGCGGAAATTGGCAGAAGGCTGATAAGATGGATCGTGGATGGAGGGGTAATGTGATTTCGAAGGTCTTGATAAGAGGAAGGACATCATATGCGCGGAAAGGGAGGCAGGAAAAGAATATTCAATCCAACCATATGCACAAAGAGTAGGAGGATAGAAATGGTGCTGAATCGCAGAACATGGTAATTCAAAGCGACTAGATGAATTGACGATCCACATACCAGTAATTGGACGTTGGTCCTGCGCAGACTTGAGGAGTAGCGAATGAGCCAATTTTTATAGTAATTTTTTGATAGATGTGTTAGTTTTGACACATCTATCAAAAACAAAACCATGACCGTGGACCATGACCACGGCAGAAGAAGAGCTACTTAAAAGATGGGAAAGGAAAGTACTAAGAAAGATTTATGAAGCTACAAAGGAAGGTGGGTAGTGGAAATACGGAGAAACAGAGAACTCGAAGAACTCCACAAACATCCTAACATAGTGACAGAAATTAAGAGCAATAGATTAAGGTGGTTAGGACATGTCGAGAGAATGCCTGATGATAGGATGGTGAAAAAGATATTTCATGGTCATCCTGGTGGTAGAAGATTGAGAGGGAGACCCCGGAAAAGATGGTTGGATGATGTAGAGGTTGATCTGAGAAAGATGGGAATTAAAAAATGGAGAACGCATGCCGGGAATCGTGATGTCTGGGCTAACATCGTCGGAGAGGCCAAGGCCCTACAAGGGCTGTAGCGCTGAGGAGTAAGTAAGTAAGTGTTAGTTTTGAGCCGTAGGGCGGACGATTTTTGGAATTTCACATACAAAGTTGCAGGTGACCATGAACTAGCAACACCTGATTTATGCACAGAGAATTTGAATTATTGTGCCCTTGAAGGGCACTTATTGTTAAAACCGCGCATAAACATTTATTTTTTGTAAGTTGTTATATAAACATCATTTAACAGCCGGTTATTGTTGACACGTGGGATATGAATTTTTGAGAAAAAAGTGAAGACCGAACGACTGGTTTTGCTTTCTGGTGTTTAATGAAGATGGCATTAAAGCTATTCCAAAAAGAATGTTTGCGGCAAAGCTCAGAAATGCTTGCTGAATTATGATGACGGAAGATGTAAATAGGGCAACTGTATCAATTAGGCAACTTGCAACCAAGTCATTCAAAAGCAAAGAAGTAATGAAGCGGGAAAAGACGAACGTATATTTGAGAGTAAAATACAAACGCGGGCTCAACTGCCACCGAAGATGGCAACTTAAGCTAGTACCCATGTATTATGAGGTGAGTTTACACATGGAAGTCCATTCCATGACATTAGCATTGAAAGTCGCTTGCAATCGACACTTCGATGTGTAAGCACGCACTTGCATAGCTGTAGTGGTCAATAGTGGTGGTAATCGACCACGGTTACTACTTGCGAGGCAAATAGACTGGTTTCTATTTTGCCTGCAAGTAGCATATCGATTCTGTGATATGATCGCACCGCATCCCGTGGAATCATATGACAGCAAACGGAGATTAAAAATGTAAACAACGAATAACTTAGTAGAAGGACGACTCATTGTTGCTCATATATCTATTTATTTGTACTTTAAAATGTTTAAAACGCCATAGAACCTAAAAGGTAAGCTTCATCAATCATCTATTATTAGATAATGGTAATGATTGACACAATTTTCGTAATTGATACGATGTAATTAAGCAAAATTGATGTAATTTACGTGAATTTATTAAATCCACGAATGCATAAGGAGCTCGAACAAACGATATTCAAACAAACGATATTCGAACACCATTATTGCCAAATTTAGGTGATTTCTGTAATTATTGTATGGATTGTTTACTTCCTTCATCCATTTTGTTTGGAAAAACCGGAAATTTTGCGTTAGCAGAAGGATTCTCTGCAAGTAGCGATACGATTCGATTTATCACTACACTCGTTACTATCATAGAAGTTGATTTCCGTAAGTAAAGCTGCCCATATAATAAACCATCGTATAGCGCAGTGAAACAAGATGCGGTCATAATTTTTCAACGGATTTAAAAAGACGTGATTTTCGAAAAAACGCAGTTTTAGATGCCGCCATAAGAGCAAACATATCAGTTATACACCATTGTCATCTGCTGCAAGGTGTTTAGGATTTGGGAGAATGTTTAAGTAAGGGAATCTGTCGAATTAAAACCAAATATCGAGTAAGTAAGATTGTAAATGATGTCAGTTTCCACGATCATTACCTCATGGATTCTACTCAATTTTACCATAGTTTCTTCCCAAAATTCGGATAATTACTTATAAAAAAATGTACAAAAAATATATTTTAGGAGAAAGTATAATAATGAAGTAAATGCATTCTGATTTCAAAAGTTATCTTTTGCTAAATTTATCGATAGAAAACATTGTAACATTGGCGAGTCAGCCCGATAGCTCTAAAAAAAAATCGGGATTAACAAAGGTGGCAGGCAGGCCACACCCGGGCTACAGCTTCTTGCATTGACCACTATAGCAAGCGCCCTCTCCATTTACCTCCTCAAAGTTTCTGCTCCTTACTTCCTTCTGAAGCAATGCATGATGAAGTGGAAATCATTGGAGGAAAGATCGTTTCTCATCGGAAATCCTTTGGCTTCGAGTTCATGATTAGTTGAAGTAGTTATTACTGGTTTTAGCTCTGATATGGTAGACACCCGGTGTTCCTCAAGAAAGCGTGATTGGCCCTCTTTTATTCATAATTTATATTAATGACCTAAGGTCTCGATGTGGCAGTAAATTAAGATATGTTATTATTTTAACATAACATCTTAGATCTACAAGCCGTGTAACTGGCTAACACACCTGACCGGCAATTGGGAGATCCGGGTTCGAATCCCGGTCAAGTGAAATAATTTTTTCATGGCGAATTTAAACCCTGGTGTATAATCACTAATATATGCACCCGTGCGAGTGACTTCGTACCACATCATTTGTTTATGCAATGATTGGAAATAGTTTACCCTGACAATATGGATAGTTTTTAGTTTGAATGAGGAAAATTTATGTAAAGAATACGCCTTAAAGAAGTAAATTTATGCTGATTTAAAACGACATATCAATGGAGAACATCGTGAAATTGCAAAATTAGCGCGTGAGCCCGTGAGCGATTGAGAAAAATCGGGGTTAGCAAAGATGGCGGACAGGATACGCCCACGTTACACCTTCCAGCATTGACCGAAGACCTGATACCCAAGTCATGACACGATCCCATAATGCACTCTGATGTCTTCTTTTTGGATTGGGCTCGACGTTCCGTAGCACTGTGACTCTTCCTTGAGAAATCAAAAGTGTTTAGCCTTAATCACTGTGACAAATTCTCTTTTAATCATGAAATTGAATTTGATCTTTAAATTATAAAAGGACTAGGTAAGCTCTACGAGGTATGTTTTGGTGTTCATCAAAGTTAAAATATTTTTCACTACGATACAAGGACCATCTCTCACCTAGTATTTCAGAATAGCCTTCCTCAGTGTATTTTGGCGCACAGTAATTACTTCTGCATTCCAATTAACCACTAATATGGTGTTTAATTATAACTAAGCGTCAGTTGCTGGAAAAATAAGAACATAACGGATAAATATTATTCAAAAACTCACCAGGCAAGAAAGGGACACTGGCCTTTAGTATTTAAGGTAATTTACGATTTTTGAGATAGTTTTCTCACAAAGTATGAAGCAAAAATGGATATATACAAATAATATTTGTTTTTGTGAACAAATGGCATCATCGGAAGGAATATATAGATACTTTTCCGCTAAAAAATGGGCAACAACATACTTGGAAACCCACTGGAGTCAGTATAAGGACCTTGGCATCGACCATCATAGCAAGCGCCCTCTCCATCCATCTCAATGGAGGCCCTACACCTGGAGGTGAGTGTCGCAATTGGGTAGGAGAGGCTAAGCAATGCCAGAAGCAGTAAGGTAGGCATGCACCATCCCCTTTGAATCCCGGGCGAGACAATTGTTTCTCATTATATGGCGCATTCTAGGGGCGATTTATTCATTAATAGGAATGACCTACGCAACAGATAAAAAATTGACAGGGAAGTAATATATCATTCTCCGGACTGTCCAGTAGAAAAATGCTAAAATTGCATCTCGATTGGATATGTAACTGAATTTAAATATTTTGGGGTAATCCTGGACAACAAATTAAAATGGAAACACCCAGTCTATTGCCTGACTAAAACACTTCGGCACTGCATCTCAAAGTTATCCTTCTTACAAAACAAATGCCAATTGCATTTTCTTTAAGTTACCTATTTGGCATTGGTTCAGTCAAAATCAAGTTATGGCTTAAATAATTGCTGGGGAGGAGTCTACAGAAATACAATAAACCCCGTACAATTTCTGCAAAAGAGGATAATAGGTGTGATAAAGCACTACAACCGTTTCTCTCATACATTCCCACTGTCCTTAGAACCGAACATACTGCCCCTCAGATACATATATTTTTATAAAGCCTTAAAGAATTTTTTATTAAGAAGTGGTGTCGAAGCAAATTTGCTACCCATTTCCTTAGCTTGCGTGAAAGAAATACTGTGTTTTTACCTAAGCCTAGTCTAATTTTATTCCAAAGATGTTTTGTGCATATCACACGAAAAATATTTAATGTCCTTCCGGCACACATCAAGGAAGGAAAAAACAACCGAAAATTTCTTAACGACATAAAAAATTGGTTATTACTTGTAAAAAAACATCGAGGTTTTGTTCTGTAATTTGCATGTAATATTCATTGCATTTAATGTAAAAAATGAAGCGTTATTGTAATATGTACTATTGTTATAGTAAGTATATGTGATCATGTATTAATGTTTCTCATATTTTATAACCACTGTATATCACTCTGTAAATCTCTGAGTCATTTTTTTGTATTAGTTAATAATTCTTCACTGCATTCTTAAACATTTGATAGAAAATTTTAAATAATTTTTTGTTTGTTGCTACTGTATGGATTATCTGATAGTAACCCAAATACAGGCTCATCCTTAGGGGTTACCTATTTTATATTACTCAGTAATTCCTGAAATGAATTAAATTAATAACAATAATTTATTCATTTGGAAAAGAATCAGCATCATTTTAAAGAGGCATTTCGGGCAATTTTTGTAAAATTTATTTTTATATATTAGATAACCACTCGTCCATCACTATCATGGTCAAACAACAGCACTTAACACAGAATTCAATAAACGAAGAAGAAAATTTGGCACAGTGAGATGATAAAGACTAACATAGCCTTCTCATTTTAACCACAATCTACGATTTCAAGAGGAGGTAGAATTTATTGGATAAAAACTAAATGAGTCAACTGTTACCTTTTCCCTTAGTAAGTAATAAGCCTGTTTAAGCAATGCCCTCCACAACGCAACCAATTACCAATATTTTGATACCAAAGATGCTCTTGAGTTTTAGAAGCATGAAATCCAGGTATACCTCCAAAGAAAATCATTTCACAAAGTAGAGGCGCACAAAAATTTCGTTTTCTCTTATTGAATTAGCAGCGTATTTCCAGAGGTTTTGGAATTTCTTCAGTTATCACTCACGATTCATCATTATATTAAAGAAATTACGGTAATTACCTGTTTTATACTGCTAATGTAACTTTCCATTCAATTTTTTCCCTGGACGTCAATTTATACGTCAACACCTCAAAAATTTCAAGGGCGTGGAAACGTTTTGGCATTATATTCACAAACGGGTGACAACCGAAACTGGCTTGGTCAGGTCTGTATATCATGGAGACTGCATTTGAACCTTATCAGGGTTCCTATTCACCATGGTCACCGAATATCCGAGCCTCGACAGTGACGCAATTAATACGTCAACAACTCAAAAATTTCAGATGAGGCCATGAAAAAATTAAGATTTTTTTCGGGGGCTTAAACGTCACATCTACGGAATATCCGACGTTCGACTGCGTCGAGTCCACACTGAATAATGCCTTAGATTATCTTTTTTCGTTGACTCATTGTTAATTTGTTAAGACTCGCTCCACAAGATATGAAAAAGAATAGCCAGACCGGTCGTAGCATAAATAAATGAAAGTATAAAGTTAGCGCAAATATGCTGAAAATCCTATTAGTGAGAAACATAATCATACAAAGCTCGTTATCTCGTGCGCTAGTACATGAATAAAGCCATCAGAATAACCTAAAAGGTTTATACTGTCGTATTACATCGGCTATAAAATGCTTTTATCACCTTACGAACGGCGGCTGGTTTCACCCAACGACGCGTACATCTTTAACTAGCCGACCTTTGACCCCTGACATACAGCTGCGGCGGGTCTCACAGTTGCGAGACTAAAGCGGCATATGTTTTCTTAACCAAATGGATCGTGTTGCCGTGCTAATTCAAATGTTTCTCAAAGTTCCGAAAATTGAAGGCCGTCGTGTTAATGCGGAGCTATTTGGGCCACTTAATTTAATGTCACCCATGACCTTCACCCTCAAGGGGACAGGATTCACGCATCAGGAGTTCTAAATGATCCACAATATGTGGAAAGAGCATTAAATTGTCAATTTTTAGAAAATAAAACTTATGGAACATCAGTATTTTAACATAAGTGCTGCTGAACTAAAAGCAATCAAGTATTTCTTCATTGCTTCTTTTACTCACGGCTTTCAGGCACTTTGACGTTGAAATACTAATGACAATTTAATCCAGATGAACATTATTTGTTCAATCCCATTTCATTTTTCAGGATTAATTCGGATTTTGTATACGCATTAGCAATTCCGAACTCGATAATATATAAATAAACAAATGAATAATGTTGAATGAGAGTAACAATCTTTGATAAAAAATCTAAAGAAAAAAAACAGCATTCAACAGCAAAAACACGTTGTAAACAACGAGCAAACAAACGCAGAGCAGGGGATATCGACAACTTATACATCTGCATCTACAACTACCCTGCGATCCGCCACATGAGCGTTTGGCATGGAGTGTTAGGACACTAGCCATGTAATGATGTAAGGGATAAAGTTATGGGAGGTGAAATGGTGACGTGTATTATGGGAGTGTATTTGGAGGAGATCAGTTTTTATTGTGATCGCTAATTGTGCGCGGAAAGAACAACTTTTTGTACCTATATTTTCAGAAAGGTATCCATCTTATTTCATCGCTTCTGTTAGACCTAGAGATGCGGTGAGGAATCATGATAATATTCTCTGTGTCGCTCTGAAAAATATCAGTTTTGAATTTCTCAAGCAACCTAAGCCTAGTGTGTATCCTCCCGAGTCTCTAGGAGCTCCCACCTTAATCCATCTGAAGTTGTGAAACACCATATGTCCGCTTGTACCAGTTTTTAACAAAGCGTGCAGCTTTTCCGCGTAGTTTACTATTTCTTTGGTTAAATCTTCACAATTAGGGTCCCAAATGCTCGTGGTGTATTCCACGTGTAGCGTAATTAGAGGGAAGTAGCATTTATTTTTCCTTAGAGGCTTTCAGAAGAGTGCGGGAAAAATAGCACACCCTGATTCGTATTCAGCTTTAAATAGAGAATAATTTTTGAGTTAAGGTTGACAAGAGTAAGAACCACTGGTGAATCACAAATTATGATAAAAGTTGAAGAGATAAAGTTTAAGTACCGCCACGAATATTTAATCTTGGCCGGTATTCAGGCGTCTAAATAAATGAAAATTAAATATAATAAATAATAAATAATAATAAACGCATAAATGAAATAAAACTCGGTTCAACTTTGTGGAGTCCCTAGTTAATTAGTAAAAAAATCTTTTACACTCCACTGGTCAGTTCATAGATCAATTTATTGCACAATACGAAGTTTGATGCTTGGCATCATCTTGAGTAGTTTGCTGACATGTTGAGAAGGCATTGCGACGATTTATGAAGCTTGGATGATGTAATAAAGGATGATGGTAATTGCCTGACAATTTAAGTATTTTGCATGTGAGCATTTTTCATCTCCCGAACAAGATGTAATATTTTGTTTCTGAACACCGGAAAGCTAGTATCAAGGATGTGAAAAGTAGATATAATTATAAATTAGTCCAAAAAGCTCATCAATTTTTCATCTATTCAAGTTCAAATCCAATTTAGGGTAGTTTGAGCGAAATATCATTATACCTAGAAATCAATGAATTTTGTCTCATTTTAAAGAAAAATATATCACCCTTCCATTGACACAAAAAATTAAACCCCTTGCCTCATTACTTTTCGAGATTTTTCCAAAAAAATACCAGCCCTTTTATATGGAAAATGGTATGTGCATGCTCTCCAGAGAGATTTTATATTAAAAATGAGGCATTTTCTACACTTGTCAAAAAGTCAACGGTGTGTAGTTTTTGTGTTTTCTCAACTAGTTTTAAGAATTAATCATATTGTCACCGCAGTAAAATTCTTCGGGATCACAATAAACCTTCCGTTTAGATGGAGTTTCAAACGTACTGGGCGAAAATAATGAGTCAAGTTAAAGACCTATTTAGATGTTTTCATTTAATTACTTACAATTTCTGTCATGTAAAACTATTCTATTGCACCATTAATAATGCTATATTTCATTCGTGTGTCTCACAGTTGGTGAAATTAAAACGTATATATCGAATATGGTCATTATGATTGGGGAACTATCTCGCTCGCAATACCTTAACTGTTTGGAAGAGAACATTTGAGGTTTTCATCAAAATACTTAAGATTTTTAATCTTCCGAAAATGTAAACTTAACTTATATGGAAGGTAATGACACTTATTACCTACTTGACTAAAAATAAAGGAAATCTACTTTCATGATGATCAAGTAAGTGTAGAATGGAATCATTCAGGTAGATGTGCAGGGCATTACATCATCAAACTAAAGCCTCGCAACCGAAATAACGACGATAATGTATAACCCTGCTCTCTCCTTAATTTCCTTTTGGATAGCACGAGACAGAATGGACAAATTAACGGATGTGAAGCAAGAATATTAACCATCAGTTTGAAATTACGGCAAGTAACTCTTGGAACATATATACACTGTAAGCTGTTAAGGATTCTCCTCGACTACAATAACGCAAACGCCATAGGAAAGGCACGATTGAAAGAAGATGGCGGGCTGGCATCAATTTCATAGCATTGGCCAGCATAGCAAAAACCCTCTCAATCCATTTAACCCTGGCTTCCTCCTTACTTTATTATGGATAGAATGACGGATTGGATGGATTAGCAGATGTAAATGAGGAATATCCACCACCTGTTTAAGAATTTTAGGCAAGTAACTCTTGAAAAATATTGGCTGCTTAGTGCTATGGATTCTAATTGTTTTAACATTATTTTTCACGTGGAATGCGTCTCTTTATTAATTTAAATATACACTATGATGTAGTACACTCAGTGAAAATAAGGATATTTGAACTTTTTACCTCCCATGTGAAATACATAGTCAAGACATGATTAAGACGAATCACGGTGTAATTTCTTTTCGTCATCGGTGATGAGATCTTTCTTCAGCGGATATCATTGTCCCGCGTTTTGTTTACAATATTTCAAAAGTAGTTGATTATAAGGAATTTCTCGATATTGTTTTCCTTAATTTTGGATTACCTTAGGTACCTACTTTACGCTAAATATGCAGTAATAGACGCAAAAGCAATGAATTCGTTGTATCACTCCGCATATCGATATGAAATGGCAGCTACGGTGAAAAATTAAAAAATATTTCTCTCCTAAATGAAAGAATACCCTCTCAAAATTGAAAAAATTATATAGATAAAAAAATAAGATAAATCAAATAAAAAAATGAGCTCGAATAAAAGGTAAATCACATAAAACGTTTAGACTTTTAAATGCTTATTATTAAAATGTTTAAAAAATGAATAATTTAATTCCATTTTTTAACTCAAATTTAAATAAATGAAACTTTAGTTTTAAAAAAAAGCCATTTATTGTCGTTTTACGTTGATTCTTCCTTGAGATATGTGGTTTCGAAAATCTAATGACAGTGAAAATCGCTATTTCGGAAAAAAAGGCAGCTTTAAAAAAAACAATTTTTCAAAATGCTCAAAGTGGTTTTTATTATTCTACTAGGTAAAATTTTCCTCAAATTTTCGTCAAAATCCGAGATGTCAAGGGTCAAATTTGGTCCGAAGTAGCATGGAATGACCCATGTTCCATGGACTGTACACGATTTTACAAGTTCCTTCTTGAGGAACACAAATTTTGTTGTAATGAGTAAGTTTAGACTTAGTACTGCCTTGTATGTTATTTAAATTTCATGTAATTACTGTTTGGGTCATAATATTAAAGGACTTAGGGTTTAACTGAAGCTTTTACCACGTCACAAAAATTTGTAATTATACCGAGTCCAGCCTCCATTGCTATTTCGGCAGAATTTTATAACATGATTTTTTAAGGATCTGAGGGAAGGAAAATAATAATTGATAGGCTTAAAACAATTAACAATATATGTTAAGTGCCTGTATTTGATATGTGTTGTTATATATTTTTATTAGACAACAAAGTTTTCAAAAAAAATTGTAAACATCAGAAGTTTCCCTTGGCACCGTTACCATATGCATCACAGTATTTTGCTTAATCAAAAGACGGATCCAAGAACAGTACGGACCAATCACAACACACCTCTACCCGAAGGCGCAAAATTGGAATAACATAAAGGAACGGACCAAACCCTGCATCCACACTTCATCGGACCTGAAGAATCCAACTGGAACGCTGGTGAAATATTGTCCATACAAATGGATAAACGCGGAAGGAGACCCGACAAACCATTCTCTTCATTAAAAATCTCCACGGAAGCCTTTATGGATATCGATGAAGTAAGCTAGAACCTTAGCTACCACCTTAATCCCTCTAAAAGTTGTGAAACACTATGTGTTCGCTCGTAGCAGTTTTTAACAAAGTGTGCAGCTTTTCTGTGTATTTTATTACTTTTTTGATTAAATTTTTATAACCAGGGTCCCAAATGCTCGCTGTGTATTTGAGGTGTGGCCTAGCCAGAGCGAATTAGCATCTCTCTTTGGCTTTTTCATCCAAGGAATTTCCTGTTATACGCTTAAAAAAACCTAGTGTATTTAATACTGTCCCACATATGTTTTCCATGTGTATTCACCCACGATTTATCATCAGTTAAGGTAATTCCAAAATATTCCAAGTATCCCAACTTTCAAAGAAATCAAGGCTCTAGAGCAAATGTAAAGCTCCCATAAAGTGCCCCACTACTCTCCGGCTGGAACGGAAGTAAAAAATGACAAGCGCTAATTCAAAGACCTGCCAAACTCCTTGGGCTAACTCGCCCGGAATGCAAGCAAAAACATTCCGACACGATAGCGTTTTCTCTCGTAGGTTATTTCTCGATGCGAAACGTGACGTAAGCGAACGCGAGAGAACGTCAGGAGACAAAAGCATTTTTTTTGGATGGGATTTGTGGAGAACGTTGAATTGAGGCCTTGCCGTGCTTGTCAGCCTCATGGGGCCGGGATTCACAGCGAGGTGAAATTAAAAATAATAAAACGTTGAAGAGCCGCGCGTGTTGAGAGAGTCTGAGAGAGAATAGGAGGGGAGAGTCAAGGAGCGGCAGAGGAGGCGAGATGGAAGACAGGAGTAAAAGAAGGGTGAGAGGAGTATGAAATGACAAAAAAAGAATGGAAAGGTAGTTCCCAGGCCGCTGAGATGACAACACTGGGATACACAACTTCAAAAAATCGAAGCAAAATCAAAATTATGAATGAGGGACAAAATTTAAAGATGCGTCTCTCTGATGGCTTTCACAATATCTTTCCATTTGGCAGCTCTTAGCTCCCTCGAAGACTATAATCCTAGTATCCATGTCAACGTACTCATCATTTGGTTTCAATGCAAACTCTTCATAATTGGATTTTTTTATAATCAGTCTCTTCTGGAAGTCCTGATTATCTTTAAACGTCACAAAACGCAATGGATGATTTTCTTTAAGAATACAACATGAAAATAAATAAGACGAAAACGTATATCCTAGAGTGCGGAAGAAATATGATGAATGCAGAATTCACCCTGAAGAGAGAAATTAGAGCAAGCGGATTCTTTAGCCTATCTTGGAAGTACCATCACATGACTCAGAATAAGTTCAACGGATATCAAGCGAAGAGTTAGTCCAAGATAAGAAGACGATGTTTATGGGAAAAAGACTGGTATGCTCAAAGAAGATAGCACTACAAACTAGGAAACATGTGAAAAAATTCGTGTGGAGCGTGGCACTATATGGGTCGGAAGCATTGACCATTGAAAAATCTGACCAGAGGAGCTAAAACCTTCGAAACCTGGAGCTGGAGGAGGATGCAGAAGATCAAATGGATGGACAAAATAAGAAATGATGAACTATACAGAAGAGTAGAAGAGGAAAGGACCATATTGAACACCATGCAAAAAAGGAGAACCAGATGGATTGGACACGCTCTGAGACACAATGGGTTTGTGAAGAACGTAATTGAAGAGAAAATAAAGAAAAAATTCCGCTGAGGAAGACCCACGAATAAGTTCATTGACCAAACAAAGAGAAAAGTACATAGAAAGAGATAGCAGGAGGTAAGGGAACTAGCATTAGATAGGGAATGATGCAAGGCTGCAGTCAACTGATCTTAGCATTGAACCATTGATGAATTACCTCTCTCAACCAAATCACTTCTGCACTCACTCCTTATGAATTACTTCATCGAATACTATTTTAAAGTCAAGGAAACTAGGATCATCTAGGAGACTAGGACATTTTTCTCACCCAAGACTAAAATATAGTGGAAACTGCACAAAAAGTGCTGATGGGGTTAGGCAAGATTTTTCCTTTCTGAATCCGTATTGTATTTTAATTATCAAGTCTTGAGTACTGCGGTGTCTCAGGACTAAAATCAGCATTCTATGTTCAAGGACTTAGCTAATGATAGGCATAATGGACATCGGTTGGTAGTCTGATAGCCTCTCCTTAGCGCAACTTTTAAATATGAGCACAACATTGGAAGTTTTCTAGTCCTTGGGTACCTAGCGTGCAGAGACTTTTATAAAATATTATCACCAAGTACGATGCTATTTCCGTAAATTTTTCTCTTTACATACTCGCGGGCAGGAGTTCCTCGACTTGTATTGCATCACTTTTTATTAATATTTTAGGCCTGGGTCGAATACTTTGAATATTTGTAGTTTAATTGGTTCATGATATCAATGATAAAAAGACTCTACTGACTTGTAAAAATGTTAGTTTGGAAGTAAGAAAGAGGGTTATGAAAGCTTATATTTGGAATGTGGCCCTTTACGGGTGTGAAAGTTGGACTATTGGGAAACATGAAAAGAATAGATTAGAGGCCCTAGAAATGTAGTGCTATCGAAGGATGCAGAAAATCAGCTGGCGAGACAGAATCACCAATGAGGAAGTGCTGAGAAGAGTACAAGAAAATATAAGTCTCTGGAGACAGATACAGACAAGGAGACTTAAACTAATAGGTCACATTCTACGATGCAATGATTTTATAAAATTAATAGCTGAAGGTTTTATTGAGGGGACAAATCGTAGAGGACGTCCTAGATTAGGCTATATGAAGCAGATCATCAATGACTCTGGATGCGTCTCATATGGTGAAATGAAGAGGAAAGCTGAGCAAAGAGCGGAAATACGTGCTATTGCCAACCAACCCATGGGTTGATAACCGAAGAAGAAAGAAGAATTGCTTCATGCTTCAATTTTTGCAATTATTGGTATCACTCAATCAAGAATCATTCACCAGGATATATTTACGTGATTAAATATGATAACTTGGCATATAAATGTAAGAAAAAATATTCATATCTTATAAATTTGGTCAGTTTTAGTTGAACTGTATTTACGATACTTATCAACTTGAGGAGACGATTCAATTTTAATATTCCCTGTACTGTGCCGCGCCATCTTTAATACGTGATTTAGTAACATTTCTATCTTGAACACTCTAAAGAAGACATTTAATATTTGTTAATTTCTTATTTTTCTAGGTAAATCTTAAGTATTTAAATTGCCTACTTAATCTCGTATGTTCATACTTTGAGGCATTTATGCCTGATTTTTCTGCAGGATTTTTTATTCAAGTTTTACTTTGTAACCTAATTACTCAAGGAACTGCGTGAACCCCATGGTCTTTAGTATTTATTTTGGCATAGAGATTTTAAAAATTGAACAGTACAAATAAAGGTAATGATTCCCGCGCAGCGCTAAGGCTTCATAATTGGATCAAAACTCTTGAAAAATCTTATTTAAAGAATTATATTAGATTCTAGTTTTGAACTTATAAATTAAAATTGATAGTGGATAAGATTTAAAAAAACAGATTGTGTGGTGTGGTCAATGACGAACGAGAGATCACCAAAGCAAAATTCAACATGGAATCCCCTGGATATAAAAAGAGGAAAGCTCAGAATAAGTTGGAGAGAAGTGTGCATAAACGTACCATTTCTCGTGTAAAAGGGTTCGTATTTTTCGTCAAAAACCCAAGAAATTAGTTCGGCAAGGGTTTGAAATTTTCGTTTCTTAGAAAGGGTGAGATATTTTTCTTTGATGTGAGACCAAATTCATTGATTTGTGAAAATGATAATTCTCTCAAACTAAGTAAAGGAGATTCCACCGCCATTGAATAAGTCAAACAAATATTGAATGCCAAAATTTTTCAAATGATTTAAAAAATCATACTTTCGTGATGAAATGCGTTATCTATTGAAGACCAAAATTATGGGCCAAAAAATGCCAATCGTTCCACGGATACAGTTTTAAGAAACAATTTTTTATAGCTGTAGATTCCGACTGTATCGGAATTTCTCTGTAATTAGCTCAGTTTTATTTCAAATTTGGCCGTAATTAGCTAACAACTAAAAATTAATGCGGTAAGATGTATCAGTTTAATTTTTAATCAATTTCCCGGAAGTAAGTTGGTGATAACCGGCGTGATTGTATGGAACTTTCCATAAATTTAGGATAAATGGGTTCTAATTTGTTTTACCGCAATAAGTTTTAAAATTTATATCCGTGTAATATTAAAATTTATTGTAGAATAACAAAGTATAACCCTTTTGTTAAAAATTTTCCGGAACTTTTTGCTTCTTAAAAGTTTTACCTTTACCTTACTTAAAAGATATAAAAGGCAATAAGAGAGTCGAGAGTCCAGATCCAGAAGGGCTTTGAATTAATAGAGAGCAAAGGCGATTGGGTAATGGATGGAGTCGTAGAATATATAAAATACCGATGTTTAAATGGAATGATCAAAAAGATGATTCAACTGCTACGCTAAAATTGCCATTTTTAAAGATGCATTTTTTTATTTTCGGTTTTCAGGTTTATTTATCCTCAGCATTTATCAATAACCTATACTATCCTAGAAAATTTCTCCTTTGAGAATATTGTGTGATAAAACTATTGAATGTCGCAATTGATGAATACTGCAACAAAAACCATGTCTTCACCTGACCATGTCTCGACATGAAACAAAAATCATGTCTTGACGTTTTGACCAACTCTGTACATTCTCAGTGGACAGATGGAGCAGGCAGCGGTACAGTTGAGTGAGACAGATAATTCACGAGTTCGCCAATTCGCATAATTTGCCCACTCTTCTGTTTGCTGATCGCAAGAGGGCTAATGCCGCATCTACTCTGACCAGTTAAGTGAACATTTAAGTGAATATTTCATTTAAGTGTGCCGCGTTGACACCCTTTCACTGCATACACGACGGATTCGCTCAAGTGGACCCCGGGACCTGGGATTCACTCAAGTCGGCTCCTAATTAAGTGGACCTGGATGATATCAACAGCGTTTCTTCGAGGCAGTCGAGGAATTTCAGGGCTCGCCTTTGATAGGTCGAGGAGTTTTGATTGTCATAAAGTAGATATACATGGGTTTGCATTATTTAAAAGAGAAGTTTAGTAATTATGCGCGTATTATTCTTCTTATTCATTTTATTGTGCTGTCATATGCTTTAAGGAATCACCAATAAATTGTGCTATGATCAATTCTCTCCATGAAAACTACCTGAATACTAACGCACAAATATAATTTCTACTAAGGTAGATTTGATATTTGTGCGTTGACGCTCATCTGCATTTCAGGTAGTTTTAATGTCATATGTCGCCGCTAATTTTGCGGTAGATGACCGTATATTCTGCAAATAATCTTACTTTACCACTTATTCAATTATCATCTATTTCCAACTTCCTCTCTACAAGGCCTTTTCCTCGGCACCACGTACACTCCTATATCCTCGATATCCTTACCTCCTGAGACTCGTTCATTCATCCACCTTCCTCGTGTAACCTTTCTCTGTTCTACTGGGCTAAATCGAAGTGGGAACCATGCCGCATAGTTGAATCAGTATAAGAGTTGCTTCCCCGTCATTTATGCGGGCTAGGTACTTGGCTAACGATATTACACTTTTAATTAATACCGCACTTCAATTATAACGAATTTAAAATGAAGATGTCGAGACAAATCACCTCGGGGTAATTTTGGGAACACAAAAGGATTGAGAATTTGTGTCCACTTACCATAATGAATAAATTAAATAAGTTGGGACATTTTTTGGCCAAAATTATATGAGATAAAGATTTCTTGTGTGTTGCATAAATAATTTAGAATAAAAATTTCATCAATTGACAATGGATTTTAAGTTATTTGAACAGCACTCAAAAAAACTTTATTCTTAAGAAATTGAAATATTCAATTTTCCGCTATCACCTAGAAATAAGTATAAACCTTTCTGTTCGATTAATATATCGCTTATCGTGAATTGAACTAATTAAACTCTCAAAACGTACATAGGGTTCCCATATATTTTTAATTATGCCACAGATCTCTCACTTTTTAAAATATAATATTTATTTTAACGGATGAAGCTTAAAATATAAATAGATGCTTATTGTCTGATTGTTTTAAATTCAATTTTACTCCTGTTTTGCGTAAATATTATGTTTTGAGATTAAATTAAGTGGCTCATTTCTTTTGAACAAACATATTTAATGAGTTTTTTGATGCAGATCAAACATTCAATGGGCAAAAAAAATCCCGTTTGAGAAAAACGACAAAATAGTCCTTACGGTCCAATTTAAGAGTAAAGATTTACTAGCGAGCCGTTGGAGAAAGATGGATCAGTATTTTTCTGTCAACGCTACTGTGAATATACTTGATTAACATTTTCTTAGTTTATGGTATGGTATACAGTAGGTAATTGTGACCCTTCTTCCTCAAAGAAGTCAGCTTCTGCATATTGTATTTCGTAATGTCAAAATAAAATCCTTAATAACTTCATATAATTTTATTTCTACAACGCTAGCAATGTTGAAGAAACTCCTGTCCCATGAACATCCAAGTGGCTAGCGTAGGTTGCATTGTTTTATCTTAAATACCAAATACCTGAGTACAAGTAAATCATATATGCTTTAGACTACTTTTCTGGATTCCCGCTCTGTTTTACCTTAATGTACTATGTAAACTCACTGGAGCTTCTTTGAAAATCTTACCGTGATGTAAGTAGCTTTTGTATACTTAATAACTGACACAGGCCTGCTGTCAAATGTAGCGTCAGAGTTGTATTTGAAGTAGGGATGCCACATCGATATCAATGTATCGGACTCTTTGATGGTTTTTAGTTGATTTGGCATCCTTGATTTGAAGGACATTTTAAAAACTTTCTGTCAATTTTGATTTCAACGGACAATGAAAATCTTACATTCTATTTTATTTCACCTTTATCTTTGATTCTATTAATTAATTTTCCACATTAGAATTGGAATTCTATAAGCCCTAATTTATCTTATAAAAATTCTTTTGCCCATTTCGTTATGTTTCGTGCAGTAGGCAGGAAAACTTTTACGAATATCAGTACCAAGAAAAAGATGGCTGGCATTGTGCTTTAGAGCCTATTTTATCATAAAATATCTATCTGAAATTCAATTCAGTACTCTGCCACCTACAATTTTATCGCAATGTGATATTTAATTCCAGAAATAAGGGTTAATTAAGTTTTTATCTTCAAGTGCAAACGTGGTATAAGTTGCTTACAAATAGACATATCATCTCTCTGCGCCAAGATGGATAACGTCCAATGAAATCTGGAATTCAGAGTGGATTGTAACCATAGATTCTACATGTTTTACTGCCCACTAGTTTATTTATTGCAACTTGATCTAACGTCTTAGCTTCATTTTCGGCTATTAAACAAAGTAATAGGTAAATCTAATTACTAGTACTCTTACAACTAGTAGTTTTAATACCAAATGACTGAGTAAAAAAAGTAAACCTTTATGCTTTAGACTGCTTTTTTGAATTCCCGCATCGATTTACATTAACGTACTATGTAGACTCACTGGAGCTTCTTTGAAAATCTTAACGTGATGTTTAAGTGGCTTTTAAACACCTACTAACAAACGCAGGCCTGCTCTCGCCTGTAGCCATTAGTCATTTTGTATTTGTCAGTAGTTTGGCCTGGCTTTTAAAATTTTCATAGAAGCATATATTTTTCAAAATTCAAAGCAGGGTAATATGTATGGGTAGATATACCCAGGTGCTTGACTCAAGGACCTTAAACTATTTATCAAAAATTTAAGATAGGCTTACATCTCCTAAGCCTTTCTATATTATTAGCCATTTTTTTTTCAGAAAGATGCTGTCGCACCATGCTTTGCCTAGTGCAGTTGAGTTCTATCAGGATTGCGAAACACCCCTTGCATTAAATAGAGAAACCATTTCTTTGAACTTAACAAAAACGATTTGTGATGTGTTTATACCACCGTTTCCGTCGGTATTCGAGTGTTATCTGGAGCAGCTATGAGATTCAAACTTGAGGTAATTGATTTAAACAATTGTAAAATGTGGGTGAGCACATATCTGTAGCAACGAAAGAGAGACTCAGCTTACCCATAGATTTGAAATCTAAGCATATTTGTGCGCAGTTCAGAATTATGATTTTTATACAGTATGTAATTGGATTTTAATAACCTTAATATCTAAGCAAAATTTCTTCTATTGTACCGACAAATGAAATGAAAATTCTATAATCAAAATACATTGTGCAATTACCTTCTCCATGTGAATCATATCACAAAAATTGGCCTGGAATTTATGACTTTATAAGAATTTTACACGCTACAAAATATTTCTGCAGAGTAATGTGTGAATATGTCTATATTATACAGTCAAATGGGGTAACAGTTTCATATTCAGAGAGTATTTGCAATTTCTCTCTCCGATCGATTCTTATCCGCAATTTGGCTGGACTTGAAAAAATTTTCATAGAAGCTTATATATTGTAAAATATACTTGCAGGGTAATATGTCTGAGCAGATATACCTAGCTTACTTGACTCAAGGACCTTAAACTATTTCTCTGAAATTTAAGATAGGCCCACACCTACTATGCGTTTTTATATGATTAGCTTTATTGTATTTGTCAAATCGGTGAACATTAATTTAAATTCTATAAAAGGGACAATGCAATAGATTTCCGACTGATGTTATATCATTATTCCTTTAGGATCTCAAACGCTAGGTGAATGTTTCCTATTTCCTTCGAAATTCGGAACCTCTTTCATATTTGAAATCACCGATTTCTCTCTACCATTCACCAAAAGTAAAATCAAGTTTTTTCTGTAAAAGGATGCCGTATGTTTAATTCACCTCCAAAAACTTGTCTAAGGCAACATTGAGACTGAATCTCGATGAACATATCTCAAATGGTCGATTAGACTTCAGCAAGAGCTGAAAGATCCACGATACAAGACTCTCTGAACTCTGAGCATACCGACCAGCAGTTTACTGCGTGCACTTCACACAAGGAGACAAATTCTGCGTTGTCTTTGGATGCCAGGATCTACTCATAGCATCGTGTGAATCAGCAGAATGTGACTGGAATTTCATGGTAACTCCGACAAAGTGATTTTTTAAATAGGGTCATTCGCAATTACTGTATGTTTCAATTCACGAAGATTCATTCTCTATCCTTTTCTTCGACTTGCAAAATATATTTTCATATCTCTCATCAGCCACATGTCGCCTACAAGTTTCCTCACGTAGTAGCCTGGTGAGCATTGACAAAAAAATAAAAATGGAGGCATGGCCCCCGAAAGTTAGGCTATAACGCGTGTTTGAAAGAGAAAAGTGATGCCTAACTCTCAAGGGGTAAAATATAGAAGGATGAACGACCTTTGTGTCCTTCCATCTTCCCTTGCTCCCCTCAAATTTACCCTCGAAGCATCACCATCCATTCTTCGCTAAATTTATCTATTACAAACATCCTGATACAAAGCTAGAGAATGAGGAAAACAAAAATACTGCAACGACATCATACTCATCCTTGAGGGTGTTTCTGGAAAAGGAAACAATATCCACGTGGGTGTATGTTCAAGCCGATATTTTTAACAGCATTTTTCATGTACACAGATTATCACGCATAGTTATGATCATATATAAACGTGTTTTGTGTACTGATGTTCATGTAGGTATGAAAAAATGTATACTTAAATAAAATCTACGGAAAACTAGACATGTGGGTAATAGAGAAAAGGAAAGATTACGCTCCCTGCGGCTAAAGAAGGGCTAATGGCCCGAAACATCCGCAGTATGACTAATTTTTACATTGTAAATGATTCAGAATATCGTACTGTCTACTTAAATTCCAGCTCGTGCAACAGTGACCCCAAATCTTAATTAGTGAATAGTGACCCCAAATCTTATTTTGCCAAACGCTTAATAGAAGAAACTCCACATTTAAAGTGGATATTATTCATTTCCTGGATAAAGAACACCATTAAAATGTTTCAGAACAGTGGGAAATAGTAAATAAAGAAAGAAAGCCAAATTGCTAAACGAGAATGATTTTTTTTGTCACTCCCATATTTTGGACATCATCGTAACTTAACCTTACCTCCTCCCCCCATTTCTCTTGCCTCCCTTTACTTTTAACCTTTCTCAGTTGGACGTAGGTCCGATATCATAACGCACTCTGTTTGAGCGAGCAAAGGATCCTTTCCAAATCATGATTTTAATCTTTTTCCCCCTTCTATCCCTCCTTCCAAACCCCCCCTACCACCTTGAGTTGGGAAAAATATGAAATAAGCCTTATTGTATGCCTGATAATGTGGAAAAAGTGTCGTACATGATTATGATTGATAGTCAAAATACGTGTTATACTACATCATACCCATCACGCCGTTCCCTTCCGGGGTGGGTTCAGTCACAGAGTTTCATTCATAAATACATATTTGTACACCTAACTCTGCTTCAATAATTTCCTCCATACTGACCTATCCTTACAAACCTCTTTTGCCTCATTTATTCCCATACACTGCTTCATACACGCTCTCCTGTTTTTTAAACTCCTAATATTCCTCCTCAGAGTTTCTTCAACCACATTTACTCATAACTTTCTCGGCCTACCACTATCGCACCATTCATTTCACTCTTATATAGCTATTTCGTTATTCGACTCTCGTGTTGATTTATTAAAGTCCTGTCGATTCGCATTGTACTAGCTGGAATTAAAGTGAACAGTAAAATATCCTTTGTGTATCATTTACAATGCTGTTCTACAATATCTCGCCTCACAAAGTGGAATTATATGTATCATATTTTATTACTCTCGGCCTATTTTTCCATAGATTGCTTTTTTTGCGACAAATAGACGAAGACTTATTTTTGTGTATTTATACATATATGTATATTTGGAGCCCTCTGACTCCTCTAGCTTCGCTTCCTATGCCGGCACGTGTGTTAAGTTTGAATTTGACAATAAAAAATTGTATATTATTATTTAAACTTCTAAATTTAAAGATGCAAAATGGAAAACTTTGACATTGACGTAAGAAAAGTAACACAGCAGGAGGAATATATCGTGCAAACATTTGTCAGTTCTGAGCTAAAAGTCAATTCTATGAATTATTTTCAAAGAAACATGGTTTCCCAACAAAACTTTTTCCCGATGTATTACGTAATTGAAGCCTTTACTTGAGCTAGTATGGAAAGGGAATACCGGGGAATTATTTCCGTCCATAGCTTTCGATCATTCAAATCAGTGAACATTCTGACACTTCAAAATGCCATTCTTTCCGAAAACTATTAACAATATTAAAATATAAAATATAAAAAGTAATAAGTTGGCATCTAAAAACACAATTTTATTTTTCCTCTTCTCCTCCTTTACCGTATAAATTTATTTTCTAAACTGACTGATGCCCAAACTCTACTTGCTCCTGTGGAATTTTACAGGATAATAATTTATTTATTATTTACAGGAGAATATTTTACAGGATGCAGATGTATTTAGAGATAAAAGTGACGCATTAAATCATACAGAACGACAGGGACATGCAAGAGAAACTGCGAGGTTGAATGGAAAAGCATGGCTCGAGAGGAAGGAAATTTTTGTATTGTAATCTCTCAGTTCTGAACTTTTTTTAGGTTAGAAAAAATATGGTCTCCCATCATATTTTTGGATCGATGCCTTTCGTAACGGAAAGCTTTGAAGAAAGGGGGCGTGGAAAAGGGATGCCGCGAAGTCATATGCGTCTGTATCAGGGAGCGAGAATTCAGCCGCCACGCGCTAAAGACTCGCCATCCTTTCCGAGAACAGGGAACGTTTTCACACCTCGACGGAAATATCATTCCAACCCTCGCTTGGCTATTCACGCGATCCGCATTTCTGGACAAAATCCGAGGAAAGTCGCAGTCGTCCAAAACACGGTTCTCCCCCTTAAAGAGGAATGAAATTCCGATCTACAATAGCTCTTAAGTTCGTTTTTTTCGTTATTATATATAAAAAAAAGGATCGCACGTGAACAATTCCAGCCAATTTTAAAGCATCAAAGAATAAACGGTGGAGATGAAAAATGACATGGAATTGAGTACATGATATGGGTATGTGAATACCTTTGGTATATACCTACATTCCATCAAAAATCAAGTCAAATGCCAACTGACTCAAATCTATGTCTGACTTAAAAATTGTTGGGAAAATTCTGTTTCTCAAATCTCAGCCGGACGAAAGAGCTGTTTGACATAAAATTACAAATGAAGTCGAATTAATGACTATTTGCCTAATGTTTACCACAAATTTGTCACTGGGTACAGTGATAGGCTGTGAGTTTAACCTTCATGTAAAATAAAAACGACTGAAAACGTTTTTCTCCCAAAGAAGGTTGAAAGTCAGTCGTACTCAACCTCTAATGGGTTCATTTACGTTCCTGAAGGAGGACTACCACTCGTGATAAATTCCAATGTAGCTATTTTTCAATCTTGGAAGAATAAGTAGCGGCATTAAAGAAAAAGATTTTGAAGTGGATTGTGAAACAGATTCTATTTAAACAGTTCTATTTAACAGATAACGTTTCAGAAACAGTTATATTAAATAGATAATCTGTATACGATTCAAAATTTGATTCTCCAGGAACTTGGCCGACATGTTTTACCATGGAGTCTTCAATTAGAATCAACAATTCGCGCTAATAATAGAATTAATGGTATTTGTTTTTAATCCTAATGTAACAGCTCTCTTAATGATTTCGACTTCAATTTTCAATATGGCTTTTTTATTACAAAACAGTTGTTTTTAAGTAACAATTTTCTGCCTACCTTTCGAACTTACCCGAACCTTGAGATAAGAACTAATTTGGAAAATATTTCTACAACACATTACTTTGTAGAACATCATCGTCGTTAAAGTTACGACACGTACCAGTTTCCGACTACTCCATATACTCCTTGTTCCTAGAACGTTCCCTCTGTATATTGTTCCGAAAATTAGCGAATTGGAATCCCATGCATGAGGAATTCGAACACTATTTACTCTAGTATGCCTCTTTAGAATTATTAATTTTACGGAAAGCCCTAACCAATATGCGACGCGTTGTCAATTTATTTCACTCTTATTTCGTTGCGAAATATAACCGGCTTGGAATATTCTTACGAATTTAAGTCCTGTGATGAAAACTGAAATCTAAATTTTAAATAGAATGCAAATCAATAATATGATTTAGCAACGCAGGCTAACTTTTCTGGTATAAATTACAATTATAACCTGTGTAGAGGAACTTTATATTCCATTGTAATGAAATAAAAACACTGGAAGAGGTCTTTCTTCCATGTTCCTCCTGTTACGTTCCGAGAAAATATTTAAATAGACAAAGAGTTTACCTGCATTTTACGGTCAAATATAGCAATTTAAAAATTTAGTTACAATGCCGTCTCATTAATGAAGAGTTGCCTGTAATAATGAAGGTCTCCTAAGTTATCCTCCATGTTTATCCGTTATGATGGGATGGCAATTTAGCTAGCAACGAAGTGGTCTTCTTCATGGCAGTAAGGTGAAGATGCTGATTATTTCCTCTCTTAAATAAACTAGGCGTTGGATATATATGCGCAGTGATTGAATATTTTTATCTTGATCATATAAATATAACACAAGTTTTGATGAAATAATTTAAGTTTCTATTAATTTTGGCAGAGACAGAATAAATTTTGAATGAGCAAAATTGATCACAGAGGAGAAAAAGTTACTTAACGCTAATCATGCGGTGAGCCAGTAAAATCATTAAAAAACTCAACAACTTTGGCTTGATGAACGGCAATTGATGGCCAATGATTGAGAATATAGTTTAAAATATTGTTTTGCTTGATAGAGAAAATGGAGCGTGTGTGCTATCTGCCATATAATGCGGCGACACTTATTCTAAAACAAACTACAAGCATATACTCCTTTTAAGTCCACGTCATGAGATGCAAGGGGTGTCTGTCATTGAAAGGCATTGAAATGCTGACCCATGGCAACAGGCGTACGGTCTCAAAAATCGCCGTCGGTATAAAAATATGGTTTATCTATCTATTCCTCGTCTCTGGATTCTCCGAAGTTCAGATTAAAATTCTTTTAATGAGATACCTTCCATTAATAACCTACTTTATAGTTTTATGACAGGTTTTAAAATTTATCTGTTGGAAATCATGTTTGTGCTTATGTATTTTTTTACCTGTTCGTTTTTTTATTGCTCATGGATTGCTCATGGAGCTCTTTTTTATCAATTCTAATTAGTTTATTTTTGAACTGGTCTTAACTCTTGTGGAAAAAGAAAAATTTATTTGCCTCCTCGCTTAATCGCCAAGATCTCTCTGAAAATCACTTTCGGGTACATTATAGCTTAGTAAATTCACTTGGATTTTTTAAAAACTATAAAATATCTGAATTTGTTGAAAAATACTTAAAATGGAGATATTTTCAGGTATACACAAATATGACTGAGAAGAGATACTTATTTTTGTGGTTTAAGACTAGTAATGAGACTGCTAATCACAAAAGTTAAGGAAATCAAATGAGCTGGAAGGAAGAAGGTATTTACTTAAGAGCCGTTTTTATAATCATTTACATCAAGAAGTTTTATTTTTATTTACATTATTTTATGTACATTAAAAAAAAATCATAAGACAAAAGGTTGTATAATTCTTAGTATAACTGCTATTTAAAGTTAAAGTAATTTTTTTCAGCTACGATATGGTACTGTGTACAACTCAAAATAAAGCATCTGCCTCTCAATCAATTCAAAATGTTTGGTTATAACTAATGAAATCATGTTAACTCAGGGTTGCAGGGATTTTAATTGAAGGTTATCTCAGAAAACCTGAGGTTTTTACACACTTACCTTGGTTGGGAAAGAAGATTCCCTTAAATCTAGGTTAATATTTCATTTACTGGTTAAATTGATTTTGGCACTTTGTGGCCACATGCATGTCCACCAGAAAGACTGCAGCCATATCTTTGCGTCTAGCTGCCGTAAAATAATGCTAATCAATGACGTACCTAGTACGTCCATCGTCCACCTCAGAAAACATAAGCGGGTGTACTGTTATGTCCATAGTACTCAAAGGTGTTAATGATGGTAACGTATCAGTCGTCGCCGCTGCTCAAGCCCGGTTTGAAGTCTAATGTTGGTGTCCCACTTCTCAACGAGTGTTCAATCTTACTCCATTCGTGGAGAGTTGCATTGCAATGGTAATTATTTATTTTTTTGCGGGAACTTAAGTAACGCTCTACCTTTGTTTTAAGTTAAACAGCGGATGTAAGAACGGATCCGTCCATGAACGAGAGCAACGAAGGAGAAAACTACTCTCTCGTGGGTCGTAAGGGCGCTGTCATTGACGGTTCATTCCTCGAATATAAACTCCCAGTTAATTACATAGTGTCAACGTTATTATATTATCGTAAAAAATGTGCCTTTTGACAAAATTTCAGAGTACTAAGTGATTGAAAAGTTGGTTTAATATTGGTTACAAGATTTGACGCCGACAGACAACTCATACTCATGAAAAAGTTGTAATAAACGCGTAATTTATTAATTATATCGTATTTATCAATTAAAATAAAATTCGAATTAATTTGTTCAGTTCAATGTTTATTATTAAAAATAACTTTTACACTCCAATGGTCTGGCCACAGATCAATTTCTGGCACAATCGGGATTTCAATGCCTGGCTTGTCACATTTGTCAGTGAGCACCTGATAGTGATGCCAGACATCGAAATCCTGATTGTGCTATAAATTGATTTGTGAACTGACAAGTGGATTGCAAAAGTCAATTTTACTAATTGATAAATTTCATTTGATTTATTGAACAGTCACAACATTGGGTTTAAGGACAAAATTTCAGAACCCTACGTCAACGGAAAGTAGGTTTAATTGCACTACAAGATTAGTCCCAGACCAACAGGAGAAACTAAATATAACCTTTTCAAATTTAGTGCAAAGTTACTTATAATAAACAAGGGTGTCACGGTTATTTTCTCCGCACATCTGCTTTCCAACATATCCCCCAATTTTAGCGAGGCACACTCGAAGCAATTTTTGAAAAAAAAAACATTTCTTGAGCCGTGCACTCGCGTGGCAAATCACGTTCCCCGCAGTATCTCCGCCTATCCCTTGGCATCGACAAAAAAATCTGCGGGCCACGTTCCATTGAGATGTCACCCCCTGCGAAGAACGAGGAAAGAAGAAAAGACAATCGAATTCGGAAGAAAGGAAAAAAGAATGAAAATAAATGGTTTGGAGTCTCACGAGAGGAAATGCGCATCACCCTAGAGAAAAATCTAAAGGCCCTCTCCTCTGTTTTCGGCGGCTCTTCTTTGCGTTCGCCCAGCTACGCACATATATTTTTCATTTGTCTTTCCCTCCTTTCCAAGCCTCTGAGTGAAATGACGTGGAAATTTTGTATACATAAAGTAAACGTACGTAATAAGATATTCAACAATTAATCAATAAACAGCGAATATTTTGCTTATTAACGAATGTTTTGAGGTAACAATTACAGTAGAAATGGTCATAACCATAACCGGCTTAAACATGGAAGTTGACTTTTGTAGAAGTAGTGAATGTAGCAATATCTCGAATCGTATCACCACTAGCAGGGAATCGTACTGCTCACACATTACTTCCGGGTTTTCCCAAACAAATGGATGCCGGAAGTGGACAATGAATATGGTAATTACGAAAATCTTACAAATTTAGCAATAATGGCAGTTGCCGTCGTATATCGCTGTTCGATTCCCATAGGCAAACGTAGGATTAATAAATCTAAGAATACAATAATTGTGCATTATTACGTCAAATCAAGTGCGTCCATTGTGACAATAATAATAATTATCTAATGAGAGATATATAATAAAGATTAGCATAGGGGTTCCTTAGCATTTATAATATTTTCAAGTAAAAATAAATATTTACATAGGCAATAATGTGTCTTCCTCCTACTAAGCCAATCGTTGTTTACATTTTTCATCTCCGTCTGCCGTCATGTGACCAAGGTTCCACCGGAAGCTATTTTCTCACAGAATTGATTTTTTATTTACAGGAAAAATAAATACCAATCCATTTTCTCTCCAAGTGCGAACATCGGTCGATTACCACCACTATCAACCACTACTGCCATAGAAGTGCGTGCTTAAACATCGAAGTGTCGCTTGCAAGTGACTTAAAAGGCTACTGTCATGAAAGTGACTTCCATGTGTAAACCCGCCTTAAGATTGGGGAAATAGACAGCAGAATCAATAGATTGTGAATGTAATTATTCTACGCACAATAAGGGACCACGAGGGTGGGGATTGAGCAGCTCCATGAAATTTAGATCCTATGCAGGTCTAAGTTTGGTCCCATAGGCAATCGTTCGTAACAATTTTGGCATGATTTAACTTTCTGCATATCATAAATTTAATTAAAGTAGAAATTTACATAATCTTAACAACAACAACTCCCTAAAGTCAAATATTCAACAATTGCTATATCATTAAGAATATTATTAATTATTAATAAATATAAAGCTACAAAACTGACTGACTGACTCATCAAAACTCCTGAGCATTTCTAAACGAGCTAGGTGGGTGAAATTTTCATGGTAGAGTTAGAATCATGTGTCGAGTTGGGAAAAAATCGAAAAAGTTAAAAAAGTCGATTAGGCTTTGATTTATTGCCATCGTTAGCTTTACATGGAATTATATGGGAAAAATGAAAAATTTTAGTGTGCACCTTTTTTCTTTCGTTCATTAAAATATGAAATTGAGCTACAAGACATTCTTTCACAAATATGAGGTGAATGTTTGAAAAATCTTATTCTTGTAATTGATTCTTTCCTACCTACCGATAAACTGATATTTTTAAACGTTTACTTGGGATTTTAGAAATGTTTTCAATTTCGTTGCTATGGATATACTTCTCCATTGTCGCCGGGCCGAGTGTCTCCCAGAAACTGGCCCGCCTCGCTAAGTTTGAAACTTAGCGAGGCGGGCCAGTTTCAGGGGAGGGCTAGATTTATGTGTCGATATTGTGTAAAATCGGAAAAGTAAAAAAAATTCGATTTGGCTTCGAGATATTGCAATCGATAACGTTACATATATGAGTGAGGTATCCTAAGTCCATGTTATTTAGTCTTCTTTATACCATTTTTTGCACTGCTAAGTACTTGGCATAATTTCTTCAACTTTTTCCTGGCCTCTACCGTAGCTTTGATGACTAATTTCAACCAACCAAGCTTCACGGTATCATAGTTTTCATTAAAAAAACATGCAGTCCATGTAGAAGATTGGAAGAGAAATATTGAATATGAAAATTAATACTTTTATTAAAAATCTCGTTTCCGATTGAATTTATATAGTAAAATTCTTGATGTGAGCTCTTATTAAGTATGCTGTACTGAAATAAAATATCTAGCGTAGAAGAGCAGCGCGTATTTCATACTCGAGAATTATACTTTTCTTTGCTTGCATGTAGCACGCAGACCTGAGAGCTTTCATTGTTTTTTTTCCTTATTTCAAGAGTATCATCATATAACACTTCCCTCCCTGCATGCAAATTGCAAGCACCCATTTTCTCGTATTCTAATATATAAAAATGATTATTTGTTTATTAGTCTTCTATGCATTCCCGTACGATTCATCAGATTACGATGAAACTATGGAGAGTTTTAGTGCGCGCGCCCACAAAGGTTTAAAAGTAGAGTAGATTTTGAACTTGTGCTTTATATCTTACCATCATTACTAAAAACTCATCCCGCATGACATGCTTGGCATGATTTTACTTTATGCATGATTTAGTATTCTCAAGTACCATTCACTAATTACATTAACTAAACTACCCACTAGTTGTATCTTAACTAATGTACTGCATGGTACTTAGCATGTTCGTCATGGAGCTCTGTTTTTAATACGGTCACTTACTGTGCGTATTAATTACAAATTTGTGTACCTTCATGAGTTCAGCGTCAAAATGATATTCTCTGCGTCGCTCTGAGACACATTTCTTTGCTTCACACTTTCTTTGTTCCAGCTGATGTAAATATATGAATTGATTACCTATAACTGACTGTATTTTTCTCTTTCTGAACGTACTAGTCATTTTAGGTTCCTTCGTCTTCCGAAAATTCCGTAGCACCGCTGCTTTTGGCTCAAATGTGTCGAAATCTCATTCAGATTCATCCCTCCTCTCTGCCAGCCGAAACGACGCCCTTTTCTAAAACTTAACTGCTTTGCAATACAAATTTGGTCCTCAATCTATGGCGCAGCTCGAAAATTCCTTGTAAAACATTTCTGTATCCAATTACCCTTTTGCGCCAATATTGATTTCCTTTCATAAATTTAATTCAAGTAGAAGTGGGAAACATCTGGAACGTATTCCTTATCAAGATATTTGCGTCAAAATGAACGCCTTTTGCAAGGCTTCAGATTAATTTATCCTTGAGAGAAACCTTTGAAATCTCAACGCGCGTGGCTTTTAGAGGTCTCTTTCCCCATTGATTAGTTACGTTAACTTTCTGCATGAATAGAAATAACTCTTCATATCTCTATAAATATAGCTTTTAAACTCGCAGCTAAATTAAGCCACCTTGTTAACTGAACCTGGTGCTGGTTATGAAATGATGAACACCTTCCAAGAAAATATTTTACTGCGGATATGAGGCCAATTGAGAATTTTTGCATAAGTGGTTCTTCTCTCAGGAAGAATGAAAGGTAATCTTGGTTTTTAATTGCAGTTGCATAACATTTAGACGCATAGGAGCCATATACCAATTTTACCTCATATTTATAAATATGTTACGTTGCCTTATGATTCATAACTATTGTGTGATTCTTTTCTATGCCAAATTAGCTGTTGGTAATTTGCAATATAAAGGAAGGATGGTTGCCTGTGATGTCGTGACTCTTTTATCAATTTATTACTTGTATTACAAAGTTTCAAACAACTTTTTTTTGAGATCCCGGTCATCTCCCACCCTCCCTCTGCAGCCTTTTTCACAACAATTCCATTTCTTTCTTTCATAAACATCATCTTAACAGCAACCAATTCCTAAAGCCAAGCATTCAACAATTACTAAACATCAAGAATATTATCTAATATATAAAAATGAATGTTTGTTTGTTCGTCTTCAATGCGTTCCAATACCATTCATCAAATTTAAGATGAAACCATGGTGAGTAGTTGTGCGTGCGCCTGCGAAGGTTTATTAAAATATAGGAAGGAAAATTACTAAATATATTCTACAATACGTGGAGCAAGAGTCGCTTCAACAAATCAGTGTTGGCACACGAGCTTCTCAAACAAGCGAGGGACGGCAAGTAAGCAAGGAAGCAGATCGTTTACGAGTTGCTCAATCACGTGCATCAGAATTGTATCAGTGAGACATAATATCGCGTGCACCAGAATCATATCAGTGAGACATAATTTGTGTCAAAAGGTACATAATTTATTTGTGTGTAGAATAAGGTTTGGTGCAATGGTCTCTTTGTTTGCTTTTTTTTGAATACCTGCATTCGTTTTTCGTATACGCTTCGCTTTTTCCTAAAATTGGATTTTTAAGCTCGAAAATCTTAACTTTTTGCACTACTTCAACAATAAAATATCTTATTTACTTGGAAACCGTAGCATAGGCAAGGAATGGAAACTCATGCCACAACTTGTGCGTTACGAATTCCTGTGTTGTTATGAGGAATTAATTGGATTAGGTCTCATATTCGTTTAAGTCTGCTTGGTATATTTGTGAGTACTGAGAAAGAAGAAGGGGCATTGCAACGCATGCCGGGCACAGATAGCAGAAAATATATAAAAAGAAACGAATCACCCATCAACATAAAAAGGAACATTAAAAAGATTACGAAGCCTCAAATGTTAAACAAATCAATGCATTCACTTTTTGTTTAGGACAAGGCACGACGTTACATGCGTTCCTTCAATAGGCGTAATTGGTCTCAATTCATGTCGATCGACATTCACTAATTTATACCAGAAACCAGTTTGTATTATACATACTTCAAATTACTATGTAAAGGCTATTACTATTAAAACATTTGGATTAGACCCATCCTGTGCGAGGGAAAGCATAAGTATTTTATATAATACAGTGCTAATAATTCTGTCGTGGCAACAGAAATTGGTGTTTATTATTTTAGAAATAAAATTCTTCACCATAATTCTTCTTTATTTTTCCTATCCTCCTGCTAACACCGCTGTAATTCTCTTCATCTTTCGTTGTTTTTCAAGTTTTCATTGATTTACATGTGTCATGAGTCATTCCTTTTCTTTATGCCTTGGCTAAGTAAAGTAGTGGTAAGACCTGATGAAGAGCGTATCCCCGACTGTACCCTACTTTCCTGGAAGCGGTGAAACTACCTGATAATTCGTGTACACTATTTTTTATATGCTCCGTGGGTATTGAATCTTAGTATTCCATGAAGAAATAAGAGGATTGAGAATAATACATGAATTGAGACCAATTATGCCTAGTGAAAGAATGTAACGTCGTGCCTTGCCCTAAATAAAAAAGAATGCATTGATTTGTTTAACATTCGAGGCTTCGTTATTTTTTCAATTTTCTTTATTGCGTTGATGGGTGTATCCTTTCTTTTTATTTTTACTGAATCTTAGTATTCCATGAAGGAATATTCCTTCAACTATCTCGGAAGTACCATCACGTGGGACGGAAGAAGTACAACGGACATGAGGCAGAGAATAGTCTAAGCTAAGTAGGCGTTAATGGGAAAAAGACAACTGTTGTGCTCACAGAAGACAGAAGTATAAAACAGGGAACAGTACCTTAAAACATTAGTGTAAAGCATGGCAATCAATGGATCGGAACCATGAATTGTAGGAAAATCTGACCAGAAAAGAGTAGAAGCCTTCAAAACCAAGAGAAGGATTTTGACGATAAAATGGACGGAAGAAGTTAGATATGATGATGTTTTCAGAAGAGTAGGAGAGTAAAGGACAATATGGAACACCACAGAGGAAAGAAGAGCTAGATGGATTGGACGCATTCTGAGGCATATTGGATTTGTTAAAAACATAATGGAAGGTAAATTAGAGGTAAAATTCCCCCAGAGGAAGACCAAGAATCAACTTTATGACTCAATTGAAGAGGAATGAACGTAAGAAGAGATACCAGGATGTAAGGGAACTAGCATTTGATAGGGAAGGGTGGAGGGCTGCAGTCAAAAAATCTATGATTGATCGTCAATGATTGAATTTCACATGTACCGTCTAAGGGAAAAAAAACTTGACTTCCTAGAACGTTATGGGTTCGAAAATTCTCTAAAAAATAATCGTGACCTCATTAATGACCTCACATTTGATCCTTATTCACCGCTGATGTCAATAACCTTGTGATGTTATTAACATCATATCATGTACAATGTTTGGCTTATGTCATAAATTTGCCCTAGTCATTGTGTTTCCTTCTTTCTCTCCCACCTACCACCACTTTTTTCCGTGATATACTAACCTTCCCTAACATAGGCATTGCCTGCCATCCACCCTCGTTCCTATTCTTTCATTTCAACCAACCCTCTCATTTTCTTTCCCCACCCTCTCTGCCTTGCCTACCTGCAACCCGCCATTGGCGTATGCATATGGAAAATGAAAGAAAGAAATAATTCCTTGACGATGACAAAGCTTTGTCTAAACTATGGTAGGTATTCTTTATGTCATACATTTATGCACTTCCAAACTATTTAATTAAACAGTTTGGAAGGTACATAAAAACATTTAAGTTCATTTCATTAATTAATTTTTACAACTGACTTTCTATCAAAATGCTAATTAGAACGCAATAGAGTACTTTTATTTTGTTAACATTCAATAAACCTTTACAGCTCAACTCTCACGCTACTCCAAAAATATATTTTGATAATGGATAGTATAAATAGAAGTATTCGTAGAATAATATTTGTGAAAATATATTGTATTATTTAATATAGTTCGTCCATGTATACCCATAGTATATTCTATTTTGAAGAGGGAACAGTCAAAGAGCTTCCTTTGGTGCTGGGCCCAGGAAATTGGCTCTCTCTTTATAACTTCCTCCATGATGCCCTATGTAATGTATACCTCTTTAGCCTCTCCTGCACCCATGCATTACTGCACACTCCCTCCTCTATTCACAAATTCTCATATTCCTCTTACTGTGAGTATATTGTACCATATTCACTCATGGGTCTCATCTTCCTTTCACACCACTCACTCCACTATCTTTTGTTTAGTTACCCGACTCTCATCCATTCTTCTATCGCGGAAAAACCTAAGAAGCGCGTTCTATTCATATATTTCCAAATCTAGGGCACCCATTTCTCTTATCTTTCATGATAAAGTCATTCCTAAACCTATTCTACCTACTACTGCAAATAATTTTCAAATACGCCGTTCCCGTTGCCGTTCCCGTTCTCAATCGAGGTATTCGGTGACAACCAACATTGATAACGTAATAAATTTTATAAAATATTTATCTAAAAAAACCAAACAAGAAACCTCTGCACTAATTTCAGGGGTTTAAATTGGTCCATTTTTGGGGGTATGGCAAAAAATGTGACACGCTGTGCAAACTATTTTAAATTTTAAAGGCAACTTCAATCGTTAAGGATAAGAATTTCTAAATAAATATTAGCCTATTGTTCAACCAAATGCAGTTGGTAATAACATATTACATTTTAGCTTAATCAACTCCATGGCTTTTGTGTGCCTGAGTAACAGAGAGACCCACCAGTAGAGTTTTACATATTAAAAATCGTATTAGTGATGAGAGGTTGTGTGTGCGATAGAACGGGCAATTAGGTGGTTTTGTAATTTTATTTTTAAACAACTTTCACGAAGTTTTCCCTTCTAATCGAATATTTTTTTTGCGAAAATGGTATTAAGTTATATGAAAAATTATTTCCCCCCCGCGCTTATTCCATTTTGGCGTATTTTTCAATCTTATATTTTGCGTGAAAAATGCGAGATAGAGCATGGAAAGGTAAGATTCTGCTCCTCATATCATGTAATTTTCTTTCCGTATACAGCTCAACTTAACAATAATATACCTCAGTCATTTTACGGTGGAAGCCCCTTAAAGAAGATAAGTCACCCACTTCAAATAATTATATTAATAAAGTACGGAAAATTTGTGAGCTAACTCGCCTTTCAAGGAAACGGTTGTGTCCTCCATAAAGTTAAAATCAGTGCGTTCGGATCATTCATATCAGTTGGAAAAACAATTCCTATTTTTTATTATATACCATGAAGCGACCAGAATATGTACGTCCAGAGGAAGACCGAAGATAAAGAGCAATTTTGACGTGGGATGAATTGAAATTCATAAGGAATATGCCTATAAATTACTAGCATAAGAGGAATACCTTCCGAACACTCAGAAAACATTTCATTCAGCGATAACCGGCGAGTGTGCCTTTGGGAAACGAGCAAGAACGAACACGACTTCTCGTTAGCGAGGAAACTGGTTGAATTTACGGTGGAGCGCAGGAGAAAAAATTGGGAACACACGATTGGAGCTGCTGGAATGGAATTCAATTAAATCGGAGATCTACCGTGAATATAAATGAATTGGTTATTTTTTATGTTCTCCAGCATTTCTTCTGCGAGATGACTGAACTATTATTTAATTGGTATGATGGCTGTTCAGTTAAGTATTCTACTAATATTTTTTAAATAATTAAGTCGCAAATATGTATTTGTATATTTTATTTTATGTTCATGTTGAATTTACATTGTTATTTGCTCGAAGTTACAATAAATGCTTCATATTGAGGTTTTCACCAGCTTTTTCTTTACGTTTCTAATCAGACCCCTCTCATTTATTCCCTGGTATGATGGGTAAATAAAGAAAACATCATGCCGTCTTTGCTTGACCCTATATGGACGAGCGAGTCAAAATTTTTACTTTTCACAATCATTGAAAGATCTGCTTTCTAAGAGTCTTCTCCATGTTGTTGCTGCGCTAAACAGAATGCAAATTATCAAAATTCCGTAAAAAAATTGAATAGTACTTGTCCTAATCCGTGATCACTCCTACATGGGGCCCGCCGTTTAATCCCTCTTAAATTCCTCACATCGTCTCTCGCTTTTAATTTCGTCCAGAATTCCTATCCTTTTTCTTCCTTTTCCACGCTTCCCCTATGCTCTCTCTTTTATTATCCCTCTTCAGCATTCCCTCTCCTTTCAATACGTCCTGCATCCATCTCTTCTACCACCTCCAAATCTCGGATATTAGCTTTCTCTCCTCTACATCCATACCCAGTACCGCCTCGTTAGTCCCAACCAAGCTCACCTTTACCGTCCTTCTCCACACCCACATCTCAGGCGCCTCGAGCCTACTTATATCCTCCCATCCCATAGACCAAGTCTCCGACCCATATAGTGCCACGCTCCATATTAAGGTTTTCACTAGTCTTTTCTTTACATCTCTCATCAGACCCCCCTCATTAATTCCATGGTATGATGCATACATAAAGAAAAAATCATGCCGTCCTTCTTTAACCCTCTATGGATGTGCTAGTCAAATTTGTTGCGGTTCAAAATCATTGACATATCTGCTTTCTTAGAGGATTTTCTATTTAGTTGCAGCGCTAAACAGAATTGTAACGCTTTGAATTAAGTGTGTGGAAAGTTGCGTCTCTTTCGGCGGTTTGACAAACAATTTGCATAGGTGAATGTGTGACGTTATTCACTAACGAGGGCGTGCCTGGTGGGGCTCTGAAATAAATAGTTTCAGCTGTCATATGAAGAAAAAATTGGGAAAGTTTAAAAAAAGGTACGTTATGATGTTAATGTAGAAGTATATGTTGTGTAAATGTTGTAATGATAAGTATAATTGAAAATGAAATATATAAATTACACATACGTCACATTTCAAAATAAATTTTACTATTACATAAATTGCAATATTTGTCGAAAAATGCTTAAAGAGCACTTTTCAAACACTAATAGTAATAGAAGCAGTATATGTTTCATACTGAAGTTCCATAATTCCATCCACAGAGGGTTAATTGATAATAAATCGTACCTTTTCCCTATTTTTAGCGGAAGTTGAGATCAATGTTCATAAAATTTGAGGATGATGGGAAAAACTACAATATTTGGTTTAAGGAGTCACCCGCAAGTGCATATAATGTGAGAGTTAAACCGAAAAAAATATCCGCCTTGATCGGGACTCAAACCCACATCCTCACGCCGTTAGATTGATTGATTTTACCTCTGTTGAATTTTTTCCCCGCTACTACATCGTTTGGAATATAAGAATAGGCGCTACTTGTAGAAAAAAGAATATATCTAACCACTATTTTAAATCCTACTCCCGCAAGAAATTAGTGGGCATTCAAGCATGATATTGAGTGGTGATAAATTATTTTACCAAATATTTCAGTTTATTGTTAGTTCTATTGAAATACGCATTGAAACTGAAGTCAAAAATCGTGAGTTAATTACAGAAGCGAAGCAGTTAGCTGATATACCGAGAAAAATTGTGTATTAAAATATATTTATCGAAAAATCATATAAATAAACATTAAAGCTAAATTAAATTGAATAATGCTTATTGCCAACATATCCTAATTTTTAATAATATTCTCCGCTCATTTAAAATTATACTAATAGATTAGGATGACAGTGATTCAGAATGGTAACGTTGCATTACTATTATGGTTTTCTCCATGGTGACGATTACGGTTGTTTGGTACAGACATTTGTTTGCAAAAGAAAAATTTGCAACACCTGAAAAAAGATATATAACCGGAAGGATAATGAGTAATTTAGGGAATTGCCGCGAATACAATGGAAAATGTACACGTATATTTCCTGTTGCCTATCCACCAGCTGCAATCGATTATTATATATTTTTTTAAGTAGACATAATTAGGTTGCAATTATGGCATTCATTGATGTTGTAGCCCACAAAAATGTTCATGAAGGATACATATACCTATCTCACAAAAATGTATAGAGATTTGCCATTTCATTTTGGATTAGTGAGAAAAAACTTTTTTTAACCGTAAAAAAAATCAAAATTGGGTTGATTAACTCCACATTTTGTACGCGTTATGTTTGTATCAGAATGGGAAAACTTAAATCTTCAAGGCCTTGAATTTCCGAAACTGAAATTTTGGCCCATCCTAACGTTGACACTCATAAAAATTACTAATCAGCTGGATACTTGATGCCCGAAAGAAAAACCAATTATGACAAGAGTAACGGGAAGAAACACATTGATGAGAGAAAATGGGAAATATATGGACAGCCTGTAATGTCAGATCCTACTTGGAGGTGAGTTTCACCTCCTATCTCTCTTTAAGGATAGATGTCAGTTCGAGAGACGAGTTCTCCTATTCAAAGGTGACGGGGAGCTCGTAATTGAAGGTTACCATGGCCCATGCTTCTAATTAGGAGGTCTCCTTCAAATTGTTTACAAATGGCAGCAGGATAGAAGTACCCGACGACCGTCTTGATGATTTATTAGAATATATTTCAACGATTTCTATGATTATACACCATTGCGTTATTTGAGAGATGACAGAATGGAATGATGTGGAATCATCTTCAGAACCATCTTTTAGGACTGAGACAAGGTTTTATAGGAGGAAATTACTGATATATTAATGCTAATGTTATCGTTAGGGAAAAAAATAAATTTATGACATATACACCACCAATCATGAATACCTGTACAGTAGGCCGGCCCTTATTTTTCAGAATTGAGAAAAGTTATGTTTTCCTAGTCTCAAAATGATCCAAATAAGGTTCATATACACGTGCTAAAATTTGGTTACTTTAAAATAACGGGAACCCGTGCCCCAAGGGCCCCAAGGGCCCAAGGGTACTGAGGACCTTCAATTGAGTTTTTTGGGGCTGAAAAGTCACTATCCTTATGAAAAACGTGAAAGTAAAGCCCTTTAGGGCCGAATTTCTGTTTGTTTTGACCTATCTCTAAGCGTTTACGAGATATGGTCCGTCGTAATGCGATCCACCCTCCAGGGCGCTACCCCGCACCGCGGCGCCACTGAGGTACGGCCCGCACCACTTGCTAGAGACTTCCCCTCCACCCCCTCCCCGCCCTCGGCAAAGTCTTTTCTCCTGCTGGCAAAATATACATTCAAGTGGTACAGACTTGAACAGGTTGTTCCTCTTGTGACATGATTAATATTGTTAAAGCCTACAATGTCACTTTTCACCCTTCAACGCCGTCCTACGTGCTGGGTACCGACCCCTTTAACCTTACTTTTTTGCCGCCATACGGCCGCGCACCGTTTCAGCATGCTTTGTTTCAAAGTGATCTTTATGTATAAAATATTATAAGTATGTGATATAATTGTGTATGTGAATTACAAAGGAATGAAGGAAATGAGCGGGGCTTCCAGGGCTCCCCCAATAGATAGAAATATTCAAGAAAGAAGAAACGAGGCAGTCAGTTCACTGATGTAGATCGATCTGGAGAGAGAGTTAGTTCTTGTGCATAGTGTGCAAAGGATAGGAAGTACTAAGTTTTTGAGGATTGAAGGAGAAAAGTAGTGAAATAACTAATTTATCATGGATACACGTGACGTTCAGTTTAAGAATAGGCCAACAAGGAAAGGCATGAAATTACGACTATATTCAGAAATTGAACTGGTTGGAAAAGAAAGTGAAGAAATACTTAGCTCAAAGTTACCTACAGTGAGAGAAGTACTGTGTGTTTTTTCTATCACCTAAGGGGTTCGAAATGCATTAGACTTAGTGCGAGAAAAACCGTAAGAAATGTGTTTCACTTATGGAACAAAACGAGAATTCCTGTTATTACGGAAATTAAGGCGATTGAAAAGTTAGAAAAAGTACACAAAGAATGGAGGAACGTGGGACGGCATAAAGAGAGAGAGCGGGAACTACCGTGGAGATGAAGAGAAGAAAATCTTTCGTATCAAAACTTGATGATTTGTTCGACATTGCAAGGAGCGGTGCCATTGAGTTTTTGACGCACGAGGAGGAAAGTGCAGTTAATCTCTCGGATAAATGAACTTGGGCTGAAGAAGTCAAATTCTTACGCGACAAAGAGAAGCACGAAATGCAGTTATTGGTGGAATAGATTTCAATATGATCAAGAAGGAAGAAAAGGTTGCTCAGAAATTATTGAAGAAGCTGCAGAGGGAAGAAAATTTGCGTGAAAGAAGAGTGAAGGATTTGGAATCTCGTCAAATCTCAGGTAATTCTTCCAATTATTAAACACTTTTAAATGCATCTCCTTCAGAGTGAGAGGTACTGTGGTTGATTTCGGAAAGGAGAGTCAAGCAGCCCACTGCAGGTGAAAATCAATGTAACGGTAAAATATCTGATATTTTCAGGTACCATGGTAGACTCCAACTTAGTAGATAGTGCATTCTCTGAGAAGGAAGATATGGAGCCTTCAACTTCTGGATCCCCTATCACCAAAAAGAGAGGAAGACTAGACATTATTAGCCCAAAAGTTATCGAGGTGATTAAGTCAGTTACGAAGAAGGAAGAGAGTTTTCAAAATTTATTACAAAGTGTAAATTTTCATCGTAGCACAACCCCTAACGTGCGCAAAGACACTTTAACTGCCAAATACGGTCTGTCAGTGGAAGATTAGAAATACACCGAAAATGTATTTTATTTTGGTTAATATGTACTTAAATTCATGGACAGAGTGAACATAAATTGTTCACTTTTGATTGGAAATTTTGTCATGTCAATTAAATCCTTTCTAACAAGCACATTTCTTCAGAGGCTAGAACTTGCCAGCAGGAGAAAAGACTTTGCCGAGGGGGTGGAGGGGAAGTCTAGCAAGTGGTGCGGGCCGTACCTCAGCGGCGCCGCGGTGCGGGGTAGCGCCCTGGAGGGTGGATCGCATTACGACGGACCATATCTCGTAAACGCTTAGAGATAGGTCAAAACAAACAGAAATTCGGCCCTAAAGGGCTTTACTTTCACGTTTTTCATAAGGATAGTGACTTTTCAGCCCCAAAAAACTCAATTGAAGGTCCTCAGTACTCAGGGCCCTTGGGGCACGGGTTCCCGTTATTTTAAAGTAACCAAATTTTAGCACGTGTATATGAACCTTATTTGGATCATTTTGAGACTAGGAAAACATAACTTTTCTCAATTCTGAAAAATAAGGGCCGGCCTACTGTACAGCCCTATAGTTTTTCTGCTCCTAGCAGCTCTCAGGTTGGAGAATTTTTCTCAAATTTCTATATTATCGAGAATAATTAATTATGATATGAATATAACGTGACTTCTAAGCTGCATAGGAATGTTATTCAAACGGTAACACTACCACAAATTGTTGACATTTTGATTAATTTATATAATGTGTAAACTTTTAAACAAATATATTTACAAATTCACCAATGACCAAGAAATATTTATACATCATTCGATAGTAGAAATCTTTCCTTCTTATCAAGGTAGATTGTCAAGCATGTCTTAAATAAAGGTTCCTCATAGTAACCTTTGATGGCCGGTTGCAATAAAATTTAGTCGTTGAATTAATTGTTATGAGATTCGTAAATTTATTGATCTCTTAAAATTATCCGGGTTGCTGGAACACATCTACTTATTATATAACTTATTTACCAATGGTTAATAGCTTCGATAATTCGATTGAATCTTCTACAATCGGATAACATTTATGAAAGATTGGACTATGAATACTTGCTAATGCTCAAAATAATTAGTCAGCTAGAGTAAATTAACTGGTCATTTCTCTCAAAACAACTCTTTTATTGAGTCATTAAGTCTCCGACAGGTTCATTGCGCATCCGCCATCTTGGCTACCTAAGGGACTCATAACTGCATGTCATAAGTTTTGAAACTAATAAATTCATCCAAAATTTCTGCAACATTTTATTAAATGGTTGCCATGACTTATGGGTCCCAGAACTTTATAGAATATATATATGTCGTTCCTGCAACTCACCGTAAGAGAGCTAAAGTAGTCTCTCACAGTGACGCGATGAACGGGAAAGGAAATAAGTGAAAACTAGTAGACCCGTGCAAATATTTCGCACAGTATGCAGCTTCTTCCTGTTTCTTCCTTCTTTCTTCTTGTTCTTCTACCTGTCGAATATTTTGCACAGTATGCAGATTCTTCCTGTTTCATCCTTCTTTCTTCCATTTCTTCTACCTGTCGAATATTTTTCACAGTATGCAGCTTCTTCCTGTTTCATCCTTCTTTCTTCCTGTTCTTCTACCTGTCGAATATTTTTCACAGTATGCAGCTTCTTCCTGTTTCTTCCTTCTTTCTTCCATTTCTTCTACCTGTCGAATATTTTGCACAGTATGCAGATTCTTCCTGTTTCATCCTTCTTTCTTCCTGTTCTTCTACCTGTCGAATATTTTGCACAGTATGCAGATTCTTCCTGTTTCATCCTTCTTTCTTCCTGTTCTTCTACCTGTCGAATATTTTTCACAGTATGCAGCTTCTTCCTGTTTCATCCTTCTTTCTTCCTGTTCTTCTACCTGTCGAATATTTTTCACAGTATGCAGCTTCTTCCTGTTTCATCCTTCTTTCTTCCTGTTCTTCTACCTGTCGAATATTTTGCACAGTATGCAGATTTTTTCCTGTTTCATCCTTCTTTCTTCCTGTTCTTCTACCTGTCGAATATTTCGCACAGTATGCGGCTTCTTCCTGTTTCATCCTTCTTTCTTCCTGTTCTTCTACCTGTCGAATATTTTGCACAGTATGCAGATTCTTCCTGTTTCATTCTTCTTTCTTCCTGTTCTTCTACCTCAATCACTATGTGCATTTCGTACTATATTCATTTTAAACCTTTTTTTGAAGTTAAGAATAAAAAAATGTGAGGAGTCGATATACCTCGAGCGAGTAATCGACATGGAAAAATCGAAACTTTTAAGTGAAATTAATGGGTAAATAGTGAAATTTGAGATTGAGATTGTTATTTTCGTCAGAAGCCAGCGATTCCACGTTTAAAATGATACCTCATTTATCACTGTAGGTGCAGTGTTAACGGAGCATATACGGAATGACAGAAAAAGACCTTTGAGAAATAATATGTACGATTTCGTACTATTTTCATTTTAAACCTTCTTTTGAAGTTTAGAATAAAAAAATGTGAGGAGTCGATATACCTCGAGCGAGTAATCGACATGGAAAAATCGAAACTTTTAAGTGAAATTAATGGGTAAATAGTGAAATTTGAGATTGAGATTGTAATTTTCGTCAGAAGCGGGTGATTTAACGTTTAAAATAATACCTCATTTATCACTGTAGGTGCAGTATTAACGGAGCATATACAGAATGACAGAAAAAGACCTTTGAGAAATAATATATACGATAGGAGGCTCCAGAGAATGCATATTAGACCCATTCGATAGCACTCAAACCGTACTCGGTGGACTACACGGAAATTGACAGAGTGAAATAAATTAAATTTGTTCAGATTCTATCAAAGGGCGACTAAAGGACTTCGGGAAAATGCCCTACTCGAGTCTCCGCGTGGAGCGCGCGTCGGTATACATTATGTGGCTGAGTGGAATTGATACGAAGGAGGAAACCTGAATCCTTGCAGAAAGCATTCTGAGGAGCATTTCCCCAGACATGCCTCGCCCTCCAAAACTGGGTCAAATGCATCACCCCTGAATAACTCTGCGATGGCTCGGATTCACAACTGATGTTCTAGCTCTCCCAACTTTGTGACGGGAGACAGGACCGCGTGGAGGGCCGATAGGGCAAGATACGATTTTTCGCTTCTGCGGAGGAAATCCATGGGGTTGATGAGTTACGCGAACGTGATACAATATCAGAGAATACGAAAGATAAATTTGAAATAACGAAAATAATTCGTTTTCTGTATTTTTTATTTATTTCCATATTTGATCGTTCATTTGTTTCAATGGTAGGCGCCTGGAGAAGCAATAATGGGAGATAAAGTTACTGACGACAGTGAACGAGGAAACAATGACGGGAAAGCGGAGTAAGGGAAGGAAGAGAATAGGTTTTATTGCAGGAATGATTGAGATAGATGGAGAGGGCGCTTGCTATGCTGGCCAATGCTAGAAGCTGAAACCAGTCTGCAATCTTCGTTAACCCTCATTTTCCCATAGCGCTTGTGGTCTAACGCACTAATTTTGAAATATTTCCACGTTTTACATCGAGAACTTACTAGAAACCATCATGCACTTGCTCCTTTAATTTAGATTCTCCTTACATGTTATGCTTCTTTATTTTAATTAATAATTATTCCTACTTCCGATAAAAACCATACCAAAATCTAGTAAAATCCAAAGCATTAAGCAGCCAATAAGTACTTCAAGATTGACTTGCCTTAAATTTCGAACACAAGGTAGGTATTCTAGCCTAACATATGCTAATGCGTCCATTAAGTCTTGCTCTCTATAGGAAAGTAAGGAAATAGTAGGTTTAAAGAAGATGGTAGTTATTTCGGTTGCCAGGCAACAGTATCTAATTCTGGGAAATCAGAAATAGGACGCTGGGATGAAGAAGGGTAGGATGAGGCAATAAATGAGTAACTAGAGAGAAATAGGACCTCAATAGCGTAGAAAACCGGAAACATTTTCCCTGACTTTTGCAAATACCGGTAGAATACTAAATAATCACTACATTAGAGACTTTCAATTCATGACAATATATTAGAGAAAATAATGAAAAAGGCACAGATTGCAGAAACTTATGTCGACGTGATAATAATCCTGGGCGAAGTAACAAGTCTTTCTTTTTAAAGTTATTCGTCAATCTTTTTCACAATTTGAATATGATAATATCCGTGAATTTTTTTTAAAGCTGGCGGTGATAATTTTAAAAGAATGAAAAGCCAAATTTGCAACTGAACATATTTTTTGACTAAAAAACCTATTCTTCATCAGATATTCTTTGAATTCAAAAAGTTCCACCACCGAAATATAACACTAATGGCATGAGAAACTTATTTTTCGATTGATATTTCTCTTGACTGGCAAGTTAAATGCCACTATTTGATTCTATCATACCATCATTCCAGCATAGAATGTAAGAATTGTTGGCACCCAGGAAGGTTCACCTTTCTGAAATCAGCCTAAGGGTAAAAAAGTTTAGCAGGTAGATGATTATATGGACTGGACTTACCGCCACAGGCAGGGGCCTGTCAATTCAGATCAGTTGCCTAAACTACTCTGGCCTAGGAAGGCGAGGAAGACACCAAAGCTGACCTTTTACTTCCAGCCAATAAACCATCTGTACCGCCGCATATGAGAAATCATGAAAATTTGATTCCAATTGTTGCAGTTGGTAGCTTATTACTATAGGCGGATTTACAAATGTTAGGTGACTTCTATGGAAGCAATGAGTGTAGCAATATCTCGAATCGTATCGCTATTTGCAGGGCGTTGTTCTAGTTTGAAAAAATACATAATCCGGTTTATCCCAAACAATATCCGATTCAACCCAGACAAATTGATGACGGAAGTAAACAGTCAATATGGAAATTACGCAAACCGCATGAATTTGGCAATAATGGTATTCGCTTATCGCTGTTTGAGTCCCATAGACATTTTTGAGCATAAAAAATTGTGTAAATTTCATTACCTGGTCTTTATTACATCGCGTCAAGTGCAAAAATTGTTGAAATAATAATTATTATCTAATAATAGATAAGTCTTATAGCTTACCCTTGTAGTTTAAGCATTTAAAAGGGCAAATAATTGTTTACATGCGCAACAATGAGACCTTCTCCTACTAAGCTCCTATTCATTGTTTACATTTTTTATCTCCGTTTGCTGTCTTGTGAGCAAGATTTCACCAGATGTGATGCGAGTTACCGCAGAATCGATATGCTAATTGCAGGAAAAAGATAAAACAGTTTATTGTCCCTGCAAGTAGCAACCGCGGTCGTTATCACCACTATCGACCCCTACTGCCATGGAAATAATTATTTACACATCGAAGTGACGCTTGTAAGCGACTACCAAGGCCACTGTCATGTAAGTCAGTTACATTTTTAAATCTGCCTTAAATAGGTATGGTGGAAAGAAACCTCTTATTCTATACACAAAAGGCTTAATAGTGATAAGGCGTGCAACGTTGCCAATATCCTCACCTTATTCAGGAGTTCATGACCTGAAACTCTCTAAATCATCTCATTTTTTTCAATTAACTTCGTTTAAGGTAGGTATCGGAGACTATTTTATCAATCATTTTTAATTTCTTAGCTATATAACATGATTGTATCGCTAGCCGCAACCACTACTAAGTGGATCTAGCAACGTCGTTCGCGTTATCGCGATCGGGCCCTCCGCGAAGGCTAGCTAATCGCCCGTTCCATCGCTCACACAAGTCTGCATCAATATCTCCCCATATAAAACTTGGGTCACACTGTATATATACAAAGTTAATTGTGGCATGGCATCCTGGGCTGAGAATACGGTCAATTACATGCCAAGAACATTTCTTTGGGGGATTGTAAAAGCATATAACTTAAGAAATACTCTAAAAACATACTGGTCAACAGTTTATATTATATTAATTTACATATGTCTATTTATGAGGTCTCAACCCGGAAGTATTACACTGTACAAAGAAAGTCACGAATTTGGACGCCTTCGAACAAAGAGTGATTGGCCTTCAAAAAGATTCCGGAGTTTGCTAAAAACCGATGTAGATACCACAGCGTACGTAATGATGGCATTACAGCCGAAACCGAAAGTACGTTATATAATCATTTGCGGAAATAACAAATTTTATGCTAATGCAGGGTCAACCTTCCTTCATATTAGACCTTTAACGTATGCATTTATGCAAAGTTTCTTGTTGTAAGGATATCCTGAGTTGGGGAAATGTTTCCGCAGAAAATTGCTGTGAAAAATTCTTCGAGGGATTGATAAAACTTAAAATTTCATTAATACGCTGCAACATTTGTCTATAGTTTACCAAAATACATACCTATTAAACATACAGTTGTTCAGTCATACATTATTTAACTGAGAAGCTCCTAGAGAAACCACCAAATACCTGGACATTTTTCACGATAACCGCCCAAAAAAATAATTATAGAAAAAAAACAATTGTCTCCAATGGCCTAACGAACAACTGAGCAAGAATGACATAGGCGTAACTCATTTTGTGTTAAATCAATTGGTTTGTTAGCAGTTAAAGGAAAAATTAGAGTAACCATAGTAATCAAATTTGACAATAACATTAAATTTTGATGAATATTAAACAGTATAAAATTACAGGATAGAGAAGTAGCATCACAAAATAATAACGATAAATGACGACATTCAATCAAAACAATGACTGGCGAAATAACTAGGAGGTATTGTGACATATTTAAAGAATAGTTATTTGCAAGGTATTGGTCAGGCAATGTGTTTGAAAAAAATATACATATAGTGCAACTGCATGCACATAAACCAGTAATACTCTCCTATCTCTGTGAAAAAAGGAAGGCCTGTGAAAAAATAACGGAATTTTTGTAGAAAATTTATTTTTACAGTACGTATGACTTAGCGGTCCTTACGAATCTATAATAGCGCTTTCTTTATCCAGAGGAGTACTTATTCCAGCGGTGTTACCGCTTCGCCATACAGTCCAAGAACGATTCTATGGGTATTACTTATGTTACCGATGGAAAATTTCTTCAATACCCTTAATTATGTCAGACAGACGTGCTTTGAGCACTAGTTTCAATTTATTTTAATAAAAAGAAGGCACAAGGGGGACGGTCATTTGATTTCTGAATTGACGAGGCTGAGTGGGCGGGCACGTTATCGTAAAGGAGGAAGATCGTTCTGCTCCGATATTATCAAATGAAATACCGACTTTACTTCACCCAGATGCATGTTCAAATTTTCAGTCACAATGTCATAACATAACCCAATCGCGATTTATACTCTCCAGAAAGTTATGATAATCAGACGACGGTTGGCGCGCTCAAGATCCTCAAATTTCGGAATGTTACTGCCATTAGTTGACATCGTAGGCCTTCCTCAAAGGTGAAGGATCGTTCTTAACTGACTAACGACCAATTTTGGATCGGCTAATCCATTTTGAATACTGCGGAGGACTAAGAGAGTTATCTTAGCCTGCCTTCTTATAAATTATAAGATTTTCGTCAAAGATTTCCAAAGTTTTACGCAAAATTACGCATTTCCTCGTCCATTCTTAAACTCGGACAATGCAATAAACACCACGGCAACTAAAATACCTTTCACTTATGCAGGTATGTCACGGTAACTAAAAAAATGCTAAAATATTACTCGGTTACCATGGTTTTCCTTTTGTTGACATTTTGCGAGGTGTTGAAGAATGCATCGCCGCCAATCAGACGTATCTGAAACTATCCGCAACCGCGTAGTAAAAAAAGTTCCGCTATTGTTCTTAACATCATACCTCGCATGTCACTATGTGACTGACCGTATTGCTTTCATATAACTGACCGGTTTCATCGATCTCTGATAACGATGATGTTGTAACATGGAAACCGGTTTGAAATCCGAAAATATTGTGGAAAATTACATGGTGATTTATTTTTTAACCAAGTCACTCCAGCTATATCTACAAGAGTAACTGTTGAATGGAACCAAAAAATTAAATTAAACCCAATGCGATAGTCATTAAGTTGCTCGTGTATATGTATATTATCATGATCTCATGAGCTTCTTTTTCACATCTTTATCCCGGAAGGATGTGTGAGAAAATGATATCCATATTTTACAAGCCCTAGGACGCCTTATAATAATAATGTAAAAGGAAATGCTCATTATATGAGGCTGGAGTGGAATGATACGCTTTAAGTTTTTTTTTTTTACTTTTCGAAAAATCGCGGCGGGCCCTCAAGAATACGTAAGCAGGCCGAGATATGGCTTTTTTCTCCTGCGTGCCCTCCCAAGCACCCCGATTCCCCTCCTTCGGAGAGAAAGTACGCACATCTGAGGGCGTGTGATGGGGATGTGAGAAAATGGCGTCCAATTCAGCGATTCCCTTTCCGGGAAAAGGACGTCGTAAATGGAAAAGTATGCTGCTTATAAGGGCCCTGGCGGCGGGGAAGAGGAGAGAAAACTTGGGATTGGAGTGGATGAGTTAGAGAGGTTGTGAAGTCAGGAAAGGACCCATTCCTTCCATAAACTTAGCGTCGTAGCGAGACGTTTCTTATCCCTGCGTTATTCCTTACGTGAGATCTCTGTGCAGAGGCAACTTGGCGGGGCGAAATAACGATGGACGTCACATGACGTGACGGAATGGGCAAGCGGTGTTCGCCGAGTTTGGTGATTTTTTTACGTAGTGAAAGCGTTCCTAATCCGCGCATTATTCCTTACGTGAGACCTACGCGCTTATGAAATTTGGCAAGGGTGATTTTACTAGCGAGGGTGATTTTACTGGCGAGGGTGATTTGGGTTGGCGTTAATACTCACGTCACACTCAATACACTTCTCATTCACGGGAAAATGAACGCTAACCTCCATTACCATCACATAGAATAGTGTAGCGTATTTTATGATGATAATGATAGCGTATCGATGATAACATAAATGATGAATATCGATGTATAGAAATAACGATGGACGTCACATGACGTGACGGAATGGGCATGCGGTGTTCGCCGAGTTTGGTGATTTTTTTACGTAGTGAAAGCGTTCCTAATCCGCGCATTATTCCTTACGTGAGACCTATGCGCTTGTGAAATTTGGCGAGGGTGATTTTACTCGCGAGGGTGATTTGGGTTGGCGTTAATACTCACGTCACACTCAATACACTTCTCATTCACGGGAAAATGAACGCTAACCTCCATTACCATCACATAGAATAGTGTAGCGTATTTTATGATGATAATGATAGCGTATCGATGATAACATAAATGATGAATATCGATGTATAGAAATAACGATGGACGTCACATGACGTGACGGAATGGGCATGCGGTGTTCGCCGAGTTTGGTGTTTTTTTACGTAGTGAAAGCGTTCCTAATCCGCGCATTATTCCTTACGTGACACCTATGCGCTTGTGAAATTTGGCGAGGGTGATTTTACTGGCGAGGGTGATTTGGGTTGGCGTTAATACTCACGTCACACTCGATACACTTCTCATTCACGGGAAAATGAGCGCTAACCTCCATTACCATCACATAGAATAGCGTAGCGTATTTTATCCATATTCTTTGCTGCGTTCAACTCACTATGGACGCCATTCCCATGCGGAGACCCGGTTGAAATAAAAGACACTTAGTCTTATTAAATTCGTTATGTTGATAATATATATATGATGCTCATTGCAAATTGCTTTTTTCTGAGATAACCGTAACTGAGAATATCAAACTTTCCACATTGTTTTACGTAATACTTGTTCATACTGAGCTGCAGTGGTACGGGACTTTCCAAATTTTCGATGTTAAATGCATGATACTTTCATGGCGTTTGAAGTATTCACTGCCAGGTGGTCTGAGAGAAAGAGGATCAATTTCGCATCAAATGAGTACAGCATAAAAGGTAAAGCTATTTGAGAATATCGGAAAATTTTGAAACTCAATCAACTCAAGCTTCGCTCTATGGGAATTGTATTTATCCAAATAATCAAAAGGCACAGTGCACAGTTTCACAGATATAATATAATAATAATAATAATAATTCTTTATTCCATACATATGTGTGTACATTTGGTTATTTATACAAATATAGGAACATAGGTACCCCAGAGGAACAACCTGATTTGGGGTTACCATCATCTGAAAGTTTTTGTGGCAGAGCTGGTGCTGTTCAGTTATCAAACACATTTTCTCAAAAAATTTTCTAGTGCTTCTATACCTTAATGTGCATTCATATATAAAAGAAATGAAAAATTCAAGTTATTACACGTTCACTTTAACTTGAGGTTTTACAATAACTTGAGCAATATCAACCATTTACACAGTTCAACGAAAACTTATATTTAGGAAACAAAAAATGCATAAACCACATATAATAGATGAATTAAGTTGACAGTAAACAATCTCAAATCAAACACAAACCCAATTTTAGTAATTAACATTCCTAATACATTTTTATACAATCTTTTGAAACAAAGTCTTTCATATACTTTCCATCCATATGGAATAGGAAGTCGTTACCTTTAACGATATTTTTATATTCAATGTTCCCTATGTATACCTAAGTTATCCATTATTTTTTAGTTTGTATCTATGTTTTCATGAAATATTTTTTTTTGGGGTTTGGGCGAAAGGTTTTGGTAAAATTTAATACACAAGTTTTCCATTGCCGACTTTTTTTGGAAAAAATATATTCCGATAAAATGGCAAGGGTAGAATTAACTAATAACTATATACAACAACAAGATTCTTGAATTGTGGTCACTTAAATTTATCTCATATAGCCAACGTTTCAAGAAATATTTGAAGAAATCATGTATTTGCCAAAGGAATAAAAGGAGATTCACAACCTTGTGTTGACAGAGATGCCAGCACAAAAGTTGTGGCACAAGGAATTCACCTACGAGGGATTAGTAACTGTAAACCATCAGAAAAATAAACGGCAACTTTAAGCAGTAAATAAGTCTGTAAATATTTCCGGTTTACAACAAGGAAATCAAGATAAATTATATTATTTACAAATTTTCAAAAAATATGTAGAAGTAAGATGATAAATCCCAATTTTACGCAAATAAAACATATTTAAAAAGGAAGTTAACAATATTATATTTTAGTTTTCGTAAAAAAAACAAAAAAACATCGAATTAGATAGGATTTTACCCTTATCCTCATGTAATAAGGGCGAGAAATTGTTTGTGTCGATACCTCTGAAAATACCTGGTTTTAAATCTTCTTTTCCTTATTGCTAAGGTCTAAATATGCCAAAATATTTGGTATAAAGTTGGCTATGAGTGAAATAGGTAAGCGACCACAATTCAGTAATATTATAGTTGCTATATATATGTATAATAAATGGTCGAGACACATAATTGATCACTAATTATCGTAAGTATTTTTATTATTCTGAGGATCTCCGTAGATGTGAACTCATATAGGGCTTACCATCGGTTAATCTTCTAAACAACAGTAATAGAATAGGGATATTTGATTGGATCACACTTATCCGGGCACACGAAAAGTTCACACCGATTATTCCACAGAAATATGCCGGGTTTCCCTACAGTCAAATTCGCTGCCGATCCCAAGTTAAGACGCTGGACGTAGCGCAAGGAGTAACGTCAAGAGAATAAGGTCCCTTGTGTCTACGGCTTTAAGGGTACCTCAAACTTAAGTGGAAGAGTAGTGGGGCAGTCGTATTCCCCCTTCCCTAAAGGACACCATTCTAACCCATATCCTTTTTCCAGCCGTAGGTGAAAGTCGGGCGAAAAAGTTCCATTTTGCATCTTACACGAAGTCATCACGAAGAGAGGGCGTGAGGAGAAGATATGGCCGATCTCGGCGAATGGGTTATGTCTCCTGGGGGGTGCGAGATTTTGCACAGAGTCTGCCTCCCTTATATTCGCCCCACATGCCGGCGTATATGCTTTTTACGAGGATTACAAAATACATTCATTTTATGCAAAATACCGTAGAGATACGTACTTTGAGAGTGCCGCAATGCAGCTAGTGTACTTTGATTAGAAAGTAGTGAAATGAGAAAGTTTATTCTCCTCCGTGTGCCCTTATATTATCATAAAAACATACTTATTTAGGACGTCTTTCGTAATCTCTCGACTGAAATATTGTTTATCTGAACTTCTTGGATATATTAAATTAATTAATGCGATGAAGTAATTGCCAAACAGCATCGATGTGATTATTGATCGCACAGGAAAACAATTTTTACTTTCAGTTCGGGTCTCCTTGGGTGTCACTGGATTCTAAAATAATAGAAAATCAGTGGTACGAAGATTCTGATTTGCATTTGCGTTCAGGACGTTGATGAATTTTGCTTTTATGATTTATTCCGAGATTTGATCCTAATTTTGATCCGGATGACCAATAAAATTTATCTCTTTTAAAGGAAGCACAATGGTGAACCCCTATACTGAAAAAAGCATAACCAAGCTGTCCAAGAGCGGAAAAGAAATTTTGATGTAATTATATTTGAAAAAAAGTTGCTGTATTTTGGTAATTTTTGTGTTTTTTACGAAGAAACAAAAGAAGAAACACTAAATGTAATATTTGCTGTCCAGTGTTATTTTAAATCCTCTTGAGAGACGAATATATCTTTCCGAGGTTAAAATAAAAGGTCATGCCTAAGTGTATGGAGGCTGGGACCATGTTACAATGAAAATTTTTCGAAAATAATTAATATATTATGAACGATAGACGATGCATTTCCCAGTCCAAATAATTTTTTTCGCATGTTAAGAGCCATTCATTAATCTCGTATATTGACGCGTTGTAGTATCTTAGATTAATTTTGGCATGATGAAAAAATTAACCCCTTATTAAAATTTATAATCTCAATTTACTTATTGGATTTTATGATGCAATATTCATTAATTCATTCGTATAAAACATAAAAATAAGTGTATTTAAGGTTGTTTTAGCTAAATATCATTTCTCCTAGAAATCAATGGATTCAGTTTCATTTTGATGAAAAATATCTTACCCTTCTAAAGCTAACAAAATATCAACCCCTTACCGAACATTTTTCCGAGATTTTTGACGAAACCTACCAGCCCTTATGTAGGGGAAATGGTACATGCATGTACTCCAGAGTGACCTTACCTAAAAAATGAGGAATTTATAACATCTAGATGTCGTCGAAAAACTCAGTGTGTAGTTTGCATGTTTTCTCAGCCATTTATTTTAATTAAACGATGTTGTCACCGCAGAAATTATTTCAGATCCACTAAAAACCTTCCTTTATGAAGGGCTTTCAAACGTACCACGTGAACAAAATGAGTCTTGTAGTGTTGTTGAAGACTTGTAGAGATATATTTATTCAATAATTTAGAAATTCAGTCACATATAAGTATATCATTTCACCATTAATACAGTAAGACCTCGATTTACGTCAGAGATGCTTGTTGAAGAAGAGCGACGTAAGTTGAAACAACATAAAACGGATCCAGGTATTCGCGACCACTTTAACCCCGCAATAAATCAAGTAATTAATTTCAAAATTCGATTTATTGCCTTTATCCAGGTAAAAATAGATATCTCAGATAGGATGATTATGTCTCAGTCGTCAATAAACGCAAGCATATGCGCATACGATCTATTTTATTAGAATTAACCAGGGAAAAATTTTCCGACGACCCTTGTCAGCATGGACGTAACATCGAATCAGGCGTAAATCCAAACGACGCATACCGAGGAATTACTGTAATGCAATATTTTATTCATGCTGAAAAAAGCTGCTGAAAAACATATACATCGAATACGGCCTCCTTTATAACTAAGGAACTATCTCACTCAAACTACCTTAAACTCTAATATTGATGAGGAGAATATTCCTAGAATCCGCGAACATGGATATGTATGTGGGAATTGACTGGAGAAAAAATCGGCCTGGACAATGAGTCGAACCAGGGCTTGCCACAACAAGGCGCTACTCTACCCAGGCTTCATCATAATGATTTGTCTTTTCTGATAAGGAAACGTGCCTCGTACAAGCATCCTGTTTTGTTGTGAATTCTCGGCGGAAAACAAGGTAATATATGAGCATAATTTCCAACTGTAATTTTTAAGGTGGTCGGAGAGACTTTTTTAAATATACATAAATGCGTGATATTTGCATACGAGCACTTATTAGTAATATGTATAATTCAAAGCAAAATTTATTGTAAATTTAATCTCAACACGTATTTTTTGGCATTTAATATATATATTTCAAGTAAATTTGATGACACACGTACTGATTTTCTCAAGAAAGCGAAAACATACCTTTTGTACTATGATAATGCTTCCTAATAATAATCAGGTATCATGAAAAATAAGATTCACATATTCACGAACAATTATCGTCAAAATTTTGTATTATGCGCGTCAAACTCAACATATAGCTATGCATTAATTGAGATTAAAATTTGAAAGTACAGTTCTTGCGTCATTTATATTACAAAATGAATGGTTACTTTCGACAGACAAATAGCTGTACTTCAGAGAAGTCTGGTCCAAGCATTTTTTTCGACTGACTTGAAAAGTTATTTAAATGTGAAATGAACGACCCTCAATTAGAAATCCAAACACTTATTTCGTATTCGTTCATTCATCCATGTCCTGACTAAACTTTGCTCATTACTGTGGTGATTTCTCGGTGGTTTTGGATAGAAAAACTTGCTACGTGAGATTATTGATAAAATACAAAGAAAAGCTGCAAAAGTTAAAAACTGCAACGACCAAACAAAGTGTTTCACAACTTTTATAGGGATTAGGGTGGGAGCTCCTATGGACTCGGAGGCTACAGGCTAGGCTTAGCTTGCTTGAGAAATTCAGAGCTGGTGTGTTTCAGAGCGAGACAAAGAATATTATCATGACGCCTCACTACATCTTAGATCTGAAAGAAGAGAAAAAAATGAGAGAGATACATTGCAGAACAGATAGGTACAAAATTTCGTTATTTCCGCGCACAATAACCGACCACAATAAAAACTGAGCCCCACGAAATACATTTCCATAATCCACGTCACCATTTCTCCTCCCAAAATCTTATCCCTTACTTTTTTACGCGGCTGGTATCCTAACACCCCCTGCCACACGCCCATGCGGCGGCTCGCAGGGTTTTATGTAGATTTAGATTAAAATTTTCGCGGACCATGTGTTTCAAGCACCTCCCCTTTCACCTCAAGGATCAGAAATGGGGGGGGGGTTATTTTTGATGCGCAATAAAGGCAACAATTCATTCAGCCCTGACGAGGCCTTCGGCAAGGGAGAAGAAGCGTTTGCTCTACAAATCCAGACGAGGGGTTCCCAAAAACAAAAATTATTGTCACGTGCGTTGTAACTTCGTGTTATTGCATTGAACTCCAGGTCAATTGATGATCGACTCACATCACGCCTATCTATAAAACCTTATTTCCGTTTGTTTGAGCGACCAAGATTTCCAGATCTCACGATGGAATCAAAATAAATTCGGCCCACAGGTCCCCTCACACCAGAGGAATTACAAGGCGGTATAAAAAAAACCCCTAATGGCCCCAGGGGCTCCTTAAAGGGATCTTTATTTAAACAACTTTCTCTTTCCTCAAATTAAAGCATTAGGCTTAGTGAAGACTTTTTTCTTTGCTCATTAAAATAACTTGTATTCATGATATGGGCTTGGAATTTTAAGTATCAGTTGATTGAAAGAAGAAAGCTTTTGATGATTATATTTACATTTGGCATTCGCTTAGTTTTCCAGCTAAAATTTTAGTTTTTGTTTCCAACATTGTTAACCGTTTGTAATATTTTAACAGTGTACATTATCATCTACTAGGAGACCTTTGTTTACGGTATAAATGAGAAATTATTCCCCAGGCAAATGCAGTTCAAGTTATGAGATAAATACCACAGGAATGCTGAAATATTTTAGTTGGGGTATATGCCACCCCAAATTCTCCGGTTTGGTATATTATAATTGCATAGTAAATGCGTTCGGCCTTTCATCTTTGTCGAAAAATTGTAATGCTGATCAAAAATTCAAATTTTTTCTATCAATCGTTGAATTTCAAAGAGCACAATCCTCTAGTTTATTCTAATGCTTGCAGAGGGTAGAGATCGTTTATTTTTTTATATGTTGACAGCATATCATTTTCAACATTATGAGTATCCACTCGAGTACATCTTGTTCGCAGAGCCTCCTGGTTGTTGACCCCACACTCGGCGCAAAATCTGCCGCCTGCACTCTCCACTGGAGCAGTCTCCGGGTCGTTATATACAGGTCAGCTTGTAAATAAGTGAGAAGGGAGGATGTTGGGGGTGTTATGTATAAGACAGCCTGAAAATGATGGCTGTAATAGGACTGGTCATTGGTGCGCAACGTGGAATCGCGATAAAATCGGACCACGCATAAACATTTGGCAGGAAATAGCCGCCGAGAAAGCAACCCCGCCCAAGCTACAGAGCCCAGCTATCTCCGAAAGAAATGGCTTCCCCGAAAACGCAGGCGGTTTAGGGATGCTAGCTGGCTATGTGAGATGTTTGAGAGATTTCTGAAGAACCCGCACAACATTTTTTTCCCCTCGCTCTTCCCCGTCTTCCGCCTGATTTCCTCACTCCTTTTACCAATATAACGTTCAGTCTATTGTCAAGAAAGGCTCCTGAGTATTTGCATAAAAGAATAATTGTCAACTTAAGTATTTCTGACAGGGTTGTAAGGGCACGAAGACGCTTCAAAATACCTAAATGTAGAACAAACTCATTTCAAGAATCACCATTAAATATAGCAATGAGAGTTTAGAATGATATCCCTGACCATATTGTCAATGCTAGAAATACTTACCAGTTTAAAAGGCTCATGTCAGCTCACTTGTATAAAAAATCTTTATAATAATTTTTGTGCAAACCTGAATGGAAAAGGATTTGTCTTATCTATTGTCCGATGTATAATTATATGTATATATTTTTATTTTTTTACATGAATATTTTTCTTTATTTTGTATGTGCATATATGTATACTTTTGTATGAATATGTATATGTTTAAAACGACATATAAGGACATATCATATCCCAATCTATGTAAAATACTTATGTAAATCAATATTTTTATATATGATCCTGCAATTTGAGGACATCTCTATTTCTGAAAATGTTATATACTTAGTGTATCGTCTGATCTCGCCTTATTTATTCGTAACAACACCAAAATCTAAAAAAGCCACATTGTATACTGTTCGATAGGTCCCCAGTCCTAGAAAATAAATTTCTATTTTATTATTATTGATCTGCCTGAGAATTCAAAAGTTGAAGGATAAGCTTGGTTGAAGGTCGACATGATTGTAAAATGAACTCCTTCATGTCCACAATTATATTGCGGAATTCACTACCGGTTTCGTCAATTAGACCACCTTCAGGTACACTAATGGCCGGTTGCAAGAACATTTAGTAATGGAATTAGCTCGTAGGCTTCCGCGGATGCAGTGTTGACTGTTACTTTTTACGGGATTCATTCCGCGATGTATGTTTTTTAAAACAACAATATTTCGCTGGTCCTCCTGCCAGCTTCAGTTCAGTTAACCTGATGAAGCTGGCAGGAGGACCAGCGAAATATTGTTGTTTTAAAAAACATACATCGCGGAATGAATCCCGTAAAAAGTAACAGTCATTTAGTAATGGAATCAGTACTTAGCAGATCCATAAAGTTGTGTACCTCATAAACATTTTTGTGCTGCAGAATCACATCACCTAGTTTCACTTTTCAGTTTCACTTATTCACCAAAACTTAACAGAGAATAAATCAGTGGGTGGACTCATTGTTGCATATGTAAGTATTTATTTATGCTTGAAAATGTTTTACATGATGAAGTAACAATAAATGAATCCTTATAACATGTCTCTTATCAGTTTTTAATAATTATTGTCACAATTCACGTACCTAAATGATACGAAGCAATAATGCGTAATTAATATAATTCATCAAAATTTATTTAACTCACGAATGCAAACGGAATTCGAACAGCGAAATACGAACGACATTATTGTCAAATTTGGCCGATTTTCGTAATTACAACATTCATTGTTTACTGCCGTTATCCATTATGCGTCTATCTATCACTATCCACTATCCGTTTGTTTAGAAAAAGCCGGAAGTAATGTGTAAGCAGAACAATGCCCTGGAAAGTGCGATATTCGAGACGTCGCTTCACTCGGTACTTCCATAGAAGTCGACTTCCATGTGTGAAGCGGCCTTTAGAGTGGTGCTGATTCGAAAGAAGACGCAAATGAACCCAAGCCGAATTCCCGATTACAACAATCACTAAGTCATAAAATATATTCAACGATATCCGGCGAGATATTCATTACGTTTACCAATCGATCTGACCGGGTCAGCTGGGTATGGTGAACGTAACGGGCTAGTAGGATCGATCTGAACCTGGCGGTCTGTGACGCTCCTCGTTATTCTTTTGGTTGAAATTGGGAAACATAATATAATCGTTATTATTCAAGGTGTGTGTTGTTGCAAGTTGTAACAATTAAGTAATAGTGCAGTAGTGACAAGTGATTTGACATAGATAATATCGTAGCACATCGCAATTCTGCTTCCAGTTGGGCAGTTATGTTCACTCGGAATGCGACTGAGAATTTTCAGGTCTGCACTTGTTTACATAACGGGTCAATCTTGCTTCAACTGATTGATTCAATTTTTCAACATCGATATTTTCTGTTCGTGTTGGTAAACTAGGCGATCTGAGTCGGCTCGCTTGAAATTTTTAGATCGGTTGGAGTTCAGATTGATCTGAGATAGATTGGTATGCTTAGTGATTGTGGAACGTTTTCGCGAAGTTAAGAGATATAAACTTTGAAATGCCCACTCAGTTATTTATTTGTACTAAGCGTTTCAATGCATCAAGCGTCATCATATGTAGGTTCAATAACTGGCGATGACGCTTCCATGAATATACATTATGAATTGTTGACTCGTCACCAAAAACTGTTGTCTATAATTCCGTAAACAAACAACTTTTTGGATTGTGGCGCGGCCTAGTGATGAAAGGGGGCAGTTCAAATGTAAATACAGTCGACAGGTTGTAAATAAACACATCTTCCCTGTTTTACTTACCAGCAATCATAAAAATGTAGTATCATACGCGGGATGTACTTGCATACTTTCTCACGTTAAAAACAATCAACAACGGCCATTTACGATTCAACTGAAAAGACTTTTGAAAGACTCAACTGAGAAGGCGCCAAGGACTGGGTGAACTAAATGCGGAAATTTAGGCAAGACGTAGCCTAAGCAACAACTCCAAACATTAAAATCCATTATGTATATTCATGGACGCTTCAATTATTGTAATGCGTTGCACAAATGAATAATTGAGAGGGCATTTCAAAGTTTCTATCTTTGAACTTCACTTTGTCATCAGGTGATTCGAGAGCATTTTCTGCATATCGGTTCAAGAAATGATTCAAGAGATGATGACACAGTCGGATTGGAACAAAATTGATCCAAAAGAAGACGGTCGTCAGCTTTGCCCGGAAATGTATGCACTCGCCATTCGGAACGAGTCGCGTTGGAAGATATCTGAGATTGGCTTCGGTCTCGGTGGCGTTAGGATGAGACTCCCAAGCAATGCCAGACTCGTGTGGAAATCAGGCATGCTGATTTTTTTTCGGTTGAGACCTCAAAGATGATTTTCTCAGGAGAAGAATGCAGCAAATTTTCGACCAAAACCTCCTCAAGTCCTGTGAGCTGATTCCAAACGCTTTGGTAGTCACAAAAATTTCGTTCGTGTCAACTTGTCGATTATCCAGGAAGTGAAGCCGAACTCATATCGTCAATCTTTTCACACTGGAAATTGACATCGAAGAAATAATTAACAATTCCTTCGTGGAAGGGGAAATGTTGTACCTTTCCCCATAGCTGATTAGAGGAGACCGCATCAGGTGACATAGTCTCTGAAAACTTCATTACCTATAAATAGTCTAGACGGTCTAGACTAAACAAGGCCACTAATTGTCCGAGGTAGAACTTTTTATATGGTGAATTGATCAAAATACTTCAAGTAATGAAAATTTAAATCATATTTCCGTATGGCTTTCTATATTCATATCCACCTGGATTCAAAACGCTCTTTTTCTTTGACAACTTCAGAGACTGAACAGGCCCAAAGGATGTAAGTATTATATTTTTCCAAAGATAATTTTCTCACATAAGCCCACCGTTTGATCCGATTTGACCCTATTCTATATGACCACGGATAGTTGAGATAGCCTTATTGATCAAGCATGAATCGAGTCACATTGCCTGTAGTTTCATCGTATTCACTCATTCATTATTAATCTGAACACAAGTTTCAAAAATGAAATCCTTGATAGTAAAATAGGGGATTATCGGCATTTAGTACAGAAAGGAATGGGATTTGCGTGGATGAGATTTATGCGAGAGAATGTGCAGTAACACGTCCTCATTTTGATTACCTTGGAACTTAATTCTTAGAGGAGTTTTTCTTGAAGTAAAAATCAAGGTGCTTCTTGCTTATTTCATGTATGTATTTCTCCCATCATGGCTGATTAAGCCATTGCCATCTCATCTCAAGCCATGATTGAGCGCAAATCTTGCTTCAGCGATGGAACAACAGTGTTAGCCTTATCCAATTCTCCAATTAAAGGCATTGTCTCGTCTCTTCATCATATTTTTAGCTATACAGTTTTCAAAGTGCACCGATGGCCTTGCTGAATCTTTATTTTGTATTTTACCTATTTCTTGAATGAGCAGTAACACCTCTCTAGATTGATATCCATGGAATTTAATCCTTTGAGAAGGTTTTCTTTAAATAAAATAGAGGCATTTTTGGCTTTGTTTAAGAAAATTTTCCGTGCCATAACGGATTGATTTATTTTTGTGAAAATATTCGAATGTTTGAACATAATTCTTGCTTTAGCGACTAAAACGAGTGCTAGTCTTATTCAAGTCTCTAGTTAAAGGCATAGCTTTGTCGATTCATCGAATTTTAAGCTGTGTGGTGCTAGAAGTGTTCAAAAGTTCAACGCCACTTCACTGCTCCTTACCAAACTTCCAAGCGCCTTTCTTAATCCTTATTTGGAATCCTACCCATTTCTTAAATGTTCAGTGACATCTCTTCATACTGATTCCTTTGGAATTGGATCCTTTGAGGAGGTTTTATTTAAATAATATCAATGTGTTTTTGGCTTCGTTTACGTACATTTTTACAGCGTTATAGCGGATTGAGTTATTCGTGAAAATATTATAATTTTTGTACATAAGTTATGCCTTAGAAATTAAAAAAATGATTGTCTTTTCCTAAACTCCTGAATTATAGGCATTGTCAAGTCACTTATCTTGTTTGCAGTCGTTCAGTTCTCATAGTTTCTCCAAAAAGCAATACCATTTCACTGCTACCATTTCAAGCACCAATTGCCTTCCTGAATATTATCATGGCGCCTCACTACGTCTGAAGGTCTGACGGAAGCGATAAAATAAGAGAGATACATTGCTGAACAGTACGGGTCAAAAACTCGTTTACTCACCAGGTAGTATGTAAATTTAGATGTAGAAATCCTAATTTTGTACCCACTCCATTTATCCCAATCTCATTCCTTTATCACTTAACTCTAAAATTATCCATTAACTTATTATGCTCTAAATAATTTCTGCCTAGTATATGAGACGTGTTTCGTGTCCTTTTTATCATACATATCCTTCTAACCCTGTAATCATAAGCAACACCATTTTCTTATATATTGGGCGAAAATTATTATAAACTTAAAAAAAGGCCATCTTTAATACATACGTTGCTCTTTAAACCATCTGCATTTATATTGTTTTTTGCCAAAATTTGTAGTCCCATTTTCTTACCTAACCTTGTCTTAATCTTTAATACCTCATCACACTAAGAGTTGGTAATTTGCGGCCATAGGAAGACATTGTCCTTATCTGATTAATTTTGATACAAATAAATATGACCAAACCTCTGCCTCCATTTGTAATAATAATAAATTTACTTATCTATTGAATCAACCTTACATGCACACCTTAACATTTCAAATAAAAAAAGGATAAAGGATGAATCCCTTTTAGGCATTGCCTGCACTTGAGATACCTCAAAAACAATTTACATTTCGAATAATTGCGAAATAAATAAACGGAGACCAGATACGCAACAGAATATATGCATGGAAAATATAACAATTTTTTGTTAAATCTCAACCTATCAGTTTAAAGTGTTAACCATACTATTGACTTAAAAACACATCTAGATTTTCTTCATCAAATAACCATCTTTTTACTCTGTTCAAAATTATATTCAACTAATTATACCTGTTACATCATCTGACAATCTAAGAAATAATTTTAGCCCCATATAGATAAATGAGCGTTTCCCTCTGTCCTTATCCGTGCCCCATCACTTTCTCCCACACATTCATTCCAGCTTCATAGCGCGTCTATGGCGGTGTGAACCTTTACGTTATACCCTTGGAGGAGGCCAAACTAGGAAAATTGAGTTTACACTGATTATTGGATTCAGCGGTTCCTTGTCTGTTCCACCGGAGGCTCCCAACAACCGCACAGAGTGGAAAATAACTCCTATATTCCACTTCAACTCGCAAAGAGACTTAGTAAAACCCAAGTTCCATCCCCAGAGATATTCCAGTAGTCAATTCACTCATCCAGAAATGAATCTGATTTCCAAATTTGACTGCTCGCAGAGTTACCGGCTCGTGGCTCGATCCTGTTTTATTTTGTACGAAGAATATGTAAGCTAGTGCTAGGATGTAGAATAATTGGTTTTTGTGGTCGTTTCTAGGTGAAAAGGCCACGGGTGTATATTGTTTTCACACACGCCGACGAAAGTTACCCGTTTCGAGAGGAGTTAGTCAAACATCAAAGTTTACGCAGTTGATCTCTTGCCAAAATTCCGAAAGCATTGTTATCACAGCAGAAGTCCTGGTTTTTTACATCAATACCATAAGCGAGTTAGGGAGTACATCTTGGGCGATACAAAGGACCTATAAACTAGTGTTCATGCTCCCTTTGACTCTTGGTTTGAATCTTGACAACTTTGCGAATGACATCAACAATGGAATATCGCATTAAGATCGTATGTGGGCGTGGAAATGTTGGAGAATATTTGGAAATGAGTAAGGCGGAGAGTCATCCATGCTTTTAGTTTGAATGTGCAGCAAAACCAGTTGGTAGAGACAATTTCGAGTAGATAGGAGACATTAAAGGAGAAAATTCATCAACAGGAGTAATTATGGACACATTATGAGACAAATTCTTATCCTTACTATTATATAAAAATTTAAAGGTGTCTGTCTGTCTCTCTGTCTGCTGCTCCATCACAGAAAAACTACTACAATGATTGATTTGGTATGTTGATGAAAATATACCTGGTCGAAACATATATATATATATTAAAAAGCCCTCAGGACCCTCTTTTATCCCTTTTTAAAAGTACTTTTACTCAAGATAGTGCTGGAATTTTTATATCGGAGATAAATCGGCTGAAGAAATGAAGTTTCTAATTCTTTCAATCGATTTTCTTATACCCTTCATATTCGTGTAAAAATCATGTTTTTAGCTGAAAAACTCCATTTTTATCTGAAATCAACAATATCATATTTCCTTGACAAGCAGAGATTTGAAATTTCAAAAAATATTCACACCTCTAGCATTAAATGACACGTTTTCCTGCAGGCCCATGATAGCAAGTAGAAAGAAAATCTGTATAAGAAGGGCCCAGAGTCCCAAAGTCCCCATGATTGATTGGTTCGGGGGAAATCGATAAATTATATTCATATTTACAGCAAGTATAATATTCAATGTCAATGTTCTGTGTATCTACTACAACGAACACAGTGTTCAAGATAGGTCACGAACTCCTCCAATAATAATGCTGACAGTATTCTTCAAGCTTTCTGTTACAATAAGTTCCATGTTTTCACACCCTTTGAATTTCAACGGGTACTTTCAGCTAGTAGGAGATAAGTTTTTAAAAACAATATTAAAAATTGAATACTAGGAATCGGAACCAACAAAAAGGGATTGACGTGTTGGACGGAATGAAGAGAGGCGGAGAGAAGTATCATTAGCTGAAAAGAGAAACACGCTAATAAACTATACATTTTAGCCAAATTTTAAGCTATCCGGGACTAGCCACGGAGTTCCACTTTACGGAGTCACCCGCAATGCACAAATGTGCGAATTTCCACGGAGAAAAAAATCATCCGCCTTGACCGGGATTCGAACCCGGATCCCTCGATTTCCGGCCGAGTGCTTTAGCCACAAAAGGGGTGGCTAAAGCATTTTTCAAGGAAATTTGAAGGTCACAAAAGTCCACAAGGAAGTAAAGGTCACAAAAATCCACAGGTGAAGAGGACGCCTCGGTAGCTTAACTGGCTAAAGCTCAAATCTTTTAATGCCAATCATGTCAAATGTATGTTTTTTAATGCAACCTACTTTTAAAAAATGTTAACTGAACAAAAAAACTTCTTATTTTTCTATGTTTTGAGGAAAAACAACTATAATACGATATGTATGCTGAAGAACTTCCTGATATGATGTAAAATCTGTTTTTGAAGTTACAAATAAAATGATTGAAACCAAAGCACTCGGCCGGAAATTGAGGGATCCGGGTTCGAATCCCGGTCAAGACGGATGATTTTTTTCTCTGTGGAAATTCGCACGTTGATACATTTTAGGCCAACAAGGTTAAAAAATAAATATTTCATCAAACTCTACCCCGACTCAATATACCACAACTCTGAAGCTCTTCGTTTCTATCAGATTCACAACTGAAATCATCATGAAAACTCCACGTGAGATTTTTCTATTATCCGAGAATAAACTACCTTGAGAGGATGATTAGGCGTAGGTCGTTTTCTTTTGCATTCAATTCACCGAAAGGGTGGAAGAGAGTATCATTGACTGCAACCTCATTCCATCCGCATAAATACGATTCACCCCGAGTCTAACTTTACAACTTGGACGAAAAATTAAAAAAATACAACCTTTTGGAATCCTTTTGAAAACTTTTTCCTTACTTTCACTCCACCTCATCCCATATCCTATACGTATAGTTGTTGAAAGGATTTCTTTTCAAGGTTTTTTACACCCCTCTCTCTCTCAAACACACACACACATAGGGAACGTGCATTAAGAAAACGGAAACGGGGGCAACGCCACAGTGTATGGGATACGGAAGGAACGAGCGAGAGAAGGAAGCGAAACAGTTCCCTAATCTTTCTCGAGAATCTGCGAGCTCACTCTGGCAGCGCCTCCAGATGAAATGTCGGAGGTCATTCGAAGCGTAACGGATGTCTGAGGCCGTATATAAAAAGATGGAGAGGATGATTTTTTTCTTATTTCACGCAGGAGAGGAGGAACACTCGCTACCTCGGGAACTCTAGAGGTAGAAGCAGAAGAATATATATATATATACAATGCACGGAAGATTATTCCCATACACCCGCACGTATATCTCATTGCGATATCTCTGCTTAAGAGATAAGCAGCTGTGAAATCATAGATTTATGGATAAACAGATTAAAAAATGGATGAGTTCATTAGTTGGAGAGAGATTAAGTTTTTTTTCTCTCGTAAGACCTCACTTGGAGTACGCCATTAGCATATGGGACCCTTACGAAGCAGGACTATTTTCAGGTAAATGAGGGTAAGTCGATAAATAACTCGCAAAACTCTATAGAGGCAATAATAACCAATGTATCTTACTGAAATTTATTTGACTTTTCTGGATATTCTCCCTCTAAGTTCAAACGCTTATCCCTTCTATGAAGTCCTTGATTGCTGGAAGTAAAGAAGTTTTTTGACTGCTGTCGCAGCCAATGTGGAACCTCTTAGAATACGGCATCATCATTTTCAAAACGTTGGCCACACAAATGATTTTTTAGGAACTCGACTGTCACCCATGGTTGCACGACAGCGCCGTACAATACCGAGTTACTGGTTAATTGTGAGAACATGGCTATAGTGCATTCATAATACAAAGGAGAGGGTCTGATAGGTCTGATCTCCTCATGTGAACTGACCAAAAAGACACTTCCCACGAGGTGAGTTTCAGCCCGGCAGGGTGGGCATTACTTGGAGACCGAGCTATGTCCGTAGAACTGGTAGAAGCGATGAAATAAAGGAGTTGAAATCAAAAGAGTGGAAAATAAAATAACAGAAATTCCGGTGTAACAGGTAAAATAAATCAGAATGCAGTGTCAAGCTAGTTATTAGGGTAGCGGGATCACCTGCGACGGAGGTAGCAAGATAAACGGAGTGTACAGAATAGCACAAGCTAAGTAAGCATTATGCCAGATGAAGAGTCTACTAACACCTAGGTACACGATACAATAAATCAAGTAAAGTGACAAGGAGGAACTTAACGATAATATACATTTGAAGAATGCGTTAAAATGGTAGTGTGAGGCATGGATAATGAATACTGTCGAGAAAAAGAGAGTGAAAGAACCGGATATGTGGTACTACCGAAGAATGATCAACATCACAATAGACGTAAAGAATTGCAAACCAATAAGTCTCACACAGAGTCGGAAAGAAGAGAAGGACGATGAAAACTTAACAAAGAAGGAGAGACTAACTTGATGAACACATTTAATGACTCCATGGTTGAATGAAAACAATATTGAAAGGCGGAATGAATTACTAGAACTACAGAGAAAGACCAAAAATCGAATATATCTGGCAAATGATGAAGAAAGTCAATGTAAATAACTATGTAGGAATAATGTAGTTGGTAAAGATAAGAGTGAAGTGTGGAGTTACTGTCCACCAACCGTGGGATTGTGACTAACGATGGTGATTATGTTGACACAAATAAACAAATGGCGAAAGGACTACTGCCGTATTCAAAGATATTCTATTCTACTAGAATAGGCTAGAAAACAGTATATGAAACCGTTGGTGTGAAGCGTGAATGTACGGACACAATAAGAAACGATGAAGTATACAGGAAAGAAGAAGAGGAAGGACCATGTGGAACGCTATACAGAAAAGAAGAACCAGATGGTATGGACACACCCTGAGACAAAATGGGTTTGTGAAGAACATAATTGAAGGCAAGATTGAGGGAAAAGTCCCAAGAAGAAGACCCAGGAATAAGTCTATGTACCTAATTAAGAGGGAAGTACATAGGAAGAGCTACCAAAAAGTAAGGGACCTAGTACACAGATAGGGATGATTGCACGGCTGTAGTTAAGCGATCTCAGGAATGAACGACCAATTATGATGATAATGACCGAATAATAAGTAAGAAATATCATTATTTCCTCGAATCGTTTGGCTATAAGCATTATAAATTTATGATTTATGATTAAAAAAAACAGCGTGAAACTGACATCATTCATATGCGCTGGTGAAAGGAAGAGATTGAAAGATTTAAATTGGATGAAGATGAATTCAAGATCATGGATCATGTAGGCACGTTATATACACAGAGCCGGGGAACGAGTAACTATTGGATCGCTCCCACGCCCATATACATGCACGCTAAAAAAGAGAAGATTTGGATGAAAAAATATTTGCGTGCCTCACCCTCCTGCACTCCCACACCCCACGATCCACGTTTCTCAAGGGCGCCCTCATCTCCACGCATCGCCTTGGGCGACGCACACGGCTCCACGTCTTTTAAAAATGGTAAAAAAATAATAATATTTTATAAAAAAAAGGAGAAGGGACTCCGAAGCCTTCCCTGAATAAACGAGACCCGTTAATGACAATCTGCCTCTCTCGCGACGTGTTCAACGTCGAGATATAATAACACACACACACACAGCGGAGGGGTGGGGAGGGGAGTGAAAGATTCTGTGTGGGGGGAGGGGGGAGGATTAAAACACTGCGAAGAATTAAATCCTCCAACCACCCACCCACCCCTTGAACACCCCTTCCCCTCTCCAAAAACTTCTTTCTGCCGAATTTCTCGCCGAGTGTAAAATAAAAAAAGAGAAACTTGTGAAACTGCCTGGCTCGGAAGATTGCCAACAGGAAAGGAGGATAAAATAAGGAGAAAGAAAGGAAGAATGAAAGGAGGCATTGAAAAAGAAAGAAAATACACCATGAAACGTGCTCGAAAAACTTCAAAAGTCAAATAAAGAGTGAGATAAAATGGAAAGGAAAGGTACCTAACAGAAATGAGAATAATTTTGCTTAGAGGATCCAGTTTAGCGAGCGTTGAAAATCCGATAAACCGGAGGGTAAATTAATTTTATTGCGAAAGGCGAATGTCTTCAAAAGACGGGAAAATTTCATTGATTGAAAAAGTCGTCTTGGGAATAAATATATAATTTATAAGCACTTTATTTGCGATATTCGACCAGCTTAGAAAAAGGTAAGCCGTAATCCACTTTGCTAACCTAACAGAAATGAGAATAATTTTTCTTGGCGTAGTCAGTTTATCGAGCGTTAAAAATCCGATAAACCGGAAAGAAAAATAACTTCATGACGAAAGGCGAATGCCTTCAAAAGATGGGAAAATTTCATTGATGGAAAAAGTCGTGATGGGAATGAATATAAAACTAATAAAAACTTTTACGAGCAATATTCGACTAGCTTAGATATAGGTAAGACGTAATCCACTTTCCTAACCTAGCAGATTTGAGAAGAATTATGGTTAGTCAGTTTAGCGAGCGTTGAAAATCCGATAATGGAAGGAAAATTTCATTCTATGACGAAAGGAAAATGTTTCCAAAAGATGGGGAATTTAAATTGATTTCAAAGTAGTCATAGGGAGAAATATAAAACTTATAAATACTTTCTCTAGCAATTATGGACTAGCTAAGGAATTTGAAAGCTATCATCCACTTTCAGTTGTCATAATTAATACCAATGCATGTCCGCTCGCAAAGTTTAAACAAAAGAAAGGTACCAAGCATCATTTCCATCACCTGTAAGTATGTGATTATCCGCATTTACATATCGACATACTATATTGTCGTCAGCATAGAGATAGATAGAGAAGGCTCTTGCTATGCTGGTCAATGCAAAAAGCTGTAAAGTGGGCGTGGTCAATCTGCCATCTTTGTTAACTCCGGTTTCCTTTAGCGAGCACGGGATGACACGCTAATATTTCAAGTCTACAATGTTTTCCATCAATGAATTAGTAGAAATCAGCCTGCATTCCATTCTTTAATTGTGGGTTCTCCTTGTCTGTACTATTTATTATTTTTAAATTTATAACAATGCACATTCCGGTGTAAACTATTGTAAAAATAGAGTGTGTTTCATGCCTTTTTCCTTATATTTCGAACAAAGTTACCTTAAACTTTTAATAGATGGTGAATATTCTTGCTTTACATCCGCAAATTCGTCCATTCCGTCGAGATATTCAATGGAATTACAGGAAAGACCAGGAATAACCAATATTGTTGCTTTTTCGGTGGTTAGGCTACTATTTGATGACGTTATACCCTCTCCATCTACCACAATGGTGGTCAGTCGGCAACTGCGGAGAAAAAGAGAAGATTCTTGATGTAATCCGTTGAAATTAGGTAAATACATAAATATATCAAAGCAAAATTGATATGCTACGAGGTCTAATTTATACAAGGCATATTCAATGACAAATGTAAGATCATTTAAGACGGAAAAGTTAAGAAGTATGGAAATACAGAGTTGAATTATTTTTATTCAGGGAAAGACCAATCAAGAGAAATCAGCTCTCAACTAAAAAGTACGAAGTATTTTGACCAAGTGAAAGTTTTTGATACCTATTGGTCGCAGCAAACTTCATTTTTTTATCAAGTTACCAAAATTATAATGAGATTTTTTACTGCAACACAAAAAAATATATGTCATCAGCACGCTTTTGGGCAAATTATTAAAAATCAATCGTCATTCAAAGAGCTCATATCAGCAGTTATTTCTGAAAATTAGCTATTTTTTATTAACAGAAAGTAAATTGAGAATTACAGAGAGGATTACACTAAAAAATGACGCATTTAATGGCAGAAGAAAGCCTTTTTCTATGGAAAAGTTAGTGAAAGATTTAATTGATATATTCCAGACAAAGACAAGATAAATACCAGACAAAGAGGGCCATAGGATGCGGACTAAAGGAACACGAATGGGCTATCCGAAAGAAAGGTTGGTATCACTCTGCCGTGGCTGAGCACACACTTTCAGAGGAAGGTCAAAGTATAGACATCAAAAAGGCTAACGTTTTACGTAAAGAAAGCATATACTATCCGCGGGTCATCAGAGAAGCCTTTGAAATAGAAAAAAAGATCAAACAACTTGAACTGAGAGGATGGCTACACACTCCCTTATATGTGGAAAAGACTTTTGCAAAATTCAAGTCAAGTATAAGAGATTATGTTACATAATACCCACCGAAGTTTGTTTATTTATTTATTTATGTATGATTGTTGTCTCAGAAAGCCTGACGAAGCCGGAAGAATTGCCAGGCGAAACTGTCGCTGAAATATTAATTTTAACGCTGTAAATCCAAAAGACACTTTCATCCAGATTTGATTGATTGATGCAAAACCTGTACACTGTAGAAAGAGGACTAAAATTGAAGGGATGTGGGAAAAAAATAACGATGGGATAACTATGAAGAACGAATGGTGAATTTTCTAGACTTAGGTTTGCCAAAAATCGAGGTATTTAACTTTCTGAACAAGATACAGTGAAAGTACTAGAAAGAAATACAGTGAAAGTACTAGAGTGAAAGAAAATAGAGCCTGTTACATAAACAATAACTATAATTCACAGTTTGCAAAACATTTAATAGAAAATGGACACTCCAGCAATTTTACCCCTAAAATTCTACACATTCAAGAAAAAGGACTGAAGTAAGATGCTTTGGAAGAATTGGAAATTTTGTTCAGGGCAAATTCAAACGAATTTCAAATTGTTAACGAACTTTTGTACCCCTCCCGTTCCCCTCTCCTACACGTCCTTACTCATCCCACGACCACAACCCTCGCTCAACCTACAACCCGCTGCCGAGGCCATTGCCTCCTCCCACGACGCCCTATCCAGCGTCCGCTTCCCGGATAATGTCCAATACCCTAGCTCCTCACCCCTCCCCATCCAATCAAACATAGAATCTTCCACCCCCACCCACCCAACCCAATACCTTCCCAACAACTTACCTGTGACTTCCCCTCCCTCCCTTCACCCGCCCCCTCTCCTTCATCCATAGAATTTCATGTGTATATATAGAGTGGAAAATATGTCTGTGTACCTGATGATGCTGCACTGCGGCGAAACCAGTCGTAAATAAATCTTTTACAATGTGGAATTGCAAAGTTAATTCTTCTATCCCTGATATCAAGGAATTCCACCAAGTGAGGTCTGAAACCATCGTTTAAGATACAGTTCTCCTGAATTCCGAGATCATTGTCCCTGCGACCAAGGCCTGACTAAAAATACGATTAGGACGAACATATTGGGGTAACTCGTGAGCAAGTAAACTTGTAAAGAGAGGCCAAGGAATAAATTCATGGATCAAATTAATAAGGGTGTAAAATGGGTGAGCAAATTGAACATTAGAGGGTTCTAGAGGGCTATAAATTGAGTTACATAAGCGACCATGGATGAAAAAAGGCTTCCATCCTATAGATACCTCGGAAGTGTTATAACAAGGAACGAAAACTGTACGGAGGAAATAAAAAGTATAATATAAAAGTATAAGTTGATGAATAATTGCATTTAATTATTGCCAGCATGAACGGCTTATAAGATATTTCCAAGTCAGGAAAGTAAGTACAGTCGGATTCAAATGTATTGCAAAGAATCGAGCGGCGCCACTTACGCTTCTCAAGGAAATTGAGTTTCACTTACGGCGCTGTTATTCTTTGCTACGCAACGCTATCTATTCATCTGTTTATTTGTACGTATTCAAATGGTAATACTTGACCAATTTCCTATATTGTGCTAATTGTTATTACACTTTCTTTTTGGTTTGGATTTACGATTTGAGCATGGATAATTATTATTTATTAATCACAACTGTTACTCTAAATGATACATTACGTAGTATTTGCCGTAGGTATATTGTATGCCAGGAACGATCTGGGTTTAATAATAAAGTTTGGTATTTAAATTTATCAATACGTCGCAGCATGTCATTGTTATTCGAGCTGATCATATTATGTAATAACAAGTTAGCACAAAACAAGCAATTGCTCAACTGTTACAATTTAAATACGTACAAATAAACAGCTGAATAGATGGCGTTGCATAGCAAAGAATAACAGCGCCGTAAGTGAAACTCGATTTCCTTGAGAAGCCTAAGCTCGATTCTTTGCAATTCATTTGAATCCGACTGTACATATTCCGATCTAACAAACGGACGAAAATCTACCGCACTAAAAACTTTTTTATATTTTCTTACTTAACGTGGATGGATTTATCAAGAATAATTCAACAGTTAGATATTTAATTCAGTGCGAGAAATTGCACTCTTTAATTTAGCCCTTGACAACAATACAAACAATAGAACAAATAAACTGAAAGCATATAGACAAACAGTATTTTGCTAATCAAACTCTCATTCATGAAACACCTACGACTTTAACGGTTAATTTGCAAGAAAATGCGGCCATGCTCGACGAATTTCGGAAAATTCCCGGAGTAATTGCAATTCAATCAAGTTTGACTCACAATAACACGCCATTACTCTAAGTACCCTTCCACCTGTGTTCCGCTTTGTTTTCCCCTGGCGTTAGGAGCCGTAACTAATTGTTGAATGTCCCATTTTATAGTGTTTCTCTAGTGAATAATGGTCATTAATTATTCATCCAGCGTTGACAGAATGGGACCTAGTTTTTGTGACACCGACTCCAGGGAAAATGCGTAGCCATTCAAGGAAGTTGATGGTAGTACGCTCATATGATCTTTCTCCAATTAGCTGAGTAGTTACAGTAGTGGTAAAATTCAATTGCGTCCGAATTTTGCTGCCATCTCCTGCCCATCGCTAGTTGAAAGTGTGATAAAGAGAAAACAATGCTTAATTGGGACCCAGAGTAATTGCGGCATAAAAAGTTCGTAGCAAAGTAATTGACCAATGATTTTGCGACATCGAAATTATGGAGATTTCGTCAGAGTTCAATTACTCTTGACAGTAATCTGATAACAATGTTGTCTCTTCTCATTGCTGTGCAGTTTGCATTGAATTGTAACGGCGGAATCAAATCAAGTCTGACTAGCATTCAAGGAGGAGAGAAAAATGCTGATGAGTCTATCGGTGATCTGCCCTGTAATTAGTGCGAAACAATCCAGACTCTCGTTCTATGTCGCCTGTTGTGGATACAATAGTATAATCAATGAGGTGGCGTGATGCTGTGCCTAACGCACTACGTTAACTATAAAGTTTTATGGTTAGAGGGAATTTACAATCACGCTAAATGTCTATCCGCAAAAATTAGGGATACCTACATGATCTGTTTTTGATTAAATAAAAAGCATAAATAATTATTTGCAAAGGAATGCTGAAGTGTATTTCCCCTCATAAATACCGATTGCGATACATAGCGAATACGCTTTGAGGTTAAATGAATTTCGATAGATTTTAAACGTATATTTCAAACCTATATTTCTAACACTTAAAGTCTGCTCTAGTCCTCTCTTCTATGTGTTTACGTCCATGCGCATCACAATGCTACACTCAAATTTTAAATTTCCACAAACCGTCACTCCCTCATCATATATTACCATCATATAACAGTTCTCTAAGATTCCTGAACTGTTCTTTTGCTATAGTGATTATCTTTCTAATATACTGATTATATCAGGCGAAAGTATATGGAACCTGCTACACGTTGTCAAATGAAAGCTGAAACTTAGAAATTCCACGTAAACTTAATTCAGGACCTAGCTTTCGACTTATGTAGTCATGATCAGGTAATAATGTGGAATTACTAAGTTACAGATATCACTTCACAACCTTCTAATATAATTGCGTCTATACCTATTCTCCTCAAAAATATTTACAAATTAGCTAAAATGTTTGTTCTAGGCATTGTTCTCTTACTTTATAACCAGCGTCAACTTTTTTTCCCCTTAAAGATGGCTCCCCATTATTTTAATTGATAACAAATTTATACGGGCTAGTGTACATCTTCAAGGCTAGTGTAAATTTTATGTACATCTTCAAAATAAAAATGCCAAATATTTGTGAAAATTTAAGAATTCATCTGAAAAAATATTTTCATTCCAATGCTCTTTTATAAAGTATTAAGGTAGTTTAGCGGGGTAGTTCCCAAGTCAAAATAGAGACCATATTCGAATCATATGTTTTAATTTCACAAGCTGTGAGACACATGAAGCAAATATTGCACCATTAATGGCGCTATAATATACTTTTTGTGTCAGAAACTTAAAAAAGTAATTAAATGAAAATATCTCAATAAGCCTTTGACTTGACTCATTTTTTTCGCGAGGTACGTTTAAAACTTAAAAACATGTTTAAACATGCAAACTACACACTGTTACAATTTTTACGACATCTAGGTGTTTGAAAATTTTCATTTCATTAAAAGTAGGTCTCCCTGGACCACTTTCTGAACGTACCATTTTCCATGTAAAAAAGGGTTAAATTCTTGTTATCTTTGGACGGTGAGATAATTTTATTTAAAGTGAGACCTGTCATTGACTTATGGGTGAAATGAATTTCGCTTTAACTGTCTAAATTACAGTATTAAAAATTATTACAAGAACTATTTTTGAGCAAATTGGAGAGGTTTAGAGGAATACTGTTTGGATACTGCTAAATTAGAGAAATATCTTTTGAGAGCATCCAGACATTTGAAAAAACACCCTGAAAAGAATACCCTGTACTTTTCTACACTTAAAATCAATACTAAATTATAAATATGTACTTTTGCACAAAGTATTCCTTTCAACGTAGACACAACTAACAAGTTCTTCGACAAAATGACGCCTGATGTCTTCAAGTTCACTCTTTAGAAAGGGTGAAAAATAAATGCAGTTTTCTCGTCGAAGCGCTGTAAATTCTCCAATATTCCAAATTAATCCGATCCCGCCCTACTTCTAAAACCCCACTGTTTTGTTAATACCCTTTTTATTCGTGACAACGCCATTTCAATCCCGCCCACAGCTTTTTGTTCGCCTCACCGTAGCTATTTACAGCCGTGTGGGATTATGATAGAGAAGGGCACTTTGGGGGCGTCAGATCGTTTGCTTGCTTGCTTCTCGCGTCAGAAACCCGAGGCCTGGAGCCGTAAACATCATAATTCCGGCAGCTCACCTCCTTCCCCACATCCAGAGGCAGCTAAGAGGTCCTAGTGTGTCTCACGAGGCACTCAGCGGTCGTAATTTCTTTCCCCAACTACCTGTCGCTTCTCAATCAGAGCCTGGAAGCTCGGTTTGCGTTCTCCTTTTTTTATCTCCAGCCTCTTTCAGAAGTTCCTCCTCGAGCGCTCTGGCTCGACCAAATCCTCCCACGCATCATTCGACTGCCTCGCTTTTACACCTCCAAACTGCCGAACGTTCCTTGCGCGTCTTTTGTTTCTCGCTTCACCTCTCGACACACGGAACGTATTACTGATCAAGCCTCTTCCATTGTTTCCGCTCCTCGAGCTCTCCTTTTGCGATGATGAAACGAGAAGGGAGATATCCCCGTAACCTGACGTCCCTCGGAAATTTGATCGCAAAATTCCTCCTTTCGGCGCTTTTATTGGAAATCGCAATGCTTTAAGCCCTTTCGAGGTCTTTTCACATCTCCCCCTTTCCTGCGCTCGAGGTTGCATTAAAGTTTGAGACTTAATCGGCTCGGTTACAGTTCAAAAGCCTTCAACGTCGGGAGGGTAGGATGTTTGGGTTTGTCGACACCTCGTGTGCGTTACTGACTCTCCTCCAGGGGTATATTTTGGAGTTCATCTCCGTAAAAAAATCAGCCGTAAAATATTTCAGTAACATCTGTGTTTGTAGAAAGTAATTTATCTGTCCTACTGCGTCAGCCCTTTTCTACAATAGGTCCTTATTTCTAGTATAAATTAAACCATAAGCAAGGTATTCCTAAAGTCGTGGCACAAAAGAATTAGTTTACGTTTCCAATTAATGTAACTTATGCATTTGATTTTAAAATAGTCATAATTTATTGATTAGGCATAAAATATAATGCTGAAGGTTATGAATTTATACAATAACATTTTAATTGTGTACAGTTTTAATGAATTCAGATGAATTATTTGGTCGGTAGTATACCTTTACAATTAGTTAAAAAAGTTACAAAAGTCGAAGTTGAGGTATATTAATGTAAATTACCTACGTACATATAGCATAAAAATGTAAGGAAATCGTATGCAGACCATTATACAGTTTATTTATAGACGTATAAAGACTAATTAAAAATGAATTACATGGGGTAGGTATATTTCAATACGCTAGATTTTCCATGTGTTCAGGCTTAGGGTGGCGCCAACGTATTTTGCCAATGGTGGCGGATATTCCTCATCAAATTACTGCGGCAGAGCAAACGGCGTGAACCCAATAAAATGCAGCAAAGTAATGCATATGCCATGGTTTCATGGTGAAACAAAAAGCAATGAAATGCATTGTGTGAATTTGCCGTATCATTTTCTTTCCCATGATCTCCCCCATTTCCTTCCTCCACGCTCAACTCTGCTTAGGCTGGTGACCAATATTGCGACTCTGAGACAACACCTGAGGCCGAAGAAAGAATGTACATTAATTGTTGCTAGGCGGAAGAGAGAAGCTGGATGTAGAAATCACACTAAAAGGAGATAAGTTGGAGAAAAAGGTATCATACACGCATCTCGGAAGTACCATCACGAGGGTCGGAAGAAGTACAACGGACATCAAGCGGAGAATATCCCAAGCTAAGAAAGCGTTAATGGGAAAGAGACAACTACTGTGCTCAAAGGAGAAAGGAATACAAACCAGGGAACAGTATGTGAAAACATTCGTGTGGAGCGTAGCACTCTATGGATCGGAAGCATGGACCTCTGGAAAAGCTGACCAGAAGACTAGAAGCCTTCAAAACCTGGTGCTGGCGGAGGATGCTGATAAAATGGACGGTCAAAATAAGAAATGATGAAGCATACAGAAGAGAAGAAGAGAATACGACCACATGGAACACCATGGAGAGAAGAACCAGATTGATTGGACACACCCTGAGACACAATGGGTTTGTGAAGAACACAATTGAAGGTAAAATAGAGAGAAAAGTCCCCAGAGGAAAACCCAGGAATAAGTTCATGGACCAAAGAAAGAGGAAAGTTTATAGGAAGAGATACCATGAGGTAAGGGAACCAGCATCAGATGGGGAAAGGTGGAGGGCTGCAGTCAACCAATCCAAGGATTGAGCGACCATTGAGAGAGAGGGTTATTTCCACATTAATTAGAATTAACACAACTATTCATTTATTAACACATGGAACTGCAGGAGTCATTTTGATAACTTTTTTTTTGATAGTCCATTACTTCCAACTGAATCGTCTCAGCTCTTGCATATTTTCTGAATTTCATTTTTTTTCAAGGAGAAGGTACTGTGAAAATAAAAATATCATAGCAGGAATGGTGCTTGATGTACATTTACTTCTACCTATTAGTACCGGAGGGGTTATTTTGACTTCAGGCTATCTCTTCCCTGTTTTATTCGCGTTTCGTCAGTATATAATGCAGTTTTATTGTTACACGTAGGAATTTTCTTCTTCATCGTTTTTTTTGGAAATCGAAGGCGGTGATAATATTTCAAAGACGCTTAAAGTACAAATTCAGATACAAAGGCCGTACTTATCGCGTCATTTCATCATCATCATTATCATTGGTCGTTCAATCCTAAGATTGACTGCAGCCCTCCACCCTTCCCAATCTATTGCCTGTTCTCTTACCTCCTAATAGCTTTTCTCATGTACTTTCCACTTTATTTGGTCCATGAACTTATTCCTGGGTCTTCCTCTGGGGACGTTTTCCTAATTTTTAAAATCTTCAATAACGTTCTTCACAAATCGATTGTATCTTAGGGTGTGTCCAATCCATATCAATTTATCTGTGGTCCTTATCTCTTCCACTCTACCGTATACTTCGTTGTTCAATATTTTTCCCCATATTTTATCTTCAAAATCCTCCTCCAGCACCAGATTTCGAAGGCTTCTAGTCTCTTCCGGTCAGATTTTCCAATGGTCCATGCTTCCGATTCATAGAATGCCACGCTCCATACCAACAATTTCACTTACGGTTTCCTAGTTTGTACGCTGATCTTCTTTGAGCACGGCAGTCGTCTTTTAACCATAACGGCTCTCTTGGCTTGGGCTTTTCTTCGCTTGTTATCCGTTGTACTTTTTCTGTCCATCGTAATAATACTTCCGAGATAGTTGAAGAAATCCACTTTTTTACAAATACCACCTTTCATTGTAAATATTGCATCCAGCTTTTCTCTACCGCATACTACGATTTCTTATTATATACACTACACAGTCTTCATCTTATTATAATTCATATTGTATTCTTGGAGGTCTTGATGCATTATCTATAGTGACCTTTGAAGATCATCATATGTATATAATAATCAAATTGATGTCTCTCGGACATAATAGGTATGCCGCTAACTCTGGTACTTAAAGAATAAAAAAAGGGTTACTCCACATATATTCAAATGCCAATCTAAGAATATTCATGCCTCTTGTGACAGACCCGTGGTGGGGAAGAGAATAACTTTTGAAATTCTGCAGGACACTGCCAATTCACAAGAGATGGCCATGGATCAAGGCCGTCCATATGGACCATGATATCGTAACCGAGGAAGAGAGGGAAGTTGCCTCGTCACTAAAGCTACCAGTGAATGGAATTTCTCCTGTGAACTGTGAAATAATATACTTAAGCGTGCATTTCATGTTATTTGCATGCAATACGTAAAATAAAAAGAGTAGTTGCTATGGAGACATTCGTACTGGGACATTTTTACATCTCGCTTCTCGGAGGTCACGAAGAGTGGGTTTTGCTTCCTAAAATCTCCCACCATCAATGCATCCACCGTGTTGCTGGTTGTTTAATAACACATTGGAGTATCCCATCTCCATTTTAATGAAAATTGGTCCGGAGATGAAATAATTCCCTTAGATTGCGAAGAAATAATGTCTGGTTGTCACTCCTGTCACGGCCAAATTGTGAGATGACGTCAGAATCCGATAGCCAATCAGCGCGCGTTTTGCCTTGCTGGATATCGATGCGAAAAGAGTGCAACTTTAATGGCTTACATTATTTATAAAACACAATAGAATTAAAATTGACTGCAGGATTGACTAATTCATGATGTAAAGATTCACTGAAAACTCATTCGCCACCAAATTCTGACCCATGAAAATACTCAATCCTGATACTCGAATCCAATTCTTTGACAGAATAACTTCGATAACGTCCATTACGCGGTTCGATTTTTAGTATGCTTCATTCATTTCGACGTTCACTCCTGAATCATGTATCGTGTGAGACAAAGTTTGGATATTTCACTTGAGAAGATCAATTTCAAGGCACCCTGATTGCTGTTGTCAGCCGCGTGGTATCTTGAGGGTTTGGCGGAGTTCAATTTAGCTGATCCCGTGTCGAAATGCCTCCTTCGGCATCCGTTTTGTTTCCTCCGCACGTTCGCTACCTCTAACGCTTCCTCTGTCTTCCTCACTCTCCCTCGCACCCATCTCTCAAATGCGTAACGTGATCTCGTCCTGAACCAGTTAATCGTGTAAGATTATGGATGCCTGTCACCTGAAGACGTGGTGGAGCCGTAAACCGTGGAGTTAAATTCGGCTCTGCCTTTACTGCGTGAGTCAAGACAAATACTTAGATTCTATATTAAATCACCAAATGAAAGGAAATATATTAAAATACTTTTATTAATTCGAAATTATGTCGTTGACAGAATTGTAGTTGAGAGTATAAAATTTTTTATACTGCCCTGGGCGGTTAGTGTTAAGTGTCAAGAGCAACAACACATTTTGATGATTTATTTTGGGAATTGTAAAATCTATATTCTTTTAGTGTACAAGCATCACACCTGATCGAACGGTCGATTTTGTCATGTATTCCGACCCTAGAATTTTTGCTGATGACTCGTGCTATCAACTTAAAAATCTTCAGATTATAAATACGAGACCTTTGTAAAGGGAACCCTGTATATCAAACATGACAATATTTTCCCGGTGCAAAGATAAATTACCGGTAATTCGCAAGATATCGAGCATATTTTTGCAAAAGCTGATAACTGCATCAAAAAATCATAAACAGAAGGATATATATCAATCCTCATTCCATCAGAATGCTAAGTTACATCCGTTATCTTTTTAAGATAAAATTTTTTATTGGTACATTTCGACAACATGCCCGTGTGATGATATGGATACGTTGATGTCGTCAAAGGGTGATGCAAATAGTTCAGCTTTTCCTCACAAACCTTAGGTCAGCACTGCCTGTACCAACTTTCAGGAGACATGACAACAAATAGAAAGCGATTGTAGCCTTGAATGAGAGCTATTCTGCAGTGAGAGGCTCCTGATGTCAAAACGCTTAGATCGGGTGCGTATGTCGTCACCTGGAGCATTTCCAATATAATAATTCCTCACTAAAGGGCAAGATGCCTTCCCTTAAGGGGAGTTCTGCATGGAAATGTGATTTAAGATAAATACTGAGTTAAACATTTTTAAATATTCAGTTAAAAACATCCCACTTTCACTGATAAAATGGGTTACGCATTGAAAACTAAATGGAGGTACGAAATAGGCAGTTTATTCCACGAATATATTTTTGAAGATTACATTTGTCCAGCCATTTATAGTTCGGTAGTGATTCTCTGATTACTTTTTTCATGATTTGTTTACTTATTTACAATTTACAAAAAATAGTTTACATGCTTTAATTTCCCTCTGGGAGGGTAACAAAAATTACAACTAGCCTAACCTTAAAAATGATAAATTTTCAGCCTGGTCCTCCTAAGGTAATGCTTATCAGCAGGTCCCAAAATAACAATATTGAGGTGTAATCACATATCAGTTTATTACAGTTACAGGAGTAAGTAAAATTTGAAAATATAAAATTGTGTATTTAGGCAACTGATAGTTTCTTCACAAATTCAGTTCCTGTATCACTGTGCACATAAGTAATTATAAATATGAATATTTTTCAATTATTACTTTCAATATTTAAGAATTTCCCAAGCATAGAAATGAGTTAGTTAAAAGTTAATAAGTAAAATTGCCCATAAAATAAATATAGATTGGCTAAAATATAAATTTCCCATTTAAATACATAATCATACATACATTAATGCATGTATGTATGCATAATTAATGTAAGTACAATTTTAGTGCAAGTTCACAAAGAAAATATTATCAGTCCAAATCTGAGATTTTATAGTAAAATCATAATATCACAAGTATAAATAGAAAGTTATATGAAAAAATATGTGCAGTGTTTGGTCCAATATTCGAGGAATCAAAAATGGTTGTGAGAAATGTGAATCAATTGGGAAGGAAACAACAAAATAAGTGGATTACCAATCATAACTCAGTTAATGCAGCAGAGAGATGTCATACTAAAAATAAAAAAGTGATAAAACTAATGAGGGCAATCATCTGGGGTATAAAATCCTGAGAAATAAACGTGCAAAAGTAATTTATCATGGAAAAAGAGTACTACCATAATGCTATTAGTATAGCGAAGGATGGTAGGGAACTTTGGAAAAAATCAATACGATTAGGGGTTAAGGTATCACTAACAGTTTAGATAATATGGTTATAAATCACCTGTGTCGCAACAAAGACATCAGTGCGATTCAATTTACTGATGGAACATGGAATTTACAGTGAAATGTTCAAATAAACTAGGAATAGCATTTCCACATGCAACATCAATTAGTTTATGTATTCCTGATCTCAGTGATTCAGAATTATCTCATATTATCAAAAAATTAAAAAATAAGGCGAGTGGAGCAGATATGATTCGAATAAAAGATATCAAGGACCACCGAGTATTTATACCCATCGTAACTACTCTTGTAAAAAATAGTGTTAATGAAGGAGTAGTTCCACAAGGCTTGAAGATAGCCTACGTCAGACCGATACATAAAAATGGTTCTTATACGGATTTAGTAATTATAGACCCATATCGATATTACCAGCTCTTAGTACTTGAAAGTACTTGAAAAATATGTAGCCTCTCACTTATGGAATGTTATCTTAAAGTATGGACTTATTAATAATGATCAATTCGGTTTTCAAAAAAATAAAGGAACAAGAGATACATTGGAATAGTTTTTATCCATAGTGAACTCCAGTCTCGATAAGAACAATTATGTGATTGTTTCGTTTATAGATAATAAAAAAGCATTCGATATGGTTAATCATGAGATATTATTAGATGATCTTCAGACAATTGAAATCAGAGGCAGTGCATTGGAGTGTTCCAAAGTTATTTAACTAATAGGAAAATGGCAGTTAAGTTTAACAATTGGCTAAGTGATAAAAAAAATTGAATATGGTGTACCCCAGGGTTCCATATTGGGACCTATATTGTTTACGATATATGTGAATGGAATTTTCACATCCATAAAATACGGTAATATTTTACTGCATGCGGACGATGTGGCATCGACAACAACTCATAAAAATTTAAAGGAGGCAGTAAATTATATGCCAAAAGATATAACTAATTTATCAATTTCGTCTCATACCTAATAATTAACTCTAATAAATTAAAGGTAATTCAAATTTCTAATAGACGCATTAAGTGCACCCCCATGAAGGTCTATCTGCACGACCATAATTGCCTACAAAATTAGAATTGTAACTGTACGTCGCTGGAACAAGTCTCACATTATAAATATCTGGGAATAACCATTGATCAATACTTCAAATTTGATAAACATATAGTTAAAGTAAACAGTAAGTTAAGGAAAACTAGTTACCAGTCGCATCAAATAAACACTCTAGTCTCTAGAGATACCAAGATGCTAATATACCTTGCATTGGTTGAATATGTTATATGATATGGAATAAGTAATGGGGAAATGCTGTCAACTGGTATACGGAAGTTTTATAGTCAACTCAGAATAAAATACTTAAAATAATCTGTAGTGAATACGACTTAAAATAAAATGACAAGGACTCAGGGACATTATTCATGGGAACAAATAATGACTTTAATCATAAAAGATTTTTGTATATAAAATTAGGAATACTAAATTTAAATGACCTCTATGAATATAGATAAAAATAAAATTCTCCAATAGCCGTAAAAAAATATGAATATGTTATGTATGATGAATATGTTATGAATATTAGGAATTCTAAAATTAGGAATACTAAATTTAAATGACCTCTATGAATATAGATAAAAATAAAATTCTCCAATAGCCGTAAAAAAAATATGAATATGTTATGTATGATGCCTCTATGAATATGTTATGATGTTAAATAAATATTTAGACAATTATCTAAAGACCCATAAGGATTATAGACACATAATGGAAAAGAGAAATTTGACACATTACTATGTACCTAGATGCTTTAATAACTATGGAAAAAACAAAATGTGTGATAAAGTACTAATGATACTCAATGGTTTACCAATTGGTTTGAAACTATCTATCTATCTATCTAAACTAAGAGAAAATTAAAGATTAAATTAAAAAAGTAACTCCTGGAGAGAGCTGTGCACTGATGTATAAAAACTGTCAAATAAAAATAATTAAATAATTCCTCTTTCTAATATAACAAAAACAGAGTATATGGAAATTAAGAAAATAGGAGGTAATTGTCCTGTATTTTATTTTTTATCGATTTTCAGGGACTTTTTCCTTCTCATAAAAAGTGGCAATTCGAAGATAAAATACGCTCTTTCATTAAAAAAGACATTTTTATGGCATAATATGAGCCATATAAATTATAGCCCATATTTAAATTCCCACTTTCAAGACTCTAGGCAATATAAATCTTTTCCTTCACATTTCACAGATGCCTCTCGATTTTTGCATTATACTTTCTATTCCGCGAGTCTTTTTAAGATAATTCCTGTGATAATCATCATAATAAACACTGAAATCATTAATTAAATGGTATTACATAAGATAATTCACCGAACTGCATAAGAAAATGGCGTTATACATCGTCCATGTGTCAACACACTTCAATGCGGGCATGTCTATGAAGACGTCAGTGACGTCACAGTAGCAGCGCTGGCGTTAGCAACCATTTCAATAATTCGTAAACGATAACGTTTCCAAGTTGTAGGAAAACAACTACTGCATATTCTTTCAGTTGTGTCACTTGTGTTGTTGCACCCTCCCAGTTAAACTTGCCTTTTAAACGGTAGATCACGTAAATAATAATTAAATGAAAGTGTGATCATTTAAATCTTAATTTGGGAGCAGTTACGCATGCACTTATACAGCTCATTGGTAGTGAGATGGGGAACTAGTTAACATTCTGATTCTCAGCGGCGTGGGAGAGAGACGGAACTTAACTCGAAATGAAAATGTCGCTCGTCGTAGGTATGCCAAGTGTTCCTACGCCGTGTATTTCACGAGTCGAAATGAGAATGGAGACGGTTGCGGTGATTGTGTCAAATATGAACTCAAAATCAGACGCAATCCAATTTAACTTTGTCCTCCTCTCGAGGGTAACTATAGTTACACGGAAGAGTTCCTGTTTCCCTTGTTACTCGTGTTAGAAGTAATCAGTGATGATTTCACTCGCCCTAGACGTAACAGATGAATGCGTCCGCGTAAGTACATCCATTCTTTTTAAACTAGTTTCAATTGGACGGAAGCCTTTTGCGCAGCATGGGTTTCCTATTACCAATCATACTCAACTTACATCAACTGACATAAAAAGAGTGGTACTTTGCTGAGAGAAGGTTGAGAAAGTATTGTCGAGAGTCCATCACGTATCTCGTGTAATTAATTAAAAAAGAATTACGGAAGAAGCAGCATAGTTATATGTATTCCGACACAGTTAGGCGATACAGTTATCTACCGTGAAATGAGCGAAGACTCGGACTTGAAGCTCCGTCATCAGACCTTAACAGCATTCATTTTTAGTACCAGATGTGGGGGCTAGAATTAAATATCAGCAAATGCACCACAGTTCACTTCCTACAAACGTCATCACAAAAATGCCATACCTTAACTGTGGATGGAGTAAACATAAAATCTTCAGGTACAGTAAAATATCTTGGACATTACCTTAAATTCTGATATATCGTGGGGATTACACATACAAAACATATGTGGCACAGCATTAAAAAAACTAGGTTTTGTTGAACGTATAATAGGATGGTCCTCGGATGAAAAAGTGAAAGAGAGATGCTACTTCGCTCTGGTTAGACTATAGTGTTTCACAACTTTTAGAGGGATTAGGGTGGGAGCCCCTATGGACTCGGAGGCTACACGCTAGGCTTAGCATACCTGAGAAATTCAGAATTGCTATTTTTCAGTGCGACACAGAGAATATTATCATGACTCCTCACTACATCTCTAGGTCTGACAGATGCGATGCAAAATAAGAGAGATACACTGCCTAACACATAGGATCGTTCTTTTTGCGCACAATAAGTGACCACATTAAAAACAGAGCTCCACTATATACACTCCTATAATACATTTCACCATTTCATCTCCCAAAAACTTACGTCTTTACTCGGCTGGTGACCTAACACCCCCAGCCATACGCCCATGCGTCGGCTTGCAGGGTATAATGTAGATGTATTACAAGCGTTGGTATACTAAGCCATTATTGGTGATTTTTAGAATATATTCTAAAAGAAAGACATTTGAATATGTTTGATTAGTTTCCGTCACAAATCGACGATAAAATACAAAGCCAACAATAATTTACGACACTCAATAGCCGTCATTTCAAGATCGAAAAATTTTCACTAAGATATTCGCAAATTGATTATATTGCCGTTTATTTAATTTCACACAATTAATAAATAAATACTAAAATGAAGGTAGTTTGAGTGAAATATTATTTCATCTAGAAGCCAATGAATTTGATCTCATTTTAAAGATAAATACTTTTTTCTCGAAAGATATGGACATATCAGGCCCTTACCTAGCTACTTTCCGAGATGTCTGACAAATGATGCCAGCCCTTTAACATGGGAAATGGTAGGTTATGCTCTCCAGAGAGACAATATTTAAAAAACGAAGCATTTAATGCACCTAGATCTTATCAAAAATTAACAATGTGTAGTTTGTATGTTTTCTCGACCATAATTGAAAATAAATCATATTTTTACCGCCCTAATTTTTTCAGAATCGCAAAAAACTTTCCGTTGTGAAGGATTTTTAACTTACCGGATGAAAAAATTAGTCAAATCAAAGATTTTTTAGGATATTTTTATTTGATTACCTAAAATTTGAGTCATATACAAGTATATTACTACACTATTAATAATGTAATATTTAAGCCATGTTTTTTACAGCTGCTAAAATTAAAAAATATAATTCGAATATGGTCTCCATTATGACTAGGGAACTATCTCGCTCAAATTACCTTAAACTCTTCTACAAAGTGACACCTTATGCCAAGTTTAAACTTGATTCAACTAGATTTACGGAGAATATACCAGAGTCTCCCAAGATCGGTCTGTTGACTACAACTAAACTTGGTAGTTAGGCCATAAAGGTCATCTAAATATTCACAGCCACTCTCTACCTTATATTTTATGGATGAAGGAACTGAATTTTGAGTTTGGAACACAGCCAAGATAATGTCAAAAGTTTGAAGCCTTTGACCTTCTGTTTGCTTGGAATTATCAAATTCGCACTTCTCACACTCCCTTCATTTCAAAAAACATTGCTTTGTGAAAAATCAACGTCATATCTTTTGTGAAAAATCACTTCTCAGAAGCCACCAGAAAACTTAAAAAAATATAACGTTCCTTAGAAACTAAGATTAAGTTCCAAAGACCAATCCGGTGGTTGTGGACTGAGGTATTGAGTATAATGACTGCATGATGAGGGTAATTTGAAACTTTAATGATTTTGCGTACTTCGGCCAAATTTTCCAGAAATGAGAAGAGAACAAAGGCGAGAGAAGGCTGGAAGTGATTTCGAAGGTGAATTATGGAATAAACATTAATACATCCAGGAATGAGTGCATGTCTTAACCCTTGATAGGGCAGCATTATAGGAAGCTTTTTTTATGGAGGTTTTTTGACAATTTTGGCTTATTTGGATCTCTAATAAGCACAAATAAGCATAGCCATAATTCAAAAAAATTCCCAGGGGCCACTGACCATTAAGGGACAAATTTATGTATTATATTCTGCTTTTATTTAATTTAAATTGTTCGTATATCCTATTGGTTCTCGAAAATATGTTCTCAGTGATTTATTTTCAGTAGTTCTGAGTTCGAATGAGACTTAATCCTCATACGTGTTTTGTAGTGGGTCGGAGTTTTATGAGTAAACTATAATGATGCATATCAGTATAAGAGGAAACAATTGCACAAAATTCTGTTCCTCCCAACTTTATCACTATTACATAATGGCGAAAAGACAATATCCAAGTACTATATAAAAATATAGGACAACAAACCTGGAAACAGTACGTGATAACATTCGAGTGGAGCGTGGCCCTCTATATATTGGAAGCATGGACATGTGAAAAATCTTACCACGAGAGGGTAGAAACCTTCGAAACCAGGTGCTGGATGAGGATGCAGAAGATAAAATTGACAGACAAAATAAGAAATGATGAAGTGTACAGAAGACTAAATGGGGAGAGGGCCATATGGAACACCATACAGGAAAGAGATCCAAGTCGCGAAGGCGCCGCGAGCATTTGGGACCCTAGACAAAAAGATTTAACAAATAAATTAATAAAATAAAAAAAAAGCTGCACACTTCGTCAAAAACTGCTAAGAGCAAACATATAGTGTTTCACACCTTTTAGAGGGATATATGTGGCAGACCCACGAGACTCGGATGCTATACGCTAGGCTTAACTTGCTCGAGGAGTTTAGAACTGGTGCGTTTCAGAGCGACACAGAGAATATTATCGTGACGCCTCACTACATCTCTAGGTCGGACAGAAGCGATAAAATATGAGAGATGCATTTTCTAACAGATAGGTACAAAAACTCGTTCCTTTTGCGCAAAATAAGCGACTAAAATAAAAACTGAGCACCACGAATTACATTTCATAAGACACGTCACTATCCCCCAAAACCGCACCCCTCACATCTTTACACGGCTGTGTCCCAACACCCCCTGCCGCACGCCCCTGCGGTGGCTCGCAGAGTAGTATGTAGATGTAAATGTAGGTACCAAATACGGAAGCAGTACTTAATTTCGAAAGCGAGCGATTTTTCACGTATCTGGATTCAGTTGACCTGTGTCGTAGACGTAATATATTTAGGAATAACGATTTGTCAAATGATATCTCTCACTCAGGGAATGGGTAATGAGTATCAGATTTTAAATCTCTCCTTTTTCCTTTTCAAGAGGTATTTCATTGATGCCGTCATACCCGATTCGCCGTTGGAAGCAGTACTTGAATGGCTCGGCGTTATTTTCTACCAAATTAGTTATTAACGAGAAGTTATTTTCTACCAAATTAGATTAATTTGATCCTTGCCGTCGGCGCATGACTGTGGGAGTGAAACCAATAGAACCAGGGGATATATCGCTTAACCAGACAATGTGGAATTAATACTGGGCGCTAATCATATCCGTTCCAGGAAATGAAATGAAAGGAGTCCGGTCGAATCTTTCCGGGTCAAGGTTGAGGAGTTGGTGAACGTATCCTGAGCGAACGGGGACGAGAAGAGATTCTCGATGGCAGTGAAATATAATCAAAGGCATGAGTGGGGTGAGATACGCTGCGAGATTTCAATCAAAGGGAAACAGATGGGCAAAAACCGTGGTCTATAATGCTAGACATCAACAAGGAGCCTGGAAAATGCGCATCCGTTTTTCCTCCGACTTCATTTAACGGCAGCAAAACCTGGAGATGTCAGGATTTGTATTAGATTGGGGTTAATTCAGTGAAACTTGGGTAACTGAGACGTGTTTGCCGCAAACGTATGAAGGATTGGGTCAGAAATGAGTGATTTAAGAAATAAAATGGATCGCATGCTTCGTTCATTCATTGGTTATCCATTCCAAAGATTGGTTGACTGCAGCCCTCCTCCTTTCCCTATCTAATGCTATGTCCCTTATTTCTCGTTAGCTTTTCTAATGTATTTACTATGTCCATGAACTTATTCCTGGGCCCTGATCTGGAAAATGTTCCCTATATTTTATGTTCTTCAATTATTTTTCATTAAAAAACCATTGTTTCTATAGGCCAAAGTTTTGTATCTCGAAAATTTCATACCTTGGAGCACATTTTTACATTCAACTTTGGGAAAATTAATCAGTTCCAAGAACTTTTCCATTGGCGATTTGCTCCGTTTATTTCCTCTTTATCTATCAAAGGGGACTTAAATGCGACATGTGATTCGATGTGCAACAAAAATCAATGAGGCAAATATAAAGATTAATCCGCTTACACACTCTTAATTGAGCCTTTTTTTCCAGGCCAATGAGTCAACTGCTGCGCCAATTCTGTGGAATTGCGGATTTGAGAGGTCAAGTGTAGGAGTAATGGGCGTTCGTTCTTTACAAACTCATTGCACCTCAGGGAGTGTCCAATCTATCTGGTAATTCATGTCTGTATGGTGTTCCACATGGTTCTCTCCTCTTCTACTCTTCTGTACACTACATCATTTCTTATTCTGTCCTTCCATTTTACCTTCAGCATCCTCCTCCAGCACCAGATTTCGAAGGCTTCTAGTCTATTCTGGTCAGCTTTTCCAATGGTCCATACTTCCAATCTATAGAGTGCCACGCTTCGTTAATGGGGAAGAAATGCGCATGCTCTGATTCGCCGATAACATTGCAGTCACAGCAGAAAATCGCGATGATCTTAATTGGTCATTATATGCGATGGACCAAGTTCCCCAATAATACAACATGGAGATAAATAAGATGAAATGCTGAATGCAGAATTCTCACTGAGAGAAGATCAAATTGAGCAAGAGAATTCCATCACCTATCTCGAGAGTACTAAACCCGTGGGACGGAAGAAGTACAACGGATATCAAGCGAATAAATGACCAAGCTAGGAAAAGCGCTCATGATTCAAAGAAACCTGATCTGTTCACAGAAGATAGGACCACAAACCAGAAAATAGTGTGTGAAAACATTCATACTAAACGTGTCACTTTATGGATCGACAAGCATACAGGAAGCTAGGGTTTATCAATAGAGTACTCGGAAAATGTGATGAGAAAGTGAAAGAACGTTGTTATTTTTCAATCGTTAGGCCTCATCTAGAATATGCTGTTAGTGTATGGGATCCATACGAAACGGGGTTGATATCAGAGTTAGATTGCGTACAGCGAAGAGGAGCTAGGTTTGTGAAACGATGCTACGATAAATTGGCTAGTGTGTCTGGACTGTTAGAAGAATTAGGATGGGAATCGCTATCACAGCGTAGATTAAATTATAGGCTTAACCTCCTAACTAAATTTCAGGAAAATCATTTATCTGACGACGTGAAAAACATACTATTAACCCCCTCGTACCACGGCAGATTAGATCGCGCCAATAAAATTAGAGCTAGATTTTAGAACCGATAGGTATAAAATGTCATTTTTTCCGCGTACCATTCGGGACCATAACAGCTGTGTCGTCGTCATGAATAGTTCGAATTATTACAATAGGCAGACAGTAAATCTTTTTTTTTTAAATTCTACGTTCTTATTTATGCATGATGTAAATATTGATGTTCTTATTTATGCATGATATTTTGAATATGTAGTAGTGGTCCTTGTACCCCTTGCACGTTGGAACGATTGACGATAGAATGTTTCGTGGTTAGTAGATTGTTAATTGGCGCGTTGCATGTGTGGTACGCTGGTTTTAATGTAGTTTTGGTGTTCTACCGTATCATTCATGCATGCCTGGTGTGGATGCACACCCTTTGGGTGGCTTGCAGGGTATGATGTAGGTGTATCTGAAAAATGGGCCATTGGAAAAGCAAATCAGAACAGATTAGAAACCTGGTGCTTGAGGATGATGCTGAATGAGTGGAAAAATGGACGGATTAAATAAGAAAAGATGAAGTTGGCAGAAGAGTAGAAGAGGATGTGCCATATGGAACATCATACAGAAAAGGAAAACCAAATGGATTATACACACTCTGAGACACAACAGGTTTGTGAACAACATGATTAAGGAAAAAATAACTGGAAAATTCCCCAAAGAAAGACCCAGGAATAAGTTCATGAACCAAATAAAGGGAAAAGTACATAGAAAAAGCTACCATGAAGAAAGGGACGAATATTCGAATATATAGAGGGCATTAGATATGGAAGTGTGTAGGGCTGCAGTCAACCAATCTTAGGATTCAAAGGCTAACGGTGATGATTCCTTGGTATTCGAAACATACGAAATATATCCTTTAAAATTATTATTAATTACGGATATCTGATCAAATGGAAGCAAAAGAAGGGCTTTTTTTAGCTTAGCCATGTTAAAAGAATGGATGTGAGTTTAACACGTTGAGTGCGGGAGCCGTTGTTGAAATTCTTTCCCGGTGGCGGAATTATTTTTTCTTCGTTTTTGCATCCTTTATGAGATAAAATACAATGGAAACCGTCTAAAATATATGTAATGGCTTTTTTTACGACTTATGACGAAAAAATTTCGTGACGCACCCTGCTCGTCATCCGCACCGGGCAAGGAATATACTGGTAGGCAAGTCACATTACTTAGCCGCTAGGAGCCACCCTGTTCTAAGTTGAAATATACTAATTATTTTAATCACTATAGGAGATTATTTTAGATATTTTTACCGGTTATTTTACAGGATGTATTATATATTATTATACGGGATGTAATAAGGGGCGATGAGTTTCTGAAGAATATGATAGAGGGAAGGATGTTGGGCAAGCGGGGAAAGGGAAGAAAGAGAATAGGTTTCATGGACTGGATGAAGAAGGGTAGATCGTATGTTGAGGCGAAAAAGAATATACCAGAGGGAGAGCCCCTGAAAGTGTAGAAAACTGGGAGAAGATTTTCGGATATTCAAAAAAACCTACTTTAACCGGTAGAATACTTCAAAAAAATAATCGGTTAAACTGAATAGTGACTTTCCATGTACAATCAATTGCAGCCAATCAATCACTGGGTGAAAAGTTGGCATTCCTATCCGCAATGCTATCAGTACTGTCACTGCCGCCGTCCTTTGACTCGTTCGTGAAAAATGACATATTTTTTCAAACTTTATATTCAAATTTTGAAACCTGAGCAACACAATTTTTAATACCACTTGCGTCGCACTCATTTCGTTAACCTTAATGCAATCACGTCTTTTAGGTACCAGTTAGCAATCTAGCGGCGCTGCTTGCCGTCAATGATTTTTCTGATGCTTTCTCAATTGTCAAGCACCTGAACACGACGGATAATAGGTAACTTAATTAGAAATAAATCAGTAGTGGGAGGTATAAGGGAAGGAGTGGAGAGGGGAACAAAGAAACAACGCCATTGAGAAAGCTCCGTTTATTTCTGGACGAGGAAATTATTCCATATATTTCCAGTTATTCAAGTTCAGCTATTTTCCTCTCCACGCGGATAACTTCTGGCACAAAATCAATTTAAAAATTTTAGAAACTGTACTGCTTCTAGAGTTACTATAAAATAAAGTATATATTTTATTAATATATATGAAAATACTTCGTTATACTTTCTCGTGTGCCGTCATTGTGTGTTTATTTCTTTCCCCTCCAGTACCAATGAGGCCGTGATTCAATGTTCCCTTTTTACCTAAACACCAAATCGAAGAAAACCATTGGAATTAGTTGCCCTTTCTTATTTTGTATTTGTTAATTATATGAACAATATTTACTATCCTGGAAAGAATTTGAGCTTGGACGAATCTATGGTTCTGTGGAGAGGACGCCTATATTTCAGGCAGTATGTTAAGAGCGAGAGCCATAAATATGGGTTGAAGTTGAATATTGAGAGAGCCCTCTGGTTTAGTGTTGAATTTTTGTCTACACTGGTGCTCAAGACAGCGTCATTGGTGGGCGTGGACATGCAGAAAAAGTAGTGACATTTTTGCTAGAGAAATTTCTCAACAAAGGGCATGCAAAAATATTCAAACATGGCGGGTGAATTTTTTTTGAAGAAATAGCCATGAGAAAAATTCGTTAGTTAAAAGTTGTGCCGCAGCGATTGATTTATTGAATATTTTTGTTTGGCGTTAGTCTCGACTTTGTGCCACCAGAATTTATGATATGATTATGCAAATGAATTGCTATGAGAAAAATTTGGCCTGGACCGGGAATCGATCCACAGACCTTTAGTTTGCCGGACCAATGCGCAGACCTCTACGCTATCCAAGCTTCCTAATTCCCATAGCAATTATTGGTGGATACAAGGCAACTAGATGTTAGGCCCTTGCGGTCCATCAAAGATGGCAACGCAAAGTAGAAGAGGGCTTCAAAGAAGCCACATCCAAGAGACAGTATCCTTCACCAGCACATTTTCCGTGCTTAGCCATTTGAAAATATTCAAACATGGCGGGTGAATTTAAAAAAAAATAAATTGCCATGAGAAAAATTCGGCCTGGACCGGGAAGAATTTTTCTCGTGGCAATTTATAAAAAAAATTCACCCGCTACGTTTGAATACTTACGCAAATGAAAATTAGGCGGTATACAAATGAAATTTACAAATTACTCTTAATGCTCTATGATACGTGAGTTTGTGGACGGAAAGACAAATAGATGAACTTTATTTTTGATATGACAATATATAAACTTATTTAATGCACTTGTTCGAAAATATATAACGTAATGTTTTATGATCCTCAATGTGGCACGCGCTTTTAAGTGTCCTCAAGTTCTGGGAATCCCGGACCAAGTCCCATTCAGAGCTCGCTTAACTAGCATTTACTGTTTTAGCAACCCCGATGACCCAGGTCACCGTTTAGCGCATGTTTTCCCCCCTGAGGCAAACATTAACCACCCTACGATATAACTGAATTTAAAAAATGATAAATGATATTTTACTAGTAAAGTGCAAAGTTTGAATGTAAACTAATTCCAATTTTTTCTTGTATTTATGCGTAAACTGTGTTAACTTTGCAGTTGTAGTGTATTATACAAGTCTAACCACTAAAATAGTAGGCGATTCCGATAATATCATCAGTTATTATTGTTCGGTGAGCTTAAATTCCAACATTGGTTGGAATTAGAAGATAACAAATGTATTTCAAACGCTTAAGATGAGTAACGGAAAAGTCTTTTCATTAATGGCGAATCGAGTTATCCTACCATCAGTAAATAACCTTACAATTAAATATGGATTTTAACGACCCGTGCTGAAATATTTCTTCAGAAACACCATCTCACCTTCTTAGTCCATTTTCAAACTCACCAAACTAAATTAGCTCCAAGTACCAAAAAATAGCTCGATTTGCCAATTTCAAAAACGGACTTGGTACACATTTTAGTACTTGGAATATGGGTGTTGTTTGCTACCACTATCGTAATTAACTCCTGTTGGGTAATGTACTCCCTGTTGACTAAAGTCATTTTAAAAATGTGGGAATTCGTAAATTCTTTCATATACATATTATGGGTGAATACTTTAAATGTGTTAACCTAACCAATCCAACATGGCCGCCAGAGAGAAGACACGCGTCTCTCTCTCTCTCTCTCTCTCTCTCTCTCTCTCTTGTGTGTTTCTATCTTTTTGGGTTAAGTTCAGCCCTCCTTGTGCTTATATCTATCCGTGTGGGTGTGGATTTACATAGTAAATTTCCCCAGTTAAAATTGGATCCGGTTCCCATCAGCTGCTTCAGCTACGGAAAATTTAAATTTTCCGGCTTCGCATCGTGTGGTCTGTCGCCTGCCAGCCTGCAGTACCCCGTCACCTCGCCGTCAAGGCCCCAGCGATCCGCCGGCCTCTCGCCGACAGCTTCGACACCAAACCTCGGGAACAGTCTCATCCTGCTATCCTTGCGATCCTTTCAGATGATATGAGTGTTAACCCCGACCCTTCATTGAGCATGTATTACCAAAGGGTCCGGAGCAGAAAAAACAAAATATCAACGTGCAACTCCCATGACCGTGAGCTCTCAAAATTTGATATAATAGCTCTCTCCAAGACATGGCTGACTCCATTTTCAGTGACAGTGAACTGTTCTTCTCGCGCTTTCACTCGATTTATAGACGAGATCGTCATTCTAGAGGAGGCGGAGTGTTACTCGCTATCAAATCTTTGTTTCCTTCGAAACGAAGAAAAGATCTGGAGACAAATAATGAAATTGTGTGGAGTGAAATATCACTACCTCATGTAAAAGCCTCTAAGGCCACCAAACTAATCGTAGGCTGTTTTTACCGTCCTCCCGCAAGTGACTTGAGTGGGCTGGAAAGTTGTCTCGACTCAGTGCTACGGGCCATAAACCTGGGACCTGTAATTCTTGTGGGTGATTTTAATTTATCCATTCGCTGGGAATCCCCCACCAACGGCCATCCACTCAATGCCCATGACAAATATTTCATTGACCATTTTGTAAATGCACTCCAACTCCCCCAACACTGTCTCGAGAGCACCCGCGATACGGCAACCCTGGACTACCTCCTCTCCACCGCTGCGCCCGAGGCGTTCACCCCCGGCCGAAATATCTTCAACTCCGACCACCAGTCCATTGATGCCCATTTCTTCTTCCGTGGCTCGTGGAAATCCTGCGAGGCTTCCCCCACTCCACTTAAACCCTTTCATGCCTGGTCGAAGGTTCGCTGGGAGGACGTCAACCGCTCCCTCGAGCTAATTACCTGGAGTGTCCTATCCTCATTATGCCCTGAAGAAGGAGTGGACTTCATTCACGCTGTCCTTGAGACCATCATAAAAGACTCTGTTCCTCTAGCTAAGCCCAAGACAAAAACATTCCCCTCATGGTTTAAACAGGATACAATACACATTCTTGGAAACAAAAATCGCGCTTGGTACCTCCACAAGACCGTCCCAAATGAGGAAACGCGCCGATCCGTTGATCTCCGCCGATACTCCAAATTCCTCATTCGCCGTGACTGCGAATACTACGCGCAGACTGTCTCCTCAAATATTTCCTCCAGCCCCAAAAAATTCTGGTCCTTTATCAACCAAAGCTGTAATCGTCCTCAAATTCCTGAAGCACTCTTCTATGGCACCAAAAATGACGCCGGATCAGTGAGACCTAACCTCTTTCTAAAATTCTTTTCCGATTGCCTGCAGCGTGCTTCCGACCACAGTATCACCCCTGTCCATTCCCTCCTTCCTAATTCAAATCATTCCCTATCCCACATACAAACGGATTCCCGGGAGGTTTTTCAATATCTCTGCAAAATACCTCTCCAATACCAAAATACCCTCCACCGCTCACCTGGCTCTGATGGTTTCAACCCTAAATTTATTCGCAATTGCGCTTCATCCCTCTCACAACCTTTAGCCCTCTTGTTTAATCGCTGTTTTTCCTTGGGAACCTTCCCTCCTCAATGGAAATGCGCCAACGTCATTCCGATACATAAAACTGGTCCCAAGAATGATGTCTCAAACTATCGCCCAATCTCATTGCTTCCGATCCTGTCTTCCATTTGTGAATGTATTATTCTCAACAGGATTTACTATTTTACCTCTCCCTTTTTATCTTCCCAGCAACATGGCTTCCTCCCAGGAAGATCATGCCTGACAAATCTCGCCGTCTTTCAACACCACGCCGTCATGGCAATAGACAAATCAACTCAACTTGATGCCATCTACCTTGACTTCTCCAAGGCTTTCGACACCCTCCATCATCCACTCTTCCTTCATAAACTCAGCCAACAGTTTGGCATACATGGCATGTCCCTCAGCCTTCTTTCTAGCTTTCTCACCAACAGAACCCAGCGTGTAATACTCTCCGGTGCTTCTTCCTCTTGGTTTCCTGTAACGTCTGAAGTTCCCCAGGGCAGTGTCCTTGGGCCGTATCTATTCAATTTATTCATTAATGAAATTCCTTCCCAGTTTCTTTCCTTCCAAGTTCATTGCCTTCTCTATGCTGATGATTGCAAGATTTACAAGCAAATTAATAATACTTCTGACTGTATTCAACTTCAGCTTGCCTTAAATCAAAATTCCCTGCGGTGCGATACCTGGAAACTTAACTTAAAACCTGGAAGATGCAGCATCATGACTCTTGCTCTGAAAACAAAACCCCTGACTTTCAACTACACCATTAACTTAACTTCCTTAAACAGAGTGATAACCATGAAAGACCTAGGCGATTTAACCGACCAAAAACTAAATTACTCCGATCACATTCAGACTGTAAAAAATAAAGCGATGTCCCTATTAGGCCTTCTTTACCGCTTCACAAAAATTATAGATCCAATAGCACTCCATTCCTACTTCTCAAAAATTGTCCTTCCCATAGTATCATATTGCTCCCCAATTTGGTCTAAGTCAGCCCCAACAAATCTAAAATCCCTCGATTGTATCTCTCTTCTTTGCCAAAATAGTCAAGCACAGAGTCCCACATTTCCGTAATATGTCCTCAAACGCTGTGCTGTCCTCTCTTTCCATTTCTAACCTCGAAAACCACAGACTTGAAATGGATTTAAAACTTCTTCACAATACCCTTAACTCGACCATTGATTGCCCTAAACTGCTTACTCTCTTTAACTTCAGGATACCAACTCGATCCACCCGCACCCATACTCTACTCCATCCGCCTATTCCAAGGATATCTCTCACCAAGCGCTCACCTTTATTTCGCCTCCCATCCCTTCTAAATTCATTCCCCCACACTATCGATCCTTTTTATTTACCATGTAACTATTTCACCACCCAAGCGATATCCCGCCTGTCAACAAATTAAATATTTTCCCTTTCCATGTTGGGCTCTCGTTGCTTATTTTTATGCTGTTATTGTGTTTTGTGCTCTTTCTTGTTTTTTGTTATATGTTTCACTATAAATTGGCGCTACTGCTGTATGTGAGCAACTTTTGAAATAAATAAATAAATACAATTTCAGGCATGATTGGGGGAGACATTTGAATACGTTATAGATTTTATTCAATGTAACTAATATTATTATCTACTAATATTATAATTTAGTAACATTAATCAATTGGCACTGTAGTGCAATGGAAGAATGAATTGCCAGAAGAATAATTCAAAATGAAATTCGATGTAATTTACAACGAGTTCAGAAATAATGAATTTATTTCAGACCACAGAGAATGTTTATCTCATTTCACTTACAGATCTATTTATGAATGATTGAAAATGCTTGACAGCTGCAAAAACGACACGATATCTGTAATATGCACTAATACACAAATATGGGCTATACATCCTTTATAGGTTCCGCTAATCCATTCAGGATCAGTTCAAAATATTAAGCTGCAATATCGCGGGAGAATTTAAAACACTTAGTAATATTCCACAAAGATTTATTTTCCCAACCGGTTTCAACGCTGACGCGTCATTTTCAAGGGTACAATTCTCAAAGTTCTCAGGAGGTGCTCCACATATATATCCAATTCTCAAGGGGGGGAGGGGAAGTTGAGTAAAAAGGGTGGGGAGGAGGAAATGGGGGTGGTTAGAGAGGGAGGGTGAGGGTAACGTTGAAACCGGTTGGGAAAATAAATCTTTGTGGAGTATTACTAAGTGTTTTAAATTCTCCCTCGATATGCTGTTCCACCAAGTAGAGCCGTCAACAGTTGAAATAAGCTGCAATAGTTAAGCACATATATCCGTAATATAGGTTGCTATCGAATATATTATTGTCTTTAATGACGTTTTTAGTAACGATGCTACGGTTACGGTTTATTACCAAGTGTTGATCGTGAGAAGGAATTCGCTAGTAAGGTAGTCCGAGCGAGATAGTTTCCTAGTCATAATAGAGACCATATTCAAATTATAAGTTTAAATTACACCAGCTGTAGGACATATCAATTAAATATTGCATAATTAATGGTGTCATTATATAGGTTTATTGACAGAAATTGTAAATAATTGAATGAAAATATCTAAAAAAGTCTTTAACTTGACTCATTTTTTTCGCGCGGTACGTTTGAAACTCCTTCAAAGCGAGAGATTTTTTACGATACTCAAGAATCTATTGCGGTGAAAATATGATTTATTGTCAAAAATAGTTGAGAAAATATACAAACTATACGCTGTTAAGAAAATATACAAACTACACGCTGTTAGCTTTTGTACGTTTTTGTACGGTAGGTTTTTTTGTGATACCCAAGAACCTACTGCGGTAACAATATGATTAATTTTCAAATATAGCTGAGAAAACATACAAACTATAGACTGTTAATTTATTTACGACATTTAAGTGTTAGAAATACCTCATTTTGTAAATTATGCCTCTCTGGAGTGCATACACGTATCGTTCCCCATGTAAAATGGCTGGTATTTTTTGGCAAATATCTTCGAAAGTCATATAGAAAGGGGTAGAATATTTGGTGTCATTAGACAGGTGAGATATTTTTCTTTAAAATGAGACCAAATTCATTGTTTTCTAGGTCAAATGATATTTTGCTCGGACTACCTTAATTCAATCGAATAAGTTACTTCACAGTTTTCTCTATACTTGATTTCAATTTAGATTCCTATTGTTTATTGGGTTGTTTTACTAATATTATCGCATGATCGTTATGAAAGATCCTCCAAGCGTTGATTCCAAGATAAATGTTAGGAAGAGCCTACCTATTATGTATTAAATAAAGATTGCAGATGTTAAGTTACTCAGATTTTATTTCTCCACTCACCCTATTTAATAAAGGTTTATCTTCAACTACCAAACATACGCAGGCAGTATACAGTACATACTTCCTATCGGCCCGAAACATAATTTCGGAGTAAAGTGAACCGGTCCGAAACTAAACTCTGGAGTCCGAAACCGGTCCAAAATTGAATGGTAGTACAGTGAAACCCGTATTAAGCGACCACCAACGGTTCCACTGAACAACGGTCGTTAAGAGGGGTGGTCGTTCGACAGGGGTTCAGTTTCTAGGAGTATTATTCAAATGAACGTGCGGTGGATTTGAAAAAAATATGGACAAACTTTTGAAGCGACGATTTGTTAAAACTTTAACACATGGCGCTAATTTCCTCACAATTTAGTAGCTCCTGGGAAATTGCAATGCATTTTATTTCGATGAAACAATGACACCTGAATTCAGGGACTACCGGCGGTTCCGCTGAGAAATGGTCGTTGAGAGGGGTGGTCGCTTGATAAGAGGGGTTTCACTGTATATAGTTTCGTACCGAAAAGAAAAAGTGCCTTTTCGTACCGGGCATTATTTAGTGCATTGCATTTCGTACCTTTTCGTACCATGTACGATTTAGTGAATGAGGTACGAAACAAAATAATAACGTACTTTTAAGTGTAATATAGTACCGGATCATATCCCTGGTCAATATGCTCTACTTTGTCAAATTTGTTTCTTCCAACATTAATTAACAGCCTCGCATTCTTTGTCCACCAATTCACTATAGGCTAAATGATAGATTAACATAAGTATGAAAAATCTTCAGGCGTTTCTTGGTGGAAATATTCTATACCTACTTATGATGGCAAGAATAAAATGACTCAGCGGTTATTTACTATTATTATATAAATATATTACATACCGACTCTCAGAATAAACGATTTTCTAATATTCCTAGGACACCAATACATAATATAATTAGGAAATTTTAACTTCTCGATAGGATTCCATAGTGATTCGTATGCTTTCTTCGTAAAACCCAGCTATGGTGACCGCGCTTGAGGGAAATAAGAGGATATATCATCCCCTCGATTTGATACCGAAATTCTCCCCATCTTTACCGTCAGCCTCGTGTACGAAATCTGTTCGATCGATAACGGAGTAGCTCTTCATTTTTAGCGCGAGCGTCAGTTGCCGAGAATAAAATGAAAAAAAACTTGAAAGGAGGGAATGCGCGAAGTTTTGCAGCTTTTGCTGGGAGTGATGAAAGTGGAAAGGCCGCTTCTCACGTTCCTGGACTGTCGCGATTTTGAAAAAAAAAGAAATGCTGGCTGGAATTTTCCCCGCGCGAAAATTTCACGGAGTGTTATTTTTTTCACGGGCTTCTTCCATCTAGCTCGGTTAAATATCTTTCGAACGTTTACGTCAACATGCGAGGATGTTCGGAAAGTATGTTGCGTTTTCACAACAATCAAATTGTTCCTCGAATTTATACTCACTTGTTTACCGTAGAGACCCAGGTTTCAACAGGTTACCATCTTATGACTGTAACTCATCGAAACCGGGGCCGAAAAAATAAAGAAACTCTGAATAAATGCCACTGATGATCACCTATTAACTTAAAGAAGTTATTCTATTAAAATATTATTTTTATTATTCACAGTCGAGGTTTAACCATATGACTCGACTCCAGTACGCTCCTCTAGCCAAGTAGGTTGAGCAAGATGTAGCCTGAACTTGAAATAAAACTCCGGTTTAAGGTTGTCCGGGCGATATAATTCCCTAGTAATAAAAGAGACCTTATTCGAATTGTACGCTTTAATTTCAACCGCTGTAGGACGTATGAATAAAATATTGCATTATTAATGGTGCAATAATATGGTTTTATATGACAGAAATGGAAAGTAATTAAATGAAAATATCTAAATCCGTATTTAACTTGACTCATTTTTTTCGCGCGGTGCGTTAGAAACTCCTTCAAATCGAGAGATTTTTTATGATACTCAAGAACCTATTGCGGTGACAATATGATTTATTGTCAAAAATAGTTGAGAAAATATACAAACTATACGCTGTTAAGAAAATATACAAACTACACGCTGTTAGTTTTTATACGACATCTAAGAGTTAGAAATTCCTCATTTTGTAAATAATGTCACTCTGGAGTGCATACACATACCTTTTCCCATGTAAAAGGGCCAATATATTTTGGCAGATATCTCCAAAAGTAATGAGGTAAGAGGTTAAATTTCTGGTGTGATTAGAAGGGTGAGATATTTTTATTTAAAATGAGACCGAATTCGTCGATTTCTAGGTAAAATGATATTTCGCTCAAACTACCTTAAGCCAACCATGGTTGGATTTCTTACCAGTCGGCTAATCCTGATCGGCTGGTTATGCTGCTTTATTAATTGGTTTGATCTTTTGGGGCAAGTAGAAATAATTGCAAGTAAAAATTTAGTGACAGAAGACATGTGCCTCCACATTTCTGATTCAAATGACTAGCGTCCCATAGTACCAATTGGCAATTGACAACGGTAGTCAGTAAGTAGTAAATAATTCCCTATTTTCGAACGCATCCCTCATTAATTCGAGATCTTATAACGATAAACTACCGACCTTCCCTGTCCATTAGGAGCAAAACATATTTATTCTCACTTGTCCACAGCAACGACCCAGGTTTCAACTCGCTACAGTCTTATAACTCTTACTCGTTGAAACCAAAGCCGGTAAAATAAAGAAACTCTGAATAAATGCAAGTGATAATCTATTTTCTTATAAAAATGAAAAATGCCCTCTGAGTTATGCCAGATACTATTTATTTTGTTTGTAACGCTATTTAAAAGAAAACGAAAGGTTATTATTTTTAAATGTTATTTTTATTATTAAAGGTGTAACCATATGGTTCGATTCCAGTTTGCTCATCTATTATAGATTCAGCCAGATGTAGGCTGAATTATATTTTGAAACTCCAGTTAAAGCCAACCATGGTTAACAAAGGAAAAAGTAACTTCGTTTCCTTCCACAGATTTATTTTCCTGGTGAAATATGTTTAGACACAGCGGTATCATAATCAGGTACCTCACAGCGATGTCACATCGGGTATCTGATGGTGACACTGCTGTGTCTAAACATATTTCACCTGGAAAATAAATCTGTGGAAGGAAACAAGGTTAATTTTTCATTTGTGAAATCCAACTTCCACATAGTTGAGCCTCAAACTATGGAGCGTACCAAACATGGTTGGATATCTGACCATAGAGCTGACTCTGTTCGGCAGATTACTCTGCTAAATTTATTTCTTTGATATTTTGAAACAAGCAGACATTTTTACATTTCCTTTCGAGTAAAATTTTAAAGACAGTAGACGCATTCCACCACATTTCTGGTCCAAATGACTAGCGTCCCGCAGTATCTTTTTGCAGTTCACAACGGTTGCCTGTTAGATGGATAAAATTCTCTATCTTCGAACGCACGCCTCATTAATTCGTAGCCTTAAAACGATGAACTTCCAACCTTTTCTTTCTATTAGCAATAAAACTCAACACTGTGGCGGGCACCGCATGCCACTCTTCATTTGTTTCGGAGAGACGCGAGAGAGGGCGGTTGCGTCGAAGACCACGTGACCGGAGGCGACGGAGCCCGGATGAGGAGGCCGGCATTTGGAGAACTGGGAAGGAAGGTGGTGTGACCAAACTGGTCTTTGAGCTTCGCCTCAGTGGTCGTCTTACTTCTTTCGGACATTCGTTCAATATTTTGTGTAATCATAACTTATACATTTGTAATTTAAAAGAAACTACTGGTGAGATATTTTATTTTGTCGACTCTCCACTTTAATCCGCGACGCGTCAGAGACCCCTACGAGGAAAAGACATGCACCCCATTCCGTGGAACACGCTTCGGAAAAGTTACAATGCATTAAAGCGAGTCCACTGACACGGTGTCCATACCCCGCTGGCGACTTCAGGATATTCCATGTAAAAAATAGGTAATAGTTCCATTATGACGGTAGGTTCCATTATTACTCACGAATCTTACCCTGTCCGAAGTCACAGCGATCGCCTTCCTCTGGCCCTATTCTGCCAACATTGCTTGGATATAGTGCGCGCACTCCACCGCCAACATGCTCTAAGAATAAAAAAAAAAATGGTTTAAGGACTGGAAACCAGCTCAACTTTATGGGTCTGAATGCTGGGCAATGCGGCTGTCATTAACGACTCCATGTTACAGAAATGATTATGCTACGATGGTCCGGGGGTGTGACCATTAAAGACAAAGTTAGACAAGAGCACAAACGCGGAACATTCAAGGTGGTAAACACTGTTGACAAACTTAGAGAAAATCGCCTGTGTTGGTACGGGAATGTCATTAGGCGTAACGAGGAACGCATGAAAAGGAAGGTTATGACCATAGAGGAGCCCAAAAGAGGTCCATGCCGCCCGCCGACGACCTGGATCGAGACCATTACTAAAGATATGAAGACCATGGACATATAACTTGAAATGACGAAACAACGCATAGAATGGCGAAGAAGGACCAGGAGGGCCAATCCCGTGAGACATGGGAAATGGGCACGGGAGAAGAAGTAGAAATACATAAATGTACTCTGTTGCACAATACCCGAGAGGTCTTGAAAAAGGAACGCCGAACAAGGTGTCTTGAACGCTTAGGGTGCCTCTGGCCTCGAAGTCAAATATTACAGTTTTTCTGGAAACTTTAATGTAGCATCTTGAAAGTGCGTAATGAACGGAGATGAAAATAAAACAGGGTTTCTGGGTTAATTTACAGTATTTGAGATATAACGTGGTCACTCATGGAGATTTCTCAGATTACAGCTGAAAAACGTCAATTTGAACGAGAAAAATTATTCAAGCTTATAATTTAAACTCTTTGTAAGAAGTAAAAGGCCCTGGAAAATTGAATTAAAATGGGCTGACCTCAAGAGACATGGGAAATAAGTACGAAATATGAAGAAGGTTAAAGGAATGGAGAAAGACTAAGGGCCGTATTCATAGCCGTTACCTGGGTGTCCCCCAGGTGTGAGGGAGCCCCTTGGAGCAGAAATAGTATTCATAGTCGTTACCCAAGGGACTGTTGTCCCCTAACCCTCCCCCAGGCCGTCGATTTCCTGATTAAGGTATGAAGCTTACCCAAAGCTCCCCTAACGCAGTACTGCTGCCCACGCGTGGGATGAATTGATACTACTGTACTAATGGCAGTACACGATAATATCAACAACTTTCCATAGTAACGTCTTCTGTTTACAAACATGGGTACTTATTGAACCATCCTCGTTTTCCTCACTATTCATATTAAATAAATATTCAAGTAATATTGTAAACATCCTCTCATATTCCTTCAATCATTTTTCATCAACATTTTGCAATAGTATACTGTATTATTGTTTATAGCGTGCTTGGTTACGGTGAAAAATGAGCATCGAAAACATCGAGAACCGTTCAGCGGAACCGTTCACATGTATTTTTCCGCGGGATTGTTGCCAAATCTCTTACCCAGGCGTCCCCTGGCTGGGTGTTACCCATGTAAAATTTATGAATCGCTCAGCGCAGGGAACCCCTAGGTGTTACCTGGCAAGGGGATACCCAGGTAACCCCTAGGAATACGACTATGAATACGGGCATTAACCTTTCCTTTAGTAACGTATACGTATTTGAATGCATCGTCTGCCGGAAAAATAACAATATGTTATTAGAACCTTTTTCTACATGATTAAGAAATTGAATGGAATACTAGGCGGAAAAAAAAGAGGAACACAAAATTGCTAAAGATTATAGTAGAAAAAACATTTATCTCATTAAAAATGGTGACAGATGGAGTAATACACGAGTGGCAAATTATAATGTAGAACTTGAAACAGAGAGGAGATTTTGCATTTGATCAAATCAAATGGATGTACAAAATAAGAAATGATGAAGTTTACAGAGGAGTAGATGTAAAAAGGACCATGTGGAAGAGAAAAGAAGAACCAGATGGTTTGGACACACCCTGAGACACAATGAGGTCGTGATATTTACAATTGAAGGGAAAATAGAGGAAAAATACCCCAGGGGAAGACCCAGGAATGAGTTTATGGACCAAATTAACAGGAGAGTGCATAGGAAGAGATACCATGAGGTAAGGGAACTAGCATTAGAAGGATGGAGGGTGGAGGGCTGCAGTCAACCAATCGTATCGAGGATTGAACGACCTATCAATGAATTACGATTGAAAATGATCAGCAGAATAAAGGACGGTAATATTGGGATATTGTGAACGCAGGTGATACGAAATGGCACATAAAAAATGAACAGCTATTGAGAATATGGAACGTAGAGTGATAAAAAATTCAATTAGAGAGTAGATAGATTTTTTTAGTCCTAGGTAAAGAAATGACGTCCCATCTGGCTTAAATCTTCGCTGATAATGGAAATTCTAGCGAAAAAAAACGAGTAATCACTTTGACCGAGAATTTTCATCTCTTCCACGTGTTCCATCAAAAGGCTCAGCACGTGTACGCTATAGCTTGAAATTGCTAATATAATCTCATGCCTTTTAACCCTCTTAGATCAATTCTTCCCCGCATGTCGAAGAACCTTGTGACATTTCACAAGAACCCGCAATATCAATCGGCCAAGGATAAATTGCTCGAACGCGGCGTTTGATATCTTGAGGTTTAAGTCAAGGTCCTGGACGGCTTCATCCATTGAATGAGTCAGGCCGGTAGTTACTCCAACCCCTTCGAGTAAATTATCGCATTTCCTTTCTCCATTATGGCGTGATTATATTTCAACGAAAATTTTACCTCCACGCGCGCGAGCTTGCGTTATGGCATTTCCCACCTCGTCAAATACACGCCCACTTGCATTCCTTAGCGCGTGCTAATCCGCGCTTGTTATGTCTTCAATTTCGCCAACAGAGCTGCTGATTGGACAGCTCGTTAATGGAACGAGAATTTTTTCTTTTACGCCGTCATCTCTAATTGGATCGCACGTATTGCTTTCCCCGCCGTCCCCTCTTCAATCATTATCTCTGTCTCTCAGTCTGCACTTGAAATTAAGCAACGGGAACGGACGTGAAAAATCACTGATTATAACGCATTTGTATCGCCTGTCTCTTTGAGTCAGTCACCTTTTCTTTGAGACATGAGGAAGCTGCGATTGGATTTTCATCATATCAGTCATTCGTGTGATTATTCATATTTTTAAGGGAATTAGAAAAAATACCAAATCACGGTATTTTATTTGCCAATACCATCCAATGCTTACCTATTTCCCGACAGACTTGCATTTATTTAGCTCAGCTCGACACCTTACCCTCATACATTCATTTGATAATCGATTTCTTTTCTACTACCTCTATTACTCTGGTTATAATCTCCTACACTCAAATATTAGCAAATGTATTCCAAATTAATAATACAAGTTCTTTGTTAACTTGTGGTATTCCATTTTATCTTTCAGGTGATTTAATGGTAACATTTTTTTCTCTGAGATATTTAGGTCCGATCAGTGAAAAGATCGCCAAAGTTTTCCCACGAGAAAAATATCGTGTGTCATTTAGAACCCCAAGAAACTTAAAAACTCAATTCGACACAAGCAAAGACCCGTTCAATCCTAAGAAGAGAAGAGGCATATATGCTTTAAAGTGTGGTGACTGCCAAGGTGTATATGTGGGGCAAACTGCCCGTAACTTTAATGTAAGAGTCAAAGAGCACCAATCAGCCTATTTTAATAATTGTGCACTCAAGAGCAATTTTTCCAAACACCTTTTAAACCATGACCACCACAGTGATTTTAATCTTGATATTTCATGTTTTGCAACCCATAGACGTGTGCTTGACTCACTTGAGCAGCTCGAAATTTTAAAGACATTACATGACCCTGACTCGAAGATTTTAAATGAGTATTTGTACCCGTCCTCATCTCCCATCCTCACAGCCGCCTCCCGAATTTCCCTCCTCCCTCCCCCGCTAAACTCCCCGCCAATCACTGTTCCTGACCAACCCGCATCCACACCACCCTAATCACTCACCCCCCCTCCTACCAAGCATATATATAAGACTTTGAAAACCCGTAAAAGCACCTAAAGATGACTCTCAAGCGTTGAAACCCGGGTCGTGTGTGTTTTTTAAGTTGTGGTTTTGTAAATGTTACCATTAAATCATCTGAAAGGTATTCCAAATTATCTAGATTTCCCCCTGAAATCACTCCTGTAGTAATCGTCCCATGACCTTCTATATACTGGATATTTTTTTGCGAAAACTTCATACGGAGAAGTATCTCTTTTCATTGAATATTTATTATAGCACTATGTTCGTCAAATATTCCGTAGTACACCTTAAGGTGGTGCATCCTGGCATGTTGTTTTTTCATGTTACTTATATAAAGCTAACTTTGAATTCACCAGCGAGTGTAAACAGCTTTGCTTAAAACTCCTTCAAAGCTACGGAAAATCGCTTGTTGAAGTGTCATTTTTGCCAGCGCAAACGGCAATTTGGCCTTCCGCTATTTCGAAAATGTTTTAAATCAGAGCGAATTCCTCCACAAACTCCCGAATAAGAATATTGTGGAGGTTACCTGCCTATGTAAAACCACCATTAGATTTGCTTCTGACAGTACTCAAATAACGTCTTATGTCATTTATTTTAGTTCTGCGTTTATATGTTATAAGAATTTTTTGGAATGGTTTATATTGACATTATTAGAGCTTAGTAATCTCCTATAAATGATTCTCAGTGAAGAATCCTAGGTGTCATTAATAGAAATAACATTACTTATCTCTTTTCAATATCAACCCGCTAATATAAATCTAAGAGGGCTACTGTAAGAGGGAAGATAAAATGAACAGGCAGAATAAGAAATGATGAAAAGTACAGAAGGGTAAGAGGAAAGGACTATATAGAACACCATACTGAAAAGAAGAACAAGAAGGATTGGACACTTTCTGAGACACCATAGGTTTGTGAAGAACATAACTGTATAAACTTAATGTTTGAAGGAGCGTCTGAAGAAATTACAACTTGGCTGTTTCCACATGAGGTTTTATTTTTACCTAAACAATAAAAATAAAACCTCATGTGGAAACAGCCAAGTTGTAATTTCTTCAGACGCTCTTACTATGAAGGATTTCCACGAAGTCACGCCCGCTACCATTACTTAATGGTTGAAGGCGAAACTTTGTGGAATGACACTACAGACACGACGAAAAAGAGAGAACTCTTAGTATTTTCTACACTTAAAAATTTTATTCCCGACCCAGGTTTCGATTGCCTTGCAAGTCCCCAGAGGAAGAACCAAGAATAAGTTCTTGGGCCAAATAGAGAGGAAAGTTCGTGGGAAGAGATACCAGGAGGCAAGGGAACTAGCATTAGATAGGAAAAGGTGGAGAGCTGCAGTCAACCAATCTTAGGATTGAACATCCAATGAATGAGGGTTACTTTAATAACACATTGTAATTCTGTTAAGCTGTTAATTGAGAAGTCATACAACTCAACGATCAACGCCTAACACTTAAGCCATCACGTAAAATGAAACAGCTGCGAAGTGGTCCTTTGATGACTTCCCTTTTTTGATATATCTTCTTTAAACGATTTTTTCTCTCATATTCTAAGAACAGAGCCAGTTAAATTCATAAAAGTCTTAAAATTCTTTCTAATTAGCCCGATTTCAGTCTCATGCATTTCCAATTAAACCTATCCTTTTCATTACAAGGAAATCCTATTTCTCCGCTCTTCATATTTTGTTTGCAACAGATTCAACATTTGTTTAATGTCAAAACTTGTAACTGCTGGTACTGATTAATTTCCATTGCTAACAGCAATTTAATTGATATTCTTAAAGTTCCTACGGATTTTCTGCATTAGAGTCTGGAAATTTATAGTAGTAACCTGACGGCTTTCAACATACACTATATTTAATTTTCTTATCAAATGGCACATATTTAAGGGGTTACTCAAAAGAAATTCGAACTTCAGAATAAAGGACGCCTTTAATTAGAGTGGATATTTGGGGAGGCGATCAACTACCAAGGTCTTGTGCGCCATAGGGGACAGATAAGGGAGGAGGGGTGGAGAGAAAATCGGCGTAGGCATTAGCCTGCTCTTAACGGAAGGCGCTAAGGGGACCAAAGTTTAGCGTCACATCCGACAGACGGAGTAATGTTCTTGCACTGGTGCCCTCCACATGACACTCAAGTAGGGATCGGATTTCTTCTGATAAATATCCTCCTCTGCGGGGATTTGAACCCTGGCCGCCCGTATGGTTAGCAGTATCCTGCCACTACAACCAACCCGATCTCCAGGACCTCCTTAATAACGTGAACAAGTATCATAAGGGATACGCTGGTGAATCCGCACCTAAACAAACTAAACATCAAGGATAACCACAAACTAAGCATCAAATATAATGTATGACATTCTGTTGTGGGGAAATGCAATTTTATAGTTTGATATTAGTGCAGTGTACCAACTTTCCACGAATAATTCATCCAATTAATAACTTTCAATAAAAGATACAGCGGTCATAAATGAATTTCTTTTACCTTCCAAGTAAAATCAGTTAATTACTGGGCGTCGGTCTCAGTTACCAACGACGAGTTGGACATGAAAAATTTAAAGGCCAAGAGGTCAAGGACAAAATACTTTGAATACAAAACAGATTGCACCAGGAAGATTAATTAGAGCATTTTGATTTAATTTTCCCGGCCCCTTTTATTCCTTCAAGTCGCTTTTAACCTGTTCTTTTCTTGAATCCATCGTCGTTCCAATTCTCCTGAGTTTTTCAAATTATTCCTTCCATTCATTAAAATTTTTACCTTGGCTAATTGGCATTTGAAAGGAAGTAGAGCGTTTACTCGTTATATTTAATCACACCTTCTCATCCAAGGCAACTACTGGCAAGTTTCAAGGAAACCTTATAATTTCGCCACATAATTAATTAACTTCCGCCTCTATTCACAGGCAATGGCGTCAATCGCATACCGGAATGAATCACAATTGTAGGGTAAATCAGAGAGTCGAGGGATTGAAAGAAGAAAATCTAAATGTGACTTTTACGGAGGAAACCCTGTAGATGATTTTCATTTCTAATTTAAAGTCGTCGACAATAACTTTCCAGAAACTAAGAAAAGAAGTCTGGTGAAATATGGATGTGACTCTTAAAAGAAATTTAGTTGGCATGAATGAGCCTAAGTTTATAATTATTTTAAGAAAATGAAATATGCAGTATTAGGGTGTTATCTCATTATGCCCATGGCAAGTGGTACTTAGGATGTAGTAAATTTATCCCATTTAGGATTATAGAATATAATAGAACTGGTTACAATACATTTGCCTCCAGCGTTATCTCGTTATCACCAGAAGTATTGTAGAACCGCAGTTGTCCACTGCTGTCAGACCTAGAGATGTAGTGAGGCGTCATGATAATAACCTCTGTGTCGCTCTGAAATACACCAGTTCTGAATTTCTCAAGCAAGATAACCCTAACTTGTAGCCTCCGAGTCTCCAGGGGGTCCCACCTTAATCCCTCTAAAAATTGTGAAACACAATATGTCCGCTCGTAGAAGTTTTTAACGAAGAGTGAAGATTTTCTTTGTATTTCATTAATTTTTTGTCGAATCTTTATTACCAGGGTCACAAATTCTCGCGGCGTATTCGAGGTGTTGCCTAACTAGAGCAAATTAGAATCTCTCTTTTACTTTTTCATCCAAGGACCTTCCTATTATACGCTAGAGAAAACGCTTATACGCTCTTTACGCTTTATTTACGCTCTTATTCGCCTAACAAAACCTAGTTTCTTTAATGCTGTGCGGCATATGTTTTATATGTGTCTTAATAACGATATATCAGAAGGTAACTAATGGGTCCATGTTTTAAAAGTTTTGAGCAAATCTGTTAGTGAAAATCGTTCCAACCACCTTAAAGGAAATGGTGTTATAACAGTGGAAAATCGAAGGTAATTCTAATTTTTTCATGCAAAAGTTCCACCATGCCAGTCCTGAGAAAACATTATTAGTAACTGCCCGACTTGCATCTCACTCTCATCCCTTCAACCTTTCTCGCGCAAGCCGCATCAAATCGTGTTCGCTTTTAAATAAGGAAAATGCATTGTTGATGTATAGCGAGTTTTTTGGCCTGAAAGACGTAGCACTTTCCATCAACGCTCCAGCAAAAGCTTGCCGGTTTGACTCAAAGCATTGGGGTAATTAGGAATGAAATTGGAGCATCTCAGACGAGTGCATATTACGGAACGTTTTTTTTCCGTGTCACGAGGAAACTGAGCCGCCACTTTCCACTGGGTTCATTTGCAAAAGTGGGATTTGGAAGACAGATGCATCTAGCTTTGAGGATCTCTCACTATGCGATCCCTGAGGACTAGTTATGCCTTCATCGCCTATGTAGACTATTATCACGACGTCAGCTGAAGTACCGAAGGTAGCGGGATCAAAACACGGACGAAAAAAGAGCGGAAGATTTGAACGAGGAAATGTTTCCGCTTCACCCACGTTAAAAATGTAGAGTCGCAAACAAATGTTTTTTTTTCATAAAAGTTATTTTCCCCTATCTCTTTTTGTTTTCAAACCTGTCTCCATGTCCTTCAGGAACTAAGAACGTGCAAAATTATAAGTTAAAAAAATTGGCGTGATCTTCAATTGAAAGTAATCAATTGACTGCTACAAATTCGTCGTCTTACACGATGAGATTCATTTCGTGTATGGCTGAAAAACAAATTTCATTTAATATGCCAGGAGAAAGGACCTGATTTTTTTGGATAATGAATATCATTTAATCACTTCGCCGAAACCTCCGGATACTTATTAGGCTTCCTTATGGCTGCACCATTGATTCACATTTCATTTAAAGACAATCAAATAATTTCCAATTATTGCATTTTCAAATGATTTGGCACGCAGTCACTCGCAGTGTTGTATACACACCAAGGGTTCAAATTCACTACGAAAAATTCATTTTAAACTTGACCGGGATTCAAACCCGCTGTACATAAATTGCACAGTTAATACACAAGGACCATAGGATCAAATGGAAGGAAGATTAAAACGATATGGATAATAAAATAGCAAACATAATCAATAAAACACAACACATACTTATGGACTTCAAAATAAAAAGTGGAATCTCTTAAGATTTGGAGAGTTATATCGGTTATAACTTAATCAGAGGTAACTGTCACAGTGTCTGCTTAGGCTACAAAACTTAATGCCTTAAAAATACAGACCTCCAAAAAAAGACATTAAATGAATATAGAAATTAACTATCAGTGTCAGATAAAGCAAAGAAAGGCCACCAAGCATTAAATTTTTAACACACTAAAATGATTCAGAACCTGACCAATCACAAAAATTGTAAACTGTCATGTTCAAACCTTTTTAAGAGGTTGATGTACATATTTTGGGAGGAGAAAACAAAAATTAAAATTCTGTAGAAATTGCCACAAGAAAAATTCGGCATGGACCGGGATCGAACCACTGGTTTACCGGACCTATGCGCAGACCACTTCGCTATCCAGGCTTCCTTATTCTCTTGGCAATTTTGGTGGATACAAAAGAACTAGAACTTAGGCCCTCGCGGTCCATCCAAGATGGCAACACAAGGGAGAAGAGGGATTCAGAGTTTATAGTTCTCTTGTAGCCAATAAAATTGCCACGAAAACTAGGAAGTATGGATAGCGTAGTGGTCTGAAGATAGGTCCGGCAAACCAAAGATCTCTGGTTTGATTTTTGGTCCAGATTTTCAAGTGGAAATTTCACCGTATTTCACCAGATATATAAGAATATTTTAGTAAAATTCTCTATCCACTATAATGATAATTATTACAAATATAGCTAATTAATAATTATCTATAAAATCTGCTGGTCCCAATGAATCTCTTCATCTAATAACCACGAAATAATGAAACGGAATATTTATTTACTCCATTGTATCTTCAAGGATATAATATTGAAGAGAAGACTTCTGTCTAGCTCGCTACAAAATTGAAAAAAAAAGTTGATGGATAAAGGGGAGCCTATCGATTATGTGTCCAAAATCAATTACCTAGCAGATGGCATGATGACGGGAAAGTCTTAAGAAGAAAATGTTCCTGTATGTATAGATAAGTTTATCACAACGCATAAGTTTTCAAAGTCTATGCCGAGATATAAACTATTGAATGAGCTTACCCCAGAAAGAAACATGATGCGATATTTGAAATATTCACTCGAGTAAAAACTTCACCTTTCAATATATACCTCGCCATTGATGTGATGAATTTGTAATAGCACCACTACAATTTCCAAAGTTGACCATTTGGAGACATGCCTAGGTTACTTTAGATTAGTAGAGGCTATGAGGAAAAGGTTTGACTACAAAGTCAGAGATGAGAAGAAAGAAAAGCTAGAAGATAAAAAGATGTCTCATGATGGAGAGGTTTTTCCTCGTAATAAATAATAAATTTATTGATATTTTAACAGTCACGCACTTGCGAGTGAGATACATGATGATATGTATGAAGTCTCATTCGTTTAAGACAGTAGAAGAATTTGAAATTAGATGAAAAATAATTTGAGACTGAAAGAAACTACAGTAAGTCCTCGGAATGCGTCGTTTGGATTTACGTCTGATTCGATGTTACGTCCATGCTGACAAGGGTCGTCGGAAAATTTCTCCCTGTTTAATGCTAACAAAATAGACCGTATGTGCATATGCTCGCGTTTTTTGATAACTGAGCATAATCATCCAATCTGAAATAGCTATTTTTGCGGGATAAAGGTAAAAAACGAATTTTGAAATTAACGCCTTGATTTATCGCGGGATTAAGTAGTCACGAATATCCGGATCCGTTTTACGTTAATCAGACTTACGCCGCTCGTCTTCCACACGCATCTTCGACGTAAATCGAGGACTTACAGTACATGAAAGCAATGTCAGATGCGGAACATAATTTTGTCATTCCAGAGCGATCCTTTATACTATTTTGCTTTTACAAAGAAGTGTTTTATTCTCGTGTATTTATGCTTTGCGAGTAAAAGGTTTTTGCAGCGATTTTTTCATGATTTGAGTCAAACAAAAGGCGATGCATTTCTAACAATATTTTCTAAATATATTAGAGCCATAAGGCTACGTTTTAATAATAATAATAATAATATATTTATTAATGTTCTGTGGCAAGCCACCGAAGATCAAAATTCATTACACAGCGATATTGATAGTCGCAGAGATAGAGCAAGTAATAAAACATTACGAAAAATATAAAGAAGTAACTGTTGAAAAATACACATTATAAAGAGTAGCTGTTGTTCAATACACATATCATTACAAATTACACGTATATCACATTACTATCAGTTGATAGATGCACAAATCACACATATTAAATATTATAACATCAGGTTTCAACATAATTTTCATTCAACAAAGAAGAATGTCAGCAGAAATTTCATTTGGTTTTTTATCATATCAGAGGTTACAAATTGTTGATAAATACTTAAATAAAGAGATTTGTTTTTGTGGGTTTGTATATATTTGTACAACAGTGTTTTCAACATCGTAAATTTGGAAGTATTGCTAATATTAGTGGGAAGGAAATTCCAGAAATTAATCGCGGTAACGATGAAAGATTTTTGGAAGGTAGTAGTCCGGTGAGAGGGATAATAGAATATCGAGTTTTGGCTTCTTGTTGTTGGGCGAGAGTTTGGTGATGACGGGGTAGTGTTAAGACATATAATTAGTATTTATCCCAGATAATCTCATTACTTTTGTTCCCATATGATTTATCTCCATTTCCTATTCCCCGCAATGACAGTCTAAGCATCAGCTAAAGCTTGTTAAAGATAACTCGTCAGAGATTATTCATTTAGTTGAGCGAAAATTATGTTTTTCCGTAATTTCCAAAGGTAATATGCAAACAACCATTTTAATATTCAAGTAGCCAAATTTTTTAAACTGAGGAAGACATATGAACACGTAAATCTCATGATTTTACTTGAGTTTTTATAGCATATCTAGCAGCATTGTTTAAGTAGAGCTCGTCCTACTGCGATCAAAATTTTCCTGCTTTCTCAAAAACTCATCCGCACAAGTCTAATATGGAGCTCTCGTTCTATTTCCCTTTGTCCCAGGGACTCGCGAAAAATGGGATTCGAAAATTCCTGGGTTTCCGATTTCAGTTTCCGGCGGAGCCAATATTTTCAAATCTCTCCCGGAGAGTGAGAAAGAGAATAATAGATAGAGAAAGAATTGGAGGTGATGGATCGCCGGGGAGATGAATCCAGAGTTTGCGCACTTGAGAGAGAATTTGGCGTGTTCCAAATGAAGGTTCCGGGATCGGGAGACAAGAATTGCGAGAGACTCCCCACCCGGTTGCGGTAGAGGAGCGCTCCCCGGAAAAGCCCTCCGGGAAACCGGAGGAGAGTCATCTCCCTCCTTTGTCCCACGTAATTGAAAAATCCGGAAAAATCTGGTCGGTGGGTGGATTTTTCGTCGTCACAGGAAACCCAGAGACATGCCAAAATGGAATTTAATTCGGGGAGGAGGAGGGCTTCGGGGGGGAGGGGGGGTGAATGGATGCCTGAGATATGCAAGAGAAAGAGAGCTCTCGAGGAAAGACTCGAGAAAATACAGACCCGGACTGAACCACGGTCGGGAATTAATATTTTTCCTCATCCTCTTGACACAAAATCTGGGCCCACTAAAACCTCTTTCACATATCTTCTCACATTATTTTTAATGGGAGGGATAGTATTTCAAATTCGTCCTTCAAATGTGCATGGTAGTACCAACAGAGTTAAGTAATATATCTACAGTCACGACACCTGTTCTGCCCTGCTAACATCAACCAAAAATACGGTACCTGTAACGATTTTATTATTTTCAACCTTGAGGATAAACAAAATAAACAAAAAAACAGTTTCTGTAGCTGTTTTCCTGATAATACGTACTATTTTCCGCGTATCTAAAGTATTGTCCGTTTTATAGGCCAAATAAGAGTAACTACAAGTATTTGTCTCAGAGAAACATTACTTTTGTTCTTCTATGATTTATCTTCAATACCTATTCCATACCTTGGAAATCTAAGAACCAACCGAGGTTTGTATTATCTTCAACGATGGACCAGATGAAGAATCGAAGACTAGAAGATGAAAACCTTGGCATGCATCAACTCAAAACCAACAATGATGGAGTTATTGCCATTTAGCTTAGCTGGGCACCGTTTTCAGTTTCCCAATGCAAGGTTATAGCTGACACTGGCATCGCCTCCATGCGCCAGCAAGTAAAGCTGACCAGCTATGGAAGGAATATGATAGGAAAATGCATTGGGATTGATAACATACCCGTCAAAGATTATTCCTTTAGTCGAACGAAAAATACGCTGCTTCGAAACATCATTCTAAGAGCATATACATTTTGAGCTCTTCTGCTGTAAATGGCCGCAGATTACTAATTACGTCCCCAAAAGATCATTTGGGCTGCCGAAGTTTTGAAAATGATGTTGCTGTAGCCCAAGAGGTTACTCGTAGGCTGAAACAGCAAACAAAAATAGTCCTTTGCTGCCAACTATTAGGGACTTGTAAAGAGATGGGATAAGTGTCTGAATGTACGGAGTGAATATCTAGAAAAGTGCATAATATTTTAGGAAGATACTTTATCATTTTCTCCTTCCAGTACCCCTTAATTCTCAAGTTTTACTGTCACGCAACTATGGATTGAAATATTGAAGTCAAGAGTTAATTTTTTGATAACCACGTCAAACACCTCATATGCTGGCCATATATAGAATTTGGTGGATAAATGAATAGCTTAAACAATATCCGAGTAATAATAATTCATAAGCATCTACCATATAGAACAGATTAATAGTAATTTATCTGGATGTGAACGTGGTAGGTACATCAGGAAAATTACATGGAGAAGAAGCAAGACCTATGTTTCATATAGATGAAACAAAATGCAGGCGGGAGAAATGTAGTTAGTTGGTAGTAGACCTGTGCGCCCCCGCGCCGCGCCGCGCCGCCGCCGCCGATGGTTTTGGTGACGCCACCGCCGCCGATGGATTATGCACGGCGCGCCGCCGGTCTTCCGTGTCGGCGGCGCGGCGCCGTCATAGGTGGTCATTTACCGACCTTTGCCCCCGATGCGTCGGAACTATACTTATACTCACTTATTAGTGCGGACTCCTCATAATAACGTAAAACTTAATAACTAATGAAAAAAATAGCAGCTCTTCTGCTCATATTTGAAGTGCTGTTGAAAATAGTCTCTCAATTAAATCTGTGCAATCGGAATTAACAAAGTTACCATTTTGTTTTGAGCCAGCAACCACACGTCCACTCTTCCTCCGCATGGATTTTACTCTTCTCAAGCCTTTAGTGCCCCATGAGTGCGTTATCCTCAGTTTCACGCTTGATGCCGTCCTAATCAACATTGCGAAATAGGAGATTCGAATAATGATACAACAGGCCGCATAATCGAACAAGGTGACGGATATCCTTAGTGCTCCATTTTTTTATACTATGCGTATTTCGAACGTGTGATATCCAGATTTCCATTCCTCACTCACCTACCTGAGAAACTTCTCGTTAGTCTTTCCGTCTATTGCGCTTTTTCTGTTCTCCCTCCATAGTTACATCTCAAAGACTTCTATTTCTTCCTTTTTTCCTTCCGTGGCTCCATGTCCTCCAGCCAGTCAATGCAATGTAAATGTGTCTGACAACGGCAGTTTAGCCATTTGGTTTAAATACATGCTGTGGAGGCTCGAATATTAACTACATTCAATATAAAAACACTAATCGCGAGTTTACACAATAACCCTTTTGCACTTTGATCGTAGGTAAACGAAGTTCAAGGAAGTAAGTCAACAATGCAATCATAGTGTATATAGGATGATGGCGAGTGCATTCGTCACTTCGAATTGAGATGGGATAAGGAATCGGCGTCATGAAATTACATACCAGGTTTTTATTTCCTTCGGCATGGATAATTATCTTCCATGCGTTAAATTAAAAAGATAATAATGGATCTAAATTTCCCCTAGATATCTACGAATTTGGTCTCATTCGAAAGAGAACTACCTCGCCCCTTTCTGAGCTGTGTACTGTGATTTTTGACGAAAAATATCAAGTATTTTACATGGGAAATTGTACGTGTATGCAATCCAGAGAGAAATTATTGGCAAAATGAGTAATATCTAACTCCTAGATCTCATAAAAAAATTCACACTGAGTTGTTTGTTTTCTTAACTATTTTTGAAAATATATCTTATTATTACCGTAGCAATTGCCTCAGGATCACAAAAATACCGACCGTTTTGAAAGAATTTTAAACGCACTGCATGAAAATAAAGACAAGACTTATATAATTATTCATATTAAATTATTTTGAATTTCAGTCATATAAAAGTACATTATTTCACCATAAATAAATCAATATTTTATTCGTGCTTCCTACAGTTGTTGAAATTGAAATGTATAATTCGAATATTGTCTTCATAATGACTAGAGAAATACCTTGCTCACACTGCCATTAGGACGATTTGCAGCGTAGAACTGTACTGTAGACACTGAACTGTGGAGAGGGCGGTACCGAAAATATGCTGCTTAAAGTGCAGGAAATGTAATGTGGTTTAAACTGTACTGAAAAACTGTGCTGGATTTGAGTGCTGGAAGTATACTGATCCTATAACTGTACTAAAAAATGCTATGTGATGTGGCAAACTGTACTATTACTGTTCACTATGTACATACTTATAAATCCGTACTATTTCTGTCAAGTTTCTTTGTACATATTTAAAAAGTTGGCGTCATTGCGGTTACAACGGTATAACCAAAAACTTTATCGCATGGTTAGTTTTGGAATAAGCCGAGGTTTACAACTTTTACAATATCTAGTGTAAAACTCTTCATACAAAACTATGTTTTTCCTTTGGTATGTTAGAAACATGTTTGGCTAACTTATATAAAATCCCTTGTCTCTACGATTAATATTAAGAGAATGGCGAAAACATAAATTCGGGTCATTGGATTATGAGCACTAAAAAACAAAGCCTTTTTTTAAATGAAATCGCACAAGGGTAGATAAGGTTAGGAAAATTTTTGTACATGCATTATTGAATGTAAAAATAATTATTCTGTTGTATGCATTGTAATAAGTTAAAATCGGTTGACCCTACTTGAAGCTACAACGTACTAAACTCAACGGACTCCACTTTTTTAATGGACAGTAAGTACAATTATGAGGTTACCTACAGTCCAGTAAAATTAATGTTGTAGAACTATTCCACTATAGTAGAGCAAAAGTTTTCTCTGAGTATGCACGTCCAAATTTTTCATTCATAATCTTTTTAGGCCAAGTTTAAAGCAATATATTGGGATCCAATAACTCAGTTGACTCAGTTTTTATTTTGGTCGAGTACTGTGCGCGAAAAGAGCAAGTTTTTGTAACTATCTGTTCGGCAATGTATCTCTCTTATTTTGTCGCTTCTGTCAGACCTAGAGATGTTGTGAGGCGTCATGATAATATTCTTTGTGTAGCTCTGAAACACACTAGTTCTGAATTTCTCAAGCAAGATAGGCCTATCTTGTAACCTCCGAGTCTCTAAGGGCTCCCACCTTAATGCATCTTAAAGCTGTGAAACACTACATGTTCACTCGTAGTAGTTTTTAACAAAGCGTACAGCTTTTTTGTATTTTATTTTATGTACTATATAGACTGAACTTCGCAGAGGGTGGTACCGAAAATATGCTGAATCAGAGAGCTTGAACTGTACGCTTGTTAAAACTGCTCTCAAACGGTGCGTTACTACAGTATAATCCTGTATACTATAGAAAAAATACTTTTGCAAAAGTGACCGCGACAAAAATTTAAGTGCAGTCATGAGTACACTTACAGTCCAATTGCAGAATACTTGGAGAAAAGATCCACTTTAGTTAAAGTACAACTGTTTTCTCTGAGTAGTCGAGATACTTTAAAAGATAAGATTCCTTGCTCTCATTAATCAGGACTTATTAATTTAATCGTAATAAAAATCCCTATTTTCACCATTGAAGTTCTTAAGGCACAATATAATTTTGTAAAAAGACGTAAATCCGTGGGAAAAATTCCCAGAGTGAGAGAAAAAATAAAGACAGAATTTTAACTGCCGTCTTCACCACACTTCAGTCCATTTGCAACAATGCTCGAGAATAGATTCACCTTAGTTACAGCGCAAATTATTTTCTCAGAGTAGTCAAGAATTTATTAAAGAGCCTATTCCTTGCACTCATTAATCAGGGAACATTAATTTATCGTTAAAAATCCCCATTTGCCCATATTCAGGCTCTTGATGCGGCATATAATTTTGTAAAATAAGGTATATCCGTGGGAAAAATTCCCAGAGTGAGAGAACAGATGAAGGTACAGAAAAAAAAGAAAGTCCCCACCTGAACAAATTCTCACCCTTCGTTCCCTCCTCTCCGTTCCTTTTCCGCGCATTTTTTTTTCATAAAACAGCAGGTCGCCCGGCGGAAATTCTCAACGATCCTCGAGATTCTTTTCTAAGGCCCTTCTAAAGAATGAGGCCGTTCCACTCTCGCTCAATATTATTCGCGTCGAAAACGAAATTTCATAGGGAAAAGGGTTTTTTTTGGCGGAGAAAATTAAACGGAGTTTAATCTTAATCTCATATACTTTTTTCTCTGCATCTTCAAGAAGGAAAAAAATTCCAATTGAGACGTTTGATGGAAATCTTACGCTAGCCCACTCCTTCATACTGCTTACCCCGCCTAGAATAAAATTTTATTACATATTGATCTATATTTCACCTTGCTAGCTACCTCAAGGGTTTTGGCAGGGATCGATTTATCACCAAATTGCTAGGGAACAGTTCCCTTTCTTGGTGGAGAAAATTAAACGAAATTTAACCTTAATCCCACATACTTTTTTCTCAGTATCCTGAAGAAGGATAAAAATCCAAAATAGATGTTTGAAGGAAATCATACGTTAGCCCACTTATTTATACTGCTTACCTCGCCTAGAATAAACCTCTGATTACATCTGAATTCTACTCTGCAAGCCACCTCAAGGGTTTTGGTAGGGAGTGATTTATCGTCAAGTTGATAGGGAAACATTTTTTTTCTTGGCGGAGAAAATTAAATGGAGTTTAACCTTGATATCATATAATTTTTTCCCTGCATCGTCAAGAGGGAAATATTCCAAAATAGATGTTTGAAGGTAATAATAAGCTTGGCCACTTCTTTGTACTGCTTGCTCTGCCTGGAATAAACATCTGATTACATCTACATTTTACCCTGAAAGCCACTTCAAGGGGCCCTTGTAAAGGATCCTATTTGGGTTGTGTGTGTGCGTCAGTGTTTTGGTCCCTGACGAGGAAGTAACATTCCCGTAAACCATCACAGGGGGGTTTTCTTGGTTGAGAGGCTGTGGTTGGTCACTGCTGTGGTTTTCCAGCATACCAACACAGTAAGTTTGGTGTTTGTCGACGAAGGGTGCCAATTGTGTACGGCTTTTGGAGACTTTCAGTTTTACTTTAATCCACTTCAGGGTGTTTGGAGGGGAGTTCTTTATCACCAAAATTCACTATAGTGCAAAGGTAACCTTCATAAATATGCACTGCAAAATAGATGTCCTACCAATGACACATAAACAATTGAACTAATTTGTAATGCAACTACGTAAATCAGATAAAAGGGTAATGTAGAGATAATGCAAATGATGATGACAGTACTAAGACAAGGCTCAAGAACAAAATACGATATTTGTTAACTTTGTGGTACTCAATCAAAATACTTTATCAACTCTTGAAAACTTTGACTGACCACAGGAAAATTTTACTTCACCACGACCTGGGTTTCGATTGCTAAGCATCATAATCACAATATTAAAAAAAAACACATTCCCTTATATATTACCAGTACATTAAAATCTACATACTACCCTGCGAACCGCCACATGGGTGTATGGCAGGGCGTATAGGGCCATCAGCCGTGTAAAAATGTAAGAGATAAGGTTTTGGAAGGTGAAATGATGACGTATATTATGGGAGTGTATCTAGTGGAACTCAATTTTTATTGAGGTCGCTTCTTGTGCGCGGGAGGAACGAGGTCTTTGTAATTATCTGTTCGGCGATGTATCTCTCTTATTTTATCGCTAATGTCAGACCTAAAGATGTAGTGAGACACCATGGTAATATTCTCTGTTTCACTCTGAAACACATCAGTACTGAATTTATCAAGCAACCTAAGCCTAGCGAGTAGCCTCCGAGTCTCTAGGGGCTCCCACCTTACTAAAAGTAGAAGAAAAGGTTGTGGGTCATAAAGAAGAGAGGACAAATTTAGGAGAAGGGGGAATGCCATACAATGGCAGAAAGGATGGCGAATTGCCGGGAAGTAAACAATTATTGACAATACAAAAATACAGGTGAAATCATCGTTTTAAAATTTTGAGCTCTTCTAAAACATTTAGCACGCGTCGGTTATTTGTCAAAAGCGCAAAATGGACTTTAAAATCACCACTACGCCTTAAGGACAAGGCTCAAGTTCAAAGGACATAACATACATCATAGTTCCTAACCTTTTACTTTGACATAGAGACCAAGAGAACAATGAATATCAGGAAAGCTATCGAACTCGGTGGGAAAAGTTTAGTTTTCATTTAATTCCATAAATATGCTACGACGCACAGTGGGCTGAAATCAAAATAAGCTGGCCAAAACAAAAAAAAATCGATTTTTTTCAGTCTAAAAGTAGAGATTTGGCATAATTTATCTCATATGCATGTGCATAGGACCAAGTACCAATTAGGACCAAGACGGAGTATATGATATGTGAGTTTGATGGCAAAAAGCAAGCCGGCCTAGTTAACATCTCGGGAACACCTGAGGCTTAAAAGGATTCTTTCAGATACCTGAGTGCTGGAATAGAAGAGAATGGAGGCCTTGACCTAGACAATAAGGAAAGGGTATCTGCAGCCTGGTACAAATGGAGGTCAGTGACAGGTGTGACCTGTGACAGAAGGATGCCACCTAGGTTGAAGGGCCAGATATACAAGACCATCATTAGACCGGTATAACTCTATGGAGCTGAGTGTTGGGCTACTAAGAGTACACATGAGAGAGTAATACATGCAAGTGAAATGCGCTTGCTGAGATGGATGCGTGGGGTTACCAGAGCTGACAGAATTAGGAATGACCGCATTTGCGAATTGCACCTATAACAGAAAAGGCGAAAGAGTGCAGGTTGAGGTGATATGGCCATGTTGTTAGACGAGACGGTGAATATCTAGGGAAAAGAGTAATGAACCTGGAGGTAGAGGGAAGGAAGAGCAGAGGAAGGCCAAGGAAAACATACATGGAGTGTTTGAAGAAGGATATGTTGGAGATTGGAGCCAAAGAGAACATGGCTTTGAATAGAGCACGCTGGAAGCTGAAAGTCCAAAAAGCTGACACCAAATAATTGGGATTAAAGCTAAGAAGATGAAGAAGAGGTATGTGCATATGCATGCATATGCAGGTGCATGTAATGTGTAATTCATTTCTTTTATTATTCCGCAAAAACATTATGCAAGCGCTTAAAGTTTGACAAAATTAGTAAAATAAACCGGAATTTAGTTTTCGCTGAAAATTTATTAAAACAAAGAGTCTGCAGGACGTTTTGTAGGTGATGAATGGAATGAAAAGTGATATATTTTCTAAAAGTAGACTTTCCTCTTCGAGATGTGGAAATTTTAAATGAAGTAGAGGGATATTCTCTCTTTAAATAGGACTAAATGGCGGGCCCTGTTTCACAATGATTTTCTGATTTTTGGTAAAAAATAGTAAAGAGGGACAGAGAGAAACTCTTTGCAACTTACATCACAGATACAAGATTTACTGAAGCTTCTAAAATGCGAATCCGTTGAGAAAGTATGCGGCCGTTCGCGGCGCCAAAAATGAACTCGGTTTTTCGATCGCGCGGAGGGGTCCAGACTTGCACTCTAGCTAGTGGGAATGCAGTGACGCGGCGGTTACCATCAATCGCTATTCAGCTACGAACTTAATTATAGTAATTTTCTAACTCTATTTAGTGTAATGGACCGCCAAAGGTGCTATAATAGTCGTTTGAAAAAGAATCCATTTTCTTTTACGTCCGATAGCCCTAGTTATCACTTTTCGGATGCAATCAAGGAGCTCAACTAGAAGTATAACGTTTACATTTAAGACCGTGTAAGATTAGTTTAGCTTCTGTTAGCAACATGCAGAGCTCATTGAACATACACTCTTTTTCCCAAGGTATCGGCTAGAAGCTGGTGTTGTGCAATCATTATTACCTTCTTCCCCCTTCTTTTCCGCTCAATCCTTCCGTACCGCCCAGCGTGAGTGTTCGCAAAATGGGCGTTTTATGACGCTGCTACACCTTTCGTGAGGCATGTATGATTGTATCATATGCCACTTCGCTCTGGTTAGGCCACACCTGGAATACGCCGCGAGCATTTGGGACCCTGGTCATAAAGATTTGACCAAACAAATTACAAAAATATAAAGAAAAGCAGCGCGCTTCGTTAAAAACTGCTACGAACGAACATTAAATGTTTCACGACTGTTTGAGGGATTAAAGTGGAAGCCCCTAGAGATCCGGCGGCTGCACGCTAGGCTTAGGCTGCTTGAGAAATTCCGGACTGGTGAGTTTCAGAACGATACAGAGAATATTATCATGACGCCTCAGCACATTTCTAAGTCTGACATATGCGATAAAATAAGAGAAATACGCTACCGAACAGATAGGTACAAAAATCGTTTATTTTGCGCACAATAAGCGACCAAAATAAAAAATGAGCTCCTCTAAATACACTCACATAATACATGTCATCATTTCACCTTCCAAAAACTTACATATTTACACGGCTGGTGACCTAGCACTCTCTGCCACACGCTCAGACGGCGGCTCATGGGGTAGTATATAGATGTAGATATTGCAATAAACACTTCGGTAGATTAGAGCTAGCTCCTAATTCTTTTAGAAATTAGAGAGAATTTGACTTCAGCGTTTTTGGCGTTAGTAATCCATTTGACCGAGTTTCGCAGCAAAATGATTTTGTATTCAGACTTCTTTGGTGTGTAGATTTTTATGGTCAGCCGTGAATGGTCAGTGAATAGATGATGCATGTTCCTAAATCTTGTGTGAATGGAAGGCCATCCTAAGCCATCGCACAAGAGGGAATGCCAACATTTAAACGCAAAAATAGAGAAAGAACTGTGTTTATCCAAACAGTACTGTACTCTTTTATATTCTGTTTCACATTTCAGCCCTAAACTATGTCAGAGTAAATTTCTTAAAAATATTCTCTAGTTGAAGTTGTCTTAATTCTTGAGGTGCAACAAAAAATGACTGTGAAATTACACAACAAGCAAGCTATTCCAGCGAGAGATTATTTTGTTAAAGACAAATGTGGAGAGTGAAACTATTTAACACTCCTACAATAATATAAAATTTTGTGGATGAATGAGAAAATTTAAAATAATAATTTTGGAATGCATCGCCTATTAGTCACAAATATGAAATTAAAACTTTTCAGGAGGTTAAAGAAAGGGAAAAAATTAATAATACTTACATACCACCACTTTATTTCTTTCTCTTCCTCTACCATCCTGATAAGTTTCAATTTTCCTCCACATAAAAAATTGATCCATTGCAAATGTGTAGTGCAGTGAACCGGTATTTCTAATGGATAACTAAGAGTGTCTACAACTATTAAGGATGAATATAGAAAAAGGAAATCTAAGTAAATAATTAACCAAACACATAATTTCCAAGATTAACCAAGGATTTTCAGAACCATATTCTGTCATTCTCGATTATTTACAAAAACGGAAATTTTTAAAAATATATTTTTATTTGACTGCTAGATATCATCCATAAACTGGATTGACAATCGTTTTCGGTGAATGGCCAAAAGGCGTAAACTAGGCCTCATTCGATTTCTTATGCCAGATATTGAAAACTTCAGGAACGCCTGACAAGAAACTTAAAGGAGAAAAGAAATTTAGCTATTTTTTAACCGTATTCTACCGGTTGAGGTAGGTTTAGCTGAATGTCAAAGAATATTCTCCAGCAATGTTGAAATTCGCTATGAAAAAATCATTTGACTTGACCGGGATACGAACCCGTATCTACCAATTGCTGGTCAGGTGTGTTAGCCAGTTACACCACCAAGCCATCTTCCTTAAAGGCGAATTTCGAGGGGGGTTTATGCGAACTAGATGTTCATAAACCCTCCTCGAATTTCGCCTTGAAAGAAGATGGCTTGGTGGTGTAACTGGATAACACACCTGACAGGCAATTGGGAGATACGGGTTCGTATCCCGGTCAAGTCAAATGATTTTTTCATAGCAAATTTCAACCCTGGTGTATATGCACCCGTGCGAGTGACTTCGTACCACATCATTTGTTATATGTAATGTTTGAAAATTTAATCTTCTCCAGGTTTTCTACTCTTTCAGGGGTCCATCTTGCTCTAGCAAATCCTTTTTTATTCTCTTAACCTTACCAAAATATTTTATTTCTTCTTTAACTACTCTATATCCAACCAAAAATCACGACACATAAACTTTGCTTTGAGTATCTATGAGTCATATAATCTTACCTATTCCTATTAATTTTGCCGCGACAAATTTGATCATCATCATTCCGACAGAATACAAAAAAACGGTTGATTTTCATGACAACGGGAAATGATTTCGTCGTCAAAAGGTGTATACAATTAGATCAAGCATCGCGAGGCACATAATTCAATTAAAAAGTTCAAAATTCATGTTTGTGCTCCGGGGCGTATCTTTCATTGTAAAGGATCAAAGAGAGAGAGAAAAATGTGTAATTTTTCCATTAAAGCTGGCGTTCGCTTTTTGAGGGGGGAAGGTACTTCAAAGATATATCCGGGAGGGGGGAGGTGACGCTCCAAATTGACGAATAACGAAATGAAAAGACTAATGACGTCAACGTAAAATGTTAGCCAATGAAGTTGAGTGAAAAAGCTCTGAGTTGGGAGAAGAGCGCTAAAAAAAATAAGATTCCGCTGGAACTGTTTCATTGATGGCGGCGATGTAATGACAATTAACATAGGAGTTTCTTTTACAGACCAAGATAAAAATTCTAATTTCTAATTTCAAGGCATCTTCCCTCTCCAGTCAAAGGCATGATTTTTCACCTAAAGTGGTTCAAATAGCTCTGGAATCCGGGAATAATAGCGGTTAATTGCTCGTTGTTAAAGATGTAGAAAGAAGGCGCAATTGGGAATGTCTCGAAAAGTACGGAGTCATTTCCACTTCCTTTCCATAGTTGAAATGAAGAAATAATGCGCAAAGTGTTTGTATTTTCTAAAAATAATCCTTCAAATTAATCACAAAATGTATCAGTTTAAGTCCTAAGTAATATCAAGAGACCATTAACCAATTTCACCGAGGGTTGAAATTCGCTATGAAATAGTCATTTGTTTTCATCGTGATTCGAACCCGGATCTCCCAATTGCCGGTTTGGTGTGATAGCCAGTTACACCAACAAGCCATCATACTTCAAGTCGAATTTAGAGGGGAGTTTGTGCGAAATAGATGTGCACGCCTTAAGTCTACTTTGTGGCATATGAGACGATAGTCGTGCTCACAAAGCCAATGGTGGATAAATCCAACACTGTTGGGTATACATATAATGACGAAATTGACGAATTTCCAATTATTGCATATAGAAATGATGTAATACGTAGTCACTCTCACGGGAGCATATACAGGTATCCCTCGTCAACCGCGGACCTTGAGTATCCGCGGTTAGTTTTTTGAGGACCAGCCTTCTCAACCGCGGGGGTTTCCCTCGTTAACCGCGGTCTAAGAGTTGCCCAACGCGGCTGCCCGCAACACAGAACTAATTTACATGGCATCCAAACTTTTTCTAAGCATTTCCGATCGCGGAATGTAATTTAATTTTGTGCTGTTATCTTCTACGGCTTCAAAAATCAAAGTCTTTTACAAAATTCTCACCAATTTCAAGCCATTTTCCCACGCTGCGGAAATAAACACGCTTTTAATCAAGTTTTGTACATCAAGCGAGAATTTACCCATGAAGATCATCGCTTAAATACAATTATTCCTGAGGCTTAAGCAATGGTATCCAGGATTATGCATGATGGGATTTTATTTCACTGTATCAAAAACGGACCCCCATCGAACACGTCCCTTGCGCCAAGCGTTGCCATGCGGAAATGTTCCACTACATAATTTACGCTGATATTCGTCGTATCATATTGTATTAATAGTAGGATATGTGAAAGGAATCGTTTTTTATATAGAGTTCAATTTTATAATATCATGTTATGTAATAATAGATACTTAAAAGCGAATTTCATCGAAATACATGATAAACAAATGGAATAATTAAGAAGTTGAGATTCGCATCGACTGCCAATCCATCGCTACGACTTTGAGGCAAATATGGATTTGCCTCACCGAAAGGCCTACTATCCCAACTGCGCTATTTACTTCCGTATCTCCAGAGGACAAAACCTAGCTCAGGCTCAGGTTGAAACTCAGGCTCAAGCTAACTCGGTTGAAACTTGAGGGTGCGTACTGAAGTCCCAGTTGTTTTCTGAGCGACGCCTTTTCGATTTACATGAAATGTGATGGAGTCGAATCGTAAATTAAGTGAGGAGGAAAGCAGTTTCGTAAACGGTGAGACATGTAATGACTTTGCATAAAAAATTGGAAGTTCTCGACACGTGGAGAATCCTGCGCTTCTATTGCCAGGTCACTGGGAGTGAACGAATCCACTATTAGAACAATTAAAAACTGTGAGTCGTCAATCCGAACTAGTTCTTAAAGTGGAACTACCTAGTGCAAGTGTAAAAGTTTCCTACATGCCGCGAGATTGTATTGTGGAAAAAAACAGAAAAATACATTTGTTTATCATGTATTATTAGTATTTTTGGGTTGGGTCTCAGACACAAAACAGAGTGCCATTAAGCACACTAATAATCCGTGAAATAGCCATGCAATTATTTCGTGTCATCTGGAGAACGCAGTGGTAACAGAGAATTTGTTGCAAGTAAAGGTTGGTTCTAGAATTTTAATAAGGAATATAATTGTGCGACATTCCACAGAGAACACCGCAGAACCCACGAGCTGTCAGGGAAAATTAAAAATCACCTGAATGTGTTTTGGCGGTCCAACCGAAAGGCGTGGGTAAGTCGCTATATTTTCATGGACCGGTTTCAGAACTGTTTTGTTCCCGAAGTCGAAAAGTACTTAGCCTAAAAAAATTGACTTTCAAAGTGCATCTCGTTTTGGACAATGCTACAGATCATCCTCGGGAACTCAAATCTGCTCTTCCAAACGTAGAAGATTCCTCCCACCAAACACGACATCCTCCCTCCAGCCTCTAGATCAAGATATCATTTATACCTTCAAACGTTAACAATTCTCTCTCTGTGATGGATCGTTGGAAAAAATTCAACAATGCTGAACGCATAAATATAATCAAAGAATCACTTGAAGGGCTGAGGCCATCAACATTGAATTAATGCTGGCCGGAGGCTGTCAATGATTTTCAAGAATTTCCCCAAATTGACGGTGAAGTTAATCACATTGTTTCCTTTCCATGGAAACTAAAAGGAGAAGGGTTAAAAGACATGCAGCCGATGGGTGTTGAAGAACTTTTATTTTCACATGAAGAGTTAAATGAGGAGGAGCTGGAGAAACTTCTCGCAGCAGACAAGGAGTAAGAGGCTGAAGAAGAGGAGAAAGAAGAGCCTCCGACAGAAATGACATTGTCAAATGTCAACAAAATGCTTGATATGGCCACGGAATTATTAAATTTTGTCTTTGAAGTTGATCCCAAAATGGATCGTGGTTTGCTTTTCAGGAGACGATTAGATGAATGGCTGCATCCTCATAAGGAACTACGAAATAATCTAAGGAAAAAATGAGTCCGCCGATCATCTTTTCATTCTTCAGGAAAACAAGAAACGCTGAAATGATAATTACAGAAGGGATTTCGTCTACGGAAACCTTTGAATACCCCATTGATTCCACTGCTGTTACTAACGCAGATCATTAATAATCAAAGCAAATTCGAGTAAGTAAAATGATACTTTCATTCATTAATTCTTGATTAACGAATGCCCATGATTAAAAAAAATATTTTTAGGTTATAATATACAACGTAGATATCTTTATGTTGGGAAATTACTTAGATCCTTCGTCCGGTATAATTCACATTACAAGACAGCGATGGAGCGACTCCATTTAGTACAAAAATTCTAGTACGGAGGGCTCGATTCGCTCTGCTCAATAATTTTTGAAGCAGTCATAGGCGCTATCGGGATACCGTACGAGAGATCTCGTCAAAAAGTGGGGGGGAAACGTGTCTACGTAAATGTATACGTGCATTTTTATAATGAAAATAAAGTTATGCTAAATTTTACACACTGTATGGCTGCTCATGAAACCTAACCCCTCATTTCCCATATGCGTAATGGTTTGTAAACCGCGATTTGCCAACCGCGGGTTTTTCAAAAACCTAACCCCCGCGGTTGACGAGGGATACCTGTACACCAAGGGTTGAAATTCGTCATGGAAAAAAATCACTTGACCTGACCGGGATTCGAACCCAGATCTCCAAATTAACGGTTAGGTGTGTTATTAAGTTACACCGCCAAGTCATCTTCCTTCAAGGCGAATTTTGCTGGGGGTTTATGCTTCGAATCCCGGTCAAGTCAAATAACTATTTCCAGGTGAATTTCAATCATTGGTGTTATTGCACCTCTAAAAATGACTTCCAACCATATAATTGTAAATATAATGATTGGAAATTCGTCATTTATCAATTATTTTTGATCGTACATTTCTTTTGATTGGAGACTTAAAATCGTTTTAATTCTACTGTGACAGAACTGAATTAAAAGCTTAAAAATGCTGCAATTATTTTGAGTTTCGAATTGATCAACATCAATAGTGGCCATGGAATATTTCACGGAATTGTGATACCTGTTTCGAGTCACATTGCTAGGGTTAAAAGCTTACATCGCTAGGGTTAAAAGCTTTGTCTAGAAGCTCGATGCTTATCGCCTTGGAATAGGTAGGCAGTGGGAAAAGGGTAACGGGAGTGGGAAGGGTTAGCGAACACACAACCACTAGGAGGCCGACACCATGAGGCGGATTGACGTCAAAAGGACGACAACGTGCCCCCGCCTCCCCCTAGCCCTCGTAGCTGTTGGGTTACCCCCGACAACGTTGGACGAGTCACCGCCAGTATCGCTTGCGCGAAAGCTTACCGCACATCTCTTGAGAACCGGCGAAGCCCAATCCCCAAATTCTTGGGATAGGGTGTCCGCCAGCTCCCTTTAACGGTGGACATAGTGAGGTCTGTCGGAGTTCGTCATCGGATCGGGGCCCTACCGGACCAATTATGGTCAAATTGGACCAATTACTGTCAAAATGTGAGACCCTTCACCCCAGTCCCCGCCCACCGATTGTGATAATAGATTCCGTTCTAAAGTTGAATCAAAGGACCACAGGAGAGGTAGCACAACGGGTGAAAATGAATATGAGTAAATTATATTATGGCCAAGAGCTGGGAATGGAGCGGAGGTTTTTGGAGCGAGTGTTTGCCGTGCTTTCAATCGCCTCCGATAACTCGTGATTGACTCTCCTCTTTTTCTCTGCTTGTTTATCTCCATTGTTGGGATGGTTTATCAATTTATTCACGCTTGTAGGTAAATTTAAAAAAAATCCGTTTTGATGTTTAAAATGTTAAAAACTTAATAGTTCAAATGATTCTATCATTACAAGCCTCCTAGCCAAAAGGAATGAGAGTCGAATTTCGATTTATTATGTGGTTGTATTTATGAGGAATTTCGAAAATTAGGCTTCTTTTTTAAAAAATGCTTCTGCCAGTAAATATTAATTTTTCCCTTTTTAATACTTATGATGATATGTGCTTAAAAATTTTTTTTTTACTCCTTAAGGTTTCGATAAAATCACGGTGAATCAATGAAATAGCATGTTGTTGGGAGTCAGCGCCAGCAATAGTCAGGTTTGATCATGTTTGTCATGTAGCTCCGAAAACCTCCGATCCCTCCGATTCCCTCCGTTCCCTTGCCTTGCCACCGATTGCCACCGACCTCTATCTGTATGATTTTCCACAGAGAAAAAAATCATCCGCCTTGACCGGGATTCGAACCCGGATCCCTCGATTTCCGGTCGAGTGCTTTAGCCAGTTAAGCTCTTCCCCTGAGGAAGGGGACGCCTCGGTAGCTTAACTATTGGTCCCCTGTGGAAGCTAACTCGGTAATCGAGAGATCCGGGTTCGATTCCCGATCAAGGCGGATGATTTATTCTCTGTGGAAGATCGCACATGTGTGCACTGCGGGTGACTCCGTAAAAGTGGAACTCCGTAGCGTAACTCCGGATAGCTTGAAATTTGTCTCTATCTGTAGTACCGGAGGCATCCGGAGAATGCGCTACGATCGCATTCTCCGATTCATTCAGCGGAGAACTGCCTCCGGTTTGCAGCATTATTTTGACCCTATTTTTTAGTCTTTGGTTGAATATTTTCTTGGTGCGAAAACTAAAGTTGCTTCATTATCCCATGCATATTGCACAATAAACACTGAGCTCCACTAAATGCACTCCCATAGTACATGTCACCATTTGATCTCCTAAAACTTTATCCCTTACATCTTTACACGGCTGGTGTCTTAATACTCCCTAACATACGTCTATGCGGCGGCTTGCAGGGTAATATGTAGATGTAGTGCAAGAATCCTATTCCACCCGAAGGCTTTAAGTGCAAAAAAACCTAGAAAAAGGCGAGGCAGTCGCGGGACGGCCAAAAAAATTGGACCACTGAATATTGCCATAGTTGGTAGCGGTAGCGGTAGCGTGTGCAACACACAGTTGTAATAGTAAATAAACAAGAATAATTATATTAGTTATTTATAGGACAGATATTTTAACTATTGCTTCTAAATTATCGTTACACTAACCTCATTGACAATAATCGGAGTAACGATGCGAAATAAATCGACTTAATTAATTAAAATTAATAGAACGACGTTGTGTAGGAACTATGCAGAATCTAGTGAACTGTCACCTATATCCCTCTGGTGATGGAATCATGCATTAACTCAAAGCGGTTGTACTCAAGTAACGGCTCAACGACTCAAAAGTTATAATCAGTTGTCGTGAGACACTTGGATTTCTAGATTTTTCTTCCTATCCATACAAGCGTTCCGCTTCATACATAAGAAGGAAAAATATATAGGTACGAAATATAGTAGCAAAACATACGGAAGACATTAGCTAAGGAGGAAAGAAGGAGCAAGGAAAGCATTAGCTAAGGAGGTTTTTAGTAATAGACGGGAGTTGTCGATTGGGTAACGATGTGGAGAAGAAGCTGGTGAAGAGACGCCATTGGGCAAGGATGTGAAGAAGAAGCTGCTAAAGAGCTTGATATGGAGCGTAGCGCTGTGTGGGGCAGAAATGTGGACCCTCAGAAATGAGGACAAGAATAGGCTGCAGGTATTTGAGATGTGGGTGTGGAGAAGGATGGGGAAAGTGAGGTAGATGGAGAGGAAGACTAACGAGGAAGTGCTCGAGATGGTGGGTGAGGGTAGGAAACTTCTTAATGAAATTCGAGAGCGGCAGACTAGGTGGCTGGAGAATGTTATAAGGGGCGATGGGTTACTGAAGAATGTGATAGAGAGAAGGATTTTGGTCAGGTGGGGAAGGGGAACAAAGGAAATTGGTTTTATGGATGGGACGAAGACGGGTAGATTGTACGCTGAGGCGAAAAGGGATATACTATAGGGAGATAGGCCCCTGAAAGTGTAGAATACCGGGAGGAGATTCTCTGACATTCAAAAAAACCGACCTTGACCGGTAGAATACGGTAATAATGACGATACGAAAGGACGTGAGATGCAACGGTCGAAGAGGTTCGTGGAACGACCAGCAATTCGAGGGAAGATAGGAGACACGAAGATTGATTGGGTTAAAGGGTCTTATCGCTCGTGGGGAGCAGAGGAGAACAAACCCCACTCGGAGACGTTCCCTCCCTGAACAGCCTTATAGCCTAACTCTAACCAAACCATTCCCTCTCGTCCAACACATTATCGGGAAGAACAGGTGCGGAACAAGAGGTGTGTGTACTTTACTCATCTCTCCTTGCTCTTGCTTCTTTGAGGTTTTCACCAAATGTCACTGGAGGTCTCCTCGAGGACAAGGGGTGGGGAAGAGGAAAATTCTCTTCCCTGGACGATAAGTCTAGGAAATCTTAGTGCATGTATGAGCTTTGAAAACATCACCACCACATAATGGTATAAAATAGCATGCATAAATAATTTTACTCATGATAGAGAGGTATTATGTACTGCCGTAATACATAAAGTTCTTCCCTGAGAATAGTTTAATGCCATGACCATATTCAACCCCACGCTATGAGTTTGGTTGGTAAAGAATTAAAACTATTTCCGTTCGTTGTTCAATCCTAAGATTGGTTGACTGCAGCCCTCCACCCTTCCCTATCTATTTAATAGGGAAAGGTGGAGGGCTGCAGTCAGTTTTGGTAAATATCCCTCGACTCAGAGATTGTATGCAAACAACACTCATGAAGAGACGCCGTAAAACTCGAACGGGCGATGAAAATAAATCTGAGGGCAAGGGGGAACCGAACAGGATGATATGTAAATCAAGAAGATGGACTCTAAGATGCAGTAGGTATAAATGTTTTACGGCCAACCTTGGTCACGGTGTTCATATTACGTGGCTGCAATACAGAATGGATTCTGGGCTCAGGTGTTTGATTCCGAATTACGTCTAATTCCACGACGAAAGTGGATGTCGGGCAACTAACCTTCATCTCTGCAAATCTTTCCAATACGGGATAAACGGAAAGCGTTGATAGTAAAAATGAATGTCCTCTGAGTAGCATTACATTTTAAAAACACAAAGAAAAGCTGCAAGCTTAGTTTACAGCGATCATACGTGTTTCACAACTTTTAGAGGGATTAAAGTGGGAGCCCCTTTAGACTCGGAGGCTACACGCTAAGGCTTAGCTTGCTTGAGAATTCAGAACTGTTGTGTTTCAGAGCGACACTGAGAATATTATCATGACGCCCCATTTCATCTCTAGGTCCGACAGAAGTGATAAAATTAGAGAGAAATATTTCTGAAAATATAGGTGCAATAATTCGTTCTTATAGCGCACAATAAGCCACCAAAATAAAAGCTGATCCCCAATAATTACACTCTCTACTCTCTAACCTCGCTTACTAAATATTCTGCCATAATGCACATCACCATTTCACCTCCGATAACCACATCCCTTACATCTTTACGCGGCTGGTGTCCTAACACCGCCTGCCGTACGTTCATGCGGAAGCTCACAGGGTAGTATGTAGATGTAGATGATATATCTAGTCAAAACAGGATAAACAGAGAGAATATGTACCCAGCAACAAGCAAAGAAATGAAGCATGAGTTTTGATAGAACATGCCATTAAACGGGATATCAATAGCCATGAATCATGGTTGAAATCATTCATTCTCAGGCATATCATTCTTCAAAATATATGAAAATGGTGATTTAATTGTTTGACTGATGACAAGCCTAACTAATAGCAGAGAAAATGCTCGGAAGCAATCAAAATTAGTGTTACGGAAGATTAATGGGTAATATGAACGAAGATAACCGTCAATCGTAATTCTTATGAAGAGTCGAAAAGAGAACTTATTAAAACTCCGCGATAATAGCAAGATGGAGTGATTCCGAACGTGGCTTGGGGTTCGAAAAACTCCTGCTGAGAACATCAAAATATAGATATATGATTTTTAAGAATAACGAAGGAAGCATAGGCAGTGCAATAGTAAGTGAATATAATCGTGAGGGATGTCACAATGGAAACGAATGAAGAATCTTATTGAAAAAATTGCTCTTTTTGACAACCCATATGATTATATATTTATGCATTGGTTGGTTAAACCCTAAAACACAATGGGATTGTGAGGAACATAATTGAAAGAAAAATAGAGGGAAAAGTCCCCAGGGGAAGACCCAGGAATAAGTTCATGGACCATATAAAAAGGAAGGTACATAGGAAGAGATACCAGGAGGCAAGGGAACTAGCAGCACTAGACAGGGAAAGGTGGAGGGCTGCAGTGAATCAATATTAGGATTGAATAACCAACCAGTAGAAATATAGCTAAATAATAGGCCAGGCACCAATCGGAGTTGTTCTCATGTCCGTGCGGAAATGATAGGAGCTTTAAGGCTGTCTAACCTTTTTTGAAACTCTGCTTGATTCATTTTTACAACAACAATGTAGTGCATAAATAATTCGTGTAGAAGGTAGCACTCTACGGATTGGAAGTATGGACCATTGGAAAAATTGACCAAAAGGGACTAGAAGCCTATGGAACCTGGTGCTGGAGGGGGATCCTGAAGATAAAATGGACGAACTAAATAAGAAAGATTAGATAAGAAAGAAAAGTGCACAGATTAGTAGAAGTGGAAAGGACCATGTGGAAAACCAAACAGAAATAAAGAACTAGATGGATTGAATAGACCCTGAGAGACAGTGGGTTTGTGAAGAACATAACTGAAGGTAAAATACATGAAAAGTCCCCAGAGGAAGACCCAGGAATAAGTCCATGGACCATATAAAAAGGAAGGTACATAGGAAGAGATACCAGGAGATAAGGGAACTAACATTAGATACGGAATGGTGGAGGGCTGCAGTGAACCAATATTAGGATTGAATAACCAGCCAGTAGAAACATAGTGAAATGTTGAGGAATGGATATGGAAAATGACAGATGATAATAATGATTTTAGAAAAGTCGCTCTTGCATTTAAACTCGCTAAAATCAAGAATATACGGATGGTTCACAGGAACATGAAATGAAATGAAGGGAGATCAAGGGCGAAAGATAGTGAGATGTATTAAGCCATAAGTAAAAATAACGCAATCACGAAACCTTACGAGAGAAATAGGCTTTCCCAAAAAGAAATTAGGACGCGAAATAATAGTCTTCTGAAAGCGATTGAGTACAGGTCCCTCAAGAGCTCATTAATTTTGATATTGAGGAAATTTTTCTAGGTTTCATCAGAAGATGAGGTCATTTAGATAAAACAAGGAGAATATACGGTTTTATATACTCGTTTTTATAACATAGAACTCGCTTTTAAACATAGTTATTTCACATTTGATAAGAGGCTGCCGAACATAATTCTTCAAGAAGGGGTGAATTAAATTGTATTGATGCATTTCAAGTGTAAAGTAAAAGTATAGCGTTGAAACCCATAACCAAAAGTCGATTATAAATGTTAAATTGTACTTAATCCTTTTGCTCATGTTTGCCACGTTCAACTTGGATGAATTGACATGGATTTTTTATACGCATTCAAAATCATTCCAAGTGGTGACAAGTCCATTTCTAAACATTTCATTGAATATCCAATTTCAAAGTTAAATTGAGAGCCGATATTGGTATTTCATTCCTAACGCAAATTGTACCGCATTTATACCATATGGGATTAGTTCTACCGATTGTTAGTTAGAACTATCCTCAGAGCACTCTGGGATATCAGCAATCATTATTGTCGACGACTGGGCAACGTGTTGGGCATCATCGTGATGTTCTTTGTCAATATTTTTCAAAGAAACGTACTACGTAGAATGTCTCCAATAAATCGGGCTTAAAAATGCACAAAAAGTATGTAGCGAGGTTTATCGCGCGGAAAAAATCGATAGTGAACCAGCCACTCTTTTTATAATGGACCTATGATTGAAATTTGACCCTCAAATGAAATAGCGAGATTAGGACAGGAAATATAAGAATGATGAGATGTTAAAAAGGTTTGAGGCTTTTAAAGTGCAAAGACACAGAAAAATGGAGAATGAAAGTGATTATAACATGGGTAAATGAGTAGAAATGCATGTAAGGGCAAAAATTGAGCATTTTCCGAACATTCTGACTCACTTTGGTGGATCACAATACGGCATACAAAAAAGTTGCGACAAGATAATGGCCTCCTTTTGAAGTAGAATTTCAGATACTGTGGGGTGTATGGAAAACTAACATGATTCCGAACCTTTGATTGGATAAAGGTTGGCCACTAACAAGAGGGATAAAATTTTAGCTAAATATAGAAGACATTCTAGTGAAATGTGACTTTAAAAAGTGTATTTAAGTCCAATCGAACCACTATTTAACCCTGGCAATAATAAAAATCATTATTTATTTTTTGGTTATTTATACTAAAAGAATTTATTTTTTCTTTGAATAGAATGTGCTCTGAAAAACATATACCTTAAACCATTTTTAAAGTAAAAAAGCTTGAGTTGCATGTTCACATAGCCCCCTAATTATTAAGTACATTATATTGCATTATAGTTGAACATTTTCATCAGATATTCGTCGTCAAACATCTACGTGTATTAGCAAAACAAAAAAGTAACATGAGAAACTTAGGGACGTCGCCAGTGTAATAAGAGCATAAGATATTAAATGTCAAAAAGTTTGGTTCGCCTCAACCCGAGGCGAAAATTCATTTCCACGGCCGCACACATTCACCGCATACTCCCGGTAGAAAATTGAGGCTAATGCAAATGTCGGTCGCATCCAGAGACTGGAAATGGAATCGGGGTGCGCATGGGAAAGACTTAAGGACGAATTTGTTGCTCATAAATTGCAACGCCACGTGAATAAAATCCCCCCAGACGAGGACCGTGAGAAGTCGGCAAAGACGTCGGACGCTCTCATGAACACGGGCCTCTCTTTCTCCGTAGTCAAAGAGAACGGAATAATTGCGGTTAAAATTGTTCCGGGCGGATCAAAGGCTTGACGCGCGTATTCTTCACCGCAATACCCAGTCGATAATCGAGACGTTTATTACGATAGACGAGATTAGTTTTAATCGCATTCAATAGGAGGCGAAATTGGGCGATAATTAGCCGGATCCATTGGGAGCCAATGCACATGGCCTGAGTTCCGGTGATTTCTAATTTCTCTCCATTCAAATATCGTCTTTATGATTCAGCTTTCCCACAAAAAATCACCGCAGACATACAAAGTTTAAAAATTGGAAGAGTTAACATTAGAGCCTTAATAAATACTAATTGTTTTTGACAATTAACGTTTCTGACGTGTGACTTAAATAAATATTAACACGGATTTAATGTGCCTCATCATCTTTCCACATGTAAAAAAACTTGTCTTCCATCTTATATGGGCAATAAAAACGCTATTTTTCCCGTAGCTATTTTTTTTAATTGAACTGGATTCGGATGGCATAAAATGCAAATGTGGGTGAAATATTGGGAAATATATTTTTTTAACCTTATAATAACCCAATTTCGACGTAAAACTTTTAAAATAAGTCCATTCTCCCAGGAATTAGATGGTGATGAAAGCAAGGCACTAATACATTCTAAAATTTTAATTATTTGTTAAAAACGACGGATAAGTACTAAAGCCAGTGTGGATGTGTAAAAAACCTTAAAGTGGATATCAGATGGCTTTAAGTGTTAATTTGGGTGAAGTAATGGGGGAAATAGAAATTTTATACCTTATGGTTACGCAATTTAGGTGTAAACATTTTAAAAGAAGTCTATTATCACAGAAAATTAGTTTGCAAAGAAAGCAAGGCATTAACACATTATAAATTTTTGAATTATTTGTAAATTGATGACGAAAACAAAAGTCAAAACTTACCGGTTTAATAATGGTAAAGGTTGATTTCTTACGCCAGGAAAAGTGCTCATAAAATTTTTAACGGTAGAATAATTGGCATAAATGATGTCTTTATTTTGTCTTTAAACAGTCAAGTCTTGCAATTAATTAAAGCAGCATTCTCGGAAGAATAAAAAACGAGAAGAAGGAACCATGTCCCTGTTTTGACCGACATATTTGCATTAGAAAGTCCCAAAAGAGAAACCAACAATGAGGAAACTATTAAGATGTTTCGATGAAAGTCTTACAAAATGATCCATTTCGGCACCAGAACATCGTGACTATAAGAGATTAATATAATGTGATGGCATTCTGTAAGTTATATGATAGCCATGTTAAGGACAGTTATCTTGAGTGAATATCAAAAGACGCGTTTAAGTCGGATGTCACATGGTGAAAATATTTTCTATGATGTTATAAAACCTCGTTCCAGACTACTACTTCTCTATCAGCCCCTTAAAATTGTGCGTCGGCTATATCTCTCCACAATAGCCAAAGGTTTCAAACTTGATTGGATCACTTACCATATTCTTTTATGATTCCACTGGATTTCACAGTCACTCCCCAAATGCGTCCCTGTTCTCATTTAAATTTTCAACAGCTCGTGCACAGAAAACATCTCAAAAGTCAGAGGGATTTTGGTTTGATCGTGATTGCTTTTACACGAACGTGATTACAGATTTAAAATTTATCTGTACCACACAGGTAGTAATTTGGCTGAAAATTTGAGGTCTATATCATCACATAGTTTATTAGGAATGCACAACGTTACTGCGCTCGAAGAAATTCCTTCCTATCACAAAGTATTCTATTTGAACATGGCGAAACAAATGTCATAGCATATTTCACAATTTAAATGTTTACTGCCGACCCAGGTTTCGACTGCACAGCAATCATTATCAATGTGCAGTCAAAACTTTGATCGAAAATAAACATTGAAAGTGTGAAATATACTAATAAATTCTTTCGTCACATCTGTGAATATGTTTCAAAAAGTTACGCCTTAAAACATTGATATTATTCGTGAAGAAATAAGGAGTAAGGAAATCTTTTTTAGCAATGCTTGAATATGAGCTGAGATCATTGTTATTTATACGCCAATACTAAATAATATGGTTCAGTACCCCAATGGCATAAAGTTAAAATATTGAAAATTGTACTAACACACATTAGTTAAATATGCATCGTTTAATTTTGTTCTGTTTGGTGACACCAACCAGTTATTTGTGAACTTAAAATGATGGCAACCCCAAAATAGGTTTTTTCCTTTTCGGGGTGCCTTAAGATCCACAAGAAACTTGTATTCATTAATTCAAATGTTTAAACTTGCTTAATTGTGGACTAAAAATATCATTATATTATCATAATTATATCTGCTTACATTTTTGTATCAACTGGCAAATATTCTTACCATATCCTTTTTAATAAATTGTTGAAAAATTGCTCTCGTAATCAACTTCAACCCCTTCACAACCTTCCAACACCTGACACTGACTTCTTTGACCAGCATAAATAAGGATAAGGGGTTATTATGAAAGATCGTAACGTCTTCCGGCAGGCCCTTGATGAAAAAGTTTGGTGTAAAGAAATAATAAAAAATCTGGAGCAAAATTTTTTTACGACGAACTTCATCAACAAATCTCGTTAAGCAGAGTCTTAATTGAAATATTCGACGCATGGGAATTCAAAGAAGCGGATTTTGTGTTCTGTTGCTTTCTAAAGGAGCTCGCTCTCTCTTTATGGCTTCTTCGGAAACCTTAGGCTTACGTGAACAATGGACACGGCTCAACAGAATCTTTTCGCTTAAAAGGTGATTTATTCCGGTTTCTACGAAAAGCTTTGATGAAGATCCGTGATAAAAAAAGTTTTGGAACGGAATTCATTGATTGGGTAGATTGAGAACCTGAGATTGAGTCCAAAGATATTTCACTTTTTTGGAGAAAATACAAACCGGCCGCATTATAGGTTATCCCTAAATACCCGTCAAAATAAACGAATCCTATGAAACTTGTAGAGTATTATGCTTACACGACTACAGTCCAATAACACCTGTTCTTAGCCATTCAAGCATTGGTAAAAAAGATTTCCATACTCCTCATTTCTTCACGAATAATATCAATGGCTGAAGGCGCAACATTTTGAAACATATTCACAGATGTGAGGACAGAATGTATTAGTATATTTCACACTTTTAATGCTTATTTTCGATCAAAGTTGTGACTGCACCATTGATAATGATTGCTGTGCAGTCGAAACCTGGGTCGGCAGTAAACATTCAAATTGTAAAATACGCTATGACATTTGTTTCGCCATCTCCTCATTTCTCCTCCTGATTCCTCCTCACTCTGAGAATTGAAAAGTGAAGTAGATTTATGGCAGAGGAAATAATGTGTAAGATGAAAGAAGAGACCGAGAATAACATGGGTGGATGTAGAAAAGTAACATTAGGATTAATTTAAGATTAAAAGGCCACTACTCCTCATTGTTATCTATGTCACATCATATCCCAATATGACTAACCTATCCCGTGGCAACCAATCTCCGAAACGAACCTCCTTTCCCACTTCCCATCCCTCCTGTTACGTCATTACACCTTATTTACCTTTGCTTTATGTGATTTCATCCCCAATCTCCACCTTTATTCCTCTCCATTTCTGGTCCGTAATAATGTATAATATCGCGATAATTGTGTGAATGAAAATTATATGGTATAGTAGATACGTAGATTGGTGTGTAATAGAAAAAAATACTGCAAATATAACAAAGTTTTGACATTTTGAGATCGATATAAAGTAGAGTAAAGCGCACACCGGGGAGAAGACGGTATAAACTAGATTTCGAATCTAAAAGGAATTGGCAAACTAACGGAAGAGGGAGTTAAACAACGGGGGAGGTGTTCATGTACTAGACACTCGTTGGCAAAACCGTATAGTGTTTAAACCATGATTACGCGTTTCACCTCCAGTTGGTTACATTATCTGTGCCTTCAGTGTTAACCCGTTATCACTACAACATCGCCAAAACTCAGTTGTTGTGCCGCCCTGATTATTTATAATATCGACGGATAAGTATTTTTCCTTGCTCATTATACAATTTGAGAGCAATATCTTGCTGAGAAAACGATAACATTTTTCTTAAATATTTTCCTCTAAGAGGAACAAAAGGTTCTGTTAGCTGAGTGAATATGATACATCGAACTTTCATGAGTATTTCAAGTTATCTTCGTCATAAATATTATTTTTCTGGATGCCTGACACTTGCCAAGGTAACCTGTAGGTCGCAGGCAAAGGCATACGTTATTTGGGGGTGGCAAAGGTTGGGAGTTGCCCGATATTTTAAAGGGAACATTTTTTCTTAATTTTACAAACTCGGAAATATAAAGTTTACAGGAGCATTTTACGTAACTCTACTTTTATTTCCTTCATAATTTTTAATAATTAAAGTGTTGACATAGGAAATTAAAGGGAAGATAGACAGTAATATCAAGCAAAATCAATATTTACCGCAGAAGGCATTAGAATCTACCTATCCACCCGAACGCCCACGAAATCTCTCTCAAGTCTCACCATCAAAATACAAAAGTTACCTTCATGGCGGAAGGACAATGCATAGAATTTAAGAGAAACTTGAGGATGCAATCAAGATGATTGCTAGCAAAAGATTCAGTGCAGCTTGAAATGGTTATGAGAAATGCCTAACGCTTTGCAATGGAACAGCTAATTGGCACAGGGTTTGTAAGGTGTTTCCCAAGTGTACGGAATTTAAGGGTCCGAGCATGTAACTAATGAGGTGATGTTGAAATAAAGGCCAATGCTAACGAGTTTTTAACGAAAAACGAAGGTAAACTAACTCCCAACAATTCCACAGTGTTAAGATGGTACAAATTTAACTCTTTTTTTGTGCTTGTAGTGGTTGGATTGCTAACATTCAAGTGTGAAATGATTTGTCAATAGATCAAGTTTCTCCAGAAAAATTTTTCCTTGCATAAAAAAGTTCATGAAAGGAGGACAAAAAGAGCCACAAAACTGTACCAGTTTACGGTCATTTTTACTATGCCTGCTCCGAAAGGGAACGGTGTGTTTGATATGTACGTATCCCTCCCTCAGGTAAGAGCATTATTTAAAGCCACTCAAGAAAAGTAAAGAGGATTGTGAATGGTAGCGTAAGAATTAAGGAGCTTTAGCTATAGAATATTAGATGTTTAATTTGAATTTAAAATAATAATCTAATCTGTAAGCAGAGTGAAAAAGCAACCAAGCCATCTCTCCACCCTGATATGCACAGAAACTTACTGAAGATGTATGTAAAATAGGAATCTTGTTCCGTTTCTATCTGGTCCGAGTTAGCACTGACGAAATTTAAAGGCCCCCCTCTATGCTAGGAAAGATCATTGTAAGATAAGAAACACTGAATTTTCACCCATTTATAATCGTAGTTAAACTAATTTATATTTCACCACTAGTTCCATGACTGAATTAGTCTCTGTATCATTTTTAACAATTTTGAATGCGCTTTTGGTACCACATTTAGAACAACTCCCGATACCACGTCAACTTATCCCTTTGGTTAAAAAAATGGAAATAAAAATGTAAAACTCCCAGAGTTGCTCCTGCAAATAAGGAATACAGTGAGAAAAAAATCTAATTCATCCACTTCAAAGTGAAAAATACCTCGCACACTGAAACGTTTCTTATTTTACCCAATGTTTTATGTTTCACGATATAACGTTTCATTTATTCGGAAAGGAAGTTTCCAGTAATCCTTCTCTTTTATGGAATGAGTCTTAAGCTATAAAGGAACACCTGTGGGCCCATTTTTTTATGATGCGCTTCGTAAAAGAGTGCAATATTTGATCATACATGGGAGCAGATGTCTTTGCTACCTCCTTCTGCGGAAGCTGGGGCTCTATTAACCTCTGACGCGGAGAAAGAAGACGCTTTTACCCGAAAAGAAATTTAGTTTTCTTTCTAAACGTTATTTAATTTTTCATCCTGGCTGAAAAATGCGAGAAAAATGAAATTATCGTTTTGTAAATTTAACTGAGGATTTCTGAGATACTTTCGTCTTTGACTTCTTATTCCGTTTTTAGAGCTATTTTTTCTTGTTTGAGAACTTGAGAAACATGTGCCTTGAGAACTTAGGAAACGTGAGAAGCATGTGTTAATAAGACCAGTAATTTCTTTATAAATCATTTATATTCCTAAGCACGAATACTTGGCCTAAAGATCGTCCATAATATATACAAATAAATTTAAAAAATATGTGAAATCAATAACTAATTGCATTGATGGAAGATGCCGTTTAGAAGCATTCGAGAAATATTTTCATTTCCAAGGCGGTGTCAAAGCGTATTTGTTCAGATGGATTTCCGTTGGAAAATAACGAGTTTCAAGACTTACTAAGACATAAAACGCGAAAATCATAGCCGGTTAATTTACACGATGATTTTTGTGATGACTAAAGGTGGTTTAAGGGTTGAGAAAATGTTCACAAAATGTCATTGCCGAATTGTCAAGGATTTCAAACTGTCAAGTGTAAATTAAGATGAGGTATGCAAGTTGTGCATTATTGGCTATCATGTTTTTCCATGATCTTGCTTAATTGCAGTTCATAAAGTAATAACATTAGCAATCCAGATAAACCCTAAAAACAAAATTAATGAATAGACCGAAATAATTGGTAACTATAACCTAAATGTGTGGGTAATTAGCATCAAATATTTCAAAATCGTGACATTAAAAGTGGCGTCACTATCAAGGGTAAGACAGTTAAGAACGTTTGGTTGAATTTAGCTGTATCAATGATTTGAAGAGTGAGTTCTTAATAAGCCCATGGTTGAAAAAAGTCTGGAACAAATACCGTCGTTTAGATATCTCGGAAGTGTTATTACATGGAATGAAAGTTGTACGGAAGAAATAAGAAGTAGAATATCACAGGGAAAGGCAGCCTTCAACAAAGACAATCAACCACTTTGATCCAAAAAAATCAACATGGGCTTAAGGAAAATATTTGCTAAATGTTTAATGTGGAGAAGTGTGCTTTATGGAGCCAAAACATGGACGGTCAGGAGAAAAGAGGAGAAATATCTAAGAGGGTTTTGAAATGTGGCCATGGAGAAGAATTTGAAAGATTGAAATGGAGTGATAAAGTGAGAAACAAGGAAATGCTGGCAAGGATGAATGAGAAAAGGAATATTTCGAGATAAATAAGAAAGAGGAAGGCGAACTGAATGGAAAACGTCCTGAGGAAAGATTGCCTGCTGAAGAGAATATTTCAAGGAAAGATCGATGAAAGAGAGAGAGGAAGGAAAAAAAAATAATACGTTGACGAATATTGTGAATAAAAGGAGTTACGAAGAGCTGAGGGAGGCAGCACATGATAGACGAGCACTGAGGGAGCAGTTCAATTTAAAACTGGCCTGAGGACAAATTCACCTCAGGAGAAGTAGCGTAATATGTAATTGATAACGAATGAGTGGTTAGGGGGAATAATTTTTTTCTTGTGTGATTGGTCCATGGCTTAGTATCTATTATAGACGCAAATTTACAATAGAGAGTAAATGTGGTGGATTGAACTCTTAAGAGAAGGAATGATTCTTCATCTTAAAAACGGGAAGGCGAGCTTATGGGTCATTTATAATTGTTACCGAAGCAAAAAAGATATTCATAAGTAGGGAAGTATGAAGGATTTTATTGAAACAGTGTTAATTTAAAAGGCTCATCAAGCTGTTTTAATGATGCCTAGTTAGAAAAACAGCGTGATTAATAAATACGGTAAACGCGCAAATTATTACGACTTGATTACGCTGTCGGTACGAAAGAAACGTATGATGGCAATGAAATATTTATGAGTTCAGAGACTAGAAGTAATGGGTCTTGGTTTATAAGAAGATTGCACATTTACCAAAGGAAGCAAAGGGATTAAAATAAATGAAAAACGGAAAATATAAGAATAAAATAGAGAGGTCAAATAAAAGACGCAACTAAATAAAGTCGTGAAAATATATAATTTTGGCAAAGTAAGCATTTTTTTGGGTTTTCATTTCGTTATTCAGTGGCTTACGCAAAATGGCTATAAATGTATGGTTAATTACTTTGCATGTGTAAAAATGGGGTTAATACTAACGCTTGTTTTAAATAACAGACAACCTAGTGCGATAAGCTTACCTCTCAGATAACAACGAGTTGATCATGAGGCTACATCGTTTACCTTACTAACGGCGATTAGCGGTAAAAATATACTTTGGTTAGTAATAGCCTTAAAAGTGTGAAGTGCATGGAACTGAAGCCCAGACTAGAGTGGTGAAAAATCAGGTGAGAAAATCAACTTGAAATTTTCAGAATATAAATAATAGACCATTGCCAAGGGAGGCCTGTATCTCAAATGGGACTATTTACTCTCGATGCATAAGTCAACCACCGGGTAGTCGGTGAGATAGAGAGTACATTGTTATGAAACATAATATCTGTATTGGAAATTCGTAAGCAAATGGAGATGTAGCAATCCTTCATATATCCGAAATCTAAGTAACAGCCGCCGTCCTGGTTGTAAGATAAAATCTCAAATTGGTTCATTTTGACAAGCTAACTAAGTGGTTTACGGTGATGATAAGCTCGGACGATGACGTATATAACTCAGCCGTTTCTCAAAATCTTCATTTGGTGTTTCAATCCTAAGATTGGTTGATTGCAGCCCTCCACTTCAGCCCTCAAATGCTAGTTCCCTTAACTCCTAGTATCTCTTCCTATGTACTTTACTCTTTATTTGATCCATAAACCTATTCCTGGGTCATCCTCTGGGGACTTTTATCTCTATTTTACCTTCAATTATGTTCTTCAGAAACCCATCGTGTCTCAGGGTGTCTTAAATCCATCTAGATCTTTTTTTCTGTATGATGCTCCATGTAGAGCTTTCCCCTTCAACTCTCCCACACACTTCATCATTTCTTATTTTTTCCGTCCATTTTATCTTCAGCATTCTCCTCCAGCACCAGGTGTCGAAGGCGTCTAGTCTGTTCTGGTCAGCTTTCTAATGGTCAATGATTCCAATCCACAGATTGCTACGCTCCTAGAGAATGTTTTCACGTACTGTTTCCTATTTTGTAGTACTGTCATCTTTAAGCTAAGTAGTTGTATTTTTCCCATGAACACCTTCTTAGCTTGGGCTATTCTCCTCTTTATTTCTCTTGTACCTCTTCTGTCCTACGTGATGGTACTTCCTAGATAGGTGAAGGAATTCACTTGCTCTAATTTCCTTCCTCTCAGAGTGACTTCTGCATTCAGCTTCTCTCTTCCGCATACTAGGATTTAGTCTTCGTCTTACTTATCTTCATGTTTTATCCTTGGATAACTTGGTCCATGAAGTTTAGTGACCTTTGAAGATGCTCACGATTTCCAGCTATGACTGTGATATCATCTACGAAGAGGAGCATGTCTATTTCTTCTCCGTTTATCTTTATTCCACTCAGTCCTTTTTCTTGCCCTTCTCGTATGGCCTCCCATAGAATTAAATAATAATTTGTGCATAATGCATACTTCTGATTTAGAATTTAAACGATTAATATTTTTTAGTAAAAATGAATTGGATGGGTTTATATGATTACTTGATCACATATTAGTTGCTAGGATTTTAGTCTTCATCTTGTACATTTCTCATGTTACTAATATAAAAAAAAACGATTTTTCGTATCATAACAAAACTTAGGATAAATCAAAACTGATCAATCTACGGCCATGGTGAATTTTTCACAAAAATTGCCCACATCCGAATCGGAAAAAAGTCAGCGCTTCTTTCATTTCAGTCAGTGTTAAAACCAACGTCCCTTCTTTGCAAACTTAAGATCATTTCATAATCACGCTGGCTCTTCTGATTCTATGGAAAAAATTGTTTTTTTTCCATAATTTCCACCGACGAGGTGTGAAAGCGATGGGGATCCCCCTCATCTCTCTGCCTCGACCACTCACTTGAACTGCACCAGCACAAACTGTCTGAACGGACTTCCGGCGAACGACACTAAACACAGAAAAACAAAAAAAATGAACACACTTATAGAGCTTCTTAATATTTCGGTGCCACTAGCACCTTGTTCGCAAGAGCGTAGAAGAGTCTTCTACGCTCTTGCGAACAAGGTGCTAGTGGCACTGAAATATTAAGAAACTCTGTGTTCATTTTTTTTTGTTTTTCTGTGTTTAGCGTCTGCCTTTCTCTGGCAAACTGTTTATATATATATATATATATTCCTCTCTCTTTACTCTTCACTCTTCCTTCTCCCCCTGTAAATTCATCCCCCTATCCATATCTCACCCTCATTTCCGCCACTCATGCGTCTTTTGTCTCACTCGGAAATCACTTCTCCTTTCCGGCAGGCGACACTCTTCACATCGCCCTCTGCTGGGAACTTTCGTCCCTTTTTCTCTTTATTTTTTCTTCCTCTCTCTTGTCCCCTTCCGCGGCTTCCGTGTGCTTTAATGCTTTCTGAAAAACCTTTTCCTCATCCCGACCGACTGACTGGAGAAGTTTGCTGGTTGTTTTGTCGAGCGTCACGGGAACAAATACGATATGAACGACGGCCCCTTGGCAACGTGAATACATAAAACACGGATTTGTACTGCAGCAAATTAAATTAATAATGGAGGAAATATTATGAACAGCAAAAATTTGATTTCTTTATAGTAACAAATTCTATAATATACAGAGAGCAATAACTGTGTATATGCACGTGCTATGCAATTATTTCATGGAAACCTGGTTATTCGATATGTTCGCGAAAATTGGCATTGAAGGGTATAATGGTGCGAGTACATACTTTATTAGATTAATTAATAGATTATCTGAATAATGTAATGAATGTTGCATGGAACAAATCAACTGGTAGAGGTCCCATATCCGCGATAAACCAGTTTTCTGGAGAAAAATGAGGACCAAAATTCCCAAAATAAATGTAATACGGCTACTTAGGTTACTATCTTTTGGATCCGAACACACTCATTAATGTTATAAATAACTTTTTGAAATCTATGATCGATCCTAATTTTTTTAAATGAAAATTTTTTCAAGTTTATCTTTCGAAAGAGCCATTTAGAAAGAGCTATTTAAGCCATAAATGAGATTTATTTGTTCATGATTAATTTAATAAAAAGGTAGAGAAGTAGTGGTAATTTAGACACCTACTTTTCCATTTGGCATTAAAAATGGTTAACACGTACACTGTACCAAGCAAAGCTCATTCCGATGGTACAATACATTAACTTTCCTTCAAATAGTGCACTTCTGGGTTTATTGATTTAGGTTTTACTTTCAATAATTATCTGACATGGTAGGATTACATTAAGAAATATCTAAGGAAATTAAATATAAATCATCTAATTGGAACCATTAGAAATGTACTCCTCTTGAAGTTAACACATTATTACTTTCAACATTAATATTTATACGCATCGACAATTGTTCTCTGGTTTTAAATGACCAGCCTGATTCAGTAAAAGCTAAGTTGCAATAAGTTCAAATTTCTAGCTAAAGTTAAAATTAGGATTACACGATCGGTATCATATCTCACATTTCAAGCATGGATAGATGCAGTTCACTGTTGAATATTGACGATTATAATTATAGTGACTGCTTTTGAACCAGCTAACCATAATAAAGAAATAAAGTAACTAACTAAATCGTACCCAATTCAAGCAAAGTCATTGGAAGATGGAATTAATGTGTATTTTATTTTCCTTGTCATCTGGCTCTTACTCAAAGAAATTCACGTGTAGTAGCCTATTCCAAAATGCTGAGCACTAAGCAAATTATTTAAGTAAAACATTACCTCACGGGAGAATTTATAAAAAGTATCCAATAATAATTACTTAAATTCGTCATAATAATTTTTAGTCCAATATCAAATAGCTTACTTTATTTGATTACTGTCTATGGGTTAGATAAACATTTCTTTTTTATAATTTATTGTATTGAAATAGGAAATAGAGTGACTTAATGGTTTACATATACTGAGAAAACTTCCCTTCATTACGTGATAATTTGCATTACATTCGCATTCCAATGTTACAGTACAATTATTTAAAATGTTACGTAACGGTGAAGTTCACCACTTAGCAAGCCAATTAGAACCATATTCAATATCTACGAAAGTTAAAGTGAACATAGATAACAACAAGATACTTGAACATGTAGTCACTCATCTATTTCACTCTCAGCCAACTATTAGACAAATATATTGGAATAATATCCAAAGGAGATCTACAGCCAGGTATTTACAGAAATATTAGCACAAAAGTTGAGGCTTAAGCAATTTACCTACCATTGAGCTTATGAATATCGAACAGCGAAAAAGCAAACAACAACTACAAATATTAAATTAATATGTAAACAAAGAAATATTAAATTAAAACAAATACACCATTTATGTACCAATTTTTCAAATAATAAATAATACATTAAATGCACGAGGTATACCCAGAAGGAAAGTTCCGGCTGGCAGGTCAAAGAAAACAAGTATATATGAATTAGGAAACAAAATTATTTTGAAAACATTTTCAGGCCTTGAACTGTCATTATGCTCAACACCCAATATTTTGAAGGCGCTAGTCATAGCGTGGCACCAGCTTTTGTAATCCCTCTTCATAAAAAGGTGTCGTCTGTGATGTCAACCTAGTAACAACATGCTCTTTGATCTGGTCATCATTGTTTAAACTCTTGCCACCAATGCTGAATTTCAGGTGCAAAAAAAGACGGAAGTCATTGGAAGCGAGGTCCAAGCTGTATGAATGGTGGTCGAATTTTTCCCAACCTAAGTTCTGTGAAAGTTGATTTGTCACACGCACAGTGTGAGGGCGGGCATTGCCATGAATCATTACAATATCCCTGGTTTTATTTTAGGTTTTATTCGCCATTTCAAACAAGCACCACGAGGCGCACACAACAATCAGCTAACTAATAATGGCGTCAACTCCTTCTCAATCGGTTAGAACAAGCACCGCGCATGCGCGAAACTGCGATCGCGTTGCTATGCTGGTCGAAAATACAAACGGAATTTACTTTCTGGATGTACCTCGTAATTTCCTCTAAAAGACATTTATCATGGGTGATCATATGGGATTTAGTTCTAATATTTCTACTATTAGTTAATTTATTACTGCGTTGTTTCTCATTTCAAATGAGTATTTTTCTCTCAAAGTCACTTTAAGGAATTTTTTACTACTTTCTTCATAAAATCATCAGTCAACCTTCTAATTCTCAGTATAATTCTGTACAGCACATATCTATAAAACCTATACTGCGTAATCAAAATCTGAGATTCTGCAAGAAATCACTATATAATTATCAATAATTGCAAAATATGTTTAGCAATTGGTAGGTACTTAAATTTCAGCTATGACGTGAGACATCCAAAGGAGGTTAATCCTTGGAAAATCGACAGAACTGAGGAAAATCCTTTTGAACCCCTTTCACATCCAACTTGCTCAACTTCCTCTCATCTCTCATTGATAATACATGAGCAAAGACCTTTCGCAAAGTCATAGACTGCAAGAGGCCGCAAAGCCGCGCGAAGTCTTCCTCAATACTAGGATATTCCCTCGAGACGCGTCGCGACTGTGTACGATAAAATCCAGAGACAGACAAGACCTCGTGCAGCAGATGGTGAGAAATCGCGGATGCCCCCGGCACTGTGTTGCAAAACGTGAAGGCGTGACAGGACTTAAACGAACGAAAGCCCTGCGATTCAAGGAGTGCATTTGTAATGGGAATCAGGGGGGAATCCCATTAGATGAAGAAGAGAAATCAAGAAATTATACGTTAGAACAATGAAAGTAGGTAATGGATTACAGGAGCATTATCATGGGTAGAAAATTATTGGATCATTTGCGACAGAGGGACAAAAGAAATAAATTGAGAAGTACAAAGAAAGGCAGCAAGGTATGTAATGGGGATGCATAAGACGACTGAGAGTGTCTCAAAAATACTGTAAGTGCTGGGATGGGACTCTCTAGGACGGAGAACAAACATAAATAAACTTTGTGCACTGTTTCGCACACTTGACGGGGAGAAAGTGTGGAAGGAACTGCGACAGAAGGTTGAAAACCCGAACTAAATTGGTAGGAATGATCAATACCAGGTGAAACGTCGGTCACAAGGGGAAAACGTGAAAAAGTTTAAATTCCTCAACAGATCGATTGTAGATTGGAGAAGTCTTCCTGCAGAACTGTCCTTTCCTGGTAATGTACATGCTTTTATGAATAGATGCAGAAAATTTATTTTGGACGACTTATTCTTGTTAATTATTTCTATTGATGTCTGATTTTAAGTTTACGTTTTGGCGATTGGCTAACCGTCTGCTTTAAATTATTTTGCTGATACCACCTGGTAACTAGTCAAATTGTAACTCTTATTTCTAATAAAAGTAATTATAATAATAGTATAAACTTTCGTAAAAATAAGATTCTAGATTTGTGATTCCAGATTATGTATTTCACTCATAGCAAACGTTTCACCAAATATTTTGGCAAAATCCGCACTTTGAAACAAGAAAAAGAATATTTTCAAAGGCATAAAAAATAAAAAAATTGCAGCCCAAGGACTTTACCTGCCATTGAGATTACCAACATTGTAACATCAACAAAGTAAATGATAACTAAGCAATTAACAAACATGCAATCAGCTACGGTTGACAAAATTCAAATTAACACATATACACCTGTTACAAATTTTGCAAAAAAAGTACAAAATATACAGGAATATTTCTCTCGTACAAACGAAAGTCCTGTGGCCTAAATCCATCCATTTTTTCCATCAATTACTACAAACAATGAAGGAGGAGGACTTAGAGTAATATTACTTATTTCCGTCAGGGTGACTACCGATAACTTTAGCATGAAGTTAAGAGACCAATATTTTACTCACAAAACCAATATGAAAACTAAGTTAACATTACTTTTGATTCTACTTGTATATAATTAGCGAAGCATAATTTATATTAATGGGCTATCCGAATTTATTGGCTAGGAGAGAAATACATAAATCACCACAATTCAAGAATTTTGATCTTTTACGTATAATAACTAGTTGAGAAAGTTACAATTGATTGATAGAAACTTTTAACCCCAAAAATGAGATAAGACAAGATCACCATGCTTCATAACATTGGCTATTATGGAGAAATCCTCAGTTTCTCGACCGTTTTTTATATGATTCTTCATTCTATTCATTCTTTGCATTGGAAAATAACCACATTAATGAATGTAAATTATACCTGTCTAGACACAATGATAGGTCCTTCTCTTCCGACGCCTCGCTTGGCAGACGACTTCAAGATTTCTGATACCTTGCCGTGGAAAATTCCGCGGAAAAAGATACTTTAACTACTTTATTTATGATCTAATTGTAAATAGGCTCCAATGTATTGCTTTATAAGATTCGTGATTGAAATATCTAGTTTATTAGGAAAACATATTTTTTCAATGGTCTCTAAGCATCAAAATAGAGTCATGTAAGAACGAAGGCTTTCGCGGTGCTCTGCGTTAATCTCCTTCATTTTTCAGGATCTACCGCGTCTTTTGTTGGATAGTGACAACAGTTTCGCTGACACTACCGCAAGCGTCTTCAGGTCAAAGATGCCGGTTCATGTCTCAAGCGGAATGGTTGCGCCGGAGGACGGAGTTGCGACAGCTTTACCGTCCCGGTGAGAGGAACTCACCACAACCGGTTTGGTAGCAAATAGGTGCATGTCGGGGGATTTTAATTTGGAGTTTGATGTGTGGTTTGTGTGAAATTTGAAAGTAAACATTATTTTTGATATATTGAATAAACAAAACTAACCTAAGGGGGGATTTATAAAAGGGGCATGGATACAATTTTAAGAACAAATTTTAAGCACAAAGCAAGTTTATGTATATATTTTTTATTATTTTTTTCCAATTAATTTATTTTTTTTGTTCATTTTTGTATGGAGTATAATATTTTTATGTTTTTTGTTCTCCATTTATATCATTTTTTTGTTTTACATATTTTCTCTTTTTTTGCTATTATTATTTTTAAGTTATTATTCTCTTTTTTATAATAAAATGTATTGTATACATACATTTTTTTCCAGTAAATGATATATGTTTGTATTACAGATTGGCACACTTAACCTACAAGAAACATAAGGCATAGGAAAGACTCATAGAAGAGTGATATGTTGAGGCAGTGTATATGTGGTGAGGTTAATTGGGTAATTCCAAATATTACAGAGAAGGGGATTGTTAGTTTTCTTAAGACGGAATTTAAATTTAGTGACTATAGCTTGAATATATGATTTGATGGTTGGCAGGGAGTGGTAGCGACGTAATGAGTTTGGCACTCATAATATAGGACCTATTTCCCACCAATTTTGGGTGCTGCTCTCTCATTGATCATTTTTAGGAGTATATTCTTGATACCATCTTTAACTAGTACACGCGGTAGATCCCGAAAAATGAAGGAGATCAAAATAGTCCATAGCCAGACTTAATTTATCGGTTTCAGTGTGGAAGGCACACTGAAATTTTAGTTGTGTGAGATAACTAAAGTGGACGAAGAGAAATTCTTCGGTAAAACTGAATCTCAAGGGGCCTAAATACTTCCATATTTTCTATCACATACTTCGCCACATGAGGAATGATGTCTTAATGTAATAATCACATTTTCATCGGGCACTGCCGTCTCACGGATATTTAAGCGTAAAAGTAGAAAGCCGGACGCCGAAAATATAATCTAAAACTTAATTCAAAGAATTCGGTAATTCTTTGAATTAAGTTTTGAAAAGAATTGGGTAATTCTGCGCAAGTTATACTTTATAAGACAAGCAAACAATCCCCAATAGGAAAAAAAACCATCCGACTTTACGGAATTTGTACTAAATATTGCCTAAAGAACAACCAGGGAGGGAACCATACCCTCGATATCGCCTAAAAAAACAACTTCTCTTTCGATGCCGTCTCAATGAAAAACAATTCACAGGTAAGCTGGGCGCCACGATAGTCCGATTGCTAAAACATTTATGTTGATCCTCGAGGGATCTGGGTTTGACGCAATGTTCTTAGTCCAGTCCTGAAGGAGGACGCTGAAGATCAATTGGACAGTTAAAATTAGAAATGAAGAAGTATGCAGACGAGTACATCTACATTATACCCTGCGAGCCTCCGCATGTGCATATGGCAGGGGGAGTTAGGTCACCACCCGTGTAAATATGTATGAGTTATTTGGAGATGATATGGTGACCTGTATTATAGGAGTGTATTTAGTGGAGCTCAGTTTTAATTGTGGTCCCTTATTGTGCGCGGAAAGAACGAGTATTTGTACCAATCTGCTCAGCAGTGTCAGCAGTGTGTGCAGTTCAGCAGCATTTTATCGCCTCTGTCAGACCTTGAGATGTAGTGAGTCGTCATGATAATATTCTCTGTGTCGCTCTGAAACACACCAGTTATGAATTTCTCAAGCAACCGAAGCCTAGCGTGTAGACTCCGAGTCTGTAGGGACTCTTAAACCATCTTACAGTTGTGAAACACCATATTCGTAGCATTTTTTAACGAAGTTCGTAGCAGTTGTTAACGAAGCTTTTCTATATATTTTATTAATTTTTTTGGTTAAATCCGCATTAACAGGGTCTCAAATGCTAGAGGCATATTTAAGGTGTGGCCTAACCAGAGCAAAGTATCATCTCTTTTTGGCTTTTTCATCCGGGGACCTTCCTATTTTACGTTTAAGAAATCATAGTTTCTTTAATGCTGTGCCATATATGTTTTGTATGTGAAATCCCCACGATTTATCAGAATCTTAGTTAATTCCAAGATATTTTACTGTATCTGAAGATTTTATGTTTACTCCACCCACAGTATAGGTATGAGAGTGGAAGAGGGAAGGGCCATACTACGACACCAAACAGAGAGTACCAGATATATTGGGCACACCCTTAAGTAGGGAACATTAATTAAAGGTGAAATAGAGGGAAAAGTCCTTAGAGGAGGAGTAATGGGTAAAAAAGGACAAATGAAGAGCAAAGAACAACGCAAACTACAAGGACATAAGCAAAATAAAATTTGTTAGGAAATAATGGAGGACAGCAGTCAAACAATCTTAGGATAGAACGAACAATTCTAATGAAACAGAATTCACACCAAAGCGATACTAACCACATGATTGAGAATACAAAATTATGCTTCAATGCTGGAAACTGTTACGTCCGTTTCCCATGTGCGAGCATGATCTACATATCCGCTAACTTTTCCAGAAAATAAATAACCAGAACCTAATAAAGTGTTTATTCGATAAAGATCATAAAAATGCCTTTAGCACTTTTATTGTAAAGTTGTCCAGGATATTGCTGCCATGCTGGATACTAAAATAGCATGTTTTCTTTACTTTAGGGTCCTAAGAGACCGCTATCAAGCTTAAACATCGTTGGTTTTTGTAAGTTTATTTTTGTTTAATGTTTTTCGCTGAACATGTCCAGCCAAATTAAATAGCAATTTGTGATTTTAGTTATTTTTGCAAATAATAGTAAACTTTTAAAAGTATTCTACGGGTAAAGGTAGGCTTTTTTGAATGTCAGAGAATCTTCTCCCGGTTTTCTACAATTTTAGCGGCCTATCTCACACTATTGTATCCTTTTTCTCCTCAGTATACGATCTGCCCTTCTTCATCCACATCCATGAAACCTAGTTTCTAATAGTAGACCTATACGCGGTTAAATCATTAATATTTGTTAGCAGTACACTCTTCATCAACGATTGGTAATTAGTAATAGATATTTGAAAATATAACAATTTAGTATCATTTTAACTGCGGATTTGTTTCGAAATTTTTTCAGTAGTAATTCAAGTTGAAAAATGCCCGAAACCGGTGTTTATTTTCGGGCAAATAATTTTTTTCCTTCTTTTGACGCGGAAACTAGTCTACACCTCTTGTTATTTTTTCAACCTTTGTCGTTTATCAGAAAATAAAACTATGGTGGGAATAAAATTTAGAATTGACCTTGAGATTTTGGAACAAAAAGGTGATAAACGAGAACGAATAAATATAAGAGAGGATGAATAAAAAGGGTCTCTCACGAAAACTGCACCTCTAGCCCATCAAAATGCAGCCAAACCGTAGGACCGCGCACACTGCTAAGGAAGGTGGGGCACTTGACGTAATCAGATACATTTCCGCCGGTTGAGTACGGTCCCTTCCAACACTCCTCCACCTCTTCCCTCGCAGGTGAGAACGCAAAACAGCGGAAGACTCCATCTCACTCTCTCCAGGGCTAGTTTACGGCGTCCCTGCAGGGTCCAGTCGCTCATCACATTTGGCCGTCAAAGGACTTCTCGCGTCCGACGAAACGCCGTTCCTTTCTCGACTTTCTGGCTTTGACGACCTCTTCGCCGAAACACCTGACGGCAGTGCGTATTTTCACCCACGATAATAGACGACTTATTCTACTTTATGTATTTTTTTATTTCGATCGCCTGTATCTGGAGCGACATGGACGGTGACACCTTTGGAAAGGCTGAAAATTACGATGGGGCATTTTCAGAGCGTCCAGCGAACGGATAGCACAGAAATTGTGTTGCGAAAATTTGATTCTCGCTGGGTTACGGCATTAAAGGAGATGCTTCAGAGAGTTCCGACGGGACCCAGAACACGCTTTTGAGGTAAAGGTGACACCAAGTACGTTTTGTTCGTTTACTTTATCAACGACCATTGTGATTTACTCAATGTGACATCACACATAGAGGAATAAAGGCTGGGACACAATCAACGTGTACGTGTAACGTGAGCTGTTAACGGGAATACGCGAACAGATGGCTGACGGGAAAGTATAGCGAACGGACACAATCAACGTGTACGGGGAGTACGTGTACGCGAGAGATGGGCAACTTTCATCTCTTCCCGTGTCCCGTACACGGAAAACCAATCAGAATAGTCCTGAGAATCCGGGAATGGGAGCCATCTGTCGGCAGATTCATCCAATTGCTGAAGATAGCTCTTGGTGAAGACAACTATTTACTTTCACACTTGTTTACACCTGATCTCTTAGCTGCGCCTGCGTTAGTCAACTGTTACTCAGGGCCGCGTTAACGTCGATTGTGTCCGCTGACTTGCGTTCCCCGTCTCCCGTTGTCCCGTTAACGTCTCGCGTCACACGTACACGTTGATTGTGTCCCTGCCTTAAGACCACGAATACAAGATTAGAAAAGTTGGATTTACTAATGAAGTATTGACCAAACAAAATTCCTTTCCCATCTAGGCATATTCACACACTTGTACGGTGGTTATACCAGAACTCCTATACGCGGCACAGAAAATATCTAGAAAGGGACTTTCGGAAATAGAAGAAAATGGAAGAAGACCCAGGGATCCAAAAAAGTACTAGTTGACGAGTATCAATTCCATATGGCATTAAATGAAGAGTTGAACGAAAATTTTGAAAATACCTTCACAAAAATTAAGATAAGGTAAATGGTTTATATGAAAACCTTAGAAAAATGGAACCAGAAAGTTAGCCAACAAGATCCTTACCTTCCAGGAGTATAGGAAGACGCAAGCTCCAAGGGTGAAAAAATTTCATAAAGATCTACGAATTTAGAATGACAATACCAACCATGCATACCAACCATTCATAGAGTTTTTTATTGATACAACTAGATTCAATGGTACTGCGTCATCTTTAGGTGCGAGATACCTGAAGATGTAAAGTAAGGTATCTGAAAATGACGCAGTAGCGTTGAAACGAGTTGAACCAATAAAAAACTCTGTGGATTGAAGTGTAGTTGGTATTGTCGTTATTAATTCAATAATGATCTTCCACAAGGTTGCGACTAAAAGGATTGCCATTATTAATTTTTATTGGTATTGCCATTATTAATTCAATAATGGACTTTCACAAGGTTACGCTTGAAAGGATTGAATTCAAGATCTACGAAAATTTGGGGAACAAGGAAGAAGATAGAGGAAACAGGATAATATTCAGAAAAAAAGATCTTTCCAAGAAGAAATCAAGAAGGACCAAGAATCATCAAAAGGGTGTTCTCGGAAGAACAGGCAAGAGTGGGTTAGAGAATGAAAGAATATTGGCGAAAGAGAAAGGAAAAGAAACCGAAAAATGAAGAAAGTTGTGTAATCGTAGCTTATAGATAGATCAAACAAAATGAAATAAAATAAATTATTTCTAAAACCGACATAGCGTCGTCTAGCCAGTCATGAAATACGACGGGCCAGAGGTTAAGATAGGAGATAGGTCGTAGATCAAAAAATCTCAGAAAACTTTATTTGCAGAAACTAATTATTGGAGTATATTCAGAGGCTAAATCTAATCTGATCTTTCAAAATGATGAAAAAAATATCATTTGTCTCACATAAGAGAATCAAAAGGGATATATTGACGCCTCTGTGAAGTTTTATCTGCCAGATAAAAAGAACTTCAGAGAAAAGTCTGAGAATGAGAGCCTCGTGATAATAATAGTGGAAGAAAAGGAGAAAAATTCGGAGCATAGAAACTGATAGTCCAGGATCTCGTCCTACAGTGAACTAAAAAAGAGTGCCAATTATCACATACGCAAGCGCTTTCCCTCTGAGTACTCGTTTATGTACGATTATTGTAGATTGAGCGATCAAACAATTCCAATAAAATAGTTAAATTTGACCTCAGTATGAAAGAAAAGATCTCTCTGGTGATTACATAAAGAAACCGCTGATTACACAAGCATGTGGTATGTTTGCCGAAAAACTAGAAGTATTTTCAACATGATATCATTCGGATTTGCGCTTCAATTAGGCTACGTTACTATGAACAATAAATTATAAAAATAATGAAAAAATGTCCTTTCTACATCTACACAGTACCATGCGAGCCGCCGCAAGGGTAAAGATACAGTGTTTGTTAGGACACCAGCCGTGGAGAGTTATAAAAAAAGAGGTTTATGGACGTGAAATATTGAGGTCTATTGTGGGAGTGTTTTAAGTGGAGCTCCATTTTTATTAGAGTAACTTATTGCGCGTAGAAAGAACGAATTTTCGTATCTCTGTACGGCAATATGTCTCCCTTATTTTACCCCAACCGTCAGACAACTAGATATGTAGTGTGGCGTCAAAATCATATTCTACCTGTTGTGCTGAAACACACATTTTCTGATTTTCTCAAGCAAATTAAGTGTAGCGTGCAGCCTCCGAGTCTCTTTGGGCTCCCAACTTAATAGCTCTAAGTCACAATTTACACGTTCCAGTTTTCCTTTCCATTCCTGTCCTATGACGCGTCCTGCGCATGCGCTCTAATCTATTCCGGGTGGCGAGACTACTCGACCAAACGTGAAAGCTGACAGGAAAGGATTAGCCGGGCTTCCTATTCTGCTGCGGACTGGAAATCGCTGATTGGCTGAAAGCTGCGCTTTTCGTGCCATATATTGAATGAATTCCAAATGCGTGTACCCACCTTGTAAACGCGGACACGGCGTTTCCTTGAATGTGACGTCATCGATTGGCGACAGGAATGGAAAGGAAACTGTAACGTGTAAATAGTGACTAAGGAAAGTCTTTGAAAGTATACTCAGGTAACTCGATTACTACATTTACCAATCGATGTCCGATCGGTCTAACCGGATCAGCTCGGTGTGGTAAACGCAACGGGCTAATGAGATCGATCTAAGAAGCGGAACGACTCAGTCCCGCTTTCTTAGCCAGTCTGAGATTTCAGATCGATCTGAACCTGCAGGTTTGTGGCGCTCCTCTTTATTCTTTTGATTTTAATTGGGAAACAACATAAAATCGTCATTATTCATGGCATGTGTAGTATCCAGTTGTAACAAGAATGCAGAAATGGCAAGTGTTGACATGACTGAGTTGATGATATCGTAGTGCATCGAAATCTACCTCCAATTAGGCAAGTTTGTTCACTCGTAATGCGACTGAAAATTTCTAACTCTGCTTAACATTTCTTTACACACTGGGTCAATCATGCTTGAACATGCTTCAACCATCGATATTTTTATCCTGTGTTGATAAACCAGGAGATCTGAGTCGGATTGCTTATGATTTTTAGGCTGGCCCTGGTTCAGATCGATCTGAGGTCGATTGGTAACCGTAGTGGATGAGATCAGAGCCAGGATATTCTTCAGAGAGTTTTTGAGGAGGATTACTTAAACATTTATACAGAAGAAAATTCAAGAACCCCAGAAACGAAGGAGAGGCAACCCTCGACAAGACGTTAAGGAACCAAGCTAACAGGGAGTTAAAGAAGGCTAGGGAGGATTGGAAAGTTGCTGCGAGGAAGTAAACGAAAACATGAAGAAGAGAAACGAGGAAACAGCATACAAGCTAGTGAAGAAACACTGCGGAGAGAGGAAAACGAGAAGCAACGACATCAGAGATGCGAGCGGGAATATATTGATAGAGTATGAAGACATTTAGACTAGATGGAATCAATACATTGAAGAACTCTACCGAGGGTTGACGCCGCGGAAAGAAAAACTAGTGAATGTCGAGACCGAGGTTGATGAGGAAGATCCCTACTGAGGAGTGAATTTGATAGAGTAGTAGAAGATCTCAAGAGAAATAAAGCACCTGGAGAAGACAACATCAATGGAGAAATCATCAAAGTGCTCGGAGGTAAAGCCAAAGATAACCTGTATGAGATAATCAGAAATAGCTACCAAACCGGAATACTTCCAGAGGACTTTCAAAGGAGCGTAATGATTGCTATACCGAAGAAGACAAGGACTTAGAGATGTGAGGAACACTGAACTTTGTGTCCAGGGTCACATGCATCAAAAATACTAACACGCATAATTGGCTGAAGAATGGAAAGGAAAATTGAAGACAACCTCTCGGAAAACCAGTTTGGATTTAGGAAGAACAGGGATACCTAGGAGGCCATACTCTGCTTGAGAGTAATCGTGGAGAAAACAATACATGTGAAAAACCATTGTAGGTCGTTTTCGTGGACCAGGAGAAAGCCTTCGACAACGTTGAGTGGAACAAGATGTTCAGACTGCTGAAAAAACTCGGAATGGATTAGGACGACCGAAGAATTATCTATCAACTATACAGGAAGCAAGTCATCACAATGTGAATGAGAGACGGAAGCCAGATAGAGGGCAAGCAAAAATTAACTAAAGAGTAAGACAAGGATGCAACCTCTCACCAATACTATTCAACATGTTGGTACTTGGAGAAGGCTATACGAGAAGCAAAAGAAACTGAACTGAGAGGAATACAAATAAACGGAGAATAAATAAACATGCTCCGCTTCGCAGATGATATGGCAATCACAGCTGAAAATCGCGATGATCTTCAAAGGTCACCAACATCATAGACAGAGTTATCCAAGAATACAACATGGAAATAAGAAAGGCGAAGACTAAAATTCGGGTATGCGGAAGAGAGAAGCTGAATGCAGAAGTCACCCAATGAAGAGAGAAATTGGAACAAGTGCATTCCTTCATCTATCTCGGAAGTACCATCAAGTGAGACAGAAGAAGTACAACGAATATCAAGCGGAGAATAGCACAAGTTAAGGAGGCGTTCATGGTAAAAAGACAGCTGCTGTGCTCAAAGAAGACAGGACTACAAACCATGAAACAGTATGTGGAAACCTTCGTGTGGAGCATAGCATTCTATGGATCGGAATCATGGACCATTGGAAAAGCGGACCAGAACAGACCAGAAGTCTTTGACACTTGGTGCTGGAGGAGGATACTGAAAATAAAATGGACTGAAAAAATAAGGAATGATGAAGAGTAAAGAAGAGTAGAAGAGGAAAGGACCATATGGAACATCATGCAGAAAAGAAGAAAAAGATGGATTGGATACACCACGAGACGCAAAGATTTTGTGAGGAATATAATCGAAGGTGAAATAAGGGGAGAAGTCCCCAGAGGAAGACCCGGAAATACGTTCTTGGACTAAATAAAAAGGAAAGTACATAGGAAGAGATACAAGCAGGTAAGGGAATAAGCATTAGATAGGGAAGTGTGGAGAGCTGCAGGCAACCAATCTTAGGATTTACCGACCAATGAGACTTAAACATATTCTATTAACTGGGCAAAGCTGGAACATTTTTTGAGGTTTTTAGGTCTCCTTTACAACCTCCATTTTTTTGTTAAGTTAAATTTGTATAGAGGAAATTTTATCCATTTACTAGTCGTTTCAATTTAAGCAATCCGATATCTAGAAGCTCAGAAAAAAAGAGTTAACTTTGGACAACCTTCAACTCAATGTGATGGAGAAATGGGGTGAAAATTGCTCACCAATGTTAAATCACAAAAATCCACCGAGGAATTCGCCTTTACCGGAACTCTGGTGCCAGACTACAGTTTGATGACGCAAATCTGCTCTATAAGCCTCAAAAAACTCATACCATAATTACTTTAATCAAATTCATGCTTTGTCCATATTGCCATAGTTAATACTTTCTATAAATATTTAAATCTTAAAATTAAATGCAAATACGACCACTTTCTTTTCTAGAGAAAATATTCGATCAATTAAAAAATAATGTTTTTCTCTCCAGTATACAATTTTCAACAATTGGCCTTTTGTTCACTTAATGTTAATAGAAGCTCGTACTATAACCTGAGCGTAATTAACGCCGCAGAAAGTCGCCTCACTAATGCATGCCTGAATGTCCTCGATGCGAGCCCTCTGAATATTTGCCATCATTAACAGGTTATCCGTCAATTGGATCACGTCAAGATCAATATCGCAACGAGCTGCACCAACACACGCGTCATGTCCAGGTTGCGACTGTAGATTCGTTCGAGACGGTTTGGCAATCAAAAAGCAGAGCGAGAGGAATATAGCCAAGCGGCGTAAAACGCATACCATACACAGGAAAGATGGTTACTCCAAGTAAAATCCTGAAATAATCCTTGAACTGAAAACTGCGTCAAAATCAAAGAATAAACACTCTCATTTTCAAAATTTTAAATCCAGAAGAACCCTATTGCTTAGGGAGCAATCATGTCTAAAATTTGCAGTGATTAATTCCCTGACTGAATTATTTACAGTAAAAAAATCTTCCTTACCATTGTCTTTCCTCCTCCGAAATTATGCAATAAGCCTTGAATTGAAAACTGCGTAAAAATTAAAGGATTTTTACTCTCATTTTTTACTTTAAATCCAGAAGAACCTTATTGTTGAGGGAATAATCATGTCTAAAATTTGCAGTGATTAATTGTTTGGCTGAATTATTTACAGTAGAATAATCTTTCTAATCTTTGTCTATCTTCCTCCTAGCAGATTTTATTGATTCCATAAGAAGTTATTTTTGTAGTAAAAAATATGTTAACTTTAAAGTCATCCACGAAATACCGCGCTGGCCACCACTATGGTGTGTGGTACCGGGAGAATCCGCACCAGGCATGAAGACCTCATCCCAGCTAAAATCCAAACCGCGCACTTTCCCCCAAATGCCAGGAGCAGGCCAAAAGCAGTCAGGATAACAATATGTGGTCAGACAAGAAACTGGGAGAGTGCAACGTGGACTAACATAGCAACTAACTAACTACGGCAACAGATAAATAGCTCTAAAAGGTACAAAATCATGCAAGAGCTATATCATGCCGAAAATTGCATGCAAGGTTAGTAGCTAACGATGATGTTAAGGTATTTAGCACAAGTGAAAAACCTATTTTACCGAGTCATTTAAATCATTTCATTGTCCTGCATAACCACATTTCCAAACCCTCTAGATATTTCTCCTCTTTCCTCCCGACTGGCCAAGTTTCTGCTGCATAATGAACAACACTCCAAATAAGCCATTCAGAAAATCTTTTCCTTAAGCATATGTTCATTGAATTGATTGAAATTAGATGGTTGACTTTACTGAAGGCGGCCTTTTCTTGAGATATTCTTCTTATTTAAGATAGGGAGATACAAAAAATATAAATGTTAAGGGAGAGCATACAAGTTTGCAAGGCATGGAGTATCTTGTAAAAAAGACCTCTGAAAGAAAACCACGATGGAAGAAGTTATAAATTCTCACGTTCAATCGCCGATAAATGTAGGTTTTTGCGTGAAAAAATGTTTTCAAAATTGATAGGGAGATTGCTGATTGGAGTTGAATGCAAATAGATGGAGTGGTTCGTTTTGTCGCCAAATTGTGTGGTATTTCACAAACCTCAAATTCGTAACAGTATTGATTGCCGTATGAGCGAGCAGTTTGGTTCATGATTCAGGATGCTGTGAAGGCCTCCGCGTAGTGGTCTTGAATCTTCTTCTTTCTTCAGCTCTGAAGAGTTGAAGCAGCGAACTTGAACGCTCGCGAAACTGTCGTCACAAAATTGGCATTGACACAATTGACATGTGCATATTTGATGGCAGAGGATTTCACTCATACAAATACGGTTTTGCGTCATAATTTTGAATTTACTTCAATTAATTTAAACGCTGTATTTACTTCTTCCTCTAACAGTTTGCTAATGCTTTACAATAAAATTCGAAAATGGACTCTCGTATGAGCAGAGGAAGTCTCACCTCATGCATCTGAGCATTATTTACAAACTAATGTTATGAATTTACTCCTTTTCAGGGTAACTGAGCATCCATGGGTGGAAAACAATGAGAGACAGTGAGATACTGGCCTCAATAAGCCTCCAACATTACGTATAATGGCTACGTTGTTACATGCGTGGACGGGACATTCAGAGAAATTGTACTACGGCTGTCCGTAGATTCGGCCGGCCGTGAACGTGGACGAAAATAAACAATGCGAATGGAGAAAAATGGTGGCCCCTAAAGGAGGACGCAGCTGGAGGCTGCCATTTAAGAGCATCTAAAGGCCAAACGCGGTAGCGCATGACCATGATCCCAGGGGACATCTGAGAATATGTGTTAATTTAACAATTATAAATGGATGGAAGAAACTATTTTGCGAGCAAAAAATATATCATACGCCAAAAATTGAATAAGGACTGCAAAAATGAAGTATTTCCTCGAAAAAATAATGGCTTTTGAGCATGAGGTGGTTTCAAATAGATATATTTGTACTTTTAGCACCATAAAATAAAACATTTAAAGTACAAAATAAATAGGAGTAATTCATAAAAATGAAAATAATAATACCCCTACAAGAAATAATAAAGGAAAAAAACTTGGATATATATATAGCAAAAGGATAGTTTGTTTCTTCGGCCACATTATGAGACAAAATAATACGCTAAAGGAATTTTTAGCCATCTGTACATGGGTAAGAATGGAAATCAGTGGATCAAAGAGGCTAAGAAAGACATTGAGGAAATTGGGATATCGGAATCCATAATAAGGGGATAAAATTACGTTTAGAAGATTTATTCTAAATTTCATGGGGGTTTTGGAGAAGGAAAGGAAGAAATGAAATCGAAACTGAGCAAAGCAGGGGAGGACAATCAAATCCCATGAATACGGAATTATTCAAAGGAAAGAAAAGGAACGTTAAAAAATGAGTTTGGGTATGTTACGTGATACTTAGACGGCCGAATTAAGTAAAGCTGGCCTCGAAGGGTAAGTCAACGCTGGCAAGTTTATTGCAAAAATAAGTGCAGCAAGCAAATTCCACAGAAAATTGCCGCTGGGAAAGAATCTACAAGAAGTAGAAACGCTTCGGAAATCCATGAAGATTTCAGAAAAGCATTTCGTCCGTAAAATCCATCACAGGCTGAATGAATCAATTTCACTGAGCCTTTGGTCATAAATTGCGCTTAGCATTCAAGTGAAGGTTAAATTTATACTAACGATGTATTCGTTCATCACCAACAACTTTAATCCTTCGAATCAAAAATTATTTTTTATTAATCCTCAAATAGCAGACAGTGTTAGGGAATACAATTATTTTGAGGGCTTCCTCTGCCACTTATATGCGTAATTTTCATCAAAAAATTTCAGAGGAGAAAAACATGAACCTTATATGATTGATGAAAAATGATAAATAAAGACACAGTCGCTACACATTTTTCCTTTTAAAATAGATATTAAAAATATCAAATCACAGAGCTATTCCTAGAGGGAATCAACCAACTACTTTACATCGGACCACTTATTTATTTAAACCAATTGACTATTTCCTAGTTGGTGAAAATATGAATATATTTTATAATCTGTTGAAATTATAAGTGACAATGAAGCAGACGGGAAACTCCAGCTAAAAACGCCATAAAGTTTCACTCTTTGGGTATATGGACATTATTTGATAGGAATAAATGTAGAAAGGTAGCTACGTTCTATAGTTTCAGGCTCAACTTTGTGGAAGTAGATTTTCACATATGAAAAAAATAACTTTGTTCTCTTACACTGATTTATTTTCTTGGTACAATATGTTTCGATACACCAGTGTCATCATCAGGTACCTGACCATCATCAGGTACCTGTGGTGTACCTAAAGAAAACAAAGTTTCATGATAAAATATAACAACAATAGTAATATCCACACTTTAATGTACTAATTCAACACCGACCACGGTTTCGACATACTATGTCATCATCAAGGTGATGGGACAGATGACAGACACTCTCACATGTATTTATACCAGAGCCAAGGTAGGAGGACGGGGTATATGGAAGAGGCGTGGGGGGGGGCGGGGAAGGAGAGGTAAAGGGGGGGGGGGAAAGAACCATTTGGGTGAACATATGGGGCCGATGACGTAAAACGTAGACAAAGTGGGGTGTGGGTGAAGGTCAGGGTTTAGCTATAGGGACGCTTAGCTTTAACAAAGGTGAGTCAGAACAAAATAAAACATCGTTGCAAATTTCATCCGGGCTATTGACAATTTCAAATTTTTCCATAAAATCCAATTTAAGCCCTTTGTCATTACCATGTAAAATATCTATGTCAAAGTTGCTAAAATGATTACACCGGCATAAATGATTTGCAAAACAAGATTTTCCATCATTATATATGTTTGTGTGTCTGTCCCATCACCTTGATAAATACATAGTATGTCGAAACCATGGTCGGTGTTGAAGTAGTACATTAAAGTGTGGATATTACTATTGTTGTTATATTTTATCATGGATATATCGCATTTCCACCAAGTTAAGCCTGAAACGATTTCATGCGAAAACAAAGTTATTTCTTTATTTGTAGAGAGTATTTGGGAGAAAAATTATTTTGAGGGTTCTCGCCATCATTTGTAGGCGTATTTTTTTCGAAAATTAAAAATATTATCCAGGTAAAATATGATCATGGGTAGTTTTATCTTTAAAAATTAAAATTTATCTTTCATAAGTAAACCCCATTAGGATTTATGTGAGGATTTAAGAAAATTACTGCACTAGTACCGTTCCATCACTGAAAAGGGATTCCATGAATATATTGTCTAAGTTAGGTCATTTACATCGCAAATTCAATCGTACGTCAATGTCCGACCTGAGTACATATTATAGGCCCTCGATCAACGATCCTTAGAACCAGGGTTAAGTAACTCAACCGTCATCTTCGCGCAAAGACAAATGGTGTTGCTTCAACCATACTTATTTCCAAAATATACTATTTCAGATATCGTATTTTATAAAATCGTTAAATGGCTACGCCGTAGACTAGAAGGTTATTTTCCTGCAACGAAACTAGCGGTAAAACTGTGTGTTACTCGATTCAGATAATTTCCTCCAAATGGTATAATGCTGCATGAATCCTTTACGGGGTATGTTTTTTTGCCCTTTCCGTAGTTCACAGAGATAATGTGATCCTAGCCCTTAACCCGTGATGTGCAGCCTGACAGACCGCTGCAGTTTTTAAATTGTTAATATTATCAAACAGTTACTTTCAAAATGTCTGTAAATCTTGCTACCTTCATATTTTTGTACAATAAGGAGGCAGCAATCTCAAAACTTTATAAATATATCCTTTATTTATGTAAAATGGCATTTGAATTTAATGAGCGGTCTGTGAGACCACTCCTCACTAAATTGGAAAATCACTAGTTGCGATGTTGGTGGAAATGATTCCAAAAGAGGTTAAAAAGACAAAATTATGCTATTGTACAAGTATAATAATAAATATTCATAATACATACATAATAAATAATAACAAATACTATGTGGTTCACAGGGATAATGTTATCCTACGTAGTATTTCCAATTATAGTTAAAAGTTTATTATTCTTAAGTAAAACAGAGGAGTATTTATGTGGAAAGAAATAAATATTTCTGCTTTAATATTGTTCCATAATTGAAAAGAGCCAGAATTCAGCCAAAAATTAAGGGAAAAAAATTAGTTAAAGGAATTCATTAGTTCAAAAACTGTGATATTTTATGTAGTGAGAGACATCCGAGGACATCTTGCATAATTAAAACGGTCTTAAACTTATCTCTTAAGTAATAAAAAGTTTTGATCTTTACCGGAGGCCAAAATGTCTCCTGTGGGATACTCTTCAACTCCCTTGGGGTCCTTACATGGAGAACCAAGTTAGCTCATGCAAGTTTTTGAAATGGTATGGAATAGAGTGGCCGTAAATTTTTGGGCCCCACTTTCTAATATTGTAAGGTTCTTCAAGAAAAGACTGAAATGATGAATAACTGTTTTGTTGGTTGTCTTTGCTAAGTACAAACATGGATACGTTATACTGCACAAAGTTCAATGCATTAATGTATGTTACCACTTGACCACGAGGTCAACTTGTAACTTATATTCTATAATAGATTTTAATAAATAGTCAAATTGAGGACAAATCCATCAAAGGTCAAATGAATGTAAAAAAATTCCAATCATTCACTCAATGCATGGCTTGGGCTCTTAGAAATATCAAATATATATAATTTAAAAGGTAGAATATTTACATTTAAAGCTAACTCAACCGATACTTCCTCCAATGATTTACGCATCGGTGAATTCCACGACAAATTGTACAACGACGACAGAGAAAATGACATTTGAAAGCAAGATGAATATTTTTAATCCACAGCTTCGCTCCATTCACTGCAGCTTGCATCATAAATTTCGTTTTTCGTGCATTAATTCTCAGTAATGAAATTCACAAACGCTCTAACGAGGAGGAATCTTTTTTATTAACATGATTTCTCCCCTATTTCGGTGATGAAAAGTCAGACATTTGAGGATGGGAATAAAGAGAGCAGGAAAATTTACGAAACGACATCCCATGTTGGCTCTAAAAGCATTCATAAAAAACAACCACCCTTAAAGAAAAAAAGGAGAAGAATTTTGACTGATATAAAATATGAACTCCGGCTTCCAGAGTGCCGTGTAATTAAAGCGATGCCATTTATTTGAGGAGGTTTATTGCATCAAATTTTCGGTCCTTGGTCCAAAGGTTTCCAATTAAAATTTTTTTCTGGATTTCCGGTTCAATGATGAAATGGGGGAATATTACACGTCATACACTACAACGGCCCACGTGTCAAAGTAATAAGAATGGACATTAAAAAATACTTCAAGTAGCGTTTACAAGACTTTCATAAATGTTAAATCACGCATATTTCCAAATGTAAGGCATATGATTTAGGATAGCGAAATATTTTGTGCTTAAAGTAATTTCGGTGAAATAGTTCCCTAGTCATAATGAAAATAAGATTAGATTTGGGCTATTTAATTTCAGCATCTCTAGGAATCATAGTTTAAATAGTGTATTATCAATCGTGAAATAATATGCAGGGTGATTCAAAAGTCTTGTTATAATTACGGAAAATCTACAAATTTATGGGCCATTATTGGCGATGCCTACCTACGAATGCTACAGAATTGGGTTTCCCCCAGCTATAAGCTGACAGTGAAGGTTTTATCTTTCAGCGAGATGGAACACCACCGCATTGGCATTTCTCAGTCCGTAGGTTCCTCAATGAATAGCCACCTCAATTTTGGGTCGGTCGTTGTGGTGCTACAGATCTGACGCTTCAACACTGGCCTCCCCGTTCCCCAGGCTTAACAGCGAGCTATTTCTTTTTGTAGGGGTTAGTTAAGGACGCAGCTTATATCCCTCCCTTACCTACTGATGTTCAAGAATTAAAAGAATGCATCACAACTGAACTGAACATGGTTACTCGGGACATGCTTCACAACGTCTGAGATGAATTCTCCTATCGTACAGATGTATGCCGTGCTTCAAATGGAGGTCACATTGCACAATTGTAGCGATGACAAACAAAAGTTGATGTATTTATTGACATTTTCATTCCTGTCTCATGGATCTATGTAGAAAAATAAAAATTTCTGATTTTCGTAATCATAACAAGACTATTGAATCACCCTATACTTTTATATAACTGAAATTCAATGTAATTTTTTAAAAAATATTCGTAAATGTGTTTCAATTGATATATTTTTTTAGCGCGGTACATTTTATACTCCTTCACAAGGGAAGGTTTCTTTGCGATCATAAAAAATTACTCCCGTGACTATATGATTTACTGACAAAAACATTGAGAAAATAGTTAAAAAACACTAATTTTTTTGACGAGATCTAGGTGTTAAAAAAATCCTAGCTTTCTAAATAAGGTCTCTCTGGAGTGGATTCGCGAACCGTTTCCCACGTAAAAAGTGGGATATATTTCATCAAATATCTCGGAAAGTAGCTGGGTAAGGTGCTGATATTTCGGTAGCAATGGAAAAATGAGTGATTCTTCCCTGAAACGAGACCAAAATTCATCGATTTCAAGGTGAAATGACGTTTTACTCAAACGGCTTTAGGTCTTACTTACACGAGGCACTTAATTGCGCAATTTAATGGACCGAAATTACTAGGACGCGAGCATGGAGTCAGAGCGGTGGCTACTTTTATATCTGTATTTTTTATTGATGCATGCATTATTGCAAGCCAGTTCTTAAAAAGACGCAGTTTTTAATTCAAATGCATTAGTACGTGCAGAAGATCGAGCAAGATAATTTTTGGTGTAAATTGGCCTTCCGAGGCGGTATAAATCACCTAATACCTTAATTCTCACTAGGGAACGCAACGTTTATGGGCATGATCCTCTATTTTCCAGCTATGGGTTATATGGAGGTCGAAGAAATTTCTCAGTGAACTTCCGTTAAAGTAAGCCATTGGATTAATTCGAGTGCAGATTAATTTTGGTCGGTAACGATTTTTTCATTTTCAGAAAACAGGGAAACAGGGTCAGTCAATTCTAAGGTCAGATAGGGTTGATTTTTGTAATTATTATGTTATTCTTGTCTGCTTAGACGGAAGTGTATCTCTTTAAATGTAGAGAAACGATGTAGTCTATAAGAGTAATGAGGAACTCGCAACGCTACGTCAACTTCAGTAGGGTGCCAGTATAGTTACTAGGTGTCCAGTTTATTAACTTATTTATTATGTTTTTGTCTTAAAATTATTCCATTTACGATTTATTATTCATCCAATGATGCTCTCTGAGGGATATTTTAACGAATCACCTCATGATCATCAATACCTTTTTGGACCCAACAGCCTTTCAAGGGTTCGAGACTATTTCGAAGACCTGATCCCTACTCGAGTGTCTTGTGGAGGGCATTTCAAGTACAGTACTCCGTCTGTCGGATGAAACGTTAAACCGTGGTCCCCTTAGCGCCTATCGTTAAGAGCAGGCTAATGCCGACGCCGGGTTTCTATCCACCCTTCCTCCCTTACCTATTCCCTATGGCGCAAATGACCTTGGCCGTCGATCTCCTCTCCAAATATACAATCCAATCCTATTTCGAAGTCAGGCCATAGTAAGACAAAACCTCTCTCGCAAAAAAGACCACTCCCAAATCACTCTTTCCAAAACCTCAATGCTTAAATATATATAAAATGCTCCAGGTTTTCGGACGAGGCATTGCTCTAGCAGGCCAAAAATAGAGTGATAACATTCAACCATTGATGGAAAACGGCTAGAAAAAATACCATTCTTTAGATATCTTGAAAGTGTTATATCATGGAATGGAAGCTGTACGGAGGAAATAAGAAGTAGAAGATCATAGTAAAAGGCAGCCATCTGTAAAGTCAGCCAACTACTTTCAGTCAAAGCAATAACATAAGCCTAAGGAAAAGATTTGCTAAATGTTTTGTTTGGAGTGTTGTACTTTATGAAGCAGAAACATGGGCAGTCTTGTGGTAAGAGGAGAAATATCTAGTGGGTTTTTAAATGTGGAAATGGAGAAGAATGTAAAGAGTATAATAGAGTGATAATATGAAAAATGAGGAAGTGCTAGCAAGGATGAATGAGAAAAGTAATATTTTAAGATCAATAAGAAAGAGGAAGGCAAACTGGATGGGACACGTCCTGAGGAAAGATTCCCAGCTGAAAAGAATATTTATAAGGAAAGATTGAGGGAAAGAGAGGGAGAGGAAGACGAAGAAATAATATGTTGGCTGATCTTATGAATGGAAGGAGTTACGAAGAGCTGAGGGAGGCAGCACAGGATAGACATGCGTGGAGGGAACAGTTGAATTGAACCTGTCTGAGGACAGATTCACCTTAGAGGGAGAAACATTCAACCCTAACCATTAGGCACGAGTAAAGTCAGCAGGCAGCTACTAGTAATTTAGCCCGATGGAAATTCCTGAAAATATTTGCAATGAGTATGGGCCAGGAAAGCACTAGACTGACTCATTCGCTGTACGTTTTTAATGGGATTGCTTCATGATTTATTTATGTATTCACAGGAAAATAATAAAATTAAATCAATTTATGTTTTCCACTTGGCTGGTTATAAAACATATACCCAAAAGAATATCTTTAAGACGAATGAGAAGACTGCTGGCTGATGTAGACGCAATTCTCCCCGAATGAGACATATTTCACCGTTTATCAAATCTTTCTCATTCCAAGGACTCCCAGCTGCAGGTATCCCTTAGTCTCAATTTGGTGGCATATCCTTTATACCCTTGAGGATCATTACCCCGAGGACCCCTTACTCGTCCAGGACATTTATCGTTTTTTATTTCACATCTTCCTCTTTCCCTGAGGATCATTACGCTTAATGATGCGTTAAAGCCGGGTTTTCCCCGCTCACCTTTCAAAAGCACGGCCATCAACCCCAGACATTGGGTTTATCGGCAAAGGTGGGGATTTTATCACAGTACACTAATGTTGAATAGAACCTAAAACCAAGGCCAAAGAAAGTTACTCTCTCTCTCTGTTCATCAAGAGTATTCCAGAAAATCTGTAGCACTTAGAGTTTGCCTCTCTCTACTGCCGTTATTTATATCCTCTTCAATTAGTTTCTCTTTACAAGGACAAATTTGTAGCAGCTCAAAAACATTTCTGCGCCATGTGACTTATGCCCCCATTACAGGGGAACTCTTTAGCATTTCAAAGATATTACATGCCTTGCAATGAAGTATATGGCAAAAAACTAGGCGCGAAAAATATTGTGAAACAATCATGAGACCGAATATATCTCGTGATTCAATTTGAGCGACCAATTCGGGAGAGAATCTCGTGAGATTAATGAATGTGGGTTAAGAATTGAGTTTGTTTAACATCATAAAAATGGACTTATCTAAGACAAATATTTTGTAGGTAATAGTAAGAGTGTTCTTTGAGATAACTGTGGACAGTATATGCTCAGGAACTTCCACATATTGGTACAGTACCTAAGTTAATAAAGCTTCCTCCGCGTTTCATTGTTTCAATTTTCTAAGCAACGCTGGTGTTCCTATCCCCACGGATTCTTTACCTTGGTAAAAAAAGAATGGACATAATTACTCTTATATTCATCCTCATGCACGAATTTAGCCTGTTTGATACCAATTCATTGCCCTAACATAATGATTCTCTATCTCTGCTTGGGTCACCCAGTATCAGTACAGCGAAACCTGTATTAAGCGACCACCATATGACCCATGAGATAATGGCCGCTTAAGGGAATTGGACGCGTAGGCAGATTTGACTGTATATTTTTACATTATGAGCACTGTCAAAATCCACGCTATACTATATACGCTATACGTCTTCCAATTCTTACTCTGCTCCATAACCCAAATGGTCAATAAAGTAACTTCTAAATCCTTTCTTATTGCTTCTTCAACCTTCTATTATGCATCAAAGGTTGAAATTCACCATGAAAAAACCTTTATCTTGACCAGGATTCGAACCTGGATATCCCAATTGCCACTCAGGTGGGTCAGGCTAGTTACACCATCAAGCCATCTTCCGTCAATGAGAATTTCGGGGGGATTTAGGCAACTGTGACATTCGGGTTCAAATTCCGATCAAGTCAAATGATTTTGTCGTGGCAAATTTCTACCCCTGGTGTATATACACCCCCGAGAGTGAATTCGTACCGTATCATTTGTAAATGGAATGGATGGAAATTCGATCGTCTCTTGTTTTGTCCAAGTATTTTCCGAAATTCTTCATTTCAGTAACTCCTTCTAATATGCATGTTGTTGCCGTTTGTTTGTTTGGTTTGGTACCATACATACCGACCAATCATGCCGTTCCCTTCCGGGGTAGGCACGGTCACAAAGTTTCACTCATAAATACATATTTGTACACATAACTCTGCTTCAATAATTTCCTCCATTCTGACCTATCTTTAATAACCTCTTTCGACTCATTTACCCTCATACACTGCTTCATACACGCCCTCCTGTTTTTAAGACTCCTAATAGTCCTCCTCCCAAGAATATCCTCAACCACATTCAACCACAACTTTCTCGACCTACCTCTACCTCTCGCACCATTCATTCTACTCTCATATATCTGTTTCGTTATTAGACTCTCATCCATTTTCTCAACATGGCCAAACCAACGAAGCACACTCCTTTCATATATGTCCGTTACTGGAGCATTTAACCCACATTCATTTATTACCCACTCATTCCTAACCCTATCCATCCTACTTTTGCCGCAAACACTCCTGAGATAACTCATACCCACGGCGTTTTGTCTACTCTTAGGTCTATCCTGACACACCCATGTTTCACTATCACACAACAAATTTGGGAGAAATACACTTTTGTACGGTGATTTCCTAAAAAATCCATTATTTATTATTTGTGCATATATATTTTCATATTTTGTAGTATTAGTTCCTTTTCAATAAATATATTTCTCCATACTTAATCATTGAATTTACATAATATTACTTAGGTCCTTTCCGTGTTTTACTTCATGTTATACAGCATCATAGCAAGTAAATTCTTCCACCAAGTAAAATCATTCTCTGATGAGGGTAGGAAAAACATGGACTCTAACGTCTACAGCATTAGAAGTAAGCATGCTCACTTTGATGGAACTTTGAGGCCTATGCATTGGTATATTCCGATGGGAAAACTAAATTCATCACAATAAATTGAGTAATTTTACAAAAGACTGAGATTCATAAAAAGAAAGAGGGACAAAAAAATTTGAAAAATATTAAATTCTAAGGATAAGAGGTTCTAAGCCTATGGACTCATCTTACACCTTACGATGTGCATAGGGTACTGTCATCTAAACAACAAAGATCGATATGCTGTTTTAAAATGTTTTGGCTTTGGAAACATTAACATAATGCATAGAAGAATTTTTCAACTGTCGTGATAATCCGCGTAGTGATTATTTGACGCTGTCAATTCTTTACAGTTTCTCCTCACTGGATTATTCCGACACACTAGAGAAAGGGACCAGACCAAGAAGTGATTCTCACAGCTATATAAACGCGGTCACGGTCCATTTTCTGTATAAAAGACGTAGGAGACCCTAATTCCGTCCCATTACTATCGCGGCATCCAATGCGTGAAAAGCCACTTCGAAGTAATGAAGGCTAAATTATATGAACACACAAAAATGAGCGCAAACTCCGTCACAATGAAAAAAAATACGTGCCTGTCACGCTAGCTCAAAGACGTAAAAAAGGATAGCATGTCCTCATGGCGGAAAACTTAATACGAGTACACGAGTGAATATGACGTCTGAGATTCACCCGCAGTATATAGTCCAGCCTGTAGGGAAATTTGAAGGTTTTTTCCTGATACAGGTTAAGAATAGTCAAAAGTTGTAGGAAAGGGAGAGTTATATATACCTATATATTTTTAAACTTCGAACTAGACGTCATAAACAAATTACAGGGGTTCAAAGTTGGCTAAAAACGGTTTTTTAATTCTACAAGCCAAGGTATTCACTTTAGGAAGAAATGTTTCGCATAATTTGAGCTATAATAAGTTATTTTTTGATAATTATTTATTGCAAAAACTTTGAAAAACCCCCAAAAATGGCGTTTTTTGCATATCATTTATTTATTGCAAAAATGACTTTTTAAATACTTTTTTGCTTTGTAATTAAGGCCCCTATTATAACAAAAAAAATAGGATTTATAAAGCCAATTTGGTTAATTTGCTGCTGAGTTATTCTATTTGTTTATTAAAAACATGTCTAATGTTCAATGCTGTAACCTTTTATTGGACCAACATACAGGGTCGCATAAAGGCTCATTCTGTTCGTAAAGGTTCAAAATTTAATAATATTAAAGAAAAATTGAAAAAAAATTATTTTCAATCCCTCAAATAACGCTTACAAAAAAAGGGCGTTTTTGTTTTATAAATAAATGAAGCGGGGGCCACCCCCATAAACTGTAGATAATGTTTTCGTCAAGATTTGAGTAGCTGAGGTCGAAAAGAAGAATTTAAAAAAAGTTGTTTTTCGACCAATAGCAACCGAGATAAGAATTTTTTTTTAAATCACTGCTCCGTTGTTTATAACAATTAATAAATAAATCCGACGGCATTTGGACCTCAAAGACATATTTTCATTATCTATTGTCAGATTTACAAAATATTGACTTGTAAGTGTTAAAAAACATGAATGAAGTATAGCGAAGAAAAACAAGGCCGGCCGGCCGCGGTGGCGGGGTTAGGGCGACGTGCTCTCCCGCGCGCGAGAGGAAACTGAGTTGGCTACTTCAAATCTGCTGCGCTCGGAAAAATATCTCGTATCTCGGAAAGTTCTGAACCAATTTCGATGTTTTTTTTAATCTGGGATAGCTTCAAATTTTATTAACAATGACATTGTTAGTTTGTAAAAAATATTAATACTTCCAGCTGAAATGCTATAAATGTAAAATTATTTTAAAAAATGCCCTTTTTTTGTAAGCGTTATTTGAGGGATTGAAAATAATTTTTTTTCAATTTTTCTTTAATATTATTACATTTTGGACCTTTACGAAGAGAATGAGCCTTTATGCGACCCTGTATGTTGGTCCAATAAAAAGTTACAGCATTGAACATTAGACATGTTTTTAATAAACAAATGGAATAACTCAGCAACAAATTAACCAAATTGGCTTTATAAATCCTATTTTTTTTGTTATAATAGGGGCCTTAATTACAAAGCAAAAAAGTATTTAAAAAGTCATTTTTGCAATAAATAAATGATATGCAAAAAACGCCATTTTTGGGGGTTTTTCAAAGTTTTTGCAATAAATAATTATCAAAAAGTAACTTACCATAGCTCAAATTATGCGTTTTTTAATTGTCTACAAAAAACATTTGAAACATTTTTTCCTAAAGTGAATACCTTGGCTTGTAGAATTAAAAAATCGTTTTTAGCCAACTTTGAACCCCTGTAATTTGTTTATAACGTCTAGTTCGAAGTTTAAAAATATATAGGTATATATAACTCTCCCTTTCCTACAACTTTTGACTATTCTTAACCTGTATCAAGACAACGTCATAAATGACCCTTTTTTCTCTCCACAGACTGGACTAATAACTGAACACCGTTTTTCTCACATTCATACAAGTTATGGAAAAACTTTGCTTTGCTGTCTGCTGTTGTGAAGATACACAGCTTGACTTACTACAATGTCGATCTTCCACCTAGTGAAACCTTCACCTTTTGAATACACCCCAAAATTGTATTCCTGAAATGTGTTAATTCAATTGAAAACACTGAATTATGCTCAGTAGATTGGGAAAAGAGTTCATAAGAACTACAGAGAATCTTTCAAACTCTGACTGTAAATTCATGAGACCTATAATTTCAGACAGTACTTTTTTTTAATTGGCTAAATGGTTACTCATTTCATTGCGTTCTCTTCCAATAGTCTTCCCTGTGAAATAAATTTCCCCTCCCTGTAAGTCAAACCTTGTATCTTCCACCATTTAGAAGTGAATGTTCAAATGGTTTTGGCAGTTAAAGTATATCTGACACTACAGCAAATCTAGTGGCGTCAACAAAATGCCACCTACAACTACAATTCGTTCTACAAATTAATTTTTTTAAACACTCTACGAATTAAATCTTTAAAGTTACCAAAGCTTACAGAAAAATTTGGTGAGTGGATTAAAGTGAGAGATTGAGTGAGTAGTGTTACTTTTTCAACTCAATGGTTGCATCTCGTAATAGATACCATTGTGGGTTCCCAACTTCTACATAGGAGGGCAACTGAGGTATTAGAAATTTTCTAAAATTTCTCTAAAATCAGACTAAAGTATTCCTCATATTTTTCTCACTACCTTTATTTCCTCCGATGAATCCAAGCCATTTTCATGAAAAATTTGAATTAACCTTCTCCAAACTTAGGTTGAAATAGATAAAATAAATTCTCACGGTCAAAAAATTCTGCCATCGGTGATATACCAGCGGAGCTGACTTTCCTTTAAGGAATTCCTCCGCGTTGCCATATTCTTGCGTTCTTCTCTCGATTCTTTGACAGTCACATATTGCTTCATGCGCATTACCCTTCTCCAAAGTGTTATATTTTACCTCAATCAACCATGATTTTTTTGTCTTCCCTTCCTCTCACAGAATTCACATAAAACCATAAATCTGCTACGCATATAGATTGTCATTCATTCCCTTGACATGCCCAGACCAAACTCCTTTAGAATTGCCACGACAACAATTCGGCCTGGATCGGGGATGATACCACGCATCTTTGGTCCACCGGACCAATGCGCAGACCATTACGCTGTGCAGGCTATACTTGGTTCGATTCCCCTCCCAGGCCGAATTTTTCTATTGGCTATTACAAAGTATTTCACCAGCTATGTTTGAATATATTAAACTTCTTTATTTTAGGCTCGGACGCTGCAGTATATTAAGGATAAAAATCGAAGGTGGATATACATTTTCAACGTAGGGTACACAAGTATTTGCAGATTTGCAAAAAAATCAGTTAAAATAAGATTTTTTGTGTATAAAAATGAGGTCAACAAGTATAATGTAATCTAACATTTGAATAAAACGATTCTTCCCTGAAGTGTAGTGAGTCAACCATTTATTTTTCCATAATTTATTATTGAATATACAACTAGTTCCGGTAGTTACCCCACCTTCAGTTAAACAGTGTACCTTTGAGCAGAGTGCTTTCCCAAATGATGGAGCCTGATCTAGCGTTTTTCTGTCGAACTAACACAATATGATAACTGGGAGGATTCAAAAGTTGACGGTTTCATGCGGTGCAAGGGAAACGTTGTAGTAAGTCAATCCTTATATTCTTGACAATTTATAATTGAATGTACAACTAGTGTCGGCAGCTACGCCATATTCAGGTACTCTGTGCTTTTGTACAAGAGCAAACTTGTACATTCTTTTGTAAACTGTGGAAGATTTACAGGTTAACTTACCACAAAGTCAACCTTCCACTTTTATACCTACAACTTTTGAGTAGGTACTAACTGTAGTTTTATTCCTGAAATGTGTCAGTTCAACAGACAGAACTGTATTGATTCTTTATCGATTGGAAAAAGAGTAGATTCAAGCTACAGAAAACCTTCTAAAAACTGATATTTAATTAATAAGATCCATAATTTCAGGAATTTTTTTTAGGGCTAAATAGGTACTTCTGTCATACCATTCTCTTCCACAAGTCTTTGAATAAATGCCACTTCAACAGAGTGCCAATATCTTATATCTCTTATATCCAACCTTCCCTCGTTTAATCATCTAACACACGCAAAGTCCTCCTTTCCGTTAAACCTATACCACGACACTTTCAAGCCTCTCTTCAAAACCTTTGAGATGAGAGAGGATATAGAGAAAGACCTTTTTTATATGTGTGTCCGCCTCATATTTTTACACCTCCCTTTTTTCCTCCGATTCCTCCACGCCTTTTTTATGGAAGACGTATAAAAAAACTACTCCGGAGGGGGCGTATAAAAGAAGGAAGACTCGAAAGGGGTGGAGGTAAAGTGGGGGGGTGGTAAGTAAGGAAAGTGATAGGGTGGTGGTTCCTTGCCTTATTTTCAGGGGTTGAAGAAGGAAAGAGAAACTTTCAGGGGGTGGATAAAAGAGGGCGGGGTTAGAGTGAAAGTGAGCAGGCAGCCCGCCCGCCTGATTCGTTTGCGCCGAGGACAATATAAACTCCGAGTCGGTCGAGATTTCTTTCCTCCGACATTCTCGAAGAGGGAGGGGTTGCTGGGAGAGAAATTCTCTTACTTCCGAAGACCGGAGGGAAGAAAAAGTCGTGGGCCGTCCCACTTGAGAATAAAAATACAACCTGTGCCGAGGAGCAGTGAAGCAAAGTATTTGGGCGCAACAACTGACAAAAGCTTCAGCTTTCCTGCCCATGCGGACCAGGTAACCACAAGGGTGAGCCTGGCTCCAACACTGAGAAACATCACCACCCCTGAAGAAATTAAAAATATTGCCCAGAAAGTCGATGATAAGACCGATAATTGCTTATACGGGACAGAATGGTATATACTAGCCTAATCATCGACCACAAAGAAAATATTAATAACTTGCGGAAGGTACCCGTTGAAATACAACTGGTGTGAAAAACATTCAACTTATTTTATAAGAAAATCACAAAGCCTGAAGAATACTGTCAGCGTGGACATTTGAGGAGTTCGTAACCTATCTTGTACTTTGTGTCCGTTATAGTAGACACGCTGACCGTTTTCCAGGTGCGCGGAAAGATGAGTGGCTATTTTGGCCCTCTTTCACGCAGGGGAAACCCAAAAATGACAAACCCCTGGGATTCTAGGCCCTTCTAATACAGATTTGTTTTCCACATGCTATCATGGCCCAGCAGAAAAACATGACATTCAAATACTAGAGGCGTGAATATCCCTTGAAAATCAGATCTCTGGTTGTCAAGGAAATATACTGTTGTCGATTTCAGAAAAAAATGTGCTTTTCAGACAAATACGAAGCGTAAAATAAAATTGATTGAAATAATTAGAAATATTATTTAATCGGCCATCCGATAAAAAAATTCAAGCCTTCTATATCAATTAAAAGTACTTTAAAAAAGAAACAAAATATAACCACTGCACCGAACTCAATGCTTAGCATGGACCACCCGGGGGGGTGTCTTCGAGGCTCCTGAGGGCTATTTAATACAGCATATGTTACAGCCAGATATATTTTCTATCTACATGCAAAATTCCAGCTCAATCGGTTCAGTATTTTTTTGCATGATGACGAATACACGCCATTACGTTTTTATATATTAGTAAGGATAGACAGACGAGTAATAAGATCTGAACTAAATTTATCTAAATGGACAAAAATAGAAAAAATATACAAAATAGCTCACCGACCACCTATAGAGAATACTATAAAAGAAAATGCGATAAAATAATTTGAAAAACTAAGACAAACAAAAAACTGGGAAACTAAATATACAGCAATCAATCAAGAAATGTGAAAATTATAAACAATCACATGTTACACTAGGATAAAATATCGTTCAAATGACAAGAGGATAAGGAAGACGTCGAACTTGGTAATAAAAAAGAAGAATAAGCATACTAGATGCCCCATAAATAAGACGTGCTCCGTGATACAGCTGCTAAAGCCGCAACACACATCTGACACCTGGCATTTCTTTCCTCCGATATTCTTAAGAGGGAGGTAGGGGTTGTTGGGAGAGAAATCCTTTTCCTCCCGAAGACCGGAAGGAAGGAAAAGCTGTGGGCCTTCCCATATTAAGAAACTCTTAGCTCCCAGTCGCTTTCTGTTTTAACCGAATGCATCTCCTTCTAATGTTGCATTTTTATACTAACCTGCGAATCGCCGCATTGACTGACAACAAGGGGTATTAGGACTCGAAGTGGGTTGTTCGCGAACATACGGGTCCGAAGGAACGGGTCCATGGATTGAACGGAAGGACCGAGGACCGAATTCTAAGGAACGACCGTTGTTTTCGGTCCTTCGTTCCTTTCGGTCCTTTGTTCCGTTCAGTTAGTCGACATTTTTGGTCCTTCTTTCTTTTCGGTCAGTTAATGTCGCTCCTATCTTTTAGAAATAGGATGTTCTTTATGGCACCCCAAAAATTTATCTGCTGATTCTAGCGGTGTGCTTAACTGTAGGTTTTTGTTTTAATAAGTCAAACCTTTTAATGAAACCATATAGAACTTGGGAATGTCCCTTCCCTCGTTTATTTCATTCAGTATTCTTAAACGCCATCATTACGGCATGCCAAGTATTTTTAGGTTTTTTTTTTACATACTTTAAACACAAAGCACATATGAAAAATAAAAATACATGGCCACCAACAAAATAGAATCGGTGCGCGAGTGAAAAGGAACGGGTCCCGAAAAGGACCGGACCAGAGTAAAAGGGGTTTGCCCATCTCTAATCAGAGCACCACCCGTAAATAACACAGGGAATTGGGAAACGGAACTGCAAGATGGAAAGGACGGAAACTGACCCGCATGTTGAAGGAGTGTCTCGGTGTCTGGCATCGTTTTCGTGGAACTCGTTAATGGTATATTAGTGGGAAGAATGAGGTTGTAGGAAATATTTAAATAAGTTATCTGATGAATAGACGCCAATACCACCAATTCTTCGTTTTTCAATCCTAAGATTTAATAACTGTAGCCCTCCACTCTTTTCTATCTACTGCTAGTTTCCTAAGCTCCTCGTATCTCTTCTTATATACTGTCTTCTTTATTTGGTCCATGAATTTATTCCAGGGTCTTCCTCTGAGGACTTTCCCCTCCATTTCACCTTTAATTACGCTCTTCACAAACCCTTTGCGTCTCAGGGTGTGTCCGATCCACCTTGTTCCTTTCTGAACGGTGTTCCACATCGTCATTTCCTCTTTCACTCTTTTGTACACTTCATCATTTTCTATTTTTTCCCTCCATTTTATCTTCAGCATTATCCTCCAGCACCAGGTTTTGAAGGCTTCGAGTCTGTTCTGGTTAGCTTTTCCAAATGGTCCATGCCTCCGATCCATAGAGTGCTAAGCTCCACAAGAATGTTTTGATGAACAGTTTCGTGGTTTGAAGTCTATCTTCCTTGAGCGTAGCAGTTGTCTTTTTCTCATGAGCACCTTATTCGCTTGGGAATATCACCAATATTGAGCGTAATTTGAGGACGAATAGGGCCAACATTGTGTGTATCAATGTGAAATGACCCACATCACTATGTCAGAGAGTAGTGAAGCGAGCGCCAAGTAGGTATCGAGTTTTTGTATGGAACAAAATTTGTGCAAGTCAATATGGACGGAATACGGCCGGGTTTCTGGGTTGATGGGCTCATTATCAAAAGCACGAAAACAAAGTTTGGAAATGGTCAACATGGAGACATCGCTACAAAAGCATTGTTGCGATTTATTGAATTATATTTTTTAGTATTCTGCTTCAAATTAGCCCTGTTAATTTAGAAGATAAAAAAGGCGTAGAATAGGTGATATCAAAAGCGATATAAAAACACCTCCCTCAGTCTAGGATGTCGTGGAAATTGGGCATAAAAAGCGTAAATGAGGACTCATTTAAGTATTTTACTTATAAAAACAAAAATTGCTGATGCAGTTTTTCAATATTGCATAACTAAGGTGTAAAATAACAAAAAATGAGCAAAATTGAGGATACTTGTTCCGACAAAATCGTGTTTTAAGTTTGCAAAATAAAAACTCGCACAGAAAAATCCAATACCTTGAATTAATAGCATAAGAGTATTATGCGTCGTTGTTTTCTCTTTGAAATTAGCGTTTGTAATTTGACGTAAGTGTTTTATGTCAGAAGATATAGAAGGAAAACAAAAAAAAGAGTTCACGAAAAGCCCAATTGAGCATACTCCCGTAACTATGCAACGGATCCATAATTTTAAAATCGATTGGGCATGATCAGAAATGAAGAAATACAAAATTAACCGAGAATATTTTGTAGAAATTGTAGAGGAGGAGAGAAACTCGGTGTTCTAATGGACGCGAAATGACCTTGCTCTTCTCGAAGCTTCGATGCATGGATTAGGCATTGAGATATATGGAGATGGCGCTGGCTACGTTGTCCGAAGCTAAAAGCTGAAGCCTGTCCGCCATCCTCATTCACCCTCATTTTCCGCAGCGCTCGCTGGTTAACGCACTAATTTAGCAATTTATCTTTGCTTTCCCTGGATAACTGACTAAAAATCAGCATGCACTTGCTTCTTTAATACGCATTCTCCTAACCATGAATAATCATAATGGATTGCTGACTCGTCGCCAAAAACTGTTGCCTTGAATTCCGTAAACAAACAACTTTTTTGATTGAGCCGCCGTCCAGCCCTTTCGCTGCGGTCAAACTGCAGAGACTTTCCAGCCCCAGTGCGGCGAAAGAGTGAACGGTTACCTTCATCGGCGCAGAAAATGTGTCTCTCGTTTAGGACCTCTTATCCAGAGAACGTTCACACCGATTTTTATGAAAGTGTAAAAGTATAACAATGACCTCGGCGAATGGCGTTCTCGGATAAAGAGAAAGTTCAGTACCGTGGTTAGGAACAACCACTTGCCAACGGAACGTAAGAGCTACGTTCACAGCAGTCAATCAGGCGAACGTAGCTACCACGTTCACAGCAGCGATAGGGCTAGTGATGAAAGACGGCAGTTCAAATGTAAATACAGTCTACAGTTAGTAAATAATCACGTCTTACCGGTTTCACTTGCCAGTAATCATAATGCAGTGGATAAAAAATGTAGTACTACACGCGGGACGTAATTACACTCTTTTATAATATTGTCCGGTATACAGATATATTTAATTCCTCTCCAAATTTACTTACACAAATGCACAAATAACTTCTTCGTGAATTTCGTTCTACTGCAATTTAATAAAAATACGAGGTGAAAACAGTGGAATGAATTAGAAGACGGATACAAGTACTATTAGGACTTCAAAACCAAGATTCGAGAATATCATCTATGGATGAGAAATTGCGCCAATCACTATCATTTTAATTACAAATAAAGGAGAGATTGTTGAACCTACTCCGAGGCCACACAGGAATAGTCGGTTACACATCAACATCCACATCAATCTATCTAGATCATACCATCTAATTCCTAAGGCTCTCAACAGATAATAAAACAAAAAAACGTTGCTGTAAATTAACAGTAAAAGATCCACACAGCAGTGAAAAGGCTCACGATAGTAGTTTCATGTCTCTGACACACTTCCTGAAGTAGATAATTTCTCTCTAGCATTAACAAAGTAACTGTTAGGTCTCAAAAATAGCCAGCTATTATTCTCAGCATCAGATAGTTCATATCTCTTCAATCGTTATTGAATATTCACCACAGTCTCACGTTAAGAACAATTGACAACGGATATTTACGAGTCGACGAAGAAGACTTTTTTCTAAGTGGCGCCAAGAACTGAGAGAACTAAATGTGGAAATTGAGGCAACACGTAGCCTAGGCAACGATTCCAAATATTTGGATCCATTGTGTATATTAATGCTCCTAACATATCTTGTCGATTTATTGAAATTGGCAATATTCCACAATCCCATTTAAAACCGTTGTAAAATATAATACAATCCATAGCACAAAGAAGGCAATATATGTCTTAAGAGTTACTTGTTTTTTTATGACATAGTTGATATTCTTGCTTAAAATCTCCTAGGTCATCCATTTTGTCGTGTTATTCGTAAAACATTAAGAAAAAAGTAGAGTGAAAAAATATGGTTGTTATTTTGGTTTTCAGGCTACAGTTTTACTACGCAGTTATTTAAATTACACACAGATGGTTAATATTCTTGCTTATCATACCATAATATTTCCATTTCGTCGTGTTATCCATTGTTAAGTAAGGAAAGAGTAGCTCTAAACAATTTGGTTGTTATTTAGGTTGCCAGGCTACAGCTTAACAATGTAGTTATTTAAATTTCACGCAAATGGTTGATATTATTGCTTAAAATCTCCTAATTTTTCCATTTAGTCGTCTACGTGTAGGAAAGTAAGGTAAGGGTTAAACAATATGGCTGTTATTTTGGTTGCGAGGCTACAGATTGATAACATATCGCACTCTCCGTCGACCTCAATAGAATTAGACCACCGAGGAAATATTTATGTTAGAGTCGGAATCTTTTCCAGGGCCCCCCGCATCGAAAGCCAGAGAGCTAGAGGTAAAAACCCTCGCTCCCTGTCGCCCCCTTAAAAAATGGGAATCTCACTTCCTCCTTTCACCATACAGACCACAGTTATGCACTTGACGTTCCCATGACTCCCACGTTAAAGTCAAATCTTGTTCTTTCCCTGCCCGCCTCCGCAAACAGGTTCTCCTCACAACGCCAATTCAACTCCCACGCACATACTTCACCACAGTTATCTGTTATCCCGCCCCCCAGCCGTCTGCCGTTGGCGTTCCCCGCAGCTGACGAGGAGATGACGGCTTCGAGCCCCGCCTGGGGGCATTAAAAAAGATGACGGGATATGTTATTGATATTTGATGTTGGCCAATCAATACGAGATTACTTCCGTGGAGTGCCTAGAGATGAAAGAATAACATCTCAGCTCCACGGCACTCCAATAACTTTTCACAGCTCCGGATGATTGGTTCCTAAGCTTCTAACCACACAGTATTTCAAATTAAAAGGTAGGACACGGATGTATAAAATAAACTCTTTACGCAGTGTTAAACGTTCATTTGAGTACTGCTAAGTACAGTATTTTCAATGAAAAATATGCACCATTGGTTCGGGACATAATATATCGGTAATAATAACCAGTAATTATAATCGTTATCATCGATAAACATTTTAATAATAAATGATGGTAGGTAATAATAATCAGTAATATCGGTATGTCGGTAATAATAAATATCGGCAATAATAATCGGTAATATCGATAATGTATCGGTAACCAATTGATGACTTCTCTCTTCTCATTTTGACCTACAAATCCCTCAGTACAAAACTGAAGTGTACCATAAATCATTCATGGCTAACAATATCACGAAATTGGAATTCATTCCCAATGGGTGTAAAAACATGCCAGCCTGTATCTTGTTTCGAAATAAAATTATTTAATTCAATATTTTACAGAAACTTTCAACTGAGAAAATGACAATGGATGATTGCTGTGCACCCGAAAGCAGTATGGTATTCAACCTGTTACAGTACATTTAGTGTGTCTTGAAATTATTTCAATGTTAATTTGTCTTAAGCAAACATTATTTCCATGTGCTCAAAATTATGAGAGGATGTAAAAATATGGCAATCCAGAAAAAAGTTTAAAAAAATAATTATTTAATTCCACACTTCCGATTACTTTCAATTGAGAGAGGGGAAAGAGATACTTGTTGTACATTTGAAATTAACAGAGCATTCCATCTGTTTTTATGTAAGTATATTGCGTAGTGTAATGATTCATTTTTTAATGTGAAAATTATGTCTTATAATAATTATTATAATTTTTCAATTGTATTATGTATATGTAAACTTGCAATTTATGTGCCAAAAAAGTCTGAAAGGCCGATATAAATGTCTACGACAGTAAACGATTTATTATTTATCATTATATTATTTCTATACATGTAGCTCGAAATTAACATTTTGCCTGAGGAGTACATTATAACTAATCTATATCATTATAACTAAAACTAGCTCTCGTTGAGAATGACTTGAGTCTAAAGCTCATAAGGTCAAAGGGCCTACTCAAAAGATAAATGGATGGTACAGGTTGCGCTTTGAAACACGTGAGGGATGAATATACTTGCGACTTGTATATATCGCTGACATAACACAGAATCTGTTTGGGAACTTTCAATCCCCGCCAGACACTACAACAAAGCCGGCCCATTTTCGAATGCAACGGCGTGCAGCGGCTGGTAACATGGGATTGCCGATAGTGGGGGTTACAAGTGGTTTCTCGTCGGGAAGGACGAAGTCAAGAGATGTTACAACACTCGATGTTGAATGTTTTCCAGTCCGTACAAGTTCAGTATGCGATAACGCGCCCATGTCGGTCGTATTCAACCCAATATCCAGCGAACTTGCTCATACCCCTCAGCCAAGTCTAGCCGTAGCAGAAAAAAATTCCATAAAAAATCGTCGTCAAAGCTATCAAACTTGATGCACGTGTGCACCTGCAGCCGTCGGTTGCAACGTTTTTACGCACGACGGCCGTCATTAAAGATCTGTGATTCAGTATCTCTTAACAGCTTATAGGTTAGTAATTACAAGCAACGCCTTCCATTTTTAAGAATAAGAATAATTTATTACTTTTAGTACAATGTTGTGTGCAAATATTAATATGCTTTCCTCAAAGGTCAAAGAACTGTACGGAGACTATTTTCCATAAATGGAATTCATTGCTGGCATAAAAAAAATTATATTACCATATACATTTACAAAAAGCATATAAAAGTTTAACAAGACGATTTCAATTTAGCCAATTTTTGAACAAGGAAATCAGAGACAAAATAATAATAAATCAACTTGCAACAGCAATGAAGCACTTAAACGCTTCCAAATTTGCTATTTACTTAACGCTTAATTTCTTCAAAACGCTTAATAAAAATAGGTATGTTGTAATTGTCCCATTCCTGCGACCTAAAATTGATATGAATTATTGGAGCAGAGTTACGTAGGACCGTATTCATAGTCGTTACCTGGGTGTCCCCCAGGTGTGGGGGAACCCCTTGGCTCAGAAATGGTATTCATAGTCGTTACCCAAGGGACTGTTGTTCCCTAACCCTCCTCCAGGCCGCTGATTTTCTGGGTAAGGCATGAAGCTTACCCAAAGCTCCCCTAACGCAGTACTGCTGCCCACGCGTGGGACGAATTGATACTACTGGTCTAATGGCAGTGCAAGATATTATCAAAAACTTTCCATAGTAACGTCTTCTGTTTACAAACACGGGTACTTATTGAACCACCCTCGTATTCCTCACCATTCATATTACATAAATATTAAAGAAATATTGTAAACATTCTCTCATATTCCTTCAATAATTTTTCATCGACATCGTGTAACTGTATACTATATTATTGTTTATAGCGTGCTTGGTTACGGTGAAAAATGAGCATGGGAAACATCTTGAATCATTCAGCGTAACCGCTCATATGTATTTTTCCCCGGGATTGTTACTAAATCTCTTACCCTGGCGTCCCCTGGCTGGGTGTAACCCTGGTAAGATTTATGAATCGCTCAGCGTAGGGGACCCCTAGGTGTTACCTGGCTAGGGGATACTCAGGTAACCCCTAGGGGTACGACTATGAATACGGGCAGAGTTCCTTCAGCCAAAGGCATCTCACGGGGGATGTATTGAACATAGTGTAGGTATATGCTGGAGAAGAAAAAGAGCCCTGGTGACTGAAATGTGGTTCTGGAGAAAAATGACAACAAATTGGTCCATGATAAAAAAAAATTAACCTTTTGGAAGAAATAAGCGAAACAAAAACGCTTCTCAAAACAATTCACTATAGAAAAATCATAAACATTTTGCATTAGCGATAGGATGAAGCAGAAGGGTACAATATATTCATCCTCATCAGCTGTTATCTATAGGTTGAATTGATAAAACTCTCCACTTCAGTCAGTTAATCGCTTCATGTGAACATAATTTATTATATCTACTGAAACATGGCTAACCTTCATAACTTCCTTTCTGTAATCCTTCTCTTTTATTTCTCCATCTTTGGACAATTTCATGACATTCTTATATCACAAACTGAGCTAAATAAGTGATAAATCTCTTTTACTTGTGTTTTAACCATACATATTTTTTCTTACACTCTTTGCGGGGCTTATAGCCAGTCTCTCCATCCGATATATACCCATATCATTCATTAATGACACCATATCTTCGTTGTTTACTCTATCCTACTCTCTAGCTGTTATTGTACTTAGAATTTAAGACTGCAATCAACCAATTTTCTTTTTCTTCACTGTCTGGATTATGCAATATTGCCTGTTCCGGGAAAACTCTTATCTTAACCTCGGACGTCCAAAACTGAAATATTTAGAAAAAATATCCTCCTCTGAAGGTCATTTTCTATCCATTATATTATAACGTCATCAACATAAACAGAAATATATACCAAGAGGTTTGTACCTGCTTTTAGAGAGAACACTTGCATAAGTGTTACGAATTTAATAGAAGAACTAGGATGGGAATTACTATCAGAACGCAGGTTAAAGTTTAGGTTAAACCTTTTAAGTAAATTCGAAACCGATTTGTTCACAGATGACGTTAGATATATATTGAGAACCCCTGCGTATTATGCTAGGTTTGATGAGATTAACAAGACTAGAGAGATAGATTGTCGTACCGATACATTTAAAATGTCATTTTTCCCGCGTACTATAAGAGAGAACAATTGGCAGCGTAGCAAAGGGATAGGTAGGTGAAATATAGTAAGAGTAGTATGTAGTGCATGATTAATGTAATAACAACCAATAATCCCTTTCTTATTATGTAGATACTAACCATCTAGCTGAACGTGACACTGTTCTCTAGAGTGTCTCCATTAAATATCCTACTTGCATGGCAATAGTGCATGTTTGGTGATCTTCACCCCCTGCCACACACCCTCGTGGTATTTCGTAGAAGTAGATGTACCTAAATCTTACCCGTCTTTATTTATTTGTTTCCGTTTTCTAACCACATGATCTAGATACATGTTAATAAGGATATGAGATATGCAACAGCCTTGGCTTACTCATTTTTTTTGCCATCAACCGATCTTAGGATTTAATGACTAATGATGACGAATCATTGCCTCGATCGCTAATCATGGTTTGGAATTTGACAAATATGATTTGCACGCCAAGATGGTCTAAAAATTGGTGAGCCACAATAGTAGTGGGCAATCAATACTCTGACATTCCAAAGGCACCACAGTTCACTTCCTGCGAAAGTCATCGCACAAATGCCATACCTATACTAAGGGTGGAGTAAACATAAAATCTTCAAATTCAGTAAAATACCTTGGAATTACCTTAACTTCAGATATATCATGGGGAACGCACATACAAAACATATGCGGTAGATCGTTAAAAAAACTAGGCTTTTTTAAACGAATAATAGCAAGGTACTCGGATGAAAGGTCCATGGTAAAAGATAGGAGCTACTTTGCTCTGGTTAGGCCACACCTCGAATACGCCGCGAGCATTTTAGACCTTGGTCATAAAGATTTAGCCAAAAAAAATATTAAATACAAGGAAAAGCAGCACGCTTCGTTAAAAACTGCTACGAACGAACATAGAGTGTTTTCACAACTGCTAGAGGGATTAAGGTGGGAGCCCCTAGATCCTCGGAGGCTGCGCGCTAGGCTTAGGTTGCTTGAGAAAGTAGAAATTTAGAACTGGTGTATTTCAGAGCGACACAGAGAATATTATCATGACGCCTCAGTACATTACTAGGTCTGACAGATGCAAAAAAATAAGAGAGATATATTGCCGAACAGATAGGTACAAAAACTCGTTCTTTCCGCGCTCAATAAGCGATCACAATAAAAACTGAGCTCAACTAAAGACATTCCCATAATACATTTCACCATTTCACCTCCCAAAACTTACATCTTTACACGGCTGGTGACCTACCACCCCCTGCCACACGCCCATTCAGCGGCTCGCGGGGTAGTATGTAGAAGTCATCTTTCTCTGTTTACGAAGATATTGGAAAACGCAAGGACCTCCTGACGGAAGTGCACTTGTATTAAGGTTGTTGGAGCAAAATGTCATTTCACCTAGAAATCAGTGAAATTGTTCTTATTTTCAAGAAAACTAACTCACCCCAACAAAGATATCAGGATATCAACCCCTTACTACACTACTTTTTGAGATATTTTACGATGAATATGTAGGTTTTCGCAGGTTTTTCACACTCCCCCTCATGTGCGGGTGTGTTTCTACAGTAGGTTTTTTTCGTCAAGGATATCTCTTTCCTACTTCCATATGTTTCTCCCACAAATGTATATATCTTTCTTTACACATATTTCATGTATTTATCTGACGAAAGGTTAATGGAAGAAGGGACTGCCTTAGTCTCAATATCGCCCCAATAAAGACATCTTATTATTATTATTATCATGAACACATACCCTTTTACGTGGAAAATGGTACATGCATGCACTACAGAGAGGAATTATTTAAAAAAATGAGGATTTTATAACACCGAGATCTCGACAAAAAACTAACAGTGTGTAATCTATATATTTCCTAAAAAAATTTTGAAGACATCATATTGTCACTGTTGTATTTTTTCAGGATCAAAAAAGACCTTCCGTTGTGAAGGAGTTTCAAACGTACCGCGCGAAAAAAATGGCTCAAGCTACAGACTTATGCGGTAATTTAATTGCTTAAAATTTTAGTCATATTTAAACTATAATATTGTGACATTTATAATTCAATTTTTTATTCATGCTTCCCACACCTGCAGCGATTAAAACGTATAATTCGAATGTGGTCTCCATTATGACTAGTGAACTGTCTCGATCAAACCACCTTAAAGTTCTCAGCGGATCGTCAGCAAAGACTTTTCGACATCCACAGTCATAGCGAGCACTTACTCTCTATTGGCCGAGGGGGGAGAGAAAAGAATAGAATGGAATAGAATGGAATAGAATGGAATAGAATGGAATAGAATGGAATAGAATGGAATAGAATGGAATAGAATGGAATAGAATGGAATAGAATGGAATAGAATGGAATAGAATGGAATAGAATGGAATAGAATGGAATGGAATGGAATGGAATGGAATGGAATGGAATGGAGTGGAATGGAGTGGAATGGAGTGGAATGGAGTGGAATGGAGTGGAATGGAGTGGAGTGGAGTGGAGTGGAGTATAATGGAGTACAATAGTGTAGAATAGAGTAGAATAGAGTGGAATAGAGTGGAATAGAGTGGAATAGAGTGGAATAGAGTGGAATAGAATGGAATAGAATAGTTTATTGTTCGGGGAAAATAATGCCCATTGAATATGATAAAAGGAATCCTTTTTAATTCTTCTCTGTGATTCGCGGGGCTCTGGTATTTCTCCATGCGGCATCCTTACCATCACGCTGGCTCGGCAGAACTAAAATCGAAGAGGTTTTGCCCGACGCCTCTCCGTTTCACTTTACACGCGCCTCGAGAGCGGGAGATAATTGGCAATTTCCTCGCCACGGGAAACATTTCTTCGTCCGCTCTCAACGGAATCAACCCTCGGTTCCGAGGATTAGGAGGAGAAGTAACGTAGAAATAGGGAAGAAGTGAGGATAGAGCGAGACGTTCAGCGAGGTATCGCAAAAAGAAGATTGATAAACAGCAAGGCGCAAATTTTTCATACCCAGGGTGTCGACAAGGAATACGAAGGAGCTGATTGAAATTCATCGTACGCATGGCAAAACGGTAGAGACAAAAGCGTTAGTAATTAGAGTATCGTTTTTTTAACTGTCTACGACGTTATACGATGCCTAACCGCCATTTCTCTCTCAGTTTTTCTACAAGACTCCTGGTAACTGATTTCTATTCCTTCTCGCCAACTTATTCTGGACCCTATTTTTTCTACCTAGAATATTACACGGTAAAGTTTGCTGAGGTAATCTTTATTCGTCATACGTTGTATTGTGACATTATCTCACTACCAGTCAAGTGTTTCGTTCTCCCGTCGGCCACGGAGGTCGTGGCCGTTGCGGAGGGGCGGGTGAGGGGGAGTAGCCCTTGCCGTCCGAGCGGAGAGGAGAGGGACTGTCTGGTCTGGGGTACGGAGAGGGTGGTGGTTCTTCGTACAATTAGAAACTTGGTTTTCGTTTTGTTCGTGCGTAAGTCCCATCCTCTTCCGCAGTGGAGATCCGTCCCATCCTCTTTGGTTTTGTGTTAGTTAGTGCCACACTGTTCCTTTCTCAAACCTCTTCCTTGTTCCATGCCCTTCCCTTTGTTTCCCTGTAATGAGAAAGGGTGAAGGTATGATCGTCTGCCCGCCGTTCTGAGGGAATTACTAACCCCGAAAGAGGATTCCTTATCCCTTGCCCTAATACTCTCGTGAGTTTATTTTCTTTCATCCTTTCCGAGTATGGGCGGAAACCTCCTTCCCCGTCATTTCCAGTACTGGCGCCAACTACCATCCTCGTCTCGACCCGCGACCCACGGCTATACCCGCGGCACAATTGTCACAATATATGTACCATCTTAATCCTCAGGGGAGCTTGCAACTGGTACAGGACGTTTCCCTAGACGGTGGATATGGGATTGCCCTAACCAGTCGGCTCTCAGCTCGAACGACGGGTTGATGGGAAAAACACTATCCGCATCAACAGAAATGGCACTAAAGGCTCTTAAGCTGTGATTTTTGAGGTCAGCACAACTTGCGGCTACTTACACTTTTCTTGCCGCAAATTTAACAGTAGTTTAAGACGCCTCAACAGTCATTTTGTAGTGCCATAGATTGGTCCATTGAAAAATATAAAACGTCTTGGTATCCAGCCTTTTTCTCCTCGTCTCATTCTCTTTACGGACCTGTATGCAAAATCACTACAAAACCACGTTTTCAGTATGGCCGGTCGAGGAAATATCGAGTGTAGCAATCGTTTGCTGCCCTACTATCGATAGCGAGGCAGGCCGCACTATCGGCTATAACTACGAGAAAGTTGAGCTGATCTGAACTCTTGACTACGCCAAGTCATGTCACGCCGCTTTAAATTGTTGCAAACTGGCAGGCGCTTTTCTCAAGCGGTCATCTCCGGCTTTACGCCGGGTCAAGTCACGTTACGCCGAGATAAGTAATTACATATGGGATACTCAGTACTGCTTAACCTTCCAAATTACATTAACTTTAAAGTTATTGTTTCTAGCTCAGCATTTTGAAAACTCACATCCACTAAACAAATAAAAAATGTACATTTTCACGGATTGATTAAAAAAAATGGGGTCATCACATTGGTGATCTCGTTTAAACTGATTATGACACCCACCACACGAAACCTGTGGTGCATTAAAAACTGTGTTAAAACGTACGCAGTTTACAAGAAAATGAGCACTGCTTTCACTCAGAAATTTACGACAAAGATTTAAAGAACAGTTTAAAAATTCAAGGTATATGATTTTAACACGCTTTAGAGTTAGGTCCTTCATAATTTTCAAAAAGTTAATTGATAACACGATGAAATCATATTAAAATATTTTAGCTGGAATGCGAGATCTAACCTAAGGCAAAATACCTTTCCACCTATCACAAAGCACCGCTTCTTTGTCGAAATAAGGATGCGATAATGAAGAGCTAACTTAAAGGCAGCTTTACAGACTCATCTTCATGATTATGATTTCTCGCGTCATATTTTCGAAAATTTTTCCAATTTGGAGTTCTCCCTCAGTTTTGCAAGATTTATTGCTTATTAGCTATAGCTAAGTTTTGCCCTGTAAGTGATAAGGGTAATACAAAAAGTCATGCAGTTGAAGCGTTGGTTGCAATTGGAGGGCGTAGATATTCACATGAAGAGAAGCTATTTTTATTTGAAAATCCCACAACACCATATATACTCGTACGGGGCTGACATGCATGTGCTGTCTCGACACGGACAAACGATTATAAATTAAACGGGCCAGGACAGACCTTACGTGGGGGTACAATAAAAAAATAAAATAAAATAAAGAAGGGAACAGGATATCAAAGTGGGTGGAACAGGTGGGAATAGGACAAAATAAAATAATATAAAAAGGGAAGACTTACTCTCGCTCCCACACACCGACAGACACACCACTTTCTCGGCACACCGATTGCCGTCAGCTGACCCACCGCTGACGAGACTAGCGTCACGAAAAGTCCGGTGTCTTTCGACTGAGTCCTCCTCTCCCGCGAAGCACACACTGGTGCTACTGGTACCAAAAAAACTGGCGCCCTCTCCCACCGTACACAAACAAATGAAACACAAAAGGCAAGACGGGAGTACATAGGGAGGAAGGTTTAAAGGTAAATGTCATGGTTGAGCTTTCACGCGAGGCACACGTGGTCTGGTGCTCCGCTACCTACGGGCAAGTGCGTCAGTGATGTGTTAAGTTCAGTCAATTGTATAAGTGTGTTCAGCTGCGAGTTTAGCTTATTACACTGTTTGAGAGCAATAGTTATCGATATTAACTTTGCGCCGCAGTTTAAAATGGCAAATTGCAGTGTTTTTTATGTGAGTGTTCAAAAGCGCCAGCTAAAGGTTACTTGCAGTGATTGTGAAACTCAGTGCCACGCTGTGTACGCATGTCTAAAGAAGACATTGAATTTATCAACGCCGAGAAGCAAAGTTGGTCTTGTCTTAGCTGCACTGAGGAAAGACGCTACAGTATGACCGATGTTCCTCTGGAGGATTCGGGCACTGCTAATACTTCGCAGATCATAAAACTACTAGAGGAAACCAAGAAGGACAGAAAACGTATGGAAGTGAACCTGAGCAAGGCAATTGAGTTTAAGCACGATAGACTAGATGAAAATACGAAGGCTCTTCAAGAAAATTCAGCTCAAATCAGTGAGTATCAAGCCACGATAGACTTGCTTAGGCAAGAAAACATTAGTTTAAAATCTCGTGTGAGTGAGTTGGAAAAGAGGCTAGATGACAACGAGCAGGCCTCTCGTGCTAATGACCTTGGAATACACGGTATTCCTCAGGAATTGAATGAGAACACCTCAGAGGTCGTCAAAAGTGTGGGAAATGCCCTTGGGGTTGAAATAACAGATGATATGGTGAGCTCATGCCACCGAATGGGAAAGAAAGGAGATGAAGGGGGGTCGAGAGGCATCGTTGTCAAATTCGTTCGTAGACTTGCTAAGGAAGAGCTCCTTCAGAAGAGGCGAGTGAAGAAGACCTTTTCTACTCGGCACTTGGGCTTGGCAACTGATACTCCGATCTTCATAAACGAAAGCCTGAGTCAAGGGCGGAGGAGGCTCTTCGCGGCCGCGCGAGTTGTGAAGAAAGAAAAGGGATATAAATATCTATGGCTGAGACATGGGACAATACTTATGAGAAAAAAAGATAGTGATTACTCTGAAATCCCATGATGACTTGGAGAAACTGTAAGCACTCTGTGAGTGACCGATGTAAGTTATATACCTATCTTTACCAACATACTGATGAGTATTCTCAATGACTTTGGAGTTAATGTAGACAGGTTCTACGTCTTTCATCAATATATAAGAAGTCTGAGAGCGAATTTTGATAATTTTGTATTTCAACTTATTACCCTTGACATGAAACCTTCCATGATAATTTAACCGAAATTTTGTTTAATGTCTCTGAAGTACCAATGTATCCAATAGCAGGATATAGGAGTTTTGTGGTATGTAACAACAACAACAGGGCTGGAGGAGTGATTGCATATGTGGCAGATAATTACGATTGTTTTTCCAGTGAATTAGGTGAATTAAAAACTGCAGATATGGTTAAATGAACAGTGGGGATTAATACTTCATCTTTCATACCTGGCATTGGTGTATATAGGCTTAATTTTACTCCCGTTGAAAATTTTCTACGAGAATTGGATCGAGTACTAACCATCTCTCAAGGGAGGAACTTAATAATAATTGATGACATGAATTTATGTACATTACAATCTAACGATATGTCGTATGATTACCTAACCATTATGGCTAGTCATGGACTGGATCCAGTAATCCAAGTTCTAACTAGAATTAGTAAAAATAGCAAAATCTGCATATATCACATCTTTTGCAGAAGTAGAGATAACTTAAACTATGACGGTAAAGTGATCGATTGGGGTTCAACAGATCACCATGCTTTAAGATGTACTTTGAATATGAAAGCTATCTTAAATATCTGTGAACAAGTAGATTGAAGTCATCGCCAAACTAACTTTAACCATTTAAATTATATTCAGGAAAGATGTGACTGGTATGTTTATTCGGAAAAAATGTTACAGTAGCCTATGAGCTATTTATGAAAAAAATCAAATGCTGCATTGGAAAAGCTGAGTATGTTTTAGAAAGCGGCAGAAGGGAAAGGTTAATTAAACCTTGGATGACTTTTGCTTTGTGCAGAATGGTTTCTAGGAGGAATTTATTGTATAAAAAAATGAGGAAACAACCTGATAACGAAAAATTGAAAAGGCATTATGAACCATACAAACGACGATTAGAAAATGATATTATAGTGTGTTAAGAAAATTATTACTTGAGCCTCTTTGATAGTAATGTTAATAAGACAGCTGCCAAATGGCGCATTTTGGATTCGATTATCGGTGGAAAGCGTAGAAATGAGAATTTAGTGAAAATTAGAGCAAGTTATGGCATCGTTGCTACTGAGTGTCAGGACATTGTCAATGAATTCAGTTATCATTTTGGACAAGTGATTGAATCGTTGGACCAGAAAACTCACAAGATAATATGGGCAAATATCAAAAACATTTTCCATCCATTAATTTACGTGATTCATTGTTTTTTGTACCAACAAATGAAAAAGAAATTAGAAGCATTATTAAAGCACTAAAGCCAAAAAAATCCAAAGGTATTAATAGTATTTCTGTATATGTTATTGAAGCAGTTAATGCAAATATTTCACCTGTTCTTGCTTACATTGTTAATTTAAGTATGCACACGGGAATATTCCCGAGTCAATTAAAAACAGCAATAGTTGTACCTATATTTAAGAAAGGTGATAAAATGCATATAAATAATTATAGACCAATATCTTTACTATCTGAGTTTTCCAAAATTATTAAAAAAGTTATTAAAATTCGGCTTCTTAATTATCAAAATAAGCACAGTTTCTTTAAAAATAATCAATTCGGGTTTCTGAGTTTCTGTTTGTGGACATAACCAAAGCTTTTGACTCTGTTAATCATAAGATACTAATGAAGCAATTATGGGAAGCTGGTATACGCAGTATTGCGTATGATTGGTTTAAAGGTTATCTATGTGATCGATACCAATGTGTGCGTCTACAAAATTGTTATAGTGAAAAGATCCAACTTAGCTGTGGTGTACCATAGGGTTCTGTGTTAGGCCACATACTATTTTTAATTTATGTAAATAATTTATGTGGTGGCAGGTTTAAAGGTGAATTAACGTCTTTTGCAGACGATACTGCACTAAGCTATTCTGATAACTGTATCGACGATTTATATGAACAGATGCAAAGTGACCTCAAAACTCTGAATGTATGGTTCTCAGCAAATTGTATGTTGCTGGGTTCAACAGCGAAATATGTCGTATTTAGCACGAGTTAAACTATTTAAAAAAAATAAACTATACTATCAATGTGTAAATTGTGCAAAAATAGATGTTATTTTCTGCAACAAATGTATTTTGATAGAACAGGTTTGTCAAATTAAATACTTAGGTTTATGCATTGATCAAAATTGTAAATGGAAGATTCATATAAATAAGTTAAAATCAGAAATGATTTCTATGGTAAGGAAATTCTACTTCCACAGATACATTTGCCCTGAAACAGTATTGAGGGTGGTGTTTTATGCTTTTGTCAACTCTAGACTGCAATATGGAATCTTGCTGGGGTGGAGCATACTTTACCACCATTAAACCTTTAATGGTGGCGCAAAAAAGGGTTGTCAGGGTTATTACGCGGTCGTCGAGAAAAAGCCACTCATTCCCTCTTTTCAGAAAACTACACATACTGCCATTAAGGCACTTTTTTATTTATAAAGTACTAAGAGTCTTTTACAATCGTGGCGGCGAAAAGGCCAAACATAAAACATATTACATTAGACTTGAGACAGGCTTCAAAATACCTAGGCCAAAGAACGACATTTTTCGTAATTTGTATCTATACCTGGGGCCAAAACTATTTCGCACTCTGCCAAAGGACGTGGTAAAGAAAGACACAGAATTGGGATTTGCTTCAGCTGTTAAAAAATGGCTAATGTGTCACGAGGAAGTTGAGTCTTTATTTCAAAAGATTGTATAACAATGTACTAGGAATGTTAATAACTAAAATTGGGTTATGTTTGATTTGAGATTGTTTACTGTCTAGTTAATTCATCTATTAAATGTGGTATATGCATTTTTTGGTTCCTAAATATAAGAGTTTTTGTTGAACTGTGTAAATGATTGTCATTGCTCAAGTGATTGTAAAAACTCAAGTTATAATGAACGCGTATTAACCTGAGTTTTTCATTTTTTAAATATGAATGCACGATAAGGTATAGAAGCACTATATGATTTGAGATAATGAGTTTGATAACTGATCAGCACTAGCTCTGCCACAATAACATTCATATAATGGTAACCCCAAATCAGGTAGTTCCTCTGGGGTACCTATGTTCCTATACTTTGAATAAATAACCAAATGTACATACATATGAATGGAATAAAGAATTATTATTATTAAAGAAACTTAGAGAGGACAAAATTAAAATTAGGCCTGTGCCGGCCAGAACACCATAGATATTAAATTTTCCATTACTCATAGAAATGAAGATACTTTCTACATATAAGAACACAATGTGCTGTATTCTTAAAAGTTTTGTTAAGTAAAATAACTTTAAATTAGAAATAAATTCTTATCTATAAGTGCTCTAGAGTTGAAAATTTTATTCCTAGAACATGAAATTGATCAGTAGGTTGTTCTAAAGCGAGTCAATGTTATCATTTCCTCGGTAGGAAAACAAAGCAAGCGTGTGATATTCAATAAATGTTTGTGCAAAGTTGATGATTTGATGTCGGAGAATTTTAGGGATCTGGTATGTTATGAAAAAAACTCGAGTTCATATCAGCAACATGAAGGCATTGTCTTTTACACGGCTGTGCTCCTGCATTCCTCAGCGATGGACGTATTCCGAGTCGGTGACCCAGAAAAGAGCCCGGGAAGAATACATAAACCATATGACAGGAAAAATCGACATGGGCATCGTAAAATTTATTAAATGCCAAGACATGAAGAGGAAGGAGCTCCAGAGAGGAAAAAATTCTCTCCTCTTCTTCAAAGAAAAATGTTCTTTTTACCTTCTGATGAATTTGTGTTCCAAATTGACATTAAATTAAATAGCTGACGTAATATTAGTGAGTAAAAACAGAAAAATAATGATATGGCCGAATCGGATCGAATGTATAAGACGTTTTTCTTTCCTCGGGTAAATTTCCGTCTTCTATATTCTTTGCATAAAGGAGCATTCATCCAAATTTTCCGGGGTCCGATATTTTAACATACTGTAAACCTTTGCTATTTAGTGACAGTGGTACAACTTGACGACGTATTTTCTCCACAAAATTTTATATTTCTGGGTTGACTAAATTGATTGAAGGAAAAAATATTCTGACAGTGCGCTCTCAGAAGCTTCTGCGAGCTGATAGGTGGCTCTTGAATACACATGCATAGAGACGGGAACAGTCCTGTTAAGCTATTTTAGTTAATGCACCTTTAGTGATTTTTGGAAAGTGAAAAAGCTGTGCGATAGTAAACGAAGTATTCAGAATCTTTAAAGTTTCTTTATCAGAGCACATCATTTACCGTAACAATTTAGTGCATTATTATTTTTTACGAATTTATTTAGCTGCATTATTCAACCACACAAGTGTGACTTGCAGTATGAGTTAATGTCACGAAATCGGAACATGATATCTTATTGTGCTTATTATTCCTATTATGAAGCACAAGGCCAAGAATAATTGGAAAGCAGTTTGGATTGCCTCGATATTGCAATTATAAAAACCTTCCTTTTTTCTTTCCTTTTGTGTTTCTGTTTCCTTTTGTCTTTCATGGTCCTAAACTAACCTCAAGTGCGTTTTAATTTGTGGTTAGTGCCAAAGTAGAGACGAAGAGGAAAATCTGACTGTCACAAAGTTGTTTAATAAGGAGATGTGACTAGAATTAACATAACTAGATGATAATCAAATGAATGACTCATAAAATTTTTATTGCCGAAAGAATTCCTCATAGTTTAATTTACTAAGGAAATTATTTTTGTAGAGACATCATCCAGAGGATGGTATCAGACCTGAATAATATGTGATAAAGTAATCATATAAACCCATCCAATTCATTTTTACTAAAAAATATTAATCGCTTAAATGCTAAATCAGAAGTATGCATTATGCCCAAATTATTATTTAATTCTATGGGAGGCCATACGAGAAGGGCAAGAAAAAGGTCTGGGTGGAATAAAGATAAACGGAGAAGAAATAAATATGCTCCGCTTCGTAGATGATATCATAGTCATAGCTGGAAATTGTGAGCATCTTCAAGGGTCACTAAACTCATGGACCAAGTTATCCAAGAATACAACATGAAGATAAGTAAGACGAAGACTAAATCCTAGTATGCGGAAGAGAGAAGATGAATGTAGATGTCACCCTGAGAGGAGAGAAATTGGAGCAAGTGGATTCCTTCACCTATCTTGGAAGTATCAACACATGGGACGGAAGAAGTACAACGGACATCAAGCGGAGAATAGTCCAGGCTAAGAAAGCATTCATGGGAATTTGACAGCTGCTGCGCTCAAAGAAGATAGGACTACAAACCAGGAAAGAGTATATGAAAACATTCGTGTGGAGCGTAACATTATATGGATCGGAATCATGGACCATTGGAAAAGCCGACTAAAACAGACTAGAATCCTTTGAAACCTAGTGCTGGAAGAGAATGCTGAAGATAAATGGACGGATAAAATAAGAAATAATGATGTGTACAGATGAGTAGAAGAGGAACAGACCATATGAAACATCATATAGAAAAGAAGAACCAGATGGATTGGACACACCTTGAGACACAATGGGTTTGTGAGGAACATAATTGAAGACAAAATAAAGGGAAAAGTCCCCAGAGGAAGACCCAGGAATACATTCATGGACCAATAAAGAAGAAAGTACGTAGGAAGAGATGCCAGGAGGTAAGGGAGCTAGAATTAGATAGGAAGGGTGGGGGGCTGTAGTCAATCAAAGGATTAGACGACGAATGAATGAATGAACCCTATGCTCACAGAAATGGTATTTCGAAGAATTCTAGGGTAGAGAAAGGTAATATTTTAGCCAACAGAAATTGAAAAGGAAACTTGTAGTAGTAAACGAATCAGTTTTTCTGTCGTTGGGAAATCAATGTCAAGTTTTGGGTCAGATAGTAATTATATTAAACTGCTAGGTTCATTTTGGCTTCTGCTTTATAATGCTTTAATTCTTAAAGTAATTATGATATTTATTTGTTACATATCTTTTCCAAGATTGTCTTTCAAGTTATTACAAGGCATTGATATGGTGCCACCTGATCCAGTGTTTAACAGCAGACATATTATTGAAATTTTAAATAATCAAATGTTATGTTGGTATTTAATAAATGGTGAAAATTAGGTTATAATAGAAACTTATCTTTTCGGTTAATGTAAATAAAAATAATGCATCTCTTTCGGGAACGATACGGCCTCCAGGAATTCTTCAGAGATGGACAGCGAAAATATCAAAACAACAACAATAAATTAATAATCCAATAATACGTGGCTAAAATCATAAATGATATAAAACCAGGTAATAAAAAACTTTTCGAATAATGCAGATTTATAAAATTCATCGTGGGTGTGAGATATCTGAGGAGTGTTTGCGGCAAAAGTAGGATGAATAGAGTCAGAAATGAGCGGGTAATAAATGAGTGTGGGTTAGATGCTTCAGTAACGGACATATATGAAAGGAGTGTGCTTCGTTGGTTCGGCCATGTTAAGAAAATGGATGAGAGTCGAATAACGAAACAGATATATGAGAATAGAATGAATGTTGTGAGAGGTAGAGGTAGGCCGAGAAAGTTGTGGTTGAATGTGGTTGAGGAAATTCTTAGGAGGAGGAATATTAGGAGTCTTAAAAACAGGAGGGCGTGTACGAATCAGTGTATGGGGGTAAATGAGGCGAAAGAGGTTTGAAAGGATAGGTCAGTATGGAGGAAATTATTGAAGCAGATTTAGGTGCACAAATATGTATTTATGAGTGAAACTTTGTGACTGTGCACACCCCGGAAGGGAACGGCGTGATTGGTATGTATGTATGTATGTATAAAATGCTCCTCTATCGGGATACGGCCTCCAGGAATCCTTCAGAGGTCAACCAGAGATCGACCGGAAATATCCGAAGAACCCCGGCATAGAAAATGGGATACACGGAGAGGTGATACTTTTGAAGACGAAAAATTTTCTCTGAACAAAATAAAAGGTCACAGGAACGAGGAACTCCACCTAGTTTGAGGAAAAAAGGTTTCATCGGAGTAGCACAGGGAGGAACGTACCGGGTTGCACAAAACACAGAGTAACATGGGAAATATTCTAATAAGACATGCGCTCGCGGGGGCATTGGGGAGATACGGGAAGCAAGACGGATGGGACAAAGGGTGTAAAGGCGTGAAGAGAAGGGTACGAGTCCGCGGCCGTCAAGATCGTTGGAAACGGAGCAAGATTGAATACTGTTCCCTTATGCGCTGCACTCTTTAGGGAAGGGAGGTAGGGGACTGGTGGGGTGATGCATCTGCTCGGCTGTAACGCGTGGAGCGACCGACCTCTCTGGATCCTAATTCCGTTCGCGGTCCCACGAGGGACGACCGGGAGACGGAGAGGTATTGGGCGAGGAGAGAATTACGTTATTTTACCGCGGCATATCAAACGACTCTCTTTCTCTCCCACTCAGGAGGTGTAACACATTAAAAATGAGCCAAGAGTTGGAGCTAGAATTAATAAATGCACCACAGTTCACTTCCTGCAAAAGTCATCACACACATGCCATACCTATACTGTGGGTGGAGTAAACATAAAATCTTCAAATTCAGTAAAATATCTTTAAATTAACTTAACTTCCGATATATCACGATAAACTCACATAAAGAACATATTCGGTACAGTATTGAAGAAACTAGGTTTTGCTAAGCATATGCTAGGAAGGCCCTCGGATGAAAAAGTTAAAGAGTGATGCTACTTCCCCCTGGTTAGGCCACACCTCTAACACGCCGCGAGCATTTGGACCCTGGTCATAAAGACTTAAGCAAAAAAATAAGTAAAATACAAAGAATAGCTGAACGGTTCGTTAAAAACTGCTACAAGGGCACAAATAGTGCATCAAAACTTAAAGAGGGATTAATGTGGGAGCTTCTTGAGACTCGGAGTCTACTCGCTAGACTTAGGTTGCATGATAAATTCAGAACTGATGTGTTTCAGAGTGACACAGAGAATACTATCATGACGCCTCACTAAATCTCTAGGTCTGATAAATGCAATAAAATAAAAAAGATACATTGCCGAACGGAAAGGTACAAAAACTCGTTCTTTCCGCGTACAATAAGCGATCACAATAAAAACTGAGCACCACTAAATACACTCCCATAATACACGTCACAATTTTACCAGCCAGAACCTTATTCCCTTATATCTAAAATACGGCTGGTATCCCTTAACTGACGGTATTTTCCCAAATCGCCTTAACTTAAGCAAAGTAATACCACTTCATAAAAAAGGAAATGAAAATGATGTAGAGAACCGCAGGCCAATTAGTTTACTACAAGGAATCTCAAAAATATTTGAAAAGGTAATGTTTAAGCATGTAATAAAATACTTAGAAGTAAATTCCATACTTTCCAGGCATCAACATGGTTTTATAAGAGGTAGTTCAACATCTAAATAATATAATAATAAAAAAATAAGTGGGTACCCAGTGTTGTTATAGATGTTTTGGGGCCTAGAAACTACATGGTTAAAACAGAGACTGAACAAATGTGGGAAAGACATATTGACCAATTATTGTTAAGAAAGAAAACAGTGAGTGAAGAAAGTGATGTGAAACAAGTAATGGAAATGGACAAGAACGTTGGTGAAAGAAAGAGGAATAAGGAAAAGGTTGATGTTGTGCCTTGGGAGTTGAGTGATTGGGGGGATGCAGGAAAAACAAACGGACAAGTAATGGACGGAGTGCAAGAGAAAGAAAATGAGTTGGGGGTGCCACGAAGGTCTGAACGAATAAGACGTCAACCAAATTGGTTGAGAAATTGTGTATGAAGAGTTTTGGAAGGGAATCTGATTCTAATGGGGAAGGAATGTTATGTATGATGGGAGCTGGGTGCTGGCGGTTTTAGTGTGTGTTTTGTCACAGGACAGTGGGGCCCCCTGGGAAGAATAATGGGCAGCGAGGTAGACAGTACGGTTAAATTGACACTCACGAAAAACCGTGGTAATTAGTCATATTCGAGATGGTTTGTTCCTGAGGACACAACATATTGGCCATGTGGCGGTTCGAAGGGTGGTATGTAGATGTAGATGAAAAATTGAAGAAAAATCTGCCATGGGTCATCTTATTTTAAAGTATGCAACTCGCTCGTTCCTTAATTATTCTCCTACCTCGCACTTTCGTGTACGGCGAAAATTTCCCGACCGAGAGGATTACCTTCCACAATTATACCTCCACAGACTGGTACATTAAGGTAGATAGAGATAGCGCTTGTTATGGTGGCCAATGCTAGAATATGAAGTCCGTCAAGCTCTTTGGAATCTTCCTGTAGAGCTTGCGGGCTCACGCTTTATTTTGTAATTTTGCCATGTTTTCCATCGTCAACTTATTAAAAATTTATTTATTTACGATAACCCCAAAATGAGAACAGTGGACTTTTACATTTGTTGGTGTATTACAAAAATATTAAATATTAAGAATTAACAAAAACGATTTACGCAACATTTTCACACATAAGGCTCTTAGGGAAAATTAAAGCATTTGCATACCAACTGAGTTAAAGCAGGGAGATGAAGAGATCAGTTCGACGGAGGGATTTTTTGCTGTTAAGGAATGGTATCCTGTATAAAAGAGGAGTTGGGATACAGAGAGACAGAATTTAGGCACGTGTACTGGGTTGGTGTTACGGGTGAAACGAGGAGGCAAGCGGATTGAGAACAGTGAAAGAAGTAAATTATTCCGAAAAGAACCATCAAACAGAATACAATAATTTCATGTTTTCTATCAAGCGGCCTTGACGTAGGTGGCTAATAGGTATACATGCACATACATCTTTATTATGCTTCCACGTTGCATATATTGTTTATTTCATTCAATTAATAATTATCCATCAAAACTAAAGTAATTGCTTTCCTTTCAGTATTATCCTTCAAGACTCTTCTCTTTATTTATCACTCTTTCTTTCTTTCTCTTTCTTTCATTCTCTTTCTTTTTGCCACTTTGAAGCCTGGTGCCGACCGCTCATCCTTTACAATCTATTTTTGCTGAGCTCTTTATTTTTGCATAATGAACTGGAATCATAAGAATTAAATACTTGCTTGGACTGATTATCATGCATTCCGAAGAGTTCTCATAACACTGATTTAAAGGCTGAGGCCTCTTAATGGTCAGCTCCAGCAATCTCTGCGTCAAGGAGTTTAAATTGCATTTTTAAAGACTTAACGAACCATTCTATTTTTGGTTGTTCAATCCTATGATTAGTTGTGTAGCCCTTCACCCTCCTCTATCTAATATTTGTTCCCCTGCCTCATGGTATCCCTTTCTATGCACTTTCCTCTTTATTCGGTCCAGTAACTTATTCTTGGGTCCTTCTTTGGGGACTTTACCCTCTATTTCACCTTCAATTATGTTCTTCGCAAACACGTTGTGTCTAATGGTGCGACCAATCTATCTGGTTCTTCTTTTCTGTATGGTGTTCCATATGGTCCTTTTTCTCTGCTGCTCTTCTGTACACCTCATACTTTCTTATTTTGTCCGTCCATTTTATCTTCAACATCCTCCTCCAGCACCAGGTTACGAAGGCTTCTAGTCTGCTCTTGTCATTATGTCCAATGGCTCATTCTTCCGGTCTAATAGAGCCACGCTCCACACGAATGTTTTCACATTCTGTTTCCTGGTTTGTATATATATCGTCTTTGCTTCTTACCCCTTAGCCATCCTTAGCTGGCTTGAAAAGAAAATCCTTTGCGCTCGGCATGCCCATAGTAGGCATTTATATGGCTGTAAATTTGAATTATTTCCTTCTAATAGTTGGTTCAATCAAAGGGATTGAAGAAATAAGAAGAAAAAATAACCGATTATCTAGTCGACGGAAGAGTGTTAAATCTTCTGTGTATAAAAAAGAACATAATTATAGTTATACTAAATAAGTAATAGCTACAATTGGCGAGACGTATTTATGAGGTTTCAATTTCAGGAGAAAAAATTGCAAAATACGATCTGCAAACAAAATAACGTGCAATTGAAGCGTATTACCGCGTTCGAGAAAGCTTGGTACCAAAACAAATTCGCGTCCAGAAAAATCCGCGTTGCCGAAAGTTTGTAAGAAAGAGAATTTTTTAATTTTTCTCATTTTTTCTCTCCTTATCAAAGAAAAGAAACTTGGATGGATACAATACTTTACATGTACCTACTTCATATGAGCAAGGTTGGGTGAGCTAAATGCCTTTCTTTTACCGGCTACTTTTTGGCTACTTCCTTGAAAAAAAGTTTCTCAATCACTATTTTACACTACATAAACTCTGATGAAGTAGCTCTCAGATATTTTTTCTTAGATACTTTTCTGGATTACACTTCTTTTTCCCAAAAATTTTTAAAAGCTTGGTCCATGTATTGAACTACTGCAAAGTATTTGAGCTGCAATGAATTTAAGTTTCAACTCTATATTTATCATAAAAATTTTAGAAGGAATATTGCATAAATATTCCATTAAAATATGATAGTTGTACAGCATTTTAGGCCTTCCTATTAAATAATGCTTTAGAGTAGAACATTTCAGAGGGGCGATAGTTGTCTTCACAGTAGGGAGGACTTTTTAATTAATCGTATTATTATATTACGAGAAACAAATCTGTTTCATGTTCATTTTTCAAAACTACCTTTCGCATTGTTTCTAAATGCCTAAGTACAATTCCTCAAAAGTTGGAATTAATTTTATTATTTTGTCAGCTATAACGTGAGAATCTGAGTCCATAAGCACTTAAGGAATCCTAGTGTTTCCTCCACCTTAAAACCTAGGGCGAAAACTTCTATTGAAATGCATTTAATCTCCATGAGAACAGACCCATTTACCAACTTTGAGGGATATTGAAGGTAATTTGGGATAATCGTTCTTTGCATTGAGGAGAAATAGCCCTTAAGATATTTAATATTTCCTCAAGATTAACCAGCATTACAGTAGAACGAGTGTAGACTAACTTCATCGTATACTTCCTAAGATACTTGGTAAAAGAGGTCAAGTTGTAGATGGTTAGCGCGACAGCTGACCAACTTGAGGATATTGCAATCCGGTGTAAGCCTCTTTGAAGACAAACTTTTCCCTCATTTATCCCAGGACACCTGCCCTGCCCACGCGGGTGACAAGCACACCGGCCGCAGATGGGTCGGAATACTCCGGGCACACACTGGGAACCATCACCCGGCGGCTCACATATGAGACGGGGCGAGGTTAAGTGGTAGCAGTTTTCCCGGAATACGGTCGGAGGCTGGGGATCTCGTCCGAGAGAATGAAAGGGAGGGGTCGGGAGGCAGACGAACGACAAGGGAGGAACTTCTCCAGACCAGCTCCCCTGCAGAGGCGTGGGACGAGCAGGGGCAATAAACAAAGACATTCCAGAGACAACAACGAAGAACCAGGAACCCTCGACGCGTCAGCCAACTCCCACGCCCGCTGGTGACGAAAGGAGAGGGATGTAGAAAGGTTGGAGGCGGAAGGGTATCTGGTGAGACAACCTTCGGAATGCAACCGGGTATAAGACAACGAAGACCGCGGACGAGAAGAAAAATGGAGGGAGAATTCTTTCCACTCATGGGAGTGTGGGAAAAGAAACGCTCGTTCCACAGGGGAAAAATTGTTTTTAAAAGCGTCGCGTCACGGAAGAAATACAGCGGGATGTGACCTCACAGCTGACTTAAGTCGTATGGAAAAATACATCAGGACTTGAGTCTTCGAAGCTAAAGGCTTCCGGGAATTCCATACTTGAGGGAGAACATTTCTAATATAGGGGTTGATGTCCTCCACGGACACCTTAAGGACGGGAGTCATCTGGAGAAGATTAAATACTCTCGTTTGAATCTAAAGATGATGAGATGCTGAAGTGCTCAAATAAACCACTTCCAGCCAACGGCGGAGCTTCTCCAATTGTTGATGACTTTGTTGATCATGGAATTCATTCAAGAGTAGAATGACTTTATTTTTGCAATTAAAAAGGTGAAATTCACTTAATACCTCTCATCGCCCCAAACCCTAGAGAAATGATTCTTTTTAATAAGTTACAAAAAGCGTAACATAGTACCGTCGCGAATGAGTAATTTGTATAGGTATTTTTCATTTTACCCATTCATTAAATACAACTTTTTTCAGTGATGACATGCTTAAGCTAATGTGATTTAGAATTGTGGCATGAAATATGGAAAAAAATTGAGTAATATATTTTTACACCGTTGAAAAACTTCACTACGATCATAGTAAGTGGGGTCCGTGTCATCTCTCTAGGAATACCTACTTTATTTCGCCTATGGCACTTTTCTTTAAATTATAGAAATAACAGAAAATTACTCATGGCATGAAAAATTGATGATAGATTGCTTACCTTTTGTTTTTTTTATATTTCTTGGGACTATTTACATCTTATAAGCAGTATATCAAGAAAAAAGTGTGTTACTTCTTTCTTCAGTAAAATTGTTTAATACAGAATCTCTCATTCCTACAATATGCCAGCTGATACCATTATGTCTACTCTCTCCATCCCTGATTTACCAAAAAAAATGCTTGAAACTGACCTAAGGCACATGTTCCTTAACCTCTGCCTTACCTGTAACATTCTTAACCTTAACCTGTTCCATGACCTGTAACATTCTCAATTCAATCACTGATTGTCTTGAACTAATCTCTAGCCTCAGTTTTGGAGTCCCGTGTTGACCCACTCGCACGAATTCTCTACTCCATATGCCCATTCCCAGATTATCTCAAACGCTCCCTTCTATACCACCTCTCCTTCCTGATTAATTCCCTTCCAGAAAACATTAACCCGTTTTTGCTTTCCTCCTACACGTTCACTCGCCGCGCTCTTTCTCACCAAACAGGCAATACCTAAGTACCCTTCTCCATGAGTCTTTAAATTTATGTTTTTTCTCAATATTGCTATCGTTGTTATTTATGTTTGTACGTATCTGCCTTGCCTTTCATGTGTTGTTATACTGTGACCCTGTAAATTAGGATTTATTCTGCATGCATGCAATTTCTTAAATGCAAAAATAAATCCATATTATATTAAGTAGAGCAATATTTTTCTCTGTTGTTTCACTCATTCTTGTATAAAATAATATGTGATTTCAAGTCCAAACAAAGAATAAAATTACAATTTGAGTTCGAATTTATATATCATATCAAATACAGAATCTTTTCCTGAATTAGTAGCCAGAGAGTTAATATATTTAAGCTAAATTGAGTAGAGATCAGAATAATGAGGCAATGGCCCAGTTTTTCATTACTTTATTCAAAAGCGGGTATATTACGCATATAAAACAGATCTGCAATCTATTAAGAGGCACTTTTTTCTTTGACTCAATCAAGCGATAAGAATCGAATGTCTTGTTAAAAACTGAAAACGGTAGACTCCATAGAAGATAGTCCGTGATAAAACTCTTCATGAGATGCCAATGAAACAAAAATTTTATTTTTACGCTGACAAGACTACTGGTCAAACTTTTAGCTAACTATATGCAGAAATGCTAGATGCCATCCGAGAAAATAGTGTCTGGAGGCAGCACGACTTCCTCTCCCGTAGTCTACGACAATTGACGGGTAGGTAGTTGGTTTGAGCAGTCCACGAACCCATCCACGCCCGTAGAACAGTAAGACGACAAAATAAATGGTGGAAGGGTTGCATAAAAATGAAATGAAAAACATTTTTGTAGCTTAGTAGAACTGGCCATCAAACCCAATAAAATGTACTAAATAACCATCATGGTTGTTGCCTTATCAAAGAGCTTTCCAAACTTGGTATCGGGGCATCCCGGGGCGTTGCGTAGCAGCACTAAAGTCCACTTTTAATAAGTAAACACCTGTTGGTCGATCATGATTCATCGAGTGTTACCCATTGAGGTAGAAGGAGAGGGCGCTTGCTAGTCCGCTATACTCGTTAACCCTCTTTTCCCTATAGCGTTTGCGGGATAACGCGCTAATTTTTCTATTTTACTATGTTTCTCATTGATCATTTACTGCACATCAGCATGTAGTTCTTCTTAAATATGCAATCTCATTACATAAATTATTTACTTAATAAAATTGATAATAATCAGCATTTCCGATGAAAACTATTGTAAAATCATGTTGAATATATTGAAATAAGCAACTAATATATGTTTTATATATTACTTGCCATTAAATGTTAAACAAAAGGTTTATATTCTTGATTAAGATACATCCGCAAATTCATCCATGTCATCCATGTCATCGTGATGGCGTTAGGAAAATCAGGAGAGAGCAGAGTTGAACAACATGGTTGTTGTGCCAGTTGTAAAGCATCCTTTTGATGACATAGTGCACTCTCCTTACACCTCAATGGTCAAAGATATTACAGTTGTGACAGAAATTACAGTAAATTTACAGTTTGGAGATAAGTGGTGCCGTGCTGTGGCCAGCGAGTAAAAGCGTATTTCAAATCGTTAAAAAAAAATTTCCTAAGCAGTCTTTCAGAGTGTCTTATGCAGTGTCATTTTACCACCGTTTCGAAAGCGATGAGAGTTTACGGAGGGGAGCATTGAGGTACTGTGTAAGATTTTATCCTATACTGATTACCTGCGTCTGAAAGAAATTTCTAATATCTCAGGGAACAAATCATTTACAGCAGCATTACTCAAAATATAGGTGCCTTAATATTGCTGTCTTGAAGCATTCAGGTTTTGCTCAACTACAATCAATAATCTCCGGAAGATATCTCATTGAATCCAATGCATTTTCTTAGCCTACTCTTAAGAGTGGATTAGTTTTTTTTGATGGTGGATGGAGGCGCTACCAGTGTCAGCGAAAACTTTGCAATGGGAAATCAACAATGGGTGTCGGAATTTTGCAAATTTACTGTTTTTCATCGATAATTTACAAGAAATCGGCATGGATGTACTTCTTCAACGTGAAAACTCCTTAAATACTACGTTTATTTATTTGAATTAATAATCATCCGCATTTTCGTATAAAATTTATGTAATATTGAGTAGAATCCTTGGAACTAATCAGCAAATTCTTGATTTTACATCCGCGAATTCAATCATTTCGTCGTGCTATTCATAGGAAAGTAAGGAAAATGCAGGATTAAACAGTATGGTTGTTATTTCGGTTGTCAGGCCTCAGTGTTATGACGTAGTACCCTCTCCATATCCCTCAGCGGTGTTACCACGATGATAAGTTTGGAAAGCACCGGCTAAATGTGTGTAATTCACAGTGAAAAAATCATTCGCCTGGATTGGGAATCGAACCCAGATCCCTCGATTTCGCGCCATGTGATCTAACCAATCTTGGTAGCTTGATTGGTTAGAGCACTTGGCGCAAAGTCAAGGGAGCTGGGTTCGATCCCAGTCCAGGCGAATGATTTTCCACTGTGAATTGTACACAATTGCGTAAACACAAAAAGAAGAAAAAACGTTTTACTGCAAGACACATCAGCATAGACATATGGAAAAAATTGATTGAAGTGTTCGCGCGGAGCATTGCTCTATACAAATGTGAAACCTGGACCATTGCGAAGGAAGAAAGAAGAAGACTGGATGCTTTAGAAGTGTGGTGTTCTCGACGAATGCTGGAAAACAGTTGGATGAACTTAGTTAAAAATTAAGAGGTGCTCAAGAGAGTGAGAAAAAGGGGAAATGAAATATGGAAGAGTATTGTGAAAAGGAGAGCAGAATTGGTGGGGCATATATTGAGACACGAGAGTCTAGTAAAGAGTATGTTAGAGGGAATGGCGAATGGGGGTACGATACAGAGGGATGCCAAGGGAACAATATCTGGCGCAAGTGAGGAAGGATGTCGGGGCAACATTCTACGAAGAAATGAAAAGGAAAGCTCAGGAAAGATGGGAATGGAGGTTTATATTCAAACCAATCTCAGGATTGATAAATGATAGAAGAAGTTAAATTGACGAATACCATGAGTGTTGTGAAAGTTCACGATTTTCCACCTGGATGATATCCGTCTTAGTATACTGTACCATTTTTACCGTAAGTATAGATTTATATTCGCTAACGAAGCAACTTCAGTGCTGAGCATTTAAAATAGCACAGTAAAAAAGTACTTAAATGATTTGGGTAACATTCTGAGTTAATTGGAAGAAATGGGGAAACTTTGGTGTTGAAAATATGTTCTAAGTGGAATAATATTATTATTACGGGAAGTACTACGGATAAGTGAAAAAGGTGTATCAAAATTATGAGAGATTGGTGAAAGGAATTGTGAATGAAGAAATGAGAAGGAAAGCTAAGGAAAGAGATAAATGTACTTATTCAAACCAAACTAAGGATTGATAACTGCAAGAGAGGGAGTGTGAACACTAGCGGGTGACTCCATTGAAGTTACTGAGCAAATAGTTTTTGAAAAAGCACTGGCACACAGGATCGCCTCCCAGTCTGGCTATTGAAGCAGCGAAGAAAAATAAACTCCCAAAATATGCTCTAATGCACCACGCCCACTTTCTCAACGGCCTATCCCCGTCTGTACTTCTCCTTCCTCCACCGTCTCCCATCTTTCCCCGTCTGCCTCGCGTGAAATTAACGCTCCCTCTACGCCTCCCGCTCCACCCGTGCGCCACCAGGGACTTCCCGCGCTCCCCCATCTCACCGCGCTTCGCACACCTGCTTCCCACCTTCCCCTCTATTCCCGCGCTCCCGCACCCATACCCCACTCAAGCAACTCCCTCTCCGTTCCCATTTCTCCACCCGACCGAAAACACTTTCCAGCAGAGCTTTCTCGCTTCCTGCCTCCTGGAACACGGAAATCGATATTGCACGTCCAGTCGCACGCACGCACGGGCGAGAGTGTCGGACGCACGTTCAAGGGGCGTGCACGCCGACACGTCCCTTGGGAATGCCAGGGGGGGGGGGAGAAAGAGCACACCTCGACCGAAGGGATGTCGCCGTACCCAGTTAAGGAAAAGACAAAAGTGTTCAGTGCCGGGCTTGCGTCAATCTAATTTCAATTGTGAAAGTCTCATCACGATCACCTCGGAGAAAATTCATGAGAACTCGAATATTGATGCCTGTAAACATTTTTATAGCAATATAGCACCAAAAGTTTTTATGCAGTTACCACAAGAGTTGTACTGTTGTAACAATCTAGTGTTGTTTACAAAGAAACTGTTAAATTGGTTATTTTTACAAAAAGATGTTGAAATATTATTCAAAACAATAGCTTAAGCCTCTTCAATAAGTTTTCTATTGACCATGTTGACGGATTCCATATAGTTTATGTAGAGTTGCTCTAAATGCATTGTATGCTATAAATTGTTATTAACTGAGACATATAATACTATAGATAAATTGTAACATGTGTGATAGATGATATTTTCATATTGTGTAAGGACACAACTTGTATGTTTAGTCGAATAGCTTTTTGTGTATTTAATTCTTTAATATTTTCATGTAACTGCCAAAAAAGGCCATATCCAAGGAATGGCAACCCCATCACAGGAACTTTCCATCAGGGGTGCCTAATTTCAATCTTTTGTTTAATTTATTATTTTTATTTTTGTATTTCTTGTTGGAGTGGAAGAAATACTATTATTATTATTTTTTTTGCTTGAGTGCTAGTGTATATAACTCTCTCGCGAATGACGTATCATAGGGACCGTTCAAGTATTACGTTGGACGATTTATGCCATTTTTGACCTCCCCCCTCCCCGTATGTACGACAATGCAAGATTCTCCCAACCCTCCGCGCCCCCCCGCCCCACCCTCCCTCTCATTCTTACGCAAGTCGTTAGATATTTTTATGTACTTTTCGTGAAATGCTCGATTTCTGCTGTTTAATCTTTCCATAGAAGCCCTCGCAAGTCTTCGAGCATTGAATGTCACATAATTATGCAGTGTTTTAGTACCACATTCATTAACATTAAGAGCAAAACAGTACCGAAGCTGATGAAGTTGTGAACAATCGCAGGATATTAGGAAAATATCAGAGGATATTTGGAAACGATAAAATGTTTCAAGACGGACAAAAATCATACGTCAATTAATTCTAGACCACCTGCCGCCACCTCTACACAAAACAATGTAAGATGACCCCTCCCCCCTTAACCCCACAAAACGTGTTACGTAATACTTGAATGGCCCCTTAAACGTTGGAAAGCACCACAAAGAATTCATTTAAGTAGGACCTTGAATTCAATTCTCAAAATGGCGGAAAAAATCCGGCTCCGTGAATCAAAGTCGAAGTATATACTGAACTAACCAAAACCTGAAGTATATACTGTATAAACTCGTTGACATCGGCACCCGGTAAAGGCGGGTTTACAAATGGAAGTTGACTTCGCCGTATTTCCATTATTCCTTCATGCACATGATTTCCATTTTTTATAAATATTTTATAATATTGTCTTCATATTTTTACTATTCAAGCATAATTCTTAATAATATTCAAATTGTTCGTAGCTTGTCAGTTATGTGGGTGGCCCGTCTAAAGGGAATTTTTAAATTTTTAAAGGCCATTTTCGTTTAAACTGTTGGTTATATAACCCTATATGTGGGGTCATTCATGAACCACATACAGCAGTCTGTACAACTACTAAGTTTGAATAAAATCTGAGACCCGGCTATCTGACACTCCCCTTGTTAAACGTCGTAAACCTTGTACGTCAGCCACCCGTCCAGCTTGTCAGTTATGTGGGTGGCCCGTCTAAAGGGAATTTTTAAATTTTTAAAGGCCTTTTTTGTTTAAACTATTGGTTATATATAACCCTATATGTGGGGTGAATCATGAACCACATACAACAGTCTGTACAACTACTAAGTTTGAATAAAATCTGAGACCCGGCTATCTGACACTCCCCTTGTAAGATATCAAGGCTTATATTAGCCCAAATAACAAGTTTTCTTCCTTGTAACTCTATCAGGGCTTAATTTATTTATTAAAAATAGTGTTGAAATAATAACGTATTATTTCTGTCACATAATCAGGTGAATTAGCTTAGAGAAACCAGATGACACATTCTGAGTTATTATGGTTTGTACTTCTCGTGTGTGTGAAAACAATCGTGTAGAGCGGCTCTCTATGGATCGGAAGCATGGGCCATTGAAAAAGCTTCCCAGAAAATATTAGAATCGTTCGAAACCTGGTGCTTGAGGTGGATGCTGAAGATAAAATGGACGGACCAAATAAGATATGATGAAGCTTTACGAGGAGTGGAAGTGGAAGGGACCATATGGAACACCATACAGAAATGAAGAACCAGATGAATTGGACACACCCTGAGACATAATTGGTTTGTGAAGAACGCAATTGAGGGTAAAAAAGAGAGAAAAGTCCCCAGAGGAAAACCCAATAGGAATAGGTTAATGGACGAAATAAAGAAGAAAAGAATAGGGAAAGATACCAAAAGGTAATGGAACTAGCAGAAAGATCTAAGGCTTTCCCAGCGTATAAAGTTGTTGAAGGTTATTCGGGATTCCCACCAGGTCAAACTCTCCATCTCGGCCGACGTTTCGATGAGCGAGTCGCCCTTATGACGATGGACGACTTGCTCATCGAAACGTCGGCCGTGATGGAGAGTTTGACCCGGAGGGAAACCCGAATAACCTTCAAGGTCGCGAACTAGCATTTAGATAGGTAAGGGTGGAGCGCTACAGTTAACCAATCTTAGAATTGAACGACCAATGATGATGACTTCTCGTAATGGTGTGATTGCCGATGCGGAAAGAATTTGGATTCAGTTATTTTATGTTGAAAAGGATTAAAAAGCAAATGAAAAATTAGGGCTTTTTTCTCACGACGTAAAATAGATCCCTACATTGGTCATGTGCCCACAAAGTACTACTGTGCTGCATCTTTCACTGATCGCGTTACTTACTAATATGGTATTCATAAGAAAAATTTGGTTAAGAAAAATAAATTAATTTACCAGGGTTATTTTAGACATTTACCGCAAAGTCTAATCGAATATTTTGACACCTTTTGGAAATAAACTGTCGATATAATGTTGGCATTAAGCCATCAAAGTTAGATAACAACTTCTAGCAAATAGTTACTATTCCTTAACAAATGTCACATTGATTTCATTTTAACGACCTGATGTAACCCTTTTCTTGATTATATCAGTATTGATTCAACAGTATTTTTTAACCCGGACACTTAATTACCATTTTTTTTTTCAAATTTGATTGCATACTATCATCAATGCAATAAAGAGACGGGGAATATTCAAATAGAGGTATCTTTCATTCGAATCGACAAAAGAACCCGTGATTAAGCCATGATAATCATAAAACTATCGGCAGTCCTCTCTATCCACTTTCTACAACAGCCTTAATTTTACATGAAAATATATGTATTCGCCCGGTTCGGTGGATAAGATCACACGACTGATATTTGTTGCTGAAGCCGAACAATATCCATTTCCGTCGCAGGAAACTTTCATTTTTGAATTCATCATTTTCATAACTGCTGACTTTCCTGGAATCATTTTACTGTTGTCAATGTTAATTTTCAGCCACTTATTCTTGGTTCAAGAATTCTATTCTATATGAGAATTTTTATGAAAGCACAGGAAACAACGAAAGTTTATTCTTTCCGTGGTCATGCGACTCCAACTAACTCCAGAACTCTGGGCATTCGGAATTTTCATCTGTTATAAAATTCTTGAGAAAGAGAAGTTTCCCGTATTAAAATGGCTTTTATATTCAGAGAAGCTTGACAAAATAACAGGAAACAAAATAACGGCAGAAAATTATATTGTGAATCCTTACCAAACTACAGTGCAGTTTAATAATCTCCAGTTCAATATTTTTTCGTTGCGGAAACCGAAATTCATTCGTCCTATCATTGATATCGTTCTCATCAATTATCCAAAAGTCTGTTTGAAAACATTAAACTCTAAATCTCAATTAATATCAACGAGAAAGCCACATTATCTTGCAGGGTAAATTCTGATAAAACATAAAAAACCGGGCCTGTTTACTTAGCTATTCTATATTAACGCTTTCGTACTCTAATTAACGACATTTAGAACAAAGAAACAGGTAAAATGAAGCACCTTAATGATATATTACGGGTCTTCTTATTAGATTTTTCATTAGTTTTACAAAAGCGGAAATAGCATGATGTAGTTGACCCATCACGCTTTTGACTTTCGTAGCAGGCCAAGTTCAAGAATTACCGTGTGTTGGAAACAGCTGGCACCCTTTTCAATAATTTTCTTCATAATTCCCAATCCTCATTTAAATTATGATAATTTGCCGACGATGCAGTTATCAGCCGTGAAATAAACGAAGACACGGACTTAGTATTTCTATCAACGGGCCTTAACAACGTTCATTTGTGGTACAATAGGTACATTAGTACACTAGGTAGCATACAATCTTAGTAAATACCCCACAGTTTATTTCCTGCGAAATTCATCACATGAATGCCATACTTATACTGTGGGTGGAGTAAACATAAAACCTTCAAATAAAGTTTAAATCTAGGAATTACCTTAACTTCTGATATATTGTGAGCGACGTATATACATATACACAATACATATACGGCACAGCATTAAAAAAACTAGGGTTTGTTAAGGGTGTAATAGGAAGGTCCTCGGATGAAAAACTAGAAGAGAGATGATACTTTGCTCTGGTTGGGCCACATCTTGTACATGCCGCGAGCATTCGGGACTCTGGTCATAAAGATTTGATAAAAAAATTAATAATAGCATAAAAAGCAACAAGCTTCATTAAAAATGCTTAGAGCGGTTATATAGTGTTTCACAACATATAGAGGGATTAAAGTGAGAGCTCTAAGTGACTCGGAGGCTACACGCTAGGCTTCGGTTGCTTGAAAAAAACAGAACTGGTGTTTCAGAGCGACATAGAATGTTATTAGCACGCCTCACTACATCTATAGGTCTGATAGAAGCGATAAAATAAGAGAGACACATTGCTGAACAGATAGATACAAAAACTCGATCTTTCCGCGCATAATAGGCGACCACAATAAAAAAAGGGCTCAACTATGTACACCCCCTTAATATACGTCACCATTTCACCTCCCAAAACCTTATCCCTTGCATATTTACGCGGTTAGTGTCCTAATACTCCTTACCACACGCCCATGCGGCGGCTTGCAGGGTATAATGAAGATGTATCCTTAATGACCAATTTTGATTCTCTGGACTCTTATTCATTCGCTCATTGTTTCATGTACACTTTGATATGGTTAATACTTGACAAGAGAGCAATTTTAGCTCACCTTTGACCAAATTTAGCAAGCACTCATTCGTGCATATGTTCCCAGTCCTAGCCGATGCTTTTCTACCTGTATTCTCACGCATAATAATCTCTTCGTCTATCATTGAATCTTTCGCAAATTATCGGCCAAGATACCCAAAACCATCTACTACTTCAATCATTTCATTTTCAATCAGTTTCAATCATCATTTCTCCTAAATAGTTAAAAACTGCTACAAATGTACATATAATGTCTCTCAAATTTTTGAGGGATTAGGTTGGGAGCCCCTAGAGACTCGAAAGATACACGCTAGGCTTAGTTTGCTTGAGAAATTCAGATGAGGTGCATTTCAGAGCAACGCGACGCAGAGAATAGAGTTTTGACGTCACAATAACTCTCTAGGTCTGACAGAAGCGATAAAATAAGATAGATACATTTACCAACAGATCGATACAAAAATTTGTTCTTTCCACGCACAATAAGAGACTAAAGTTACAACTGATCTCCACTCCATCCCTTCCCATGATACGCGTCACAATTTCACCAACCATAGCCTTATTCCTTATATCTCTACACGGCTGGTGTCCCACAACTCTCTGCCACATTCCAATCTGGTAACATGCTGGATATTATGCAGATGTAGATAGATGTATAGAAATTTATTATCTGCCGATCAAAAATTACTATTGTTTGACCCAGTAGTGACCCAGTGGCCCATAATGACCCAGAAAACATGGATAAAGTAGGGCCAATCCACATCAACTTGAACTTCAAAACTTGAGTTGCCCTTGACCTCACCAATTTTGACCAAATTTTAGGAGACGCTCCGTCATGCTACATTGCTGGTCATGTGGATTTGTTTTTTTAATTTGCATCCATTGCTTAGTTACGGGAGTATGAAATATTGAGCTTCTCGAAAATTTTTATTTTTTCTAACTAAGGTATCTCCAAAATTATTATACCTAGGATGAGGAAAATAGCATTATTGGAAGAAAAAACTACAGCGCTGAAAATTATGACAATTAAATTGAAATTTCGTCCAAACTATGGCACTTACTTTCACTTCGAAGACTTCAAATGCGTTTTTCTCACAAAACGAACCCAACTCAATTTCGCTCAATTTTCAATATTTTGTAGTAAATACCTTGGCTACACAATATTAAATATTTGCGATGGTAATTTTTCCTTTTTTGGGAGAAATTAATTTTTTCCGTCGGCGTGATATCCCTTCACTTCGCACTTTCGCTACCCCTTCGGTTGTGGGGCGGGGAGTGAACATCGTACCGTGTCCTCTCACGTGTAATTTAAACCGGAAGTGCCCATTCTAAATGAAAATATCAGAAGGTATCAAATCCCAACAATGCCTCATGTATTTCTGTGTCCGTCTGAATAATGAAATCCACTTAATTATTGAGAGGGACAAAGAAATTAGATGAAAATCTAGGGCAAATATTTGAATGGTGAAAAGGGTGATGAAAAATATTAAAGACATGGGCGATTCAATATACAAACAATCCAGACTGAGGAAAAATAATTCCCAACTGGAAAAATTCGGTGTTCAGGATTGCTCAATTCCAATAACGCCCAATACAAACAGTCATTCGTTACGTAGCGGAAAATCGCTATAACGAAATCACAATTCGTACTTTTCAACAGATTTTCAATGAGATAGATAGATAAAAGAGCATTTCAACTCACAGAGTCATTATCAGTGTCTAGTACAGTAAGCTAAATGGAGAGAGCGCTTGCAAAGATGTCCGATTCTAGAAGCTGAAGCCAGTCCATCATACCCGTTGACCCTCATTTCCCAAGAAAGCTTGATAGCTTAAGGTAGTTTGAGGTAAATATCATTTTACTTAGAAATCAATGAATTTGGTCTCATTTTAAGGAAAATATATCACCCTTCAAATTACACAAAATTTTCAACCCCTTACTGGATTACTTTCCAAGATATTTGCCCAAAAATACCAGCCCTTTTATGCAGGAAATTGTACGTGTATGTACTCCAGAGAAGCCTTATTTAACAAATGAGGCATTTCCTACCCTTAGATCTCGTCAAAAAATCAACAATGTGTAGTTTTTGTGTTTTCTCAGCTATTTTTGAAAATTATTCATATTGTCACCACAGTAAATTCTTCGGTATCACAATAATCCTTCCGTTTTGATGAAGTTTCAAATGTACTGCGTGAATTTCGAATTTACGACGTCGTCCATCAGCAACTTACTAGATATTGGCACGATTTTACCTTTTTAATATGCATTCTCATTATATAGAACTTTATGTGTTTAAATTAATTACCATCCGCATTCCACACGAACAATTTCATTCAGGTATTTAGAGCAAAATTTCATTTTACCTAGAAATCAATGAATTTGGTCTCATTTTAAAGAAAAATGTATCACCCTTCGATTGACACAAAAGATTCAACCCCTTACCACATTAATTTCCGAGATATTGGCCCAAAAATACCATTCCTCTTATATGGGAAATGGTACATGTATGCACTCCAGAGAGACCTTATTTAACAAATGAGGAAGTTCTAACTCGTAGATCTCGTAAAAAAATCAACAGTGTTTTTTCTAAACTATTTTTTAAATGGCTAAAAAGAGGGAACTCTTAGTATTTTCCACACTTAAAACTTTAATTCCCGACCCAGGTTTTGACTGCCTTACAATCATTTTCAAAGATCTTTTTTTTTCAATTTTTAAAGACCTTTGAAAATGATTGCAAGGCAGTCCAAACCAGGGTCGGGAATTAAATTTTTAAGTGTGGAAATTACTAAGAGTTCTCTCTTTTTAGTATGTCAGTAGTGTCATTCCACAAAGTTACGCCTTCGACCATAAAGTTGACTATTTTTGAAAATCAGTCATACTGTCACCGCATCATATTCTTCGGGATAACAATAATCCTTCCGTTTTGATGGAGTTTCAAACGTACCGCGTGAAATAAATGAGTCAAATTAAAGACTTATTTAGATATTTTCATTTCATTACTTGCAATTTCTGTCATGTAAAAGTATATTTTTGCACAATTAATGATGCAATATTTAATTCGTGTGTCTCACAGCTGGTGAAATTAAAACGTACCATCCAATATGGTCTCTATTATGGTTAGGGGACTATCTCGTTCGTATTACCATAAGTCGAGTAAAATTCATAGCACTAAGCAGCCAATGTAAGTTTCAAGAGTAAGTTGCCTTAAATTTCACACAGGTGGTTGATATTCTTGCTTTACATTCGCTAATTCCTCAATTCCGTCGAAAAAATTCATTAAAATGTAAGGAAAGAGCAGGTTTAAACAAAATGATTGACACTTAGGTTGTCAAGCTTCTGTTTAATAACGTAGTGCCCTCTTTATATGGGAAGGGCACTATGCCAATACTCTAAAAGAAAGGCCTTGGAGCGCATTTTGTTAATGCTCAGATTTTTTTCTGATTTTAGTTAAATTTTACGAAAATTTTCATCGATAACTTGGTAGAAATTAGTTTGCACTAGCCTCTTTAATAAACATCCTCATTACATGTTTTGTTTATTTTTTTAATTTGATAATTATTCGTATTCCTGGTGGAAATTGTTGTCACATCTAATGGAATCCATAGCACTAAGCATCCAATGCATGTTTCAGGAGTTACTTGCCTTAAACCTCAAACAGATGGTTGATAATACTGCTTTGTATCCGCAAATTCTTACATTCCGTCGTGCTATCCATAGGAAAGTAAGGAGAAAACATGGTTAACCAACAATGTAGTTATTTTGGTTGTTAGGTTTCAGTTTGATGAAATACTACCCTTGTCATCGACTTCAATGGCCTAGTACCTAATTATGACGGTACGAGTTGAAACTCGCAGTAATTGTTATTAAAAATCCAAGGAAAATTGCGATTGTTGTTTTAATTATCCAATAACACCAATTAGGATAGGCAGAAAATACGAGTTAGATGGGATGGTAGGGATGAAGAACGCATGATGAGCTGAAGAAATAACAAGACGAAGAAGGGCGAAATGTTAATATGTTAGGTCTATGTTTATACCTATTTAATACCCTGCTAACCGCCATGTGGGCGTATGGCACGGGAAGTTAGGACCCTAGCCGTGTAAAAAGGTAAGATATAAGGTTTTGGCTGGTGAAATGGTGACGTGTATTATAGGAGTGTACTAAGTGGAGCTAAGTTTTTATAATAGTCTCTTATTGTGCGCGGAAAGAACGAGTTTTTGTACCAATCTGTTCGGCAATGTACCTTTCTTAATCGCTTCTGACGGGCCTAGGTATAAGTAGTGAGGCTTCTGAACAATATTCTATGCGTAATTCTAAAACAAGCCTGTTATGAATTTTTCAAGCACCCAAAACCTGGCGCGTAGCCTCAGCGTCTCAATCGACTCCAAACTTAATCCCTCTAAAAGCTGCGAGACACTGTATAATTGCTCGTAGCAGTTTTTAACGAAGCGCAGAGCTTTCGTTTGTAATTTTATTGGACTAAATTTTTCCGCTCAGGGTCCCAAAATCTCGTGGCATATCCGAGGTGCGACCTAACCAGATCAAAGTAGCTCCTCTTTTATACGTCATACTAGAAACGGTCAATCAAATCCTACCATAACAGGTGGAATGCTCCTCTTAAATATCTGCGGGTGTGTACCGAAACTGACCGGTTGGAGGGAGACGGTAACCATTAGAAGAAAAACTCCTCGTGGCTATGGTACTTGAGAGGCATAATTTAACTTTCTTTTTAAAAGCCAAGCGCAAACCCTCGTGCGACGCAAGCCTCCCTTTATGGGTATATACGGCCCTGCGGACCGCCCCAATCCCACCAAGAGCCGACAAACCTCCCTCTCACATATCTCTCCGCAGTTTCCCTTCGCTGCTTTGGAGTGAGAAAGGAGAACGGCCCTCCACGTCTGCGGAGAAAGGGGGAAAAGTGCGAGTTCTTTTCTCTCGCTTTTTGTATTTTTTATTTGGACGAGGGAGAGAATATAGGGCTTGGAGAAGTCAGTGAGAGGGGAAGGGTGTGAGTTAGGAGCGGGACTGTGTGGAGAGCTAAGGGGGCTGAAGATCTCGTGCGCCTCTGTGTGGCCAGAGTTCATTTGTTGGGCGAGAAGGGCCGTTAAAAGAGAGACTCCTTTGCTCTCTTCTCTCGTCCCACTCCACGCCAATTTCCTCCTCCCGTGATGAAATTTTTTCGGGTTCGCCGCTGGGCCAGGAAGGCTGCTGTTGCCGATGCTTCGACGTCTGTCTGTCCCATCATCCTGAGGGCTCATTTCAAATCATCCGTACAGGGAGACACTTCCGCGATGACTGGATCATAGGCTAAAGCAGCCCATACACGGCTGAGCACTCTCGGCTCGGGAGAATGCACCTGGAGCCCAACATCTCGTCATTGCCCATACACGTCCAAACCAAATAGATACTTCAGTTTCGACTCTGTGGTCGTGAACCACGCACGTATGATTCAATGAGGTGAGAATGTTTTTGAAAATGAATACATTTATTCATTCCTCTGATAATGCTGTCGTTGATGCCTTGGATAAAATGCGAAAAATGTGGTTTCTCATGAGCAAGGATAAGATAGCATTTTGCTAAATATTAAAAGAGGAGTCGTTCTTGAGGCTTGATGAGTCAATAAAGTCGAATTTAGGGAGAATTGGATGTATGCAACTCATTCAGATGAAGCTAATAAGATTTTGGTGCACTCAGGTTCCTCAGTAGCCAAGAAGGGTAACTTGAAAATGTTTACATTCATTATGGAAATAATGCCAGCACAGTGTTGAGTTACGGAAAAAAATGGATTGGAATGCCATTGCAAATGCTAAATGAGCTGCAACAGGAGGAACTGCCTTTTTACTTCTTTTGTAACTATATACAAGTTACATCTTGATGAGATATCTTTGTGAAAGGAATTATGAAGTAACTGGTTGTAATCTAAAACGTCCCAAGCCAGCTTAGTGCGTCAAATGATAAAGCAAGGGGGGATATTTTATAAAAAATACCACCAAAGTCCACAGGACACTAAGGGTGATAAAAAACAATTAAAATCAACGTAAAGATCACACAATAACCTTGTGGTTCTCCAAAACTATCTCAGAATCAAAATAAGTCCAAACAGAACAAAGACAATAATCATACAAAAACACTTATTTATATAAACAACCACTACTAAGTGAAAAAACCCAGGGAAAGCCCTCAGAAATTTGAAGCGTTAAATTAAATGTAAAATTAAAATGTAACATTAATTGTTACATGGTATATCGCGAAAAAATAGATTACCTTAAGACAGCCCTCTGAAATATAGAGCATCGTTGATGCCTTGGATAAAATGCGAAAAATGTGCTTTCTCATGGCCATGGTAAAGATAGCATTTTGCGAAATATAAAATCAGGAACCGTTCTTGAGGCTTTATGAGTCAGTGAAGTCGCATTTAGGGAGTATTGGATGTATGCAACTCATTCAGATGAAGCCAATAAGATTTTGGTGCACTCAGGTTCCTCAGTAGCCAAGAAGGGTACCTTAAAAATGTTTACATTCACTATGGAAATAATCCCAGGAGAGTATTGAGTTACGGAAAAAAAATGGATTGGAATGCCATTGGAAATGCTAAATAAGCTGCAACAGGAGGAACTGCCTTTTTACTTCTTATATAACTATTTACAAGTTACACCTTGATGAGATATCTTTGTGGAAGTGATGAAATATAGGGAATACCCAAACAGAAGCAAGCATCATAAAAAGCTAAAAGATCCGTGAATGACCACATGCTCTTAGGAAAGTGGGTATCAGTATCCCACCATTCGGGAAAGAAATCACGCTGACAGTAATGGTTTTGGGTGTGTGAAGGAAACTTGATCGAAGATTGCAGGATTTTAGTTTCAAAAATCTGTCATCGAAAGATTTTGGGATTGGAGGAGTTTGAAGGCGAATAATCAATGAAATTTTCTTGGGTTTGTCTCCGGTTCAAGGATGCGGTTTTTGTAGTTGACATTTAGACGCCTTCCTCCGCATTCGGATTCACGGTTGGTCTCAGATCATGAAATTTGCTGGGTTAATAAACCCATCAGTCACGCTATGCTGTCACATGATCTGTGGGAATTTTGGCACCTTTTTCTCTTGTCTTTCATTTAGTGTAGAATTAGTTTCTAGGTAAGAAGTTTTAAAATACCTGGCTCAGACTTCATTTTTTCCAGTTGAGCTGGGACCCCGTGACTCCAGCGCATACCTCAAGAATAATAAATGACGCAGATATAGACAGGAATTTCCACACTGATATTTCTATGTTCTTGAACGTACAGGGATAAGTTTGATTTAGTGTATAAAGGACTAATATTTCATTCAACGGTTTTTACACCAAGCTCCGATGGCATCAGGCATTTTTCGGTGGAATCTTGTCCGCTACTTGTAAAATATATTGAGAGTGCTTCAAATGCTACAGTATGCCCATCGAATGGGACATTGAATTGGGTGTTTTTTTCTTAAGGGAATGGTTATGCCAAAACTGGGTTTCTCAAAGCACTTCATTAAATAATAAATTAAAGGAACCAATTCATAATTATACGCATTATCCAAGCAGTTTGTAGTCTTCTTAATTGCCCAGTCATTCGTGTTCATAGCTGCAGCCCAGTTACATATGGAGAGGTATGGAGATCTGATTTAATAGACAAAAATTGGAGTTTACCTTAGTTATGGTATTTGAGGCCTTGGATTACAAATATGAGGTAAAAATATATTAAACTATATGCATGCAAAATAAATGGCCTAATATAGTGAAGACAAATACAGAATCAGCGCACAATTATTGCTGCCATTATCTTAATGCTTTCAATAGTAAGTTTTGAGCTCAAGTACTAATAATTATGAAAACTGACAAAATATGGAGGATGAATGCTAAAATAATATAAAATTGTAAAGGAATTTCTTCAGCTATGTTAAGCGGGCTGATCAAAAATTCGAAATTAAATTTGTAAATAAACTTCGTGCGAAAAAAAATTAAAATAATTAACTGGAGAAACAGCTGACACAGTCGCTCTGACTGATTGATTATAATAGATGAATAATAAATAAATATAGAAATAAATATTATTTTTCAATTCCGTCCAGATTATTCATGCACAACGTTGTAATTCAAATTGCTTATCATTTCATCCTCTATTTTACACAAATATTCTCACTTATGGTCAGTTGCAGGAACGACTCATATCTATTCAATAAAGTTATGGGACCCATATTCCATGGCAAGCATATAATAAATATTGCAGAAACATTAAATAAATTAATTGGTTTCATAACTTATGGCATGAAGTTAAGTGTTCCTTAGGTAGCCAAGATGGCGGATGCGAAATAAACCGCTTGGAGACTTAATTAATAAATTAAAGAGTTGTTTTGAGACAAAAGACGGGGTTATATACTCTTACTTTCAAATTATTGTGTAGCAATTATTCATAGGCAAACCTTTAAAAAATAGTATTCGGCGGTAGAAAATTAGATAAAATATTCGAAGCTATAAACTATTGGAAAATAGTTGTAACAATTTGGCAATAGTTTACATCTATTATAGATAGTTATAACTATTAGTTATGTAACTAATATATGTGTTCCTGTAACCCGAATATTTTCATGAGATCTATGATTTGATTGATCACCTCCAGAACTAAATGTTCTAAACCTTGTTGACTCCAGAACTAAATGTTCTAAACTAAAATGAGAGCGGCCAGCCTCTACCAACATCGGCCGCTTCCTCTCACGTTTCATTGGGCTTAGTTGACAACAATGACCATCCTTTCCAACAGTGACTACCCACTCACCCCTAAATGACGGGCGCCCATCCTTCCCAGCACCCCCAAACAGTCGCCCTTACTCCATAAAAGAAAAGAATCCATTCATTCCGTTGCGCCACACCACGCCTAAAAACCGCAGGAATCCACTCCCCTGGCTCCCTCCTATACCTCCATCCTTTTGCCCAGGTCTCGGCTCGCGGGAGGAAAACCGCGGTCCTTTTTTATGGCCACATTCGAATATTTATCCTCAGCACCCCTCAATCTCTCCCACCCTCCTTTTCTGTGCGCAGAATGGCGACTTTAAATCTCTCCCCACACTGCGGATCGAGCATAAGGAAAGAGTTTATCTACATACCACCCTACGAGCCGCCATATGGGCGTGTAGCAGCGGGCGTTAGGACATCAGCCGTGTACAGATGCAGGGGATAAGGTTTTAGGAGCTGATATGGTGACCCCTATTATGGAAGTGTATTTAGTGGAGCTCAGATTTTCATGTGGTCGCTTATTGTGTGAGGGAAGAATGAGTTTTAGTACCAATCTGTTCGGCAATGTATCTCTCTAATTAAATTGTTTATGTCAGATCTAGAAATGTAGTGAGGTGTCGTGATAATATTGTCGCACTGAAATACACCAGTTCTGAAATTCTAAAGCAACCTAAGCCTAGCGTGTAGCCTCCGATTCTTAAGATGCTTCCGCCTTTATCTCTCTAAAAGTTGTGAAACACTGTACTTTAGCTCTGAGCAGTTCTCAACGGGGCATGCAGATTTTATTATTTTATATTCTTGTATATCTTGTATTTCATTATTTTTTTATTTAATTTTGTTTAGTAATTTATAATAGGTAGCTTTAGGCGTCAATTTGAGAAAATTTCCTTTGTTCATGGTGAAAAATTTTATTTTTATAGTTTCCGGACTTGTTATATCATTCTTTGAAGGAAGAGAAAGGTCCTTCCACGCACTTTCTGATGACATTCCGCGGACTTCATGTTGTTTCAAAAGTTTTGAAACTGTGTCACTTTGAAGTGAAGCAGCTTTCGGGTGCTCCTCCGCGTGATGTCCGTGGTTGGCATCTGTTTCTCCAGCCATCTTGCTGGCGTCTTCATGTTTAAAGTGACAATGCATTGCTCTAGTACGTCTTATACAGCCGAGTCTGAGTTGTGCATCGCTGGTTTCCCGTTATTGTTTTTTAAACATCCTCTTCGAGGCGTTTGGGAGATCGTAGCCATCCTCCCGGTTGAAGTTATTTTTTTTGGATGATTCCTGGATTAATCTGGGGTAGTAGTGGCTTTTCTTACAATTCTCACATTCTCTAAGTGCGCCTGGAAGAAGATGTCAAAAAAAAACACGGGAAATAAGAAATGCGCCTATCTGAGAAATTTCCGCCAATCAGAGCTGGCTATATAAAACGGACCAGAACGATTGGATTGGTTTGGATTTTAAGGAGGCGACCGACAGCTATGGTCATTTGCGCCATAGGGGATAGGTAAGGGAGGAAGGGTGGATAGAAACCCGGCGTCGGCATTAGCCTGCTCTTAACGAAAGGCGCCAAGGGGACCACGGTTTAACGTCTCATCCGACAGACGGAGTACTGTACTTGAAGACCCTCCACAAGACACTCAAGTAGGGATCGGGTTTCCTCTGAAAAAGATCGTCCTCTGCAGGGCTTTGAATCCTGGCCGCCCGTATGGTAAGCCAGTACTCGAGGCACCATACCAACCCGATCCCCACCAGAACGATGAATCGCCACTTCAAACATGAAAACGCCAGCAGGATAACAGGAGAAACAGCTGCTAACCATAGAAATCACGAGGAAAAACGCCGGGAGCAGCCCCACTTCGAATAAAACCCAGCGAAAACCGTAGAATCAACTGTGTCACTTCAAATTTACAACCGGTGAGTAAATTGAAACACGGCTATTTAATGAGTGAAGAAGGGAGATGAATTCGAGTGAATCCAGGGCTGCGGACTCGATCATAATTACTACTTTCCCTGCTACATGAAGGAGCGATAGTTTTCTAAATTAGCAAAAATTATAATCACCATCCCAGCTGAAAATTATTACTTAATTTTATAAGTTGTACTATGATTTCAGTTCCTGTCAAACACTTTAAAGGCTAAGTAGCCTATAATAATTGATAGTTTGAAAGCATAAAAATCTGCACCTAAGAATACTATGTTATATATGACCGCGAGTGTCCTTCTCTTTCAGCAGATATATAAATATATTCCATGAAATTTCAAAAGATAAGGCGAAAGTACTTCATTCTAACAATAATGCTTCACGTACTCAGGTTAGGTATCTGTTGTTACAGTTTTAAGCCAAAATCTCTACCATGACTATTGCTGCTTTCATTCAACAGTTCATAAACTTCAAATGACTAATCAACAACAATCCGAAATTACTTTTATTCAACAAGTATTCTGTACGCATTCAGGTTTCCGTTTTCCGTTTCAGTCTTCCGTTGAATTTACATACCTAAATCTGAACCCTAACCATTATTTCTTTTATACAAAAATCTAATAACTTTTATCAATCAATCCACAACAATCCGAAACTACATTTATCCAACAATCATGCTTCTTGCACTCAAGTATATGCATCTATTGTGAAACTCACACACCTAATCTTAACCTGTACTATTATTGCCACTGTAAATAAATTTATAGTTCTAATTTTTGCGATGTGAGAAATAAATCAATGATACACGATAACGGCATCAAAGTCATAATGCTTTTAACATAATTTTCAGATGTGAATGGATTTTAAGGGCGATGAAATTTCACTGGAGGGGTCTTCCTCTGGAAATTTCTACAGTCAGTTATAGAAGTGGACCCCAGAAGTCAAGGGGTCTAAGTGCTATTAAAAAAAAGATAGGTACAGGAATGGGATGTGAAAATATAAATCTTTTAGGTGGCAAAGGGAGCCAAGTGATTTTCTTGACAGGTGATGCTATCTAGGGTAATGCCTCTTAACTACTTAGTGGGTTGTACCAAACTATTTCAACGTTGACTTAAGCTTTATCAAAACAACGATTTTGTTACTTAGACCCCTTGTCTTCTGGGGTCCTCACTGATATATATGCGACAACTGGACGTGATATTTCGTTATAAAGTAGAGACTGAATAATATATTTTTAAAGTAACACAGTTTAATGCAGTAATCTGTTCCGGTCATTTGATATGAAATTTAATGCCAATAGACATCCCAATTCTGAGTACGTACGTGAGATGCACAAAAGTATCACTTCAGTGCTTAAAAGAAGCAATTGCTCTTGATTGGGTAATAAAGTGTAACGGCCATAAAGGTGTCTGTAGCATTACGTCATAATTAAAACAACTGTAACCTAAACGTGAGTGTTTTCCAAGAGAGCTACACACCGCAGATTTTCGACCGCGTGGTAGATAGGTCAGCGAGACTTTAATCAGAATAACTTCCGTTTAGAAGCAAATGAAACAATTATACGTGTAACAAACCTTCGGATGAGAACTTTACTTTTTACAACATACGTCAACTCGCGAGCTCTTTCGGCGCACTTAAAGTTTGCCAAAGTTAATGGGAATATAATGAACTTTCCTGTAGCTAAAAGAACGCTAAGGATCGCCCTAACTTGCTTCCACAATTGATGAAACAACTTTGAACGGGGCAAGATTTTGAAGAAAATCATTGAAGTGATATGAACATAATATGTAAGCTTAAAAATTCACACAAAGGCACCCAAAGCCGCTTTTTCAAATGATGCGTGAAAAATGGCGTAGAAATAAGAGATAACTAAAGCCCTCTAAGCAATTCTCAAAAAATCAACTACATGCCACTATTGGCGGCATGTAGAGGACTCTGAATTATCGAACTATTGTGTGATCAATTTTTACACCAACGTAGAGGATGTTGTTAAAAAGGAGACAAACTCAGTTAACATTAAATTCATTTCCTAAGAGAATATTTTTAACCATTTATCACTATATACAAGATCATTTAATGTATTATTAGTAAGATTTACTGGAGTACTGATATCCCATTCCTGAGGGTGGGGGTCGAATGCCGATTAAAATGAAAATCGAGGCATGCTATCTCAGTTACCCCCGCCGTTAAATTATGATGGCTGGCTGAAAATTATGGAAATAGACCGCATGCCGATATATTTAGGAAGTCTTTTTTTCTGCGTACCATGAGGGACCATAATAGTAACGATTGATCAGTTCTATGAAACTTTACTCTGACCAAGTACAGCGGTTTTTGTTCCTACGGTTAATATCTTACCACCATTACTAAAAACTCATCCCGCATAAAATTTTCAGCATGCATGCCATTGCATAATTTTGTACCCTATATTACTGTATACCAATTGCATTGATAATGCGAACCAGTAGTTGGATCTTAAATAGTGTACATCACGGTAGCAAGTTAGTCTACGTAGCACTCTCCAAATTTCTGGTCTGACCGCGCATTGTTGTCCCGACTGCTTTCGGCCTGCACCTAGCGGTAGGAAAAAAGTGTGCGATTCTGATTTGAACTGGGATGAGTGCTACATGCCTGGCGTGGAATCACCCCGTGCCACATACCCTAATGATGGTATGTACGGCATTAAGAATGCGTAGATGATGACGGAGGAAACGTTAATTAGGTTCTCGAGCCTCTTTCTTCAGGTTCGAAACCATCTTTGTAATTCAAAAATATTCGGTTTGGTCCCAAGGAATCAGATAACCATAATCCAAAAAATATTTTCGGTGAGATTCGGAATCTCACTAGAGTGTTGTGTGAAAGCCTTTTCAACATTTAGTAGACTGCCATACGGGTTGAGCGTCAAACTAAGGATACCTTGGCGGATTTGCTTGGCAAAGGCTGATTCCAACGCCTGGCATATTTCTACTCCATTATCTTCCCACATCCCTACCCTCCTACAAATCTATCCTTATGACGTCAACGATCTAAGTTGTTTTGCAAATATTGATGTTTTAGGGATATTAATTCTGATGAGAATAATCTCTAGTTTCCCAATTGGTTATTAATTCCAAGCATCAAACCATCAAATATATCCTGAAAAACACAAATAAAAAATAAATGCGGCACAGAATTAAAGAAACTAAGTGTTGTTAAACGTATAATAGAAAGGGCCACGGATGAGAAAATAAAAGAGAGGTGAGACTTCGCTCTGGTTTGGCTACTCCTCGAATACGCCGCGAGCGTTTGGGTCTGACAGAAGCTAAGACCAAAGTTAGTGACTCAAATAAGAGAAACTAGTGGAACATACCCGTTGAAATTCAACGGGTGCAAAACACATTGAACTTATTTTATACTATCGATAACAATCGAAATATATCGATATATATCGCGTACAATGTATTTCTTATTGCTTATATGGATTCTTCTATTTCAATTGATACGTTTTAATGTTGAAAGCGCGTTATATTGCAAAAAATATAATAATATGTATCTGAAACTAAATTGGTATCAATTAAATATCCTGAAATAAAGGCTTGCTCTGCACCATGGAGCAAGTGCGTGACGTCAAGATGGCGGATCGCCTCATCCCCTAAGAGAAATATCAAGGGCCATTTTTTAAAACCAATTGTAGGAAACAATAGCAATATTTAGGAAGTAATATATGCCGTCGCATGTTCTCTGATAAATTCTGTGCATTTTGGTACCTCATTTGTAGAGTTTGGTTGCGTATAAGTTGAGAAAAAGGTATCTATACTGTAGAAATAATATAGGAAATACACTGCCTAAAAGATAGGTACAAAAACACGTTCTAACCAAATTAAGCGACAACAATAAGAACTTAGCTCCACTAAACCCACTCCCATAATACACGTCACCATTCCACCTCCCGAAACCGTATCACTTTCATCTTTACACGGATTGTGTCCTAAACCCCCTGCCACAGGCATATGTGGTGGCTCACTGGGTAGTTTGTAGATGTAAAAATGCAGAGAGAATGGCGATTGATAAGTCAATATTCGAGAAATCAGTCAGAAAGGAGAATTTTAGTGATCTATCTCATGGTCTCTTTGGAGTAATAAAGATCACGCTGAAGGTGATGGCAGCGTGAAGAATAGGACGTTCATTTTTCCTTAAAACGTGACGAACAGATTTGTCTCATACAATGCGATTTTCCGATCCGCGCCGCTATTTACTGGCCTTTTGCGAGACGTTACTGACGTCGTTTTCAAGTCTTTCTTTAGAGATCATGCATTTATCATCAATATAAATTTTTGAGTTGGAGAAACAAAAGATAAGTTACCGAACATAATAAGAAAACAGCATTTTTGATCATCCATATTTTAATATACCTCAAGGTATGCTCGTCTGTGAAGACGTCAGTGACGTCACAGCAGCAGACCTGGCGCTAACGTTTATTTTCTGCAATGCGTAAACAACCCCAACTGAGGAACTCTGTACATTCCACTGATCTTGCGTTAAGACAACAAGCCGCCCGACATCAAAAGTATGGCGAACGCTTAGGCCTACTAAATTAACAATTAAATTACTAATTAAAATTAACAAAATAATTAATTAAAGTAACAGGAGAAAGAGCTCGCCACTATGCGACTCAAAAAAAGGACACTGCCATAATGTACCCTAATCTTTTCGCAGAGGAAAAAGCCTACTCCTGTGTGAGAAATTCAAATGACCTTCCATTTCTGGTGTTCCTGCTTGCCAAAATTCTTACACTTGCGCAAGCTTTTGTTACCCATTTTAACCAGCGATTTTGTGTACTTCATATAATTCTTTCCATTGCGCAAGCTTTTGCTGCCCATTTTAACAGTTATTCTGCCCACTTCATTTAATTCTTCCACATGCGCAAGTTTTTCTGCCCATTTTAAACAGTGATTCTGTTATCTTGGTTTAATTTTTTCACTTGCGTAAGATTTTGATGCAAACTTTTAGTAGTTAATCTGTCCTTTTAATTTTATTCTTTCACTTGCGCAAGCTTTTGCTACCCTTTTTAGTAGTTATTCTGCATTTAAAAAAAATTCTTCCACTTTCGCAAGCTTTTGCTGCCCATTTTAATAGTTATTCTGCCTACTTGATTTAAGTCTTACATATGCGCAAGTTTTTCTTCCCATTTTAAATAGTGGTTCTGTCATCTTGGTGTAATTCTTCCCACTTGCGCAAACATTTTCTGCCGATTTTTAATAATTATTCTGTCATTGCGATGTAATTATTCCACTTGCGCAAGCCCTTGCTACCCATTTTTAACATTGAGTCTGTCTTATTGATTAATTTCTCCCCCTTGCGCAAGCTTTTGATGTCCATTTTTAATAATTATTCAGTCAAATTGACATAATTCTTCCATTTTTCGAGCATTTGTCACTCATTTTTAACAGTGATTCTGGCTTCTTGATATAATTGTTCCACTTGCCCAAGCCTTCGCTGTTAATTTTCAACAGTGATTCTACCTTCTTCGTTTCTTCCACAAGTCATAATTTAGTGTTTCAAAATACTTATCTTCAACCTCTATTTCTTCAAAGTTTCTAAACCCTGCATACACAGTAATCATTGAAGAAGAGGTTGAAAGATAATGGGTTTAAGTGGGCTCATGGGGGGGAGGGGGAGGGGGAGAAGAGGAAATAGCCGCACGACTTGGGAGGCGAAAGTAATGAAGTAATTAGAGGTGGCGGAGAGTTCGGGGAGCGGACACTTGCGCGCTGGAGATTAAGAGACGAACACAGAGTAGCGGTTACGGGTCGCACTGGTCCAGTGAAAGGGAAGGTTTGGACTCTTGGCAGAGATGTTGAAAGAGAAAGGTCTGCGCGAAGGCTCTGAGATGCAGTGAGATGAATGAGGGTTCTGCGGAGAAGTTGAATAAGCAGAGATGGAGCGATTTCGCGGGGTGTATTTGAAAAAAATTGGTTTTCCTTTCACGAAACCTGGGAGAAAAAAATTTCATTTCCAACACGTTAATTGTATGCAGATATTAATCTTTAGATCAGATATTTAAAATCTCATTTCGCAATGATCAGTATATCAAAATGATTGCTCTTATAGCGCAACGCTATGTGAAAACATTCGTGTGGAGTGTAGCACTCCATGGATGGGAAGGAAGGACAATTGGAAAAGCTGACCAGAAAAGACTAGAATCCTTTGAAATCTGGTGCTTGAGGAGGAGAGTGAAGATAAAATGGACAGACAGAATAAGAAATGATGAATTGTACGGAAGAGTAGAAGAGGAAAGGACCTAATGGGAAACCATAGAGCCAGATAGATTGGAGACACCCTGAAATACAATGGGTTTGTGAAGAACATGATTGAAGGTAAAATAGAGGGAAAAGTCCTCAGAGGAAGACCCAGAAATAAGTTCATGGACCGAATATAGAAGGCAGTAAATAAGGAAAGATAACGGAAGGTAAGGAAAATAGCATTTAGATAGGGAAGGAGAGCCTATGAATAAAGAAATGAGTGTAACGCTTCTTCCCTAGCATAAACAGTAAAACTGAAAAAAGGACATGAATACCCCAATTAATGGGATACTTCCTATTGGATGGTTTTGGGATTTACTTTGAGAAAATCCGTTATGAAAATTCAAAATGCCTTGGTAATATTTCTCACTATTTCATAGTGTGGGACAGGTTTTATCGCATAGGCGACATCTTAATAAGCACAGGGTTGTTCGATTCGATATATCCGTAGCACTATCGATATGGGTCTTTGTAATCACTTCAACCACACGACCGCCATTGACGTGCTTGCTGAGCATTTACCACCATTGACAACCCAAGACCGTCTACGAATATGCGGCGCCAGCCATCACTTCGAAAACAAACGCAATGACAAATAATGAAAACATTGAACATCCTATGCTATACTTAAAATTAATATACAAAAACAAGTACATTAATGGTGATCGTGTTCGCGTTTTGAAGACCTGTATCGTAGCAAGAATGCAATTGATATTGAACGACCATGTCATAAGCCATTGCATGGACGGCATCTTCCCACACCTTGCGATATCATCCATGCGATGAAACCGGTTGTACAAAAGAAAACTTGGTGAAATACTGCCATGTCATTTTTAAATCACATAATGGACTACTTTACCTGTGTAAGGATGCAAAAGGAACCAATGAAAAGAATAAAAACATTTATTCATCGTCACAATCAATTATATTATCAGAGATAAATCATGAATTAACCACTCCACTGGATCATTATTATAACGACTAACAACTTTTCTACTGACAAAAATAATGACAGTAACTATAAGAAACACATGCAACATGATCATTCCACAGTTTGGTATGAGAAACCAGATTCTGGTTATTTTAGACGCAGGCGCTAAATTTGTAATGATTTCAGTATCTCCGATTAGTGCCGCTTCTCTTCGGTTGTCTTCAAATCTCGAATAATATTGCTTTAGAGTACTCAAAACTCTCGAAATGGTATCAAAGACAACCCACAAAGACCTTCAAGTTTAAGGGAGCAACAGATCCATCTCTGAAGAAATATTTTCATCAAGGGAATTTGGAATGGAGAACGAAAAGGTTGGAAGAGCATTGAAACCAAATAACTCTCTATCTTAAATATGAAAACACCTTTCTTTTGACTAAGATAATCTATTTGTCGATTCCAATTAAAACTTGGAGAGTTACTCCTAGAAATCTCTCCTAATTATTAGTACAAACGCTAACCAAGCACAAGTAAAGGAATTATCCAAATATCAGGCAATAGTTTTTATGGGGTCTAGGCGCAACACACAAAATATAAGTTTAAATTGAATAGTTAATCTTTGAACTGCGCTTCCCAGAGCTCTTTTCCTCATGGGTTCCCGTAAAACTTTTCATTCCCAAATAAAATTCTTCCAGGTATTACTCCACTTAAAATTCTCGATATTTTACACCACCTTATTGCGGTCCAAAATATCAATTCTTCCTTTCACACTCCAATGTCTGCCTAGATTACTCCAATTTATCACCCCAGTAACATATAACATAATCAATTATAGAGTCCTTTAGCCATGCCTTCTAACATTGATCTTGCTCCATCTACGTAAAAGGATTATCTGATCATCCACCTTTCCACAACAAGGATTGAAAATAAATGACACAGTCGTCGAATCTAAAACAGATGTTTTGCTGTGTAAAGGCAAGAAAATTTACTACCCAAACGCGTGTGATCTTGAATAAGCTCTTTCTTTTTATCTGAACCAAAGATTTTTTGAATATCGAAGCCGGTGGCGCCAATAAACAGGTCTAGTCCAGAAGAAGGTATCCATCAAGCACATTTTATGTGCTCGCACCGTTACTTGGATAGGGTTGAAGTGTTGACAAGAGAATTGGCTCAATATCCAGATTTTTCAGGTTCGACTATCAGTATTTGAAGTGATTTTTTCAGTAAAATATCTCCTTGGGCCCTGTGAGGAGAACGCTTCAAGTGAAGCACTCTTCCTTGAATAGGATAGGAAACGTGGATTCCTAGTTTCCTTTTTTACTAGCTGGCTGATTCTGACACCAGGTATCTCTCAGTCATCTCTACGCTATTTCCCCAAAAATGGATTCCCCAGCCAATCAAGCCCTCGATTCTTAATGACAGAACTAATCTCACTATAGGTCACCCCCAATAATTACTGAGCTCATGGTCTGATATTATTTCACCCTTTCTACAGAGGATGAAATGAAAGACGAGATATAGCCTTTGCTCCAAAACTATGCTTCAGGTGGAAAATCTCTTTTGCTCCTATATGATATTCAAATCTGGTGATGAAGTATTTAACTGCTCATTGATTTTAAAAAAGCCGTTTTCTTTAGGGGCAATGCTTTAGTACTTAACGAAATAATCTTCGATAAGTGGAAATCAGTAACCCTTAACTTAACAATTGCTTTCACTGTTTTTGGAGTCACGTAGACGAGACCTGACTCGCGGGATAATGTAAAACTATACCGCGCCTCCCTTTCCATTTCATCCGTAAGTTTTTGTGCGGATGAGTGAAAGTTTCTTTTTTCAAACCCTCCCTGGCTATTCACCATTACTTGATGACGCCAGTTGACTTAATCTGACGCCTGAAAAATTCTGCTTACAAATCTCCGCGTTTGAAGAAAAATTCGACATCGAGATTCGAACAGAAAAAGATGCAACGAAGAATGTATATCCAGAACCAACCTACCCATACTAAATGAAACCAAAACAGACTCAACACATTCCTTAATGCAACCGCTACCTAAGCCAAATGAGACAGGTTATCTCGTTACCACCAGCTTTTGTAAAAAATAAATTTTGTGACAATTTGGTAAAGCTAAATTAGTTAAAATATATTAGACATTTTCTCAATCATTTATTTTATATCGACCGGTGTAAAAGCTAAAGTGACCTCATCGGGTCTCGTACCAGTGCAATTGGTCAACTTACAATAAACAAACAAAAATACTACTCGCCACTTTTACAAACTTTAGGGTCTTTACGCCAATAGAGGACAAATAAGGAAAATTTTCATGATAATCTCCTCTTATTTGATCGCACTTATTCAGATAAAATAGAAAACTTGACACTCAAATATTCGGTTTTTTAGCCGTCTTAGAAGTGAAAAGGCGTTCATGGGAAAAAGACAACAGCTGTGCTCAAAGAAGATAGGAGTACAAACCAGGAAACAGCATGTAAACACATTCAAGTGGAGCGTTGCTCTATATGGATCGGAAGCATGGACCATTGGAAAAAATGACCAGAAAAGAATAGAAGCCTTCAAAACGCGGTGCTGGAGGAGAATGCAGAATATAAATCGGACGGAAAAAATAAGAAATGATGTGGTGTACAGAAGAGTAGGAGAGGAAAGGACAAAATGAGACACTATGCAGAAAAGAAGAACTAGATGGATTAGACACAAACTGAGACTTAATGGATTTGTAAAGAACATTACTAACGGAAAAATAGAGGAAAAAATCCTCAGAGAGAGATCTAAGAAAAAGTTCATGGACTTAGAGAAGTGTACAGGGAAGCAGTCAACCAACCTTGGATTCGAACGGTCAATGCTGATGATGAGGAAAAATCAACGTTTATCTTATAGTATTATTACACAATTTGTCGATTAATAGATTGAGTTCGATATAGCGTGGCAATAAAAAACAAATAAAAATATTTTTACAAGATAAAATCACGCACCTCACTCTCATGACTATTAAATAGCTGTAACAATATACAAATAAGAAGTACAAGACGGATTTGACACACCCTCAGGCACAATGAGTTTGTGAAGAACATAGCTGAAGGCAAAATAGAAGGAAAAATCTCTAGAGGATGACCCAGGAATAATTTCATGGACCAAATAAATAGGAGAAAACACAGGAAGAGATGCCAAGAGGTAATGGAACTAGCATTTGATAGGGAATAGTGGAGGGCTGCAGTCAACCAATCTTAGAATTGAACGACCAATGAATGAATTTGTAAGCGCGCATGACATATTTTCATACTCCACATAGGTATATGACAAAATGAGTAATAGTAGGAAGCCTAGAAGGTGAGTGTAACTGACTAAAACAAACCATTCAAGGTCATGAAAAAAAGAGGGAAAGGAGTTCAGGGAGATCGTTCGCGAACAAACGGGTCCGACGGAACGGGTCCAAGGATTGAACCGGATGATCGAGGACCGACTTCCATGAAACGAGCATTCCTTTCGGTGCTTCGTTCCTTACGGTCTGTCGGCCCTTTCGGTTCTTTAGTCCTTTCGGTCCATCGTTCCTTCCAGTCAGTCAGTTGGTCCTTTTTTTCCGTCGGTCCTTCGTCCCTTTCGCTCAGTCGGTCCTTTCGGTCAGTCGTTTCTTTCGGTTCTTCGTTCTTTTCGGACCATCTTCCATTTCCATCCGTCATTACTTCCGCTCCCATCTTTACGAGAGAGGATACTTTTTATAATCCTCCAAAAATTCATCTGCTGATACTAGCGTTGTAATTAGCAGTAATTTTTTCTTTTAATCTAAGTAATACTCATAATTTCTATTAAAATTAAACCCATTTCATGAGACCATATAAATAATTGAAAATGTAACTGGACCTTCTATCTTCCAGCTCATCCAACGTTCTAAAACGCCTACATTACGGTATACCAATTACATATTCATAGTTTTTTACATTATTTTAACCACAAGTGACCTTTCACCTTCCAGTTCATCAAACGTTCTAAATCGTCTACATTACGGTATACCAAGTATTTATAGTCTTTTTACATTATTTAAACACCAAGAAAGTATTACAAGTAAAGATGCATTACCACTGATAAAAAAGAACGGCGTATGAGTGGAAAGGAACGGGTTCCAGAAATGACTGGTCCAGAGAGAACGATTTCCCAAAAATGAACGGATTTTTCCACCTCTGTCTAGAAAGGAGAAAAAGGAAAGCCATTTAAACGAGGGAGGGATCTGAAGGGAAAATGAATAAAACAGAATGGGTCTGGGGGGGAAAACCAAAAAGTTAGACCGTCTCTGATACGACTACAACACGGAATGAAGACTCACCGATGTTGGAGAAGGCCCGGACCATTTCCAGGACGCGCTTAGGGGAGAATGGTGCGGAAGGAATTGGTGCCTATAAAAGGGAAAGAAGGGGTCGGATTCAGATTTTCCCTTGCCCTTAACATTTTCCCTACCTCAGGGAAAAGATTTTGGGGAACGATAAGGTATAAGGGACGCACTCTGAAAGGGAGCAAACAAACGTTTGAGATGATCGAAGTAGCGCAGGGGCGGGCCCGTTTTCCCGATACAACCCGATACCGATAATGTACTTTTCGCTTTCCCAATACCACCGTTCCGATACTGACAATTCGTTTACACGTGATTTTGCATCTTTACTAAATATTGACGGGAGAGAGGAAGGGGTCAGCATTGGAGGTAGGAAGATAAGAAGTATAAGATTCGCAGATAACATGGTGATATTAGCAGATGATATGCAATCACTTCAAAGGTTGATAAAGGTTATGGAAGAAGGGATGAAGGAATATGGGATGAAGATAAACCTAGGAAAGACAAAGGTGATGCCAGTAATCTGTGAAAATTATACGAGTGTGAAAATAAATGAAGGTGTAATAGGAAACGTTAAATGCTACCCGTACCTAGGAACGATGGTGACAGACGACTGGAGAAGTATTGCAGAAATAAAATCAAGGATAGCAATGGCAAAAGAGGACTTCAGCCAGAAGAAAAACTTGCTATGCAATAAAAGCCTGGATCTGGAGCTGAGAAAGAGACTAGCTAAATGTTATTCATGGAGCGTTTTCATGTATGGATGTGAAGCGTGGACATTAGGTAAGAGGGAAAGAAATAGAATAGAAGCTTATGAAATTTGGGTGTGGAGAAGGATAGAAGAAGTTAGATGGGTAGATAAGATGAGAAATGAAGAGGTTTAGAGCAATGTAAAAGAAGTAAGATCGCTCCTAAAGGAAATAAGGAAAAGGAAAGGAAACTGGTTGGGCCATGTGATGAGAGAGAAAAGTATAATAACTGTGGCACTGGAGGGTTCAATTGAAGGAAAGAAAAAGAGAGGAAGGAGAAGAATTAAATTGGTGGATCAGGTGAAGAACATCAGCTATGATGAAGCAAAGAAGGAAGCTAGGGACAGAAGCGGATGGAGACAGCAGTGGTGTACGGGACCTGCCAGCAGGCAGAACACCAGATGGTGATGATGCTAGAACTAATTACATGTATAACCATCCGATATACCATATGATGCATTGGGATAATAGTAATTATGAAACGAACCGACTTATTCCTCTTGATTAAAATTAATTGTACTATTATTATATTGTAACTTAAGTGAAGTGTATTACTTAGTAATATTATTTTGTAGCAACAAGCTAGTACATGATATTGTCTTCAATATTCATAATTGTTTGCACAGTGGTCGGCACGGCAAAAGTGGGTCATTTTTAAATTTTTTCACAAAAAGTTTTGCTTGTGGGTCACATCACTTCTATTTTAGATTACGCATCATCTTAGAATACAGAAAAGAAAATTATTATACAGATGGGATAATCCAAAATGGGTCACTAAAATTTTCCCAGTGGGTCACTAGGTGACCCGCTGGTCACTGATTGCCGACCACTGGCTTATCATACGCAACTCTGTCAAGATAAATATCGCTACACATGGTACCATTAAATTGTTGTAAAAGGGTGACTCCCCGTATATCTATAAATAAATAAATAAAACAAGAAACCAAGAAAAAGTGGCAGAGAGGTTAGTTTTCGCCATCTACCAAAACCAACAGAAAAGCATCACGGATGATATGACTGCGAACCTCCCTTCGATTTTAAAAGGGCGAGCAGGCAGAACACCAGATGATTATGACTAAATATTTTAAGTTTACCCTTCACCTTTAGTGGTTATTCAAAGATATATATGGAGTAAAACCATTTTTATAATATCGAGGATGGGTCAGGAGCATTGAAACTATAATACCTTTCCGACGTTTCGGAGTGAAATACACCCCATAATCAGGGCTAAACAGAAAAGAATGCATGAAGGCACAACAACCGTCAATAAATAAAAGGATCACTTATATATCAATTATAATATTAAAATTCAACATAAAAATTACATGGAATTGTGGCGATACGCGGAATAACACCACTACACCTGCCGCGTTGGACAGGAGGATCCGCGCTCGCCCCGCAAGCAGGCAGCCCGAGTTCTGGTCTCAGAGCCGGCAAATACTTTTTTCTAATGTTCCTCGGTAACTTCTAGAATATTCTCTTTTGTTCTGGAGTGGCAATCAAGACGCTCCCTCCCCTATAAGTCTCCTGCCATTGAAATTCAGTCTGTACGAGGAAAGCCATAAACGTCTATACTCTAAGCAGAAACGTCTTCTCTTCATTCCGCTCTGCCTACGCCGCAGCATTGATAATCATAGGGATTAATCTTCGGTACAGAGACTTTTTAGGGCAGATTTTGTTTGGATTATTGCACATTCCAGAATCAGGGACCAGATTATGAGATGATTTTTCCTGATTCTGGTATGTCCAGTCAACCAAACAATATGTCCTAAAAGGTCTATTAGGTGAAGATGAATCCCTTGATTATCAATTTCAAGATAATTTTTATATTGAAATTGTATATTGTAATTGATGCATAAATTATCTTCTTATTATTTGACGGTTGGTGTACCGTCATGTATTCTATTCTGTATAGCCCTGATTATGGGGTGTATTTCACTCCAAAACGTCGGCAATGAATTACAGTTTCATTGTTCCTGACCTATCCTCGATATTTTAAAAGTAGTTCTATGTTAAAAGGTCCATTGAATTATACTGCATATTGAATACATTTCAAAGTTACTTGGTACTTTCTCACATTGCTCTATTCTTAGTCTATCGGTTTTGTCGCCTATGTGACGCCACCTGATCTCTACTTGATGATGTTTCCTATGCGACGAAACCGATTGACTTAGAATTCAACACTAATTGCACATTAATTCAACACTAATGAAACAACAGTAATTTGAAAATATATTGAGAATGGATTTTTACAAAGTAAGGCCAGTCACCATCGAATTTATCAAAGCTAAATTAATAATTTGTGTGCCAATTGATCCTATTTTTGCCATAATAATTTAAAAAAATTCTTTCGCGAATTATCCCTTTCTCAAAACATTCACCGTTTTACCTGTAGAGATAGTGGCTCCTTGAGTTAATGAAGAATAATTAATAGGAATGTTGACAATTGAATTAACTTAAAGAATGCCTTCCTTGATACACCGTTATGCCGCACAACGACAGGCTCGTTATATATATGTAAGAATCGATTTGGTATATATGACGATTGGCGTTATGGCGATTATTTCTCTTTTAATTCTAAACTTCCAAAAATTGTAAATTTCAATACCTCAGCAATATTTATGGATACAGTACTGGAATTAGTCACATTTACTTGTATCAGCCGTTACTTTGTTTTGCAAGTTTTAGTCCCACGCCACTCTTCAATAGTTTACAGTCGAATTAAAATGATATGTTACTATACTTGAAGAATAATATAATTCGGCCCTTCTTCTTAATTCTTCATAATTCACAACTAAATCTAATTTACCGTGATCGACTGCCCTTAAAAAGCTCTTCTCGATTTAATCGTAGTTTATAACTTTCACCGAGTCTTTTCACAGAGCCTTCCCTTCTATTTTCATAGACATTACTCCCTCAATAGTAGACTGGTAGATAGTTTGATCGACGGAAATTGAGGAGTGGGATTTCAACTAATAACTGAATTGCCGCCTCCACTACCTGCTTCATCAATTTGAAATTTATTTTCGTCTCAGCTTGCCGTCATGAGACACTTAGTTCAATGAATGTTGAAAGAATTCAGTTCGATAATGATGGGATAGTTCAGTTCGCTACCAGGCGTTGCCAGTGTAAGTTTGTTTAAAGCTGTAGCGTCCCATAGTGCCGTAGAAATTAGAGTTTCTAGTGGTGAATATTGCCGTGTTATGTATAATCTTATCTTGCACTGAGTGTGTCTGAGGAAAAATGATGATTTGGACACGTAAAAACATTGACAGCAGAGAAATAACTCAAAATATTGGTACTCTGTTATTGCTGTTTTGAAGCTTTGTAGTGTTTGCTCAACTAAAATGAATAAGGACTGGCAGATATCTCATTTAATCTAATGCATTTTCTTAGTTCACCCCTGTGGGCGGGATTAACTTTACTTGCTGGTGGACCGGGGAAGATTAATGTAGGGAAAGTTAACAATGGGTGTCGCAACTGTATCCTAACAGACTCTGAACGCATCACATAAAAATTCTGAGCCACTTTGAGAGTTATACTTCATCTTTCCTGCCACGATATTTCACAGTGGGGCTTGTAACAATTGGAAGCACCTTCCATATTCTGCGGTCACTTCCTTATTTCTTGCAATTACATCTATATAATTTCAACTTCTGGGCCAGAACCAAAAGGACAGCTTGACGCTGCAAAAATCAGCATTTGCTTTGATTATTTGAGACCCTGGATAAAAAGATTTTACCAAAACAATTAATAGGAAACAACGAAAAGGTACGCACTGCACAATAATAAATAAGGCACAAATAACTGCTACGAGCAAACATATTTTGTCTCAGATTTTCGAGGTATTAGATCGAGAGTCTCTAGAGACTCGAAGGCAGGTTAGGTTTAGTTTGCTTAAGAAATTAAGAACAGCTGCGTATCAGGACGACACAGATAATATCATTTTCACGCCACGCTAAACTTCTAGATCCGAAAGAAGCGATAAAATAAGAGAGATACTTTGGCAAAAAGATAGGTTTATGCTAAATATTTGTTCTTTCCACGAATAGCGATTGACCATTATAAAACCGGAGCTCCATTTAAAACACACCCAAAATGAACTTCATCATTTCACTCCAAAAACCTCATCCTTTACCCGGCTGGTGTTCTAACTCCTCCTTCCACACGCCCATGCGGCGGCCAGTAGGATACTTAGTAGATGTAGATGCACCTATTAGGTACAGCGCTGTCCAACATCATATCATGAGTTAATTGATTTTCCTATCTTCCAATCTCTCTTTCATCACACTATTTCCGTTTAATTGCCACCGGCTTCGAGGTGAGATAACAGTCCGGCAGTTTTCAACGGCTCCGACCATGCCACGTTGAATTTTCGATCGGTGTGATGAGGCTCTTGTCGCTCTTCTTTTATTTTCACAGAGCTCGCTCTGCTTAAATCCCGCGTGTACAAGCGAGAGACATTCCCTGATTTAAATGCCACCCTTTAACGAGGGAAAGCCGCCCGGATCTCTTCACATCTCTCGAATCAAATGCGTTGCAGCGGCAGACGGAAAGAAGTACTTGATCGCGCGGAATGATTTGTCACAATCATTACAGTTGGCCGTGAAGAGATTGTTATGCGGTTACTGGATTGGGGTGCCAGTTGAATTTCAACGGGTTGAAAAGGAAACTGGAAAAAAATTGATGAATGGAATTGAAAGAGTACTTTCAATGTGGCGTTTTTCAATCAGTTACAAAGCAGGGAGTCAATTGACACTTAAAGAAAGGTTGGGGTAAACGATTCCCAAATCAAATCTCTCTGCGCTTCTTTGATTGTGATTACTTTTTGCAAATTTATGCAAGAGTTACAGGCATAACTATGTGGAAATATTCAAGAAAGAGTTTTAAACGCACAACTTATTTGGTACATGCAGAAAATTCGTTCTTCCGCGCATACCTGATCTCTCTACATGCACTGATTTGGTTTTTGTTTTTACCTTCAACTCCACCTGTTCTTTTCTCCCTGGTTTCCCCCTCAATTGTTTACTTGTTATTACGTCACTTTGAAATCCCCCACCTCTGTATGTTCCGTTCCCTACCTTTTCCACTGTCGGAACCTCCCACACCTGTGCTTTGCTAAGGGGTACAAATGGAATCGGAAAGTAAATTTTGTAACTTGATAATGACGTGATGTGATCAAGTGTCGAAACCATGGTCGGTGTTTATTAAAACAATGTGGAAATTTACTATCGAGTTTAAATTTTTACCAGCACAGAGAGTTTGAGCGAAATATTATTCTTTGCTAGAAATCAATGTATTTGTTCTTATTAAAATAAGTCTCAACCTTCTAAATAGACCAAAATATTAGCACCTTACCGAATTATATTCCCAGGTTTTTTTACGAAATATATCTGCCTTCTTACAGGGAAAATTGTGCGTGTATGCACTCCAGAGAGACTTTTTTAAAAAGTGAACTTCCAATTCCCATCGAGTTAGTCATTACGCAGTACTTTGGTTGTGCGAACCAAGTAGATGGAGCGACCCAAGAATGTCGCCCTTCTACATACGAGCAGCAAGAAATCCCGCCTGAGCCACGCAGGATGGCATACACTTGGTGCTCCCAGGCAGTGATCCTATAACTCCACCGAGCACACTTGTGATCGGGACAACCAGTTTCAATGAGTGTCCGGGGTACATTTATGTATATTTATCTGCGAGTTATGAATGTTATTTTTTCAAAAGTACTCTACTGGTTGAGGTAGGTTTTCATGAATGTCAGAGAATTTTCTCTCGGCTTTCTACACTTCCTGGGGCTTATCCCACTCTAATATATCCCTTTTCGCTTCAGTATACGATCTACCCTTCTTCATCCCGTCCATGAAACCTATTCTCTCTTCCTCTCTTGCCCAACATCCTTCCCTCTATCACATACTTCAGCAACCCATCGTATTATATCCTAATAAATAATCCTAAAATGTTGTGTCTAAAATTGTTATGAAGTAAAATTAAACAAATGTTAAATTGGATGCCTTATACATATTGAAGAAGAATTAATCTATTGAACATGAATGTATTCAACTTTATACTTGTAATTATTACTGTTATCATAAATTACCTTTTTCTTCACGGTTTATATGCTTAAACATGTATTTAAATGTTATCCTAGTAGTGCTCTCTACAGTAATATGTACGGCTGTATTACGAATTCCAAGCTTACAATGAGTTTTTTATATTTTGTTTTGCCTCTCACCATTGTATGATGAATTCGATTTTGTATATTGAGTTTCATCACTGTATTATCAATCTAATTTTTGAATTTCAAAATTGTATTATTTTGAAAAATTGTACTTCATTATCTCAGGGGCTAAGAGTAGCCCACGATAATAAACGTTGTTATTATAATTATAATTATTATATCCTCCAGCTATCTACTCTGCTGATCTCGAATTTCATTCAGAAATTCATATGAATATGATATACTTCATATTTTCAGAGTAAATGAAAATGAATGCAATATCGACTTCAATAATCGTTAAGGGGTAATTTCCCTAAAACACTACAAATTTTCTGAAAGTCGAAGCCTCACACCGGGATGAAGACGGTTAGCGAGGTGGAGATGGTGCAAACACGAAACTTTTGAATCAAAAAGAAGTAGAATAACTAATAGAGGAGAGAGGTAGACTATGGTGGTTTATTTTATATACTAGACATTAGTTTGTGAAACCAGATAGTGCGAAAACCACAATTCCCAATTCCGCCTTCAGTAGGTTATATTATCTCGGCTTCGAGAGTTATCACGGTACCACCACCATCGATAAATTTAATTGTTATCGCTCTCCTGGTAAATAGTATCGCTCAGTAAGTATTAATTTCTAACTCAAAAAACAATTTGATGACAATAATTAGTTTAAATAACGCAAAAATATGTTTTACAACTTTTTTATTTTCTAAAAGGTATAAAAAGTGTAGTTACTGAATATTGTACTCCAAAATTTTAAGTTTATTTTATGTTTTCATCGTTCTAGCTACTATTTTTATCTACCTGCTACGAAATTGCCAAAAAAAATATGGAGGCCGTGGGCAGAGGTTTACGTAATTCGGGTATTGCAAGGAGCGGCAGTTGCCCGCGAAATTATTTTAAAGAGTAAACATTCGTGATGTTACAAACTCCAAAATAAAAAGTTTAGAAGAACATAGTTTTGAAACAGCTCAATTCATCTCAATGAAGTTACTAAATTAAAGTTATTGTATGGAACTGTTAAGGGAAAATAGACAATATTAGCAATAATTCCGTGGTCGCAAATTTCTCTCAAATTGATTTAAATATATCTATCTATCTGGACCTACCGGTAATCTCTGCTCTCCCATTATAATACTCAAATTACGTTCATGGCTGGTGGATAAAGGATAATTCTCCAGAAAACCTGAATGAGGCAATCAAGGTGATAGCTAGCTATGATTTCAATGAAGATTGAAATGCTTTCGGAAAGTGGCCAACGCTAGTTGACGTGTAAATAAAAACAAGAACAGAGGGCTGTTAAAGCATTTCTCAAGAGCACAGAGTTTGTGGGCGGTGTCTGAGCATGAATATAGCAGATGAAACTGAAAGAAAAGCCTCTGTCAACGACATTTCAAAGATAAACGTTGGAAAACTATCGTCACCCCACTTTGCGTGGAGAACATCGCACCTTTTTTCCATTTTTTCTTATCTTACAGGGGTTGGATTACAAGTGTTCAAACATAAAACGATTTTATGTAAAATTGTAGAAATATAAAATATATACGTAGTTATATACATATATTGATGCTTACCGACATTGACGCGTGGTCCGTCCGAAAGAAAATTGGGTGACTACTGAGATTCATTCGGCGTCGATGGCACTGCGGTACATGGAAATAAAAAAAATAAGTATACATGAAAAATATTATTCAAATACGTACCAACGAGAATTGAATAGATAATAAATAAATTTATAGGAAGTAATAAAATATTCAGGGCTGAAATGATGGAAATGTTTAAGGTAAAACCATGACATGAATTTTACACTTGTGTTGATATTATTTCACGACTTGAAAAATACGTAGTGTGTCGAAATTAGTCGTAAAATAAACCTTTTACTAGTAGAAAACAGTAAAATAAGCATCAAGCGAAAAAATGTCAAACAAATGAAATGCCTTCCTTATTGATACGTTTTTGTTCTTGGATTGATAGGAGTTTTTTAAGGCACGACATTAAACAAGTGTTTTAGCCATAATTTAATGATAATTTTAACATCTAAGGCAGACTTTAAGGTACTTAACTTGCATTTAAGAAAAGGTTTATTTCAACATAACACAGAGAATATCACCTGAATAAAATTGATGAAACGTTACAGATAACTTGCATGTCCTAAGTTAAACAAAGAAAATACACTGGCTGTCAAAAGGGTGAATTGGTGAATTTTAAGCAAAATTACCAATTTCGCCAAAATTTTAGACAATCATGAAGACATAAACTATGCATACTAATATGTAATATTAATTAAGAACAGATTATATGAAAGTTATTTATCACGATTTCTAAAGAAGCACGACTATCCTCCATAAAAGTAGCGCATTGTTATTTTAAAGTCACTTAACCCTACGATCGACATGTGACCCTTCATGATGTGAATCAACACGTTGGGTCTTACAGACCCAAACTGATAAATTTATTTTTTCTTAATTTTATTAAGTCGCTTCCTGTTTTCCTTCTAGAATATATATGAGGTTGTCTCTCTGTAGTCGTATGATTAATGGGAAGCTTTTGTACAATAAAGCATTTGGCTTTATGCACATATATAGAAATATTTAATCATTTGAACTATCGTGACAAAACAACAATTCGAAAAAATGGCTAATGCAATACAGTACTGTTTAAGAAAAGTGAAAGTACTTATCAAAATGAATTCCGTTAAGAAGAATAAAGAAAAACAGGTACGTATTGAAATATGACGAACACACTTTAATTTAGAATGGCACAAAATTTCTACGTGAATACACACGTTGGGTCCGAGAGACCCACACTGTCTTCAAAGCATTTGTAAACTGAACACGCTAACGTCACAACTTTAATGTAGAACAAATGGTTGAGGTGCAGTCCGAAGCTACGGATAATATCAAATTACATCGCCCAGCCATTTAGGAAATATTTTAACAAAGTATGCACGCTGGGTCTCACAGACCCGACGTGTGCAACGAAGGGTTAGTTTAAGTGAGATAGCTCCCTAGTCATATTGGAGGTTATTTTCAAATAAGCGTTTAGATTTCAGCAGCTGAGGGAAGCATGGTTTAAATATTGAATTATTAATTGCGCAATAATACAATTTTAAATGATTGAAATTCAAAGTAATGAAATAAAAAGATCTACATAGGCTTTTATTTGACTAATTTGTTTCTCGCGGTACGTTTTAAACACCTAAAAAACGAAAGATTTTCTATGATTCTGAAAAAATACCTGCGGTGTCCATAAGATTTATTTTCAAAAACAGATGAGTAAACATGCAAACAAAAAACTGCTAATTTTTGACGGCATATAGGTGTTCAAAATTCCTCATTTTTTAAACAAGATCTCTCTGTGGTGCATTCACGTTCCGTTTTATATTTAAAAGTAGAAGTATTTGTAGTATAAAATATCGGATAGTAGTTAGGTAAAGGGCTGATATTTTGGTTATCTTCGGAAGGGTAAGAGTTTTTACTTAAAATGAAACCAAATTCATTGATTTATAGGTTAAGTGATATTTCACTCAAACCAACTTAACGAGAGCTCATTTATATTGTCAAGTCACTTTAATTACGGTGGTAAGCCTTGACAGTACTTTCACGTTATTTGCACTCATCAAAAATTGATCTTCAAAGAAGAAAGCGTTTAATTTCTTCGGTATTCCTCTGCAACCATATTTTGATTGATGGCTATTTCAAAACCCTCCCTTACGCTTTTAAAGACAGTTTTAGCCTTCCAGTTACATTATATATTTGATGGCCCCCACTCGTAACTTTCCAGTTTAGGAATTTTATGAATTAATAACCACATTCAACGTTTTTTTTAGTTAGTAACTTAAATAAAACTTTGTATACTCCACTATAGGTTTAATAACACGACCCGGGTTTCGAATGGGTGCGAATACAACATCTGTCACTCTATATATAGGGGTTCGTGGTAGGGGAGGGGAAGGAATCTGGGTGAGGATGCTTGGAGGTGGGAAAGGGTTAGGGGGTGGAGAGGGGAAAAAAATCATAAGGTTGAATTCACCAAAGTTGAGCTATTTTATTCATGTATTCGACTTCGTGATAGAATTAGGCGTTATTACTGCTCTTAAAGTAATACTTGCCACGGGTGAGGCACTATACTCGCTAATGGAAGTTGAAGTAAATTCAAACTGCCTCAATTATATAAGGCATTACAGAGATTTCAATAGTTTTTTGCATGCTGACTGAATAAAAAATATGACAGATATTTAAACATCCCACTTCACTCACAATGGCTTTTTACCTAAAAGAAAAACCAATTTTCACTCATAACAGTGCTACTTGCTTTACATCCGTCATTTACATGTGTATGTAAACGGCCCTGGAAAATATTTTGCGGGCATTCATGGAAGCGCAGTACCTATTACAGGAAGGAGGACACGTCTAAAATATTTTTCAAAAGGCTTAATTGGGTTTCACCTGTTTGTCTGGGTCAAATCTTGTTATTTATAACTAACCTACTTCTTGAATTAGTAGAGTTATGCGGGACTCTTGAGCAACTATCGTGTAATACATCCTAAATTCACCGTGTATTGTGTTTGCTTGAAGGTCAAGGTCCCCAGGATCCGATTGTGTGTTTAAATTGTATAACTTGCCGACCATTTGTGTTGTCCCGTCGTCCAATTAGTCGACTCGGGTATTAAATTTGTCATAGGGCATTTATTTCAGGAGTTCTATTCTTGATTGTCATTCCGTTGCATCCCCATCCATTTCATACATATCCAATCATCTCATCCGTTCCCTCACGTCTCACCCACCATAATATTCATCAGGCCTATTAATTCATTTTGTTCATATATGAGGACCCCAGAAGTCAAGGGGTCTAAGTAACAAAACCATTGTTTAGAGAAAACTTGAGTCAAAGTTAAAAACATTTGGTACAACCCACTAAATATTTAAGAGGCATTACCCTAGATAGCATCACCTGTCAAGAAAATCACTTGGGTCCCTTTACCACCTAAAAGAGTTATATTTTCACGTCCCATTCCTGTACATAACTTGTTTTTTTTAATGTCACTTAGACCCCTTGACTTCTGGAGACCACATATATACTTCCGGTGACTATACATTAATCAATTAAAATAATGTAAATTTAATGCGCGTTTATAACAAGGTTTTCTAGAGTGTGAGCTGTTTGTCTGCACCAAACTTAGGGACCATTAGGGCTAAGAAATTTCGTCCATAGACCCAATTCTGGTAAAATGTAGTAATCAATGAACAACGACACTGATTCGTTAATTACGCGTTAATATGCAAGAGATGAACCATCTGTAACGGAGATCATATAATCCACGAGGGATTCGCTATCCTCAATTGTTGTTCTCGTTCACGGACCGATCCGTTCTCAGATCCGCTCATTCCGACCATCGAAGTTATAGCATTGCTAACACTCACGTGAACAAAGAAATAATAACAATGCGAAGTAAAAATGCAGGAATTAGAGAGACATAGATTGCTCGTATAAAATATAAATGCCAACAAATGGAATAAAACAACGGGCAAGATTAATACATAAGTGAATTAAACCTTTTTCCGAAATAGATTAATTTTCCACAATATTATATTTCACTTCAGTCTGAGTGCTTTTATTTCATAAGCGTCGCGAATAAATAACATAGAACACTTGCTTGTATCCTTTTCTTTCCCAAAATCTCAATGCTGTTTCACAGTCAAGGGGAGGATTTCCGTAGAGCTGTATATTTACGCCTTTCTCGGTTCTCTTCCTCTACAAAAAAAGACATATGAAATCATTTGCACGTGGGGAATATTCTGGAGTTCCATATTCGTCCATATCTGCTGTGCAGCCCACCAAAGATTATCGCCGCTGTTGACTAAGACTTGGAAAGGATGGAAAACTTGGACCTAATTGGGAAAATATTGGTCGGAAAATGGTATGCGCGCTTCCCAGGGGAGATGGAAGAAAAAAACGGACGATAAAAAATAAAAGGTTTCCGAGGAAAAAAGCCTTCGCTCAAAAGAGAAAGGAATACCCATTTAGAGACGGAAGGGCACAAAAGTTCTGCGGAAGAAAGGAAAACAAAGGAAGAGGAACTTTGAGGTCAGGTGGAAAAGAATATTGCTGCGCCATACAAAGGTCAATAGGGGAATGTACCTTATAGTAAGATTCAAGGTCCGTTGAATTTACGGGTATCCTCGATCGCAGTTGATGACGAATTTCCCATTGACGCGACGTAGAAGGAGCGAGCGCTGGATATCCTGGACAATGCTAAAAGCTGAAGACAGTGCACCATCTTCGTTAACCAAGTCTTTTCTACAGTGCTTGCGGGTTAACGCACTAATTTTGCAATTTTTCTATGTTTTCCATTGGTAACTTACAAGGAATCATCTTGTACTTACTTCTTTTATATGTATTTTCCTAACATATTTTGCTTGTTTATTTTAATTCAAAATCATTCGCATTCCCGATTGAAATATAGAATACGTAGCAATAAGCAGTCAATATATGTTTCAAGTTGAAGATAACACGGATGGGAAAAATAAGAATTGATAAAGATTACAGAAAAGTAGAAGAGGAAAGGACCATACGGAAAAATGTGCAGAAAAGAAGAACCAGATGGATTGGACACATCCTGAGGCACAGTGGTTTTGTGAAGAACATAATACAAGGTAAAATAGAGGGAAGCGTTCCCAGAAGAAGACTCAGGAATAAGTTCATGGACCAAATAAATAAGAGAGTATATAGGAAGAGATACCAGGAGGTAAGGGAACTGGCATTTGATAGGGAAGAGTGGAGGACTGCAGTCAACCAATCTTCAGATTGAACAATTATTGATGATGATGATACATAGTGTATGTCTTTGTGACAATTGGATTGGATTGGATATTTGGGGAGGCGACCAACGGCTAAGGTCATTTGCACCATAGGGGATAGGTAAGGAAGAAAGGGTGGATAGAAACCCGGCGTCGGCATTAGCCTGCTCTTAACGAAAGGCGCCAAGGGGACCACGGCTAAACGTCTCATCCGATAGACGGAGTACTCCACTTGAAGTGCTCTCCACAAGACACTCAAGTAGGGATCGGGTTCCGCTGAAAAACATCCGCCACTGCAGGGATTTGAACCCTGGCCGCCCGTGTGGTAGGCGAGTACTCTAGCCACCACACAAACCCAATACCCCCCTTTGTGAAAATTTATACGATAAGGCAATTATGGTAACTTTTCTTAATTTTAGCCAATTTTACCCGTTAGGCAGTCAATGTCGTTTCAACTAAGGACATCTTTTACTCATATTTAAAGAGCCATATCAAATTTTCCAAGATATCCCTAAATCTGGGAAAAAAAACTGGTCGTACTTATAGTCGGAAAACTGAAGTGAAATTCTTTGCAAGTCTTATAGGCAATTGCAGAGAAGAATTTATGAAACTTGTCACATTCTTCTTGCTTGGCCCACTTGGAATACGCTGCAAATACTTGGAATCCCCTCTAAGGCTCATATCGAGAGTCGGAGCATGTGTAACGATAATTGGATTGATACGTAAAGGCTTATTATGACAATGATCCTTCTACTAACAAATGTTACGAGACTTTTACAAAAACTATAATGAGGGTCGCTTTCTGACAGACGGTTAAAATAAGTACGCAATCTTAAAGGTAAGATTTTAACCAAGCTGATTTCTTTTCTGAAAATGTCAATTGAATTGTGCGAGAACAGTAGTTATATGGTAGATTAGGATAGAAAAGAATAAATAGTTACATCATGTTCCGGGTTTCCCCATAAGAACAAAATAGAAAATATATTAAATTCTGTTTTTAACGAAAAAAAGAAAAATATATACCTGGCCAACGTCACACAGTGACGTAAGACAAAAATTTTAACAGCCACGGATAAGTAACACTAAATACAAAATGGGAAATATATTATCAATCAGTTAGAGGTTACAAACAGTAACAGACCATTTTCCCACCCGGATAAAAACGGGGAAAAGCCGTGATACAATGAGTAATGTGATTCGGCGCGCGGTACGCCTACTCCGTAGTTTTAGGGATCCCGAGTCGTCCGGATCTATCATGCAGTCCGCACCGTCAAGAACTTTTGGAATTAAGTCACCTGTAAGTGGAAAGACTCCCCTTATTTCCCCCCAGAAGTAATTCGAACCACATTCTCGGATATATTCTTTTGAGAACAGGTTTAATTCACTCGTAACGAAAACAATTACTTTCAAACACAAACCTCGTGTCTTAACACGCAAAATTACCCTTTAAAGATACAGTTAGCATGGCACTTAAAATTACACTGATGGTGGGTGAGACGTGAGGGAACGGATGAGATGATTGGACATGTGTGACATGGATGGGGATGCAACGGAATGACAATCAAGAATAGAACTCATGAAAAAAATGCCCTATGCCGAATTTAATACCCGAGTCGACTATTTGGACGAAGGGACAACACAAATGGTCGGCAAGTTAAACAATTTAAACATATAATCGGATCCTGGGGACTTCAAGCAAACACAATACACGGTGAATTTAGGATGAATTACACGATAGTTGCTCAAGAGTCCCGCATAGCTCTACTAATTCAAGAAGTAGGTTAGTTATAAATAACAAGATGTGACCCGGACAAACAGGTGAAACCCAATTAAGCCTTTTGAAAAATATTTTAGATGTGTCCTCCTTCCTGTAATAAGCATTGCGATTCCATGAATGCCCGCAAAATACTTTCACGGGCCGTTTACATGCACATGTAAATGACGGATGTATAGCAAGTTGTATTGTTATGAGTGAAAATTGGTTTTTCTTTTAGATAAAAAGCCATTGTGAGTGAAATCCGGGATGTTTAAATATCTGTCATATTTTTTATTTTTATTTAGGGTGAATTTAGGGTGAATTACACGATCGTTACTCAAGAGTCCCGCTACGTCGATGAAACACTTGATGGAGGGATGAATCGGACGAGCAACGATGAATAAGGGCAATGAGCGAGGGCGGAATGGCAGTGGCTTACGTGACCGGTTAAGACGACAGATGAAGAGGATGAGATGAGTGTTGCATTCAACTCCAAGGCGGCACTAGAGCTAGCGGCAAGTCGAATGTACAGCATCGCGAGGATTCGCGACGACAATGGATGAGGGTCGGCCAATTACTCAGGCCAACGTAATGGGTGAACAGCAATGCTTGAGGTGCGCACAGCAGCGCCAGGCCTCGTTAATTGCGTCGTCTCTCGGCAGTCAGCACGTAAGTGGATTCCCACTCTCTCGTACTCGCCTTGGTCACTGGGTCGGCCATGCCGGAAGAACTAAGGTATCGCCGCACTATCTTACAAATCAGGAATTCTGTCGAGTCCGCCTCGGTAGGGCCCTTATATGCCCCTCCTGCGCACAGATACCTGGGTAATTCACGTCACACACTGGCGGGGAGGGGGGAGGGGAACGAAGAAGTTTGCCACCTTAATGCCCATTAGATTCCTACAAGACACTGTCACATTCAACCCTCACTCATACACACGCACACGCATTCATTCAAAAGAAAAGCATTGGTCACGTTCTCGTGACCTTGCGAGGCGTATATCTTGCGAGTGTGGGACGTCTCACCCTCCCGGAGAATAAGAGGGGTGGGGGGAGACAAAAAAGAAACATCGCTGAAACGGCACGGGAAAACGGCCGTGACTTTTACAAAACAAACTAAAATTTCTCACATTGTTATGGAAACATGCAATTTTAAAATAGGATACAAATTTTGATTTTAGACATATATGATCGTTTAAGCAATAATTAAATAGTTTTTCCTTAAAAATAGACAGAGGAAGAATTTTTTATAGGTAATGACATGGAATTCCAGAGACTAGAGCCGATGAAAAACGAGTTAAGGTAAGTATTTGTCCGAGATATTTAAGGTAAGGTAAGGTAAGTATTTGCGTAAGAGGTAGGAGGGTTCAGTTTAAATGGTTCTAAAAACGGAGACCGATTTGGATTTAAACATTGGAAAAAGATAGACTGGATTTTTATTGCAGAAGAGAGTGAATGGAAATGAGCCAAGTAAATATTTCCTCCGAGAAGAGGTTTGAAGCCATGACAAGTTGCGAAGGTGGTGGGAGATACGTTCATCTTTACGAAGGTCAAGGACAGATCTTGCACAAGAATTTAAGAGCCGCTGAAGCTTATTTTCTAATTCCAATACAAGGTCATTATAGACCAAGGCGCAATAATTGAACGAGGGACATATAAGCGTTAAGACAAGCACTAGACCTTTAGTGACACTTAGAGACACAAGCACTTAAATTATATCATTCGAATGTAATCAAAGAAATAGTGTCGTCTGTACACTTCTACTGAATTGTTCTATAAGTGGATTTTTATTTTTGATTTAAGGCAGAATACGTTACTTCGCGGCCCTTCACCATTGCTTTTTTAAAAGGCTCTCCTGGCTTGATCTTAAATCAAGGAGAAAATATAACATGACCTGCTTCATGTTCAATCTCCTCAAATATGGGAGCCCTCAGTATATAATGGATCTTTTTCTCCCAAGTAGTAAATACACTAATGTTGTTACTAGACAAGACCTCTGTTTTTTGTATCCCCCTCAGTTCCGGACAGCTACAGTCCAGAAATCGTTTACAGTTGTTGCCTCAAAGCTGTGGAATGACTTGCCTAAACTGGTAAAAGACAGTTCATCACTGGTAATATTTAAGAGAAAGATTATCACACACTTACTTTCCGGAATGCTGATCATGTAACTCATTTATCAGTTCATTGATGTGATTAATGTCCATTGTTGCGTAAGAAGAAGCAATTCAGTTCCTTTTTTTTCATTTTCATTTGTTAAGCTTAATTTCCTTTTTAAAAGTTGTTTTATTTGTTTATTGATATGTTTTATGTTCGTTTTTCTGTTAGAAGAAGAAGTTCAGTTCTTTTTCTACATTGCTAAATGATAATGTTGCATATGTCTATTGTTAGCAATTCATATGATAACGTCCCTTTTTTGTTTCCTGATTGGCTTATTCCCATATTAATTGTCTTGCACACCACTGTATATCATATCTATGTTCCAAAGGAGTTCACTCCTAGAACAATAAACGAGTTTATAATTATTATTGCATGACATTAGTTCAGCTAAAACTCGTTTCACGTGGTTTAGCATCAACTCGTGTTTCAACCACGCCCTTATGAAAGTGATAACGGAAATGTTGAAACAAATAATGCACTAGCGACCGTGAGCTTCCACGTATATCAAATTTGGCAAAGGAAACTGAGAACGGAAAATTTCTCGGAAATGGCGCCCGAAGGCTTTTAGACGCCCTCCTTTCAGTACACAAGGAAATCATACGACAGGATATTCAAGTATTGAGAGGGCTCAGAGAAGCTGTTTGAAAAGCATGAAAAAAAACAAAAGCAGAATATGACAAGGATAGGGCTAGAAGTGCTCAGAAGTAAAGATTATTTTTTGGACAGAGCCTCAACAGGATTGTAGCAATCAAATCAACGATTCATACAGATAAAACGATGAAATAGGAAAAAATTCAATTATTCTATTTTGATCACTTAGTTACGATAAAAGTTTTAAAAAATTTCGCTCGGAATTTCGAATTATTATAATATGTTATTTGTATTGATATCCCTGAGTGGAATAAATGAAAACTTTGCCGTTGCGTGACTTACACATCCTTAGTCGTCAGGTAAGAAATTAGTATATTTCCCCCCACATTCGGGGGACTTTTGTTTCGGCCGTAGTGAACGTAGTGGTTTCATTATGATAGATATGATTTGTGAACATTTAAATATTTTCTAAAAGGGTAACTTTTAAGTAGCCGTTTAAAAGAATTTGATTTAGTGATTTGGACGTGATACCTTAAATTTTTTGATTTTTTCAACACCAGCCTAAGAATTAGACAACTGAAATTTTAACCATTGATGTGGTTTGGGAAGAACTTAAATAATTCTGTAACGTTACTTTTTCAAAGTATTATGATAATAATAATTCAAAGTATATTATTTATTTATAAGTTAGAGTAATAACTGTTTGATGAGGGCGAATGGTGAAGTAATTGAACAGGTGGATGATTTTGTGTACTTAGGTTAGATGTATTCGAAAGATGGGAGAATAGATGAGGAGATAAAGAGACGTGCGAATGCTGGAAGGAAAGTGGTAGGTAGCATGTGGAGCGTATCAAGGAATGAGTGCTTGTCTAAGAAAGCGAAAATTGCCGTGTACAAAAGTGTAATTCTTCTTCCCACTTCGCTATATGGTAGTGAAACATGGGTATGTCAGGATAGACATAAGAGTAGACTAAACGCCGTGGGTATGAGTTATCTGTGGAATATTTAGGATAGGGTTAGGAGGATAGGGTCAGAAATGAGTGGGTCATGAATGAATGTGGGTTAGATGCTTCAGTAATGGACCTATATGAAAGGAGTGTGCTTCGTTGGTTTGGCCATGTTGAGAGAATGAATGAGAGTCGAATAACGAAACAGATATATGAGAGTAGAATGAATTGTGTGAGCGGTAGAGGTAGGCCCAGGAAGTTGTGGTTGAATGTGGTTGAGGAAATTCTTAGGAGGAGGAATATTAGGAGTCTTAATAACAGGAGGGCGTGTATGAAACAGTGTATGGGGGTAAATGAGGCAAAAAATGTTTGCAAGGATAGGGCAGAATGGAGGAAATTATTGAAGCAGAGTTAGGTGTACAATTATGTATTAACGAAACATTTTGACTGTGCCTACCCCGGAAGGGAATGACGTGATACGGTATGGGTATGTATGTATGTAAGTTAAAGTACTAGGGGAGGATGTATACTTCAATTCTCATGGGGTTGCACAATAGATCGGGGACAACGTGAGTAGAGATAAGCTTACCCACCCACCCTAAACCCACATTGGGTCGTAGATAAAGTTTGGACCCAATTATTTGACCAGGAAAAAAACCGGAAACCCTTTCCTCCTATTTGCTCGCCTCGAAAACCTACTATTATTTAATGTGTTGCTGTTGTACACGCATGTGTTTGTCAAGAAAACTTCATCTAAAAATACTCACCAAAAGTGTAGCCTCTCTGATATTTTTTTTCGAAGCTAGTTAAAAAAATCATCCATACAGGTTTTCATACTTGATATAGATGACGGCCAAAGACCACCAAAACTATTGTACTTAGTTGTGTCACTTATGCCATAGTCGTCGGGGAAATAATCAAAACAGTTCAGTGGAATGAATAATAGATTACCAATGAAGAAATAAACTACGCCTACTTAACATGACAGCTTAAAAAAGCTTAATTTGATTTGGAAAAAAATGGTGAATGTTGGAATAATCCGTCAAATATATAGAGACGAGGAAATGTTTCTTAACATTTTATGATTTTGATGCGGAATTGGATCCTTGATGAGGGCACTTGTAGGAAAACGGGGGTCAATTGGAAGTAAGGTATACGTATCAATTTAGTCATGAGCCAAAGTTGAGCGACTGATTTTGAGTTCGGATTGGCTGTGATGGACAGGAGGCCTGAGGCATAGCTGACCTTTATCGTCAGCCAAACTAAAGAAGCACGGGAGAGATTTAGCTTTTAGTGTTAGAGTAGGCGTGGTTTGAATTTAGTCGGTGTAGTTTGCAGATGATTAGAATAGTCAGTAAAGGAGATGAGAATGCTATATGACTCGGTAGTTAAACGGAAATTAGGGAATTTCTTCGGAAGGAATGGTAATACTTCCCGTAACTGACAGTAAATCATAAAGATTTTTGATTTAACTAATTGACACGAAAGAAATTAAAACGTTATCTTTATGGTCAATTGAGTTACTTTAGCGAGTTTTGCATGATGTCTTCATGATATTCATTATATTTAGCCTCCGTTTTGGTGCCTTAGTCGGATAACGCAACAAAGTCGGATCACAGAAAACTACTTTAGGAGAATAAAAAATGAATATATTTTATATAAATGATTTAGTATTTCCCGGCGAATATTTTGAGTAAAATTCTCTCTGGATTCACACCGGGTTAAATATTTGGCTACTTCCAACGTTTCGTTTCCGGCATAATTACCCTGATGACGATGGAAGTGTTATCCATCGAAACGTTGTTAGCAGCCAAAAATTTAACCCGGTGTGAATCCCGAGAGACTTTCACGCATATTTTATATATATTATTATTTTATAATGGGAAAAATATGAATCGTAAGAGATTCTACTTACTTAATTATAAGTGTACCTATGTTTGAAGGGACTGGAAGAGGGTAAGAAGCTTTGTTGCTGTAGTTAAGAGAGCTGGAGGCTTGGACAGGAGGTCGCAATGGACATGGCAGAGAAGACTCACGGCTGGGAGTCAACAATTCACTCACTACAAGATATTCAATCTCAAAGGAGCTTCGCTTCCTCAGTATATATCAATTTTACACATTCCTCCCTCTCCCGAGCCCTCTCCAAACATGGATATTCAGGCGACAAACATTAGATATAAGTATTTGCGCCAATGGTGGCGCCGAAGCGTTTAAAATCTACTTATTACCCTGCAAGACATCACAAGGGTGTTTGGAAGGGGATAAATTATCACCAACATGAACTGCATTGATGAAATTTACTTTCACAAACAAGAATCACACTATCGACATGCTATAAATGCTACAGAAACTGATAAAAATATCTGTAATGTAACTATGAAACGACATAACAATCATGCAGGAATGGAAACAATCATGCAGGACACAACAATCATAAAACCACTAGAATAATCTGTAATGTCACAATGTAAACGTGACACAAGAGAAGGACGCAGGGAAAATGCGAAATATGATGTAAGCACGACTCGGCAGATTTAAAAATATGCATTAGGGGGCATATGAACTAATCAGCTACACCTGTCAACTAACCTACTTCAAAGCCTTTACGTGGCCATTATGGTCTCTTATCGATCATAGGAAAAACAACATTTTAAACTTTTATCTTCTACAATCTATTTTCCTTATTATATATTCTAATGATCCTATCTACCGTAGAAAAACGTTGCGTTGAAACATAGCCTTGAAACAGGTCGTACCATAATTAATATCGGAGGATATGCACATTACTAAACCTTGAAACATCAAGTGTAATACCATTTTTTCATTGCCCTCCGAATCCAAATTTCAAACGGTAGCAGCTTGTAGCCTTTTCTCGTCCTCGTTTATCAAAGTAAACGTTCCTGCCCCAAAGAACGCTACACTCCATAGTGAACTATTTGTTTACCTTGTCTTTACATCCTCACCCTATGACCCCGTAATTAGCTTCATTCTATTCCTAAAAGCTTCTTTCTCTAGGGATTTTCACATTCTAATTTCTTAGCTGCTAAGCTCCTCTTTTTAAAAAAGTACTTATTAAGTATTTAAATTTCTCTACTTGCACCAATCCGTGCCCTTCTATGATCATCCTCACTGACGTTATCTCTCGCTGACATGTTAAGATTCACTTATATCAGTTCTGAGACGACATAATAAATTTCACCCAGGTATCCTTCACAAATTTTCACTTACGTAAAAAGCAACGACGATATTAACTGTGAAAATACTGAACGCCAATCTTAATTTGAAAGGGAAAATTAACCTTATGTTTAGTTGAAAGAAAAAAAATGTTTCATTTCATGTAACTGAAGCGTTTAAAACCTTTTATTTTTATCAGGGGGGGCGTAAACTTCCACTCTCATCGCGGACGCAACTAACTGTAAATAATTCTGAGGAAGAGGTTGCGAGATGAACGAGGAGGGAACTTGATGGAATATTTCGTTATAATTTCTTCCGCATTCTTCCAAAATTATCTGCAGTTCTAATTCAAAATTCTGCAGTGCGCGGTTACGGTGCGGAGGCTTTTTGTCGTCAATAAAAAGGAATCCAAACATCAAGTTCCACCACAAAATTTCTCGAACATTTCAAATACAGCCATGTTCTATGAATAATTTCTGATATAACGCTGTTGCTATTTTTCTCAAAGTTAAATAAATTACGAGCGAGATATTGCAGCGCATAAAACTTAATGAATTTGATTTAATAATAGAGAAAAAGATCTCATATTTGCGAACAACGAAATTTCAGCCCTTGTACATATATAAACCAAACTTGTACAGATTCATTTGACTCATTGGTCGTTCAATCCTAAGATTGGTTGACTGAAGCCTTACCTATCTAATAATTGTTAGTTCCCTTGCCTCCTTTTGGTCCATGAACTCATACCTGGGTCTTCCTCCGAGGAATCTCCCTCTATTTTACCTTCAATTATGTTATTCACAAACTCGTTGTGCCTCTGGGTGTTTCCAATCCATCTCGTTCTTCTTTTCTGTATGCTGTTGCATATGGTCCTTTCCTCTTCTACTTTTCTGTACACTTCATCATTTCTTATTTTATTCGTCCATTAATTCTTCAGGATCTTCCCATAGCACCAGGTTTCAAAGGCTTCTATCTATATAGTATCTTCTGGTCAGTTTTCCAATGATCCATGCTGCTGAAGCATGGACCATTGGACAGATAGTACCAAAAAATACCACCAATTTTTTAGGGAAATGTTTCGGTTGAACACGCCAGAGAAGCATTGTTTAAAAATGAGGAATTTCTAATCATAGGTATCCATGGGCGTCATTTGGACTTTTTCTCTAATATTAAAGAAAATAAATCTATTACGTTCCGCAATAATTTTTAAAGAACCGTAAAAGATATTTTCGGTAGTTTAGACGTGTTCATCGTGCTGCATGAAGAAAATGGGTGAGCTTAAAGACTCATGTATGTATGGTATAGTAAAGAGGAAAATGGTTTTTAGTGTCGTCTATTCATTGATATACCTGTTATTGCACAATAACTCGACACAACTAGGCTTACTGCATGGAGTAAAGGTAAATTTATGCAATTCATCACCATGTGCTGCAGAAGTCAAGATTTAGCCAGACTTGACAATCTTGGATACAACTAAATCTACCAACATAATAGCAGCTGAAGATATGTACACTCGCCCAACATAATAAAAAATATGTTCATGAAGGAAATGTTCAGCGCAAAAAAATATTATTCGCATTATGAATACAAGAAACATATACTTTCACATCATGTTAATTAGCATGATACTTTGAACATCGTATATTTTTGAAATAGGGTCATTTAATTATAACATAGTTCTTAAAATATCAACAAATATTTTTCTCTCAATCAACTTATTTGCTAAAAAATCGACCTCCTTTTAGTCAGAAGCCTAAAGAAATTCAGCAACACAGAAAAAGGTAACCCTAATTAGGCACGACATTTCAGAATATTATTTACATTCAGAATTATATTCGAGATTAACGCGCACGTTAAGTATAGGAATATTTAATAATATATGCATAATTTATTACGTCTAAAAATTTTGAAAAAAGGTATCTAATACAAAGACAATAATGCTACGAACATAACTGTTGAATACAAGAACGTGAAATAAAAAGAATTTTAACCAGCAGGAAATTAACATGTTTTAAATATAATTTTCAATTAAAAAAGGAATAAATAAACTTTTCTAAATAAAAGAAAAACTGAGAGTGAGCAGTGAGAAATGTTTAGACTTTAAGTCCATGAGCATCAAATGGATTTTTTAGAGCTTAAAATATTAGACAATAACGGATTTATTTGCCCTGTCGCAGGAACGGCTCACATGTTTTCTATAAAGTTCTTGGACCCATAAACCATGGCAACCGTTCAATAAATATTGCAGGAAAGTTCGATAGATTTATTGGTTTCATTACTTATGGCATGTAGTTATGATTTCCATAAGTAGTCAAGATGCTGGATGCACAATGAACCACTTGGAGACTTAATAACTTGATAAAAGAGTTCTTTTAAGACGGATGGGCAATTTATTTACTCTTATTGAATAATTATTATGTGCATTACTAATTGTTTATTGGCTAAAATTTCATAAATTTTATCCGGTGGTAGAAGGTAAGATCAAATATTTGAATCTATCAATTATTAATCCATCTAATGGGCCAGAAATGCGCACGATAATAAATGAATTGAATTGACTTAGTAAATGAGACATGTAACTGGTGGATATGTTCCTGTAACCCGAATATTTTCATGAGATCTATAACTTTATAGAAGTCATAACTATTGATTCCATAACTACATGTCCTTGCAACCGGTCACATGATGACTAATTTAGGAAATAAATATTTGCTAAATATAATGGACGAAAGAGAATTTTACACATGAGAGCTTTATTCTTTAGAGGATACGGCAAGCTTCTACAAACTTTACGACAAATTTTCAGGCCCTTGAGAGACGCGTGGCTAAACGTATTTTGCTTCCCTTTTCCAAATTTCTGCATTACCAGCTTAAGTATTCTGCATGTTTATAGCATCAAACTAAGGTGAAGATATTCCAACAATTCGGCAAAAATACAGATCAACGACTATTTTCGCGGCGAAAACATAAAATTGTACTCTCAGTCAGCGAATTCTCTCATCAATAATAGAATTTATCTCAAGCTTCTAAGATTTTTTCACCATTTTCGTGAAAGTTGACTTCAGAATCATACGTGGTGACGACCATTTGGGTAATATCTGGGTTACAGGTAGAATTAAAATGTAATACTTCCGAAGGTGTTTCATCGTATATTTATGGCCGGTTGCAAGAAAATTTAGTTATGGAATCAATAGTTATGAAATCCATGAAGTTATAGACCACATAAAAATATTCGGGTTGCAGGAACACATCTACTAGAAACGTAGCTTATAGTATATCAATGGTCATTAGCTTCGAAGATTCGATCTAATCTTCTACCGCTGGAAAAAATTTATGCAAGTTCAGCATATAAATAATTGCTGATACACATAATAATTTGTCAGTAAAAGTAAATTAACTCGTCATTTGTCTCGAAACAACTAATTAATCTAGTAATTAAGTCTACAAGTGGTTCATCGCGCTGCCGCCATCTTGGCTACTTATGGAACTCCATGCCATAAGCAATGTAACCAATAATACATGCCTGTATTATCTAACGTTTCTGCTACACTTATTTATTGGACGCCATGATTTACAGGTCCCATAACTTTATTGAATACATTTTTGTCGTTCCTTCAACTGGCCATTAGACGTCTTATTGAGCATCACTTGTTTGTCTGGGTCACATCTTACAATTAAAATTTGAACTACATCCCGATAACGTAGAGCAATGGCCTTTGGCTATGGGACCCAATTTTGGAGGAAATACCTAACAAGATTAAAATATTAACTATACCCTTAATTATTATGTACCTCTGTTTATATTCGAACATAAAGGGGAAGGCATTTGGGCGGCACACTTACATTTTAAAATTTAGTAATGTTTTTCACAGCTAAAAATGATCGTTATAGTGCGTGAATGAACGTGTTAAAGTTGCGTAACTCTTAGTTATCGGTAACCCGCGCCCGCGCGGGAAAGGGCCTTAAATACTTAGATTTTTGACTATCCTCTAAATACTTTCGACCATTCTCTAAATACTAAGCATTTTTCTTATGTTTTTCTAGCGTACCAACTACTTTCAACTTATCTCTGTATACTTTCGTTATCCGTTTTTCGGGCGGGAAATGGGCTCTCCAAGTGTAGAGTTCAACAGTTAACTCTTCTGGGCTAGAATGTCGTCGGTTTTCATGTATCTTTCTGCATTATAAGACATGGTTCTGCCCAGGACGAATATTCATACATTATATCAATTACCATGTCATGTTTTATAAAGAAAATCATGCACATTTTCTGCCATATGTATATTTGCAAAAGTACCTGGAATTTATAAAATTATTTGGAAAAATATAATTTTTTCGTCCTCTTTACAACAGAAATCATTTGAATAGGGCGACGCAAGTTTTGAATTAGAAAATCCATGTTCTGCGCAAGATAGGCATATGAAGAAGACCTAGATAGCTATATAGTTCTGTATTGCCACTGGTTATAAAATTATGAAGTGTCGTAATACTTTATAAAATTACGGATCACGGCTTCCTCTAAAGCATCAAAAAAATAGATTGACTGCCTGACACAATAAAAATTTGAGATGTCGAGAAAATATTAAGTTTTCATAGATCAAGTTTTTCCTTCATTTCCCTGGAGAGGGAAGCACCACACAAAAAATGGAGAGGAAATATAATGAAATGCGTCTCCACTAAATAAACATTTATAAATTCCTTTCATGTTTCCTGTCCTAACGCAGCATGCAGTGCACTCTTGCGGCGAATTGCAGTTTACGCCGATGTGGACGTGAATGACAAGCGAGGAGCGATACGCCAAAAGAGGGGTTTCAACATACACGCTGGGCTTTATATATTTTTTTCAAAAAGATCCGTCAACCTCGCACTTGCGTAGCGGGCAATATGTTTTGACGAGCGGAGCCCGTGGCACACAGAAAAAAAATAAACCAATCCTTTCATGGGGGCATGTGCTATTTGAACGCGTGCATATTGAGGATTTCCCAGCAAACGTGAATGGGAGCGCGTAATGGCTTTGAGGTTGGAATGCGTTGCGGGAATATTTTTACGATCTGAGATGCAAGGGATGCGTCGCTGTCACGAAATTTATTGCGAAAAGAAAGAATGTGAAACCCTGAAAAATCCCGCGGTTCCTCTCCGTTGTGGTTAAACGAGGACGCATTGAAATCCTGCGGACCATTAGTGAATTGACGGCAGCCATAAAACTCGTGCAAATTCAGAGTTACGGCTTTGTACGGAATGATCGCTGAAAAAAATCTACGAGCAAGCATGGGAAACATGAAAACAATACAAACGATGATTGCTGATAAACTTGACATCCGGCGTCACTCCGTAGAAGAACTTAACTTTAGTATTACCAAGCATCGTATATACCTGAGGATTCATAAATAAAATCTAATACGTGGAGTTAATTCATAGAGATTTGACAAGCTCCGAAAAACTTGACGACAAGTTTGCAGGCCTCTGAGAAACGCGTTGCTACACGTATTTTGATTCCCACTAGTTTAGAATTGCATAAATGATTGTGGGGAATTAGTGTTCCGCATTTTGGGTTCTCCATCCTCGTTCGTTGACTTTGACTGACAACGATTTCGATTGCCATCCGGCTACCATCTTCAGGTCGAAAGTGGAAAAAAGCTGTTTTGGCCGCCTTATATAGTGTTGGTGGTCCTGGTGCTTCACTGCGATTGGTCGGAGCGGATAATCCTTCTCCATGAGCTGCTGAGGGGATAGCCATTGCCCCTGTTGAAAATTTCCCGAGATTTACAAATCTTTATTGAATTTTACATTATTCCTGGACCCAAGGACTGCATTTCACAGCACTTATGCGAAAGTGTGTACCAAGTGGCATGCTCCTGCGAAAGATCGTACATTTGCAAAAAATGCCGGTCCATGGGCACGAGACTAAAAGATAATGCAAGGGCAAAAAAAAAGCAGTTAAACCTATCTGCCATTACTGAAAATGCCTGGTGTGAACCAGGACACAGAATTTATTTCGAAGATATAAAAATACTAGCCAGGGAGATCTGCTATTATCAAAGACAGATCAAGGAATTTACTTCCCCTACTGATACTTCGATAATTTACTTCCCCCATTGCAGTCAAGGTAGTGGTAGAGTTTACTGATGCAGGAATGCTAAGGTGAGGACATAACTACGCTCCAGTAATTGTAACGGTCCTGTTCTAACCCCATGGTATTGTTCGTAGCAATAGGCCCAGAAAAAAACTTCGCGTCACATAAAAATCACATATGATCATTCAATGAGCAAAACAGGTCATTCGCCTATCCGTAAAGAGTCAATAAACTTGCATAATGACAAATAAAATTCTCCAAAAATATCCCATACTTGCAACTTTCTCATGTGAAACGCATTCCCCATCAATGGAAAATTCATATTGACATGGACGAGTAGGACGTATAACGGAAAATACTAATCCACGAGAGCACAGAGACCTAAACTCCTAAACTTGTCATGGCGTCGAAGTGCGTCTATTTTGTTACGCCATATTAATAAGTCCGTCGAGCAGCGTTTAATACCACCAAGGATATATCTCTCCGGTACTATTTCATTTCTCAAAGTCGCATTAAATTGCCGGGAATCATGAGACCTGGATGGGATGCGCCTACGAACCATTTATCATTACCGTAAAACGCGGATGAACGCTTATACCACGATATACCATATATTTAAAAAAAGAAATATCGATGATAATGACACGCTATTACAGTCAAGTGCGATTAGATATGGTAATAATTTATAGAACGGTAACTTCGAAGTTATTTTCCAAAGAGCAGCGGATAAAAGATATACTTCCCTGAAAAGAATTTTAAATGTGTCACTTTTGCATTTGATTTTGTTTCTCAGCGGCCTAATTTGTTTTAAGAATGATGGATCGATGCTAAAAAGAGTAACTGGTGTTATCACTGCTGATGAATAAATCACATCTACATCCCTAAGGCCCTAAGAAATACGCAGTAGTCCTGAATGCAATGATAGTGATGTAACAAATCCCAGTAATGGAGAAGATAGGCAGTGAGTTCGTAATTATCACAGGAATAAACATAGGTTTCACATTAAATAATATTTCTCTCTCTCACTGCTCTACATCTGTCTGCGACATATTGCCGAATTTTTTGGGTGAAACGTGCCATCACTAATTCATGAACACACTCATGACGAGTAACACAGGAGAAGCAGGCATTTGATCGCTGTTAACTACAGTCACTAAGCCAGATTAACAAAATATTAGACCACTTAAAAGAGATTTTTAGTATCCGCAATAGATAAAATTTAAAATATTTTATTTGACATATTATAACCACTGTATTTTAGTTTCCAGCACTTCAAATTATCTAGCTGAACTAAGCACTTAAATACTCAATACTGAAAATCGACTGATGCAATTATTGCTGGGCAAAATTATGGCGGAAAAAACAGTGCGATTGTACTGAAAGGTAATAGCTAAAATATTTCTCCTTCTTAATGCGCTTCGTACATATATGAATACAGATTTCAATTAATTTACCTTCATGAGCTCTATTCACTTCTGTGAAGCTCAAAGTATGATAGACGTTGTAAATTAATGCAACTCTAGAAACCGACGTATTCATACTTATCTGTAGTCTTTAATTTATGAGAAAAACATCAGACACAATATGTATACTGCAAACATAGCTGGCACAAAAGTGCCAATCGCAGGCACACGCCGCGAAGAGGGGTGGTAGGTGTGGAACAGGCAAAGGGAAAGGACGGAGGGGTAAAGAGGCAGGTAACGAGAGAGGCTGGTGAACGAAACTAATTCGCCAAATACTCTAAAGCGAAAGTAATAACGCGTGGTTAGCGCAATTCTTAGTTATATAATTTTAGTAAAGAAATTAATGGATCTGTGAGTATTACTATGGAACAACAAAAATGTCTCAGAGTTAAGTTTAGTATCAATTCACCTCATAATTAGCGAGGTTTTGCAAATTAAAGTCGGCCCCTTTTTAACACCGCATCATTTGCCAAATAACGAAAAATAAGTACTCAATTTCTTATTAATAAAGACTTAAATTCAAGATACCTCCAAAATATAATAACATGAAACAAGAAAAGAGATTAGATATATTTATATCAAGCCTCGCAATTTCAGGGCGTGCAGTTACTTATTTTTTTTTAAAGATCGAATACGCAATTAATCGTTCGTGTAAAATTACGTAGCCAAATTCAAAATACGGTTATGCCGCAGGGATAATTCGGAATAATTTTTTTCCTGAAATCAATAAATCAGTATGCTTTATAAATTTCCAGAACATGTTACGCTCTAAAAATGAATATATTTATTTATAATTGATAAATTATATTTATTTTTTGGCTTCTGATATTTGCAGATAATTACGGTTTGCGTTACAGTCTGAGAACTGCCATGATAACGCACAAAACCGTAACTTTATCAGGGACCCCGTTTTAAATACAGGTGGTAAGATGGTGTGCCATCTCAATTCTAAATGCGCATAAATTATAATGGCTACACAAGGAGCAACCTTCTTCCCCAGTTTCGCAGGAATCAAAGTTCGGAAGCCCACGTCCCAAAATTATCCATTTCGAAGCGCCAGGAACTTTCGCTGGAGGCATTGAGGTAGAGAGAGGGCGCTCACTATGGTGGTCAACACTAAAAGCTGTGAGGTGGGCGTGGCCCGTTCCTCATCTTTGTTAACCCCGATTTTCTTATAGCGCTTACGGGCTGACGCACCATTTTACAATAATTTCTATCGATAAGTTTAAAGAAATCAGCGTGTATCTGCTTGTTAATTATCGGATTACTTCTATAATATAAATTCTCCTTACATCTCTTCAAGTAGAATACATAGTACTTAGTAGCCAATACATGAATCAATAGTGACTTGCGTTAAATTTCAAACAGATGGTGGATATTCTTCCTATGCATCACCAAATTCGTGTAATCCGTCATGATAAGTAAAGGAAAGTAAGGAAAGAGCAGGGATAACCAAGATTGATGTTATTATGGTTGCCTAGCTACAGTATGTAACGTAATGCATTGTCCATCTTCCTCAATGACTGGAGTTGTTACGACACGTATCGAGAAATCGCTCCATTCGCTGTCGCCATCTAAAAAACCTTTACTGAGTTAACCCACCATTAGATGTTCTCATTCATCGTTCGTTTTATAAGAGTCTCGTATCTACCTAAGTTTTACTCCTTGCATGAAAACATCAAGAACATATTTGGAAAATTTGTCCGCTTTCAGCATCACGATCTTGCGATACCCGAGAATCTGCCATGATATATATTGCAATCCAAGGCAACTGGGGATCTTTGACAAATCGAAAGTGGGCCTAAGAAAGTGCAAACATCCTCAAGAGAAGAGACGAAAAGAAAAACTTACCGAAAGGAAATCTCTCTCTCCACCTAAAAGCTAATGGCAGGGCCATAGACGCGGCGACGCCTGACGAAACATTTATCACTCGACATCCCCGGCTTGTGTTCACCACGCCTCCCTGCGGCGATATTAAGAACTACCGGACCACTCGCATGGAGGAGTGAAAACATTCTGTCCGTCCCCCTTGACAACTCAGCGGGACGTAAAATAAATTTGGCAATAAGGGCTCTCGGTGAAAGGAGACCTGTGTTCCCGACGCAAGGGTCTCTCTCGCTCTCTCTGGAGGAGGAAAATGGAAGATGCGTCGGAGAGGCGCAAGCGGGAGAAAATGATTTCAGCTGCGGTGAAGGTTTCTGTGGTTGAATGTTAATTCATGACCCCAAAGCCAAAATACGAATATCTCATGCCTAAATTAAAAAAGATGAAACGCATATGGTGAGGTGATGGAGCTAAATTAAAAACAGATTCGACCTTCGTCTCGGAAAAGGTTAATTGTGTACAGTGCGAAAATAGTCGAGTACAAACAAAACTATTTTATAGAACATTCCATGAAAAAAAATTGGCCTAAACTGGAACCACTGGTTCATTTTCCGGTCCAGGCCAATTTCTTCTGGTTTGATAAATTTGATTCCTGGAACACATACATTTCATTCCTGGAACAGGAAAATCTTTCCTGGTTCGGAACCAATGGTTCGATTCTCGATCCTGGCCAAATTATTCTCATGGCAATATCAACGATTTTCACCGCCGTAATCGCGACAGGCCAGGATATGCTAATTGTTAAGGATAAAATTGCCAAAACCTAGGTATGCTAAAATTTTACTGCTAAAACAGTAGAGAGGTGTGAGTTTACCACACTAAATATTACAATCTTAGCAACGAGAGAGTCAAAGCAATTTACAACTTTCTTATAAGTAAAATTTAAACCACAATGCCTTTTGTAGAATGATAAAAAGCATTGAATATTCCTCATAATATGAAGGTCTATGGTTTCGCACTGTGGAGACAATGGCATATATTTTACTCCATCCGGAGTTCAACCTGACAGGTATCTTTTATGAATTATCTGATTGTTAAACTGATATACATGTTTGAAACCAGCGAGCATTCACAACTCAGTGACATGGATCGTGCAGCAGTAACGATTCTTTTTGTTCCAATATTTTGTACTTAAGGAAATAAATTATCCCTTTCATCTCTCTGGAGCTATGAAAAAATCAAAATTTGCATAAAATAAATGTTTTTCGAATATGCATTTTGTACGTATATAGCAGATCTGATGAAATTCGATGAAAATGTCAAGAGAGGGTTGTTGAAATACATATCTATTCTTTCATTTCATTGACATTTGAAAAATAAAATTCAATTAGGGTCTTTATCCAGATAGAAAACATACTCGCTATTGAAATAACTTGATAATCACTTGCGTAGAGCCCTAAAATTATTGACGTAGGATGTAATGTGGGGAAATTGTGATATTACATATTTATTGATACCAAATACTACTTATTTTCTCTAAGAAAATGCAATAATTTCCAGCAACAATTATATTACACCCCCAAAAAGTGAACAGAGGAAGCAACAGAAAGAGATATTTGGTTTGTTTAATAGGAATTCTTTGCGCCCTTATATATTCGTTTCTATGGAGGTGATCAATTTATGAGGGATTCCCTGGAACTGCACTCGATATATCAGAATTCCCAGGGAAATAAAAAAACTAGCATTTTTTCTTTTCAGCTTCCTCCAATGAATCACGCACAAAACAACAAGTACTCGGAACGAATGCTCAAAAGAAATAAAAAATCCCACACCGGAACGTAATTTATCTGAAAAATGAATCGGTACTACAATTGAGTACAGCGTGGCTAGGTAAATAAAGTATCAGTAACATAAATCATACAAGTGATGAAATCAAGCAAGCTAGGGAAAATTATAGCAAAAAAACAAAAAAGCAAGCTTGCACTCTTGTATAGAGATTCAAAAGCCCATTACGGTGAAAAGTCCTTCCCTTTGACAAAAGTCCAACTGAGGAATTAATTTTTTTGTCAAAAGTCCATTCACTCACCCAAAAGATTCATAATTCTCGGTAAAATATAGGACGAATATGAATTTTTTTTTCAAACATTAGCACAAAAAAATGTTCACAATTTCTCCTCAATTATTGCCCGAAAACTCATTTTAGACTTAGTGTTTACAGCGTTAAAACTGAGTCTATTGTAGCAGAAAAGTACGAAACTGAGTAAGCAAATCTCTTTTCTAGTTTAGACGATGACGCTCGATCATTTTCTTTACAAATTGATTTCTTGAAAGCTGCAAAAACATTTTTGTTAATGTATAGACTACTCTACATCTACATACTACCCAGCTAGCTGCCCAATCGGCGTGTGACAGGGGGTGTTAGGACACCCGCCGCGTAAAGGTGTAAGGGATACTGTTTTGGGAGGCGAATAGTGGCATGTGTTATGGGATTGTATTTTGTGGAGCTCAGTTTTAATGTGGTCGATTATTGTGCACGGAAAGAACGAGTTTTCGTAGATATCCGTTTGGAAATGTGCCAATCTGTTCTCTGATTTTATTTTAACGGATACATTGCTTCTGTGGACCTAGAAATGTAGTGTGGCGTCAAAACGATACTTTCTATGTCTCAATGACCCACACTTATTCTGAATTCCTCAAGCAAGCTAAGCCTAGTGTGCAGCCTCCGAGTCTATAGAGCGTCACACCATAATCCCTCTAAAAGTTGTGAAACACTGTATATTAACTCGTAGTAGTTTTCAATGAAGCGTGCAGCCTTTCTTTATATTTTATTAATTTTTTTGGTAAAATCTTTATGACTATGATCCCAAATGCTCGTAACGAATTCGAGGTTCGACCTAACCAGACCAAAGTAGCACCTCTGTTTGACTTTTTTATCCTAAGACCTTCCTATTGTACGCTTAACAACTGAAAAACTAGTCCGTTACAAATGAAGGTATTTGGAAAATATTTTACTTGGAAGACCATATTTTCAAAAAAACGTTTGAGTCGGCTTTGTTGATTTCCTAAGGTTGAGTATTTAGTACGTAAAACTCATCGCTACCATTATGACGGGTGATTACATGAAATGCCCGTCTTTTGAGAGGAATAGCAGCTCCCCGAAAATTCAAGAAAAGAAGAATAGCCCGTTAATTTCAACAAAGCTTCGACTCTCTGCGGTGATTGCCAAGAAACTTAACTGAAATCCGAAGTGATTTAATGCCCAGCTACAACCGAACGCGAGCCCCTCCCTTATCACACGAGAATCAGCAAAAATGAGGCTGGCCGTCCACGGGAGTAAATCATTGGGGCTGGCCAAATGACGGCAGTTTTTGCTGACGCTAGCGTGTGTGTAACACAAGATTATGTTAACAGAGGGAAGCGATATTAAATTACTAAGGCATGAGACAAGAGATTTAAAAAAATGTTTAAACTTGACTACAACCGGCGTTACCTCGTAGCAGCACTTAACATTAGTGTTTATATAGAAACAAATACTTAGTACATTCCAGTAGAATAAATATTCTGAGTAAAAAATATAAAAAAAATCAGCTGTAAGCAGATTTCTTCCATAGAAACAGAAAGAACCACCAATTTCAAGTTATGCTCAGTTCCATTTCTTAGCAAAAGCCTGGGAGGATATCGAATATCTTACAAATTCTCTTAACCCTACATTATACAATCCTCAAACCCGTTTGAAATGTATATTAAACGAAAAAGACAAAGAGGATCGATTAATTATGTCTGGAATTTACAAGATTCAATTCAATTGCTGTAATATATCCTAAATAGGTGAAACTAGTAGAAATTTCATGACACGCATCAAAAACACATCCGACGTTTTATAAATACGGACTTCACCTCTAAATTTGCCAAAAATCTGCTTGAAAACTTTCAAGTAAGTGATTTTAACCCACATACATTAAACATTCTCTGAAATGGTTTAAAAATGGATGCTTTGTAGAAATGTGAAATTAATAGATAGTCTAACAATCTTTGTAATGAACAACTGTTTCCGCACCCCTCCCAACTCCTTTCTTACAAAATTTCTTTATTGACTGCTCACCTTTCCCATCTTACAACCCATAATCAATATTTTTCTGCCTCCACTATTGAAAATTAGTGCGATATATACGCCCCCGAAATCACTTTTTATCACCACATTAATAACGAAAATGATTAAAGCAATTTACTGACGATGTTGTAAAGCAATCTTTAAATTAAAACAAAATTCAAGTTCATAGTCAAGCAAATTGAAATTATTATTATGAAATCACAAGGATAAATGAACGAAATCCGTCTTAAATAAACCTATGCATTACCAGTTAAAGTGAGGTTCGTAATTCAATTAAGAGCCCTAAAGCCTAAAGAAGACAGAAGTACTGAGATTTTTTAGGATATGGAAAGCAAAGATGATCATCAAAACAGATGGGCAGAAAGTGTAGCAAGTAGAATAGTTCAATTACATTAGTAGCACAATTAAATAAAATGAGAATTGTCACTGAGACATTAGCTTAGGATTGAGCTATCAAAAGAATTTAGAAGAAGGAGGGAGCTGATGATTTGATAATGGCTTATAAGGAGCTAGTGAGGAGTTTATGTAAGGTATATAGGACGTGAAATTAGAGAAAACAGACGAGTATAAACTACAGTTGTTTATAACAAGGATGCGAAGGAAGATGGAGAAAATGTGGTGGACCGAAAGTACTACAAATAGCCTCGGACGGTGGATTAAGAGAGTAAAATTCCGGAGGAGAAAACGAGGAAGCTGAGTAAACGGTTAAAATAGGTAATAAGAGACAAAAGAAAGCAGGAGGTTATAATGAGGGGAAGATATGGAGTGAGCAGAGAAGGAGAATAAAGAGAAATGGTTTTTAGGGCTGGGATAAAGAAAGCTGGAATGTGAGGTCATAAGAAAAAAAAGAAATTATTTAGTTAGGCATGTAATAATTTCGAGTAATTTTATAAAATGCGTTTAAAACTGGATTAACCTACACTTTGTATTAAAATGTACGCATCCAATAAAGTAAAATCTCCAATATGCGCTGTATCAATTAATGATTATAAAAGTTTTGAAGCTATTGGTATTGTAGTAGTTGAATTGGTAAAGACATGATTTGTTTGGAGAAATTGTTAAGGGGGTGTGCCCACTTAGAATGCACACAAAATACAAAAAGCCACTTGGCCTATGACTATGCTACAAGCAGTAAGATTATTAATGTCGTCATAATGGATACTTCATAGTTGCTTCATTAACGCAGAATATAAAAATGTTCGAAAAATAACGTGTGGCAAAATACAGCCTAAGAATTCTTGTCGGACTTTTAGAAGCTGGAAAAACAAAGGATGGGGAACAAGATAGCAACATAAGTGCTAATAAATTGTATTTTGAAGTTTTAGACGCATTACCAAGAACAAAATACGGGGATAAAATAAAATTAAAATTTTGGTGAATTGTAAAGGCTGGCGGAATTGAGGCATTCTGAGTGTCAAGAGCTAATTACCGTAGGGCTGAAGATCTAGATGATTGTTTTCAAATATCCCAAGCCAAAGTCTAAAGAGCTATTTCCCGATTTCTAGATCTTTCCTGGAAGAGGGGAAGTGTTATGCGAGAAGGACCCATCGCTTATATACAGAACGTGTTGATTGAACGCGCCTCAGGGATTACAGTAATGTGAGTTTCACCCCTCAACTATCAACTCGACCGAAGGATTAGACACCGAGACTGGGAAAGTTGGTAAACTATATGATAGACGGTTAAAACTAGAAGATTCTTGGTTAAAATATTTTATAATTAACCTGAAAGAGAGGATCTTACATATCCATTAGCTCTGATACCAATTATCTCAGTTTATGCACCAGGGTGCTTGAGATGCAGAAGGGATAGATAACATAAACCAACAAGTTATGATTTTTTTGATGCTAAGGGCCATTTTCGTCGTAATTTTGTGGGCTGAATCCGAGTCTACTCGCAAAAATTGGCTATAACGTCAATATTTTGAGATATTCTCCCCTTAAGGTACTTTGAGAGAAATATCATTTTACTTAGAAATCAATGAATTTGGTCTCATTTTAAAGAAAAATATCTCCACTTCCAATGACACCAAAAAATCAACCCCTTTTCATATAAGTTTTGGAAATATTTGCCAAAAATATTAGCCCTGTTACATAGGAAATGGTACGTGTATGCAATCCGGAGAGACATTATTTGCCAAATGGGGTATTTCTAACACTTAGATGTTGTAAAAAAACTAGAAGCGTGTAGTTTGAATGTATTCTCAACTACTTTTGACAATAAATCATTTGTCACCGCAGTAGGTTCTTGGTATCACAGAAAACCTTCCGTTTTGAAGGAGTTTCTAACGCACCGTTCGAAAAAAATGAGTCAAGTTAAAGAATTATTTAGATCTTTTCATTTCATTACTTACAATTTCTGTCATGTAATACTTTATTATTGCACCATAAATAAAAGTTGTACCATATAAAGTTGGTACGTCTCAGAGCTGGTGAAATTAATTTGTATAATACGAACACGGTCTTTATTATGATTAGGGAATTTTCTCGTTCGGACTACTTTAAAGGGTCAAATGGGAAATTTTAGGTTTTTTTTTGAGCTTGAATATCTTAGAAACCAAAGGCGATAGTGTATTTCCGCAGACAGTTTCGAAGTCTGCGTTAAAAATGTATGGAATAATCTATGAACCCTAGAAAAACTATAGTTACCATAACCTATGTCTTATATTTCAAATTTTTGCACTCAAATTATAGTATAGTTGAATATAAATAAAGTTGTTCATAGCCGCCATAGTATAGTTGAATAAAAATAAAGTTGTTCATAGCTGCCAATTTTATACAGGTTATGGCAACAATAGATTTTATTGGTTTCATTGATGCATTCTATGCATTTGTAACGCAGACTTCAAACCCATTTTCAGAATCACTTAATCGCCATTGATTTCTGAAATATTCAAGCTCAAAAAGACCTAAAATTGTCATTTTGAACCTATAAGTTTAGAATATCTCCAAATTCTGACATTATTGCCAATTTTCGTGAGTAGATTCGGATTCAGCGCATAAAATGATGTCAAACACGGCTCTTTGCATCAATAAAGCATTCGTGACCCCTAAAATTCTCAGGCCTGTGTAATTGGCAAGAGGAGAAATTCACACTAGTCCAAGCGTATTTTGTCCGATTTGCAAGAGCTGAGAAAATTATCTCATAAATAGAAATTATGATGGGTTTTCAAATACATTGAACAGGATAAATGCAGATGACGCAGACCAAATTTCCTGAGGAAAATGATTTTTATGTCAGTTGAGGAGCTAAATCATCCATAGAGCACTTTAAAAGATCAGGTTACTCAAGATGAAAAAAATACCAGCATCGGAAACTGCATACCTTACAAATTCTATAGGATTCACGTCAACAATCAGGAAAAGGTAAAAAATGGTTGTAAAAAGGGAACATAATAATAGAAATTACCAGCAGTAAGTCTTCTAAAATGTAAAGTCTTCTAAAATTGTCAGATGTAAATTACAAATTGCCAAAATATGTGCTTCAAAATAAGTTTCAAAACGTCACAAGTCATGTATAAAAATTAACGTCAAATGGACGGATAAACATATTTTTATTAAGATTTAAACACTGTACATATGTTTCGAGTAGTAATTTAGCGCGTTATGCTGTCTATTGATTGTAGTTAAGAAGTGTGATGAATGAAACAAAAGGATGAGCACAAATATTCTGCAAAATATACTTCATATTCAATAAAAATTGGGCAACCTCTTGCGTTCAAATTAAAAAATCTGGCTTTTATATTTATGAAGAAAAACGTAATATCCGCTCAATTTTTCCACTAAACCGATCACTTGCTATAGCCCCAAAATCACGTTTTTTGCCACAATAAATAAAGATGCAGTAAAGCTTCTTTGAAATTAAAATGTTTGAAACATTTTTGGGAATCTGATAGACTAACAGTAAATATTTACGGCTTTTAATAAAAATGATGTGGAGAATTACCTTTGAAAGCCAAGTTACTTAGATTTCGGCGCGAGAAAATTATTTTTTCTACACATCGCAAGGAAAGGTTATCCTGTGGGAGAAGTGATACTTAATCAACACAGTACGCTGATGTCTCCACACCACAACACCCCAATTTGATTCATTTTTAAAGTTTAAGCTTGCCACACTTCCAAATCCGTTCCGTTAATATCAAAGATCTGGCAATTATCTATTCCTTCGCGATCGCTCAACGCATTTTGGTTATTCATTCAATTGGATATATTTAGCATTTAAAAGTAACAAAGCAAATAACGGAAAATAAGTAACTAACATCATTACATACAATTTTCAGAGTTCCAAGCAAATCGATAAGACAATACAAAAGTCATTACAAAATAAAATATTGGATAGAATACGAATCCCTTCTAGTGGAACTGTTCCTTGATACTTTAGAGGAAAATCTTTTCAAGGCTCCCAGTCAACATGTAAAAAATGTGGTTTATTGGTACCGTTATGCAGAAGACATTCTCTGCCTTTGGACTGGGACAAGCCACCAATTAGACTCCATCCTCAAATACCTTAATACCCTCCACCCGAAGATTTCCTTCTCGATGGAGAAAGACACCAACAGCACTATCAATTTCCTTGATTTATCAATAAGTATCTCTGGAGGGAGTCACGAATTTTCAATTTACAGGAAACCTACCTTTAGTGACCACATAATTCCCAACGATTCCGTCCACCTTTTTACTCACAAACTTGCTGCCCTTCATTCTATGCTTCACCGCCTCCTTCACATCCCACTTTCGCCCAAACATTTCAATAATGACCTACAAACAGTAGTTAATATAGCCTCCAGCAATAAGTATGACCCTATCCTTGTCCACAAAATGCTGAGGAAAAAACAAAAAGCCTTAGCGTTAAAAAGGATTTCCTCTCAGTCCGTGCAACAAACAAACTTCAAGTGGTGCTCGCTTCCCTTCCTGGGAGATATTTCGTACAAAATCTCCAATCGACTTCCCACCTCGCTGAAAGCAGCCTTTTACCCACCCTTAACCCTGGCGAAGCTCCTCGTTAATGGGGTAGATAGACAGGAACTTCTTCAAAAGTCCGGATTTTACAAACTCCAGTGCAATACTTGCAACGTGGTGTCTGTTGACCAGACTGGACAGAACTTTGCGGTGCGCGCCAAGGAACACGCAAGGTGTTTTAGGAATAATGACCCTTCCTCCCTCTTCGCCAAACACCTTCAAGAGTGCAACCACACCAGTGATTTTTTCCCCGAAATCCTACATACCCTTCCCAAAGGATTGAAGATGGACGCTCTCGAACAAATCGAGATAAGAAGGCACTTAGCAAACTCCAACACACCCCTCTGTCATGAGCAATTGTTTCCGCAGTCTTCTCCACTCCTCTCTAAAAAATTAACCCTGGAAAAACCAACCCTTTCATCCAACTGACCGCATCCTCATCTTCTACCTCCCTCATTCCTTTCCCACCCGACCCCCCCCCCCCTTACTCCCACGTCAATATTTTCCGGTGCCCACTCCACCACGTCATGCTACTGTCGAACTGTTGCCTTACCCCACCCACACCCTCCCTTTCCCCTCCCCCTTCCTTCTGCCTTTTGTATACAATGTAAAAAGTTAGAACGCGCGGGCGGAGAATCGACCAAGTGAAATAGAAAGTACTTAACCCGTGTATTCCTTTTCCATTCCCCCCGTTCACAACCCCCTCCTTATCCCTCTCCCTTCCTTCTGCCTTTTGTATATATACCTGTACTATTTAGACTGAATTTTTGTACCTGATGACGCCGCAAGTCGGTGAAACGCGTTGTACCACACAAATAAAATTCTGTGGAAAAGTACAAAATTTGTATTCTCTAAATATGAATACTATTAACTTCCACGAAGTGAAGCCTGAAACTGTAAAGTGTAGAATACGAATCATAAGGAAATCAATAAATTGATCCATTTCTCATTTTAACAATTCTAAAATTTAATCTGTTCAGTCTAAAAAATAACTTTCAGTTCTGCTTCACATGAATCCATATTTCTAAAGGCCTAAAACTGGATACTCCCTTCATCCCGAGCATTAGAGAGTATTTAAGGCGTTAAATAGGGAAAATGTCTCGCTTGACTGAATGTGTAGCAAAATAATCGGTTATTTCCACATGTCTTTCAAATTTTTAATGGTCGAATATGTAATGGTGTGTAGTGCCAAAATAATAATAATATTGATATTCCTCGGCCATTATGAAGGCAATGAAACCCGATGCTTGCCGAGGACTCGGAGTGTAAGGTATATATATATGTATATATATATATATATATATATATATATATATATATATATATATATATATATATATATATATATATATATATACTATATTAACGATAGAAATGTTTTATATGTAGCTCGCATTCAGAAGGCCGTATTTCTTGGGTCCCTCCATCTACTCCGTAAGCATGACCTAGCAGCAGCGAAGCCACACATCCGATGGGAGTCGGATGTGGCTGCGATAACTCCCCAACACCTCGCGAGTCCTCGGCCATTATGACGGCAATGAAACCCGATAATTGCCGAGAATTAGGAGGGAAATGTTACTAATATAACAATGAAATAATAATGTTTTATTACTACGACGGAGTAATCTTACAACAAAATATCTTTGGTTAAATTGGAGACTTAATTAATTTGGTAACTTTAGGTTAATTAAGGTAGACCTGAATTATGGCTACCATCGTTTATAGAATGGATTATACACACATATATAAAGGGACTAGAGCATCTTGAAATTACTGTAAATGTATCAAATAATATTACAGTTATGAGAAAAAATCCTGTAGTCTTTCTTTAGTAAGTAACCAATATCGTATATTTTTCATTCTTTTGTTTAGGATTTTTTAATTAAATCATGAAACAGTAAAATATTAAGCCCTTTAGGTCCCATATACAATAAACATCGTTTGAATAACGTCAGCTTCGGCTTGGGTAAGGAAATACGCTCTTTAAGTAGGGCGTAGGGAGAAGTTATGTACAATAATAACCCAATATTACCACTTTTTATGCAAAAACGACGTAAAACTTTATAATACCATCATACCTTGCAAATGAATAGAAATTACAAAAATGAGCGTAAATAACCAAATATTTATTTCCTCACCAAGTTGAACAAGTCCATTTGAGTAAATTTGTATCACAGTTCCGACCCCCATATCATTCTAGAGACATCCTAGCAGGAGATTTTCGTTTTTCTTGGTCTTTTCGGCTCATACACTAAGCTAATTTATTTTGACCTCTTCAAGATTTGATCATCAAGGTGAAATATACTCTACCGCAGAAGAAATTTTGAAGCTTTTATGTACATTTCTCGGGCTCGCCACCGGGTAAGATCTTCATAGGCAGCCGACGTTTCGGTTTCCGACTCGCTACTCTACATAATTTTAAAGCTATCCTAAATAAGAATGGATGCACTTGATTGGAGCAATTACCTGAGGATTTGGAAAAAAATGAAGAAGATTTTCATTCAATTAAGTCAGAATTTTTTCAAAATCCAATCTGAAAAAAAATCCAGAAAATGAAAAAAGTTTTCCAATTCGAAACATAAACCGTACGCTGATGCTCTGATCCCAGCCTTCCCAAGATTCCAGGGTGCCTCCCTTCTCCTCTTCACATTCCGAGATATTTCATGGAATCTCTTTCGGCCGATCGTTCTGTCAGGAAAAATATCACTGTCCTCAACATTTATAACTGAGGTATGCATGATTTGAATCGCAGCCTTTAAATTAACGTAGAATGAAATACTTACGTCAAATTTATCGCTTAAATATTATCATCGGGAACGTGATAACTCCGCCACTATTCAACTATAACTGCATACTGCCCTCTAATTCACCTCAAATATATATGGCAGGGAGTGTGCTTTGACCAACATACACTTCGTTATATTTCAAGTCAAAGAATAAACGACTCTTTATGCGCAAGGAAGTACTTGCAATTACGTTTCATGATATAAAATTTAAACAATATGCACTATAGCATAAGGATACAATACTATAACGAGTAATATCACCAAGGATATTATATTTCGCTCTTCCCATCCTGATAATTAGCAAAACAAGTAAACCTGATTTGCTTTGGTCTCACACAGAATATACTATTCTCATGGGACTCCAAATTTAAAATGTCTATATCCAAACGTACATCACGTAAGGTGAAAGCCAGAATTAAAGGACACAAGAGGCACATAAGACTTTTTTTACCCCGAAAAATCGGGCTTGGCGGAGCATAGTCTCGATCATGCGCACTCCATCAATTTTAACGGCGCCAAAATCCTCTGCCGGTCATATGGATACTGGGATCGGTTAATGAAAGAGGCATTCGAAATCAGTCTGGAGGAGAAAAAACTTTATCGAGACTCGGGGTAGAACATTAGCCAAATAAGGAGACCGTTACTCGATAAAATGCAACGGTCCCGGAGACAATTCAAATTCCAACCGCCGTGAGCGAATTTTGAATTGGCCGGTCAACAATGGGTCTCAAGTATAAAAACCCGGCATGGACCTAACTCGGCAATCAGTCTTAGCCCTGATGACGATCAGAGAGTTTCTTGTCGAAACGTTGGCCTTTAATAGCCTTACCCGGTGCAAAACCTGAGAAGATTTTACTTATATCCATACGCTCTGTTTTTGACATACTTTTTTTGTTGATCATTTATCTTCTTCATTACTGTTCGATTAATCCAAAGATTGGTTGACTGCAGCCCTCTATCTTTCCTTGTATAATCCTTGTTAGTTCCCCTACTTCCAGACAGCTTTTTATATTTACTTTCTTCTTTATGTGGTTCATGAACTTATTTGTTTGTTGATTTTTGTCTTTATTTTACCTTCAACTACGTTCTTCAAAAACCTATTGTCTTAAGTGCATGTTCAATCCATCTGGTCCCAATTTTTTGTATAGTGCTTAGCAGAGTACTTTCCTCTTTCACTCTCCTCTGTAGCACCATCTCTTCTTCAGCATCCTCCTCTAGCACCATGTTTCGAAGGATTCTAGTCTTTTCTGTTCGTCTTTTCCAATGGACCATGCTTCCGATCCATAAAGTGACTCGCTCCACACGAATATTTTCACGTACCCTATCCTGGTTTGTAGTCCTATTCTCTTTGAGCACAGCAGTTGCATTTTTCCCATGAACGCCTTCTTGGGAATTCTCAGCTTGATGTCCGTTGTACTTCTTCCGCCCCACGCGATGGTACTCCGGAGATCGCTGATGTTCTAATTGCTCACTAGCTGTAATTTTTTTCCTCTCAAAGATACCATAATATTTCATTAACTCTTTGAGCAGTGAGTTTTTTCCTTGAAAAATTCATGGCGTTGAACTCAAATTTTTAAACTAAACAGTCATTTAAAACAAAAATATTAAACATTAAACAAGTAAAAAAATAAATATAACAATTTTACCGCGTAAGGTTCTAAATAGTGTGGTATTAGAGCAAAAATTACACCTTACAACGCGGCTAAAAACAGCTTTCAATATAATAACTTGGTCAATGGAACCACTGCAACGACATGTAATATACGCATACTCAAGGCTAAATGTAGTAGTAGAATAATGAAATAGGTGGCAGGACTCTTTAGAGACACTTTATGGTGAAGATTGAGATCACCAGCCAACAAGAGAGATGGAACAACATGTTACAATGCATCAGAATGGGAGACGTCAACGTATGCCTTTACTGCTCCAGCAAAAACTTGAAAGAAGTACATGTAAAATCATACACTGGATTACCAGGAGACTCGAGGACGTAAACGAACGGTTGTACTGCTCAAAGGGTTAAAAATATATGGTCAACAGCGGAATCGGTGGTTGAATTTCAACCCCTTTCAAGATAGAAAATTACCATTTGGACATTTGTGTGTTGTACATAGACGAATAGAAAAGATGAACTGGACAAATTAAATGTAAGAATAAAGGAACTGCTGTAAAGAGTCCGAAGGAGAGAGGAGAGAAAAGGTTACCGAAAAAAGCGGACTGGATATTGGAAAAGAAAAGGCTTCAGGATTCAATATAAAATCGCTCACGCAGTTCAATCGGGAGGAGGAGTGGGAGAGGAGACGGTCGGGAGGCGGAGTTTAATGATGTATTTTCATTCCACTTCATCTTTTTCATCTATTCCATTTGGGAATGCAACTTCCCCAATTTCCTCTAAACCCCGCCCACTTTGCTCCGTGGGGAATATGTAGCGCTGAGCTCGAATTGGGGCCGGTTGGGGGAAGTTGTGGACGCTTAAGCGGGCAATGAAATATGGAGAATTTCTTAGGGCGATTTAAGGTGGCCCTGGCTTCACTATATGAGTCAAGAGAAATAATATGCTATACATTTATTTATTTATTCGTTTTAATAAATCCTGGTTTCGCTGATGAAATAGGTTAACTATTTAAAACAAAAATTAAGGTTCAAAATATGCAGGGTATTCAAAGAATATACTGTTAACGACCAAATTTTTTCAGCAATGAGAGCAAACTGCTGCATCATTTCCATGAAACTACAGCTTTTTTTCAAAAAGTTATATTTATCAATAACAAAATATTTCGAAATTAATAAACTGGATAACAGAATATTTCATACATGATTCTGTCCAGCCGAACCTCATGTTTGTCGGCAGGTTCCGTTTAGTCATTGTAACTCATTTATTGGCCTCACACATCATATCATATCTTTGCAGCTAATGTGCAAATATTTACCCTCATATAGCGGAATTTAAAAATCAAATACCATACATAGACACAGGTTGTCAATTGATATATTCAATAGCAACATGCAGAAACAATTATGGGCAATGATACAAGTTTTTTACTTCAATTACGGCAGTAATCTGCTAAGAACTTTGAAAATCAGGGGGTAAGATGCCTATTTTTATTTATGCTGGATTTCTTATTACTTAACGCTTCTTTTGCACAGTTTTAATCAAAAGTTTGAAAATGCTTCCTCGTTCAAATTGACGTATTTCTCTTATAATATTAGTAATCATCATTAGAGCTCACGTTAAAATCTCCTTTGCGTATGGTAGAAGCCAGAATTAAAGAACACAAGAGGCACATAAGACTTTTTTACCCCAAAAATCGGCCTTGGCGGAGCATACCTAGTCTCGATCATGTGCACTCCATCAATTTTAACGGCGCCAAAATCCTCTGCCAGTCATATGGATACTGGGATCGATTAATGAAAGAGGCAATCGAAAACAGTCTGGAGGAGAAAAAACTTAATCGAGACTCGGGGCAGAACATCAGCCAAATATGGAGACCGTTACTCGATAAAATACAACGGTCGCGGAGAAAATTCAAATTCCAACCGCCGTGAGCGAATTTTGAATTGGCCGGTCAACAATGGGTCTCAAGTATAAAAACCCGGCATGGACCTAACTCGGCAATCAGTCTTAGCCCTGATGACGATGAGAGAGTTTCTTGTCGAAACGTTTCGGCTGAATTTCAATAAGACTAGTCCTAGAAACCCTATTTATTTCATCTCAGGCTTTAAAACGCACTTTAAGGATGATAAATTCAAGGTTTCAGAAAACCTGGACTAATTTATTCTAAGATCAGAGCCGCCTTAAGAATGAGATGAAAGAGCTTTGGGAGATGACGTAGGCTAAACAGGCTGATACGTAGATAGCTCTTCTCGCGCGATCTCTTAGAGACAACAACCCGCGTGAGTACTGTCGGGATAGCACCTCCTCAGTCGTAATGATAAAGCTTTATTTTTCTACTTATCGGTTAAACTTTCTACTCTTCATATAAATAGTGCATTTTACTTTCAGAATTTTTCACTAAAATATGGTCTCGAAAGCTGCCCTTATTTTCCGACTAAATTCCCTAATAATTTAAGTCTTCGTCCTATCGAGTTCCATATTTCATAGAAATTTCTTGGCCACTAGCTACATTTTCACTGGGGCCATTTATGGTTTATTATCAATAAATGTGTTTTGGACTTGAGATACTCTGCACTTTGCATAATTTATTTTTTTTCATTCAATGGTCTATTTAGTATATTATCTTAAATAATAGTGCAAATATAGTAACTCTTTACGCGTGTTTCAGCCTTTTAATTCATGCTGTTGAATGGTTTTCACATTACAGGAAAAAAATCAGCCCTGGAGAAATTAACACAATATGCATGAGCATTACAGCAAAAATAAACGCATTCCTGATTCACTTTATACCAAAATACATAGTTTATGAGCAATCTTCACTGTAACTTAACGAAAATGGCACTTAGTAAGTGATAAATTTGTACTTTCTGTATTACACTTAGGAAGAAGGAGTATAAAATGTTTTACTTCCTCGAAAACTAGCTAATATAAATGCAATAGATTCAGTACTTTGTAAATATTTTCTATAATGCTCAGGAATTAACAAAACGTTGTAAACTTTGCGTAGAATATTTATTGGACGTCCGGTTTTGTTGAATAGTCGACATAATCAGGTGATCTCTGATCATCGTCGAATCGACATAGTCGACATCGACCTCGTCAAATAGTCGACATGGTCAGATAGTCGACATCATCAATTGATGATATCGACACACCTAATGAAACCGGTTGTCCAATAATTATTCTACGTCAAACTAACAAAGTTTTTTTAAATCCTGAGCAGTAGCCCATATACCTAAACCTTCAATGCTCCGGAAATGAAGAGAGAGCACATAGATAATCAACAGGTATAAAGTATACTTACTATGCATATACGAAATCACTCAGTACGAAATTTATGAACATGGCAAGTTCTGCTAAAAATGTGTATCCATGTCATATGAAATATGCACCAACAATGTTAGGCACATACAATAATTCTCACTGGTAAGATATATAATTTAACTATGAAACTATTTGATGTTCATTGTGTCTTTTGGATGAAAAATTACTATTATTGAATTTTTATTGAATTTATAAAATATTACTTTTTCCGAATCATTTTCAGCCAAAATCGAAATTAAAAAACAACATAAGCAAGAATATGGGCCCTCTAATACCTACTTTCCATTCGATCCTATAGTAGAGTAACCTTTTTATTATTTATGCTAATTCCGTAGGGAGGGATAAATTATTTAGAATGACCGCAAGTATAAAAATTGAGAGGGGAAATAATTCATGTTAAATATTGGGATTTTGACGCGTGCCCACTTTCCTCATGCATCTATAAGAGACTCGTATTTTCTGCATTTATAATTTAACGGGTAGGTAGGTATGTACATTCTACAGAACGACCCTGAATACAAGAATTTTGACGAAGGAGAAAATGCTCAAGAAAATGTCGGCCTCTTTGATGTCTAAGCTCTAATTCATAAGAAATCCCCATATTATTCATTCATGTTTCCGCGGGTAAAGGTAAAGGTAAAGGTAAAGAAATGAATTCCCTATCCCTCTATGGACGAGCAAGTCAAATTTGTCACGTTTCAAAATCATTGAAATATCTGCTCTCTAAGAGGCTTTTCCAATTAGTTGCGGTGCTAGACAGAATGGTAACGCTTTGGATTAAGTGTGTGGAAAGTTGCGTCTCTTTCGGCGGTTTGTCAAAAAATTAAAATAGATGAATGTGTGACGCTATTCACTGACGATGGCGTGCCTGGTTGAGCTCTGAATTAAATACTCTCAGCTGTCATGTGAAGAAAAAATTAGAAAAATTTTAAAAAGACACACAATGAGGGTAATGTTGAAGTATACCTAGTGTAAATATTATTATGTACAGTATTTACAGTATTTTTTTAAATGAAATGTATACAATATAAATAGGTCACATTTCAAAATAAATGTCAAAATAAATTATCAAATATATTGTATTTTTTGGAAAATGCTTAAATAGCACTTTTAAATTACAAATAGAGTAGCAGAATTTTTTGATACTGATGTTTCATAAACCCGTCCATAGAGGGCTAAGATAGACCGCGAACGTAACAATTTCGTTGAGAAAAAGATGGAAGAGTAAGAATGCATTATCGCACAATTGTCACCCACTCAAAATAATCGGAAGGCAAAGATAATGTACAGATCTATGGAGAGTCTCCATAGCTCTATTGGAGACGGCCCGGGGATGGCAGAGAAGCTACGCGACGAGAGAGGAAGGGAAATAAGGGAAATAAGGGAGGCATAGTCTGAAGGGATTTGTCCTCGAGTGGATAAAAGGGTATCGCATTGAAACGGATGGAGGGTTCGCGGGTGAAGAGGGGAGGAACTGAGATGGGGGCCTAAGGGTGCCGGTTGGGAGGTGTAGGGCAGGGGGGCGAGATGATACCGAGAAAGAGAGTAGCAAGTGAGATTGGAAGAAGGACGAACAAAACGCAGGAGAAAATAAGGGAGAGATAGAAGGCAGAAGAGGGTTCGCACCCAAATTATTAAGTGGGAGGGGACTTGATAAGTGTCCTCAGGAGGAGGGAGGAAAAGGGGGAGAAAATTGAGCGAAGTATATATATTGGCGTAGCACAGGGAGAAATTGAAAAGGCCAACGACTTCATGTGCGCTTCACGAACGCAGCATTTCTCGAATGAGAAAATACAGCCAAGCCCTGCAAACAAGTCCCAAAGGCATATATAGGTATACGGAAGCGTATACAACAAGCAATGTACGCTTTTCTTTTCCCTTAAATAAAAAGGGATGCCTCGGAGAAGAATACGAAACGGTTAACTGAGGAAGGACTCAATGTTTGCCTTCGAAGGTAAATACATTCGTCCGTATCAGCTGGGTTTCTCAGCGTTGTTCATGTATCGGGGAGTGCGAAATGCCTTAAGTTGCCATTGTATCGCTCGTGTGTGAAACAGTGATTCCATATAAAAGTCTTATATGCAGTTTTAATTATTTTATTACAGATTTTCTCAACAATTTGCTCTGAACAAAAAAAACTAAGGAACGTTGTGTCAATCAGGGGTAATCCGGTGATGTCACAATGATTCGTATAGTTATTTTCCGTGTTTACCAATGTTCCAAGCGCACCTGTTTCCCCGAAATTGTTGCTGAAAAAGATTGTGCGTCTAACACGCGTTCATTACATTTTTCTCACCTTTCCGGAAACGCATCAGTCTGCACCTACTCGTTTACTAAACATCGTGGAGAGGTCGGTTTTCTTTCATTTGAAATCGGGTATTTCAATCAACTTATCGTGGAGAAAACGTTGTGAAAGTGTTATTCACTTTCACAACTTTACTTGGTTGGAAGACAATCACAAACTGGTACTTTGTGGATTGTATTCTATATTCAAATCCATATTTAAATTAAGCCTTGAACTTTTCCACAGTTATTTATTGTAAACGTACAACGCATTTCGCAGTGTTCTGCATCTTCAGTTACAATTGTTTATCTTTTATTTATTGATTGTTACGATAGTACCGTTAATTTAAGAAAAGTGAGGGTTTGGAGAATAAACTATTTTTTGGGTAGAAAGGCAGGGGAACCTTGATTATGGGCTTATGAGAAGCGAAAGGACTGGTGAGGGGTGCTCCCAAGCAACTGACCTAGGTGGGAATTGGACACCTCGGCGCAGTGCAGCTAAACAATTGTACCTGAAGATTCAGAAAGCTGCAAAACGCCTTGTGAGTTAACAATAAATCTCTGTGAAAAATCACAGGGCTTTTTTCAATATGGATTCGGTTATACAAGAGTTGGAGGGGCTCAAAAATGAACATTATTACATCTGAGCTTCCCCATACCTTAGTAAACCCCAGTTTAAATAACGAGAGGGTATCGCTAACGAAAGGCTTCGGTATTGGTCGAAATTACTATGATCATAAAAACCTAACACAAGGAGAATGAAGAAAACAATTTCTTTTTATTTCTACTCTCACAAAAGCGGGTTGTGCGTCCTACAAGGTTGTGCGTGGTACACAAGTTTATACGGTAATAGGACTGGAGGGTAACCCTGGCACTTCACGTTTGACTTCTTACAAGTCTAACTGAGTTGAATATCTAGGAGCAAGAGGAGTGAAGTGCAATGGCTGAAGAATATATATATAGTTGATATATAATTATATTTCAAAAGGTTGATGGTGTTTTCTAAAAACGTCCATTGATGTGAACTTTTTCCTCGGAATATTTCACTAAAAAGGGAATAACTATTGGCATGTAAGCTGTTCCGGGAATACGATGGAAACACATAAAGGAAACTTAATAAAAATATCCTAAAAACGATAGGTTATCGATAATAGAACACGAATATTTAGGTTTAAATAACAGAATCCCGGTTTTCTTCGGAGCAAATATCCGATATATCGTTATCAATGTGGCAACGTTGCCAAGGGAAACTTCGGCTGTTTACCTTGTTTCCCACATCTATTTTTCGATATATATCATAATGAGGTGTATATTGTTTAATGTTTTAAACCAGAAAATAATCACACCCTTCCCTTATTCCGTAAAAATTCTAGATTTCAAATCCTGTCAAAATAGTAATGAAGGCTGGAATCATTAAAATTACTGGTTTTCGTGACGTAGTAACATCTTCGGCGAAGTCTAAATACACTATTATTATTACTATATAAATTTATATGAAATTATACCATCGCTCTGCCAATTAGTGAATGCATTTCAGCGTAAAAATTTATTATTTTTGAACCAATATCTATTCGTTAAATGACCAATGACATAGTAACATTTTACACCATTTGAAACTAGATGTCTCATTTTATAATTTTTCTTGAGATCAAGGAAGGTTATCGATCATCCCTAAATAAAGGTTCCTCCTTTTATAGCCTTTTATATAATTCTATCAAATACAAAAATAAAAAAAGGCCACATTTTGTCATTAGGAAAGACGCTTCGAGAGGAACGGCAACATTATAAACTATCGAGTTTAGAATCTTTCTATTAAGTTTATTTACACTGTAGCTTCGGTTTAACTCTTTGTCGCATAAGATTTTACTCGAAGGGGTGTTTACATGAAATTAAAAAAAATATAACAGACACCACTAAGCCTTAATTTATTCAATACAGCCAATTTTATACGTATTAAGAAATGAATACCTTGAAACGCTGGTTTCTCCCTAAATATCATTCAACCCTCCTCGAGGCATTTCACAGATAAAATTCATTTAATCCTCCTACATTCTCTGCCTTCTCATCATTTAAAACTTTTTACACGTTTGACTCAAACAAACATTTTTGCTTCATGATTTCCCCGTCTTTAATAGAAGGAGTATCCAATTTCTCGAAATTACTAGGCAGGAGGAAAAAGATTTAAATTTTCTCCTAGCACATCTTTGAACTGCAACCTTTAGCCAAGAAGATGTAAAAGGGTGAAAAATTAATATTGGATACATGTTGACACGTGAAATTCTAGGCTTTCTTTACATTTGAAGGCTTCCACCGTCCCGAGATGAGGGAGGGTAGTTTATCTGATCGCAGGCGGTTTGGTAAGAGAAAGAGGCAATTTTAATCAAGAAATCAGGAAAGGAAGCCCAAGGTCCTCCTCACCGTGAATTCTGGCCGTTCTCAGCTCCCCATGTCGGTGACACAAAAGATAATTGGTTCTGATGATTGCTTCGGCAAAGCAACTGATTACTTTTCTAGAGTTTAAAAATTTGCATAGCTTCACCATCGGCGAGGCAATTAAACTTCTGCAGAGCAGTTGATCTTCTCACAATATCCGAAAACGTCGATAGGAAAAACTTCAGATTTTAAAAAGTAGGAAACACTTAGCTCCAGGTGTCCAAAAGGTCACAAGGAAACTCGGAGCTTAAGGTTAAAAACGATTAAAAAATGAATATATTTCGTGTTCGTGATAAAATCAATTTTCATGTATAGCGTTTCACGACTATGGAAAATACTGAATAATTCATGTGTGAAAAAGGGGGTATTTTCTCAACGGTAAGTATTATAATTATTGAGGTTATGATGTATTTACGAATGATAATCAATACTTTTTTATGATTTTTGATAATGTTTATAATATAAATTATATATATATATATATATATATATATAATAAAAATAAATAAATAAGTGTTTGAATTAGGAATTATACAATAATCAATTAAAAAAACAAAAAAATCTTCTTCCTTAAGATATCCGCATTTGTTTATTTGCCTCCATCTTTGCCGTGTAACTCAATTTTGCTGCTTCGTACACAACTCACCTCTCATCCAGTATTCGTCCTTAGACAAACGTATTTTTCTAAGCATTTTAGCCGCTACATATTCGGTATCCGAGACAAGTTTTACAGTGTTAATACCAGAATATCGTGAATAACTAAAATAGCCAATAATATAGTTCAAGGAGGAATACAATACGAATGCCATTGAAAATTCTTATTAAATAGAGGCTGCTTTATTCATGGCGACTAAGAGATAACGAAATTAACATCACCCGAAATCCTATCGTAACATGAGAGAATAAGAATATCTTAATATGTAATATAAGAGAGATAAAATGGTATCGTACACGAAATAGAACGCATTGGAATTAATTGATCGCAAAATAAGGCGATATTGGCATCTCACTACCTCACCTATTTCTTTTGTCGCATTTTCATACTTAAATAAATGTTATATCTTTCCACCCAAGCTGAAAAAACGCTCATGGTGGACTGACAACTCTTGTGTTCAAGGAACACGGGACTACAAACAAGCAAAGAGTGTGAGAAAACATTTGCGTGGCACCATATGGATCGGGTAAATGGACCAAAGGAGAAGCAGACAAGAAAAAATTAGGAGTATTGGAAACCTCAGGATGATGAAGATAAAATGGACGGATAAAACATATAAACGAAGTTTACAGGATATAAGAAGAGGAAAAGACTATTTAGAACGCAAAACAGAAAAGAAGAACCAGATTGTTTGGACACACTCTGTGACACATTGGTTTATGGAGATTATAAATAAAAGATAACAAAGGAAAAAGTCCGAAGGAGAAGAAAGACCAAGGGATTAATACGTAAAACTCATAAAGAGGCAAGTATATACGAACTACTAGGGAGTATGGATGGAAAGAAACTCCAACATTTCCTTTTTCTGAAGAAATCTAAAGATACTATGAAAATGTAAAAGTTAGAAAAGGCGTGAGACAAGGATGTGCTCTCTCTCCTCTTATATTCAATGCTTACATCCAGGAAGCTATAGACCAAGTTCGTGAAACTACTGAGGTCGGGATTAAAATTAATGGATAGAAGATAGATATGCTGTGTTATGCAGATGATATTGCTGTGATCACAGAGACCAAAGAAGATCTAGAAAGGATGCTCGACACAATGGGTAGGATTTTCTGAAAACAGTATGGCATGAGAATAAACAAACGCAAAACCAAGGTGATGGTTTGCAGTAATGAAGAACAATATGAACCCCCAATAATGAGAATTGGAGGAGAGAAGCTAGAAGTAATAGAGGAATTTGCCTACTTGGGAAGCAGAATAACAAGAGATGGTAGAAGCCAGAAAGAAATTGTAAGGAGAATACATCAGGCCAAAATTGCATTCTATCTTAGAAAGAACCTACTCACCAGCAAGAACATTAGTTTGGAAATAAGGAAACAGATGATGAAAGCATTTGTTTGGAGTGTGGCCCTATACAGGAGCGAAACATGGGTAAAAAGGAAACAAGAGAGAAGGCGGCTAGAAGCCCTGGAGATGTGGCTCTACAGAAGGATGTTGAAACTCAGCTGAAAAGATAAGAGTCACGAATGAAGAGGTACTGAAAAGAGTTCAGGAAACCAGATCCCTGTGGAGGCATATCCAAACAAGAAGAGACAAACTCGTAGAGTACATTCCAAGACACGACAACATCGTTTTAACAATAGCAGAAGGAGCTATAGAGGGAAGGAATCGCCGGGGACGACCAAGGATGTCATTCATGCAGCAGATTGTGAACGATATGGGTTGCACCACATACACAGAAATGAAGAGAAAAGCAGACAGAAGAGAGGAATGGCGTACTGCTGCAAACCAACCCCTGGGTTGAACACTGAAGAAGAGACTATGAAAAGAAGTTTTACATGACCGAGAAATGCATGATCATTTTCTCACCTTTAGCAATTAATTAAGCAGCTATACTAGAATTTTCTCGCCAGTTATGGAAAATGTATCCAGAAAAATTTTCTCTCACGAAAAGCGTAAAATTTTCTCCATTGGGCACTCTTTAATCAAAACCAATATAAACATTCATTTCGCGTTCCTCCTATTCATTATAGCACTGTCCTAGATATTTAGTCTCTTTATTTAGTCATTAGAACGGTAATGCTGCGGTAAGGGGCATTTAGTTACCCACTAAATCACATTAAAAGGGCGATATTAAAGAGTTAAACTACCCCAGGCAAAGAACACAACAACACTAGCGAGAACAATTTGGAAAATTAATGAAACATTAAAGTAGACAGAACATCAGGACGGTGACCACAAAAGAGTCCACTAGGGAGCTTGGACTATAAATGGAAGCAAAGGAGAGAAATATGGATTAAATAACGATGGGAATGTGCTCTGACAAAAGAATTACCGTGATACATTCCTTTATTCCCATGGGAAGCTGAGGAAAACGGGCAATGGAGGTAAATGATAAGAGGTAGGGAGAAACTAATTGGACATAGTTTTGAACCCCAATAATTTTAGCGAGACATTAATGGAGGGAAACTAGGGGAGGTAGATTCGATAGCAGGAGAGCAAAAACGCAATCACGAAAACAAATGAAAGATATGGGGCACAAATGGGAAAACTTAAAGAATTAAGAGACGAGAAGATAACATTCAAGGGTAGCAAAACACAGTGATAACGCTGATCATCGATGGTTTATTACCAGTCACGTTAGGGCCCAAATGGAGCACGCAAAGCACAAAATTGGAGCCGTTTTGTTGATTTATACTTTCTCTTCTACCATTCATTCATTGGTCGTTCAATCCTAAGATTGGTAGACCGTATTCTCTTCGGGTTTTTGCCGCGTCGATCCATTTTTGGGGGACAATAGTTTCGCCTGCCTTCAGCTGGCTTCGTCAGGTCCTAAATGAAATTCAGATCATTTTCTTAGCGGTATTAGTCAGGTGCGCGCTCATTGGCCGGATGGGAATTCGAAATCGATTGTTGGAAGAGCCGTTTAAACTCCCCTGCCACATACAAAATACCCCCTGCCACATGCCCATGCAGTGGCTTGCAGGGTATTATGTAGATATAGATCTCTGTCCTGAGTCATCTCCTTCATCAGATGGTATGAGGTCCAAGCTTTTCTAAAATCTGTCCAGTGCATTCCAATCTTGGTCTGCCCCTATAATTCCTCCCTAACATTGTGCCTTCCAGTATGTCAGCGATTAATAAACCTTCAGGGCCCCCGAAGGCGACTGCTGGTGGTACATCCTATGCATTGGGTTCGGTACAGTGGTTTCATTGTTTTGCTTTTTAAAAGTACTTTCACTGAAGATAGAGGACAGGGATTTTTTTTCGGATCGCTGAATGGATGAACTTTTCTAATTCTGTCAATCAATTTTCTTTTACTCCTCGTATTTGTCTGACAATCATGTTTTTAGCTGAAAAATCTCACATTTTTCTCTGAAATCAACAATATCATATTTCCTTGACAACCAGAGATTTGATTTTCCAAGGATATTTACGCCTCTAGCATTTCAATATCACGTTTTGCTGTAGACCTATAATGACACGTAGAAAGAGGATCTGTTTTAAGAAGAGCCCAGAATCCCAAGGGCCCCATGATAGATTGCTTCAGGGATAATTGCTAAATTTAATGCATATTTACCATGAGTAAAATATTCAATATCAACGGTCCGCGTGTCCACTACATCGAACACAACGTTCAAGATAGGTTACAAACTCCTCAAATGACCACGCTGACAGGATTCTTCATGTTTTGTGGTTTTCTCATAAGTTCAATGCTTTCCACACCCCTTGGATTTCAACGGTTACCTTCCGCTAGTGTAGAACTAAAATGACTTGCTCTGGAAAGAAAGATTTAAATGTCCATCAGTATTAGGGTTGAGGAGAAGAAGAAGAAGAAGGAGAAGACCGAGAAAGATGCTTAGGATCAAAATGATGGACAACAAAGGAAAACAAGAGGATATTCCCTTGAGAGAAGATCACATCGGAAAACAGACGCGGAAAGAGAACGCGGAAAACTGAGCACAACCAGGAGAATTCACGAAACCATATTATGGCAAACAATGGAGTAGCAATGCGGGTCCGTTAAACATCCTCGACGGCAGAGGAACAGGAAATGACTTCATGAAACTGATGCGAACACCTGAATGAGCCCTCCAAGGTACAGTTAAGAGACAAAGGCATGAAGCCGCAGATTGCTGAGAGAGCGAATTCCCGGTAGCGACCTTGGAAGCTGAGAATGCTGTGGCCTAGAGTGAAAATAAAGAAGCGCATTTTGAATCGGAGCTGATTGGCGTCATTATCATCACCGATCCTTACGTGCTCAAAGAACACGTGAAATAGCTATATGTATCCATATGTCAGGCTACAAAGAGATGGGCAAAGTGTAACACCCTCTGGACCTTACCTAAAAATAGAGAAATATAATGGGAGTTTATGGATGGATAGTTTCTTAAAAAAGAAAACAGAAAATTCCTTCCAAATTTCTGCAATGAATTTCCAATGATAGTTGCATGCTCTCATTCACCGTGTAAAACTTATGCCACCAGTTCTCTCCATTCAAATGTATATTTTGATTTTTCAATTTGACCTAGAAAAGAAGTGTAGTACCAGTCACTTTTTAGGTTAGCCTTCAGAACTTTAATGTAAATGAATGGAATAAGACACAATGGACGTAATAAAAGGAGGACAACTACATTTAGTAGTTTATTCAGTCAAGAAAATGTAATAATTGCTTTGGGAGAGGGAATAATAGATAAATTATGTAAAAAATCATTCAAAATAGAAATACTGTCAGAGTTAAAAATAAAGATTAATGATAATATTAATGATAATGGACTGTTAGAATTTAATTGTCACCAAAAATGTGGAATTTTAATTACCTTTAAATGTAAAATCTTCCAAAAATCGTAAATTAAAAAATCATTGGAATGATTCCAAAATTATCTCCATTGTTATAACTTTCATGTTAATTTATCATAAATGTAACTAGAAATGAAAAAGCTCGCTTACGACATATCTCAGAAATTTATCGCTAGGCATTGGCTACTATAATGAGATTGGTTTTATATCTCTAAGAGATATCTGAACATCCTTCAACAGTTAAGTCAAAGTTTGATAAAGATAGGCTTAAATCAGTTTGCATGCGAAAAAATTGTTTGTGTGCAAATATTACGCATCATTGCGAAAACTACTGGATGGGAATCACTGAATGATTACAAAAACGTAAAGTACTTCAGTAAATACATTTGGAAATCAAAACTCATAATTCATCAAGTTCTAAGCTCAGAAACGACACAAGTACACGGAAAAACTCTATATTACCTTCTTTTGAATCTACAGGAATAAAATTTGACCCAGAGGAGATCATAAGGGGTTACATTTAGGTCATGCTCCCAATTTTACGTCCTCTCTGAGCCAATGAAAAAAATTGAAGCATGTGAGCTAAAAACATGGCCAAAACATTTCGGGGGGCAAGCGAGATCTAGCGAGGTCATCCTTCCCCAACGACGAATCTCAGGAGGACGCTTCGGGCGATCTCTTGAGTAAATAAAACATGTGTTTTCATTTGCTCTTTGATGTAGGTACCTCTAGACCAAACTTCCTGTATTTCCGCCATTCTCAGGCACAGAGGAATCCGGTCGGCCCTTCCTATGTAATGGGCAATAAAATGACAAAAAATTACTTTCCTCTTATTTAAAAAATTGCCGTTATAGAAACATATGATCAGTTTAACACGGAAAAAGCTCCAATTCTAGATTACTTGGCGAGTAATCAGAAAAATCTATAAAAGGAAACAGACAACAGAACTGGAAACTGGGAGAAATGACAGAACAGGAAAAATTGAGTATGGATATTTCTGGCTGAGGGGAGCACTCGATACTTTTTATAATTCATAATGAGTTGCTGAATTAATATTTCTATTACAGCTTTCCTTATGATTACTTCTAAGCGCTTGTTAGAATAACTTTATTAAAAAATCAGTAAAGAAATTATCTTCGGCCTTGGCGAAGCATAAATACCCTACACCACTTCAAATTTTGTTTAAAAAAACGTGGTTTTAGTCCGCTTCAAACCATTTGAGACCTGTGCTGTCTGTGTACTACTAGAGGCTTATGACCCTAATTTCAGCTCGATATCTCAATTTTTACGGCAGTTATCATGCAAAGAGACACACAGACAGACGGACATAGCTAGATGGACTCATAAGGTGATGCCGATCATTTCTACACATATACTTTTCCATACCTGCCACACCTCCTTCAATGTGTTACATTCCTGCTCTGACAAAATCAATATACTCTACCAACATAATGGTGTAGGGTATAATAAACGATGGAACTATGCGAATAAAATCCCTTTATATGTACACGGCTTTGTTAAAATTATTCAGCATCGAGCGAAAAATCGCATGTATAACTCTATTGATCGCACAATGAGATCTACCAGCATTAAGAAAGCACCGACGGTTCCGCCGAAAAGTGGTTGTTAAGAGGAGTGATCGTTCAACAGGGGTTCAGTTTATGGGATTATTATACCAATGAACGGGCGGCTGATTAAAAAAAATGGAAAAACCCTTGAAACGACGGTTTTGTTAAAACCTATACAGATGACGTTCATTTCCTAATAATGGATTTCCTGAGATGTAGTGGCGTCATTTACTCTTGATGTGGAGGGTGCAGATTCGCTTTAAAAGGAAATATGAACAGATTAAACGACTGTCGACGACATGCGTGACAACCATAGTTTTTATAGAATGAAAACGTCTGTAACGAATGAAAGTTTGCGCTTATAATTCGATAAAAGTCATTCATGCGGCTGGAAATAGATATTTGCTTCCGGGACCAGTCAATCCATTAGTCTTAACAAAAAGGTCTCAGTATATACTCCAAAGCTTCAAGAAGTTGACCACGACAAAACATTGGATATAAAGAGAACTGACAATGTGCCATTCACTCTGATGCAACGAAGTTATAGGCATACATGTTACTTACCTCAAACGCTCTGACTCAGCGATTTTTCGCAGCTATTAGATGCACTAGTATCAACCATTTTCGGGTAAACTGCTGCGTGATGAACTTTAACGGCTCAACGTTTCGTTCCTCCTGCTGGGAACGTCGTCAGGTGACTCGTTCAAACGTTGAGCCGTTAAAGTTCATCACGCAGCAGTATACCCGAAAATGGTTGAGACTGGTGACAACAATAAAATATGAACCCCACTAAATACACCCCTATAATTCATGTCAACATTTCATCTCCCAAAAGAAACGGATCTTCACACGGCTGGTGACCCAACAACCCATGTCACACGCCCATGCGGTGACTCGCAGGGTATTACGTGAATACAGATGTAGAAGAGTGTATCGAAAATCAGCACATCGTGCATCCATTTGAATAAAATTGAAATATGGACCGATTTCATAGTGGTTTATGTGTATTTCTAGAAACAATTCTGAGAACTTCTATGCAATAATACTGACATATTTGCATAATAAAAAATCTATAAAACTCAGCTGCAAATTCAATCCGCTAACGTAACTGCTACTCATCATCACAAAAATGTTATTTGAAGGGACATTTCAATGCATATTAATTTGATGTACATACACGTACAGAGAAACATGAATTATGGTTCCACTGAAAAATAGCCGTTGAGAGGGGTGGTCCCTTGATAGGAGTGGTCGTTAAGGAGGGTTTCTCTGTGTTTTGAATTGATTCTAAGCGTTTTTATCTAAGTAACCACGCATAGCAGCCAGATTAAGGATCGCGTTGTCTTGTAGCATCTCTTCCCACTTTACTGCAGATAAAGATACCTTAAACTATACATAGCAAAGTACTCGTGAGTTTAATTTACGTGAAAAAGTGCATAAAGGTATGACAAAGCCTAATATACCTTTATTCCAAAGTTTTTCTTTTTACTCAGCGCAAAAATGTATTTGATTTCCTTCCGAATAATTTCAATTAAAAAGAATATAGATCCTGGTTAACATTAAAAAACAATCCAACTATGATTATTAATTGTAAAAGATGTAGAAGTTTTTACCGTAACATTCATGATTATGCTGAACTTACATATAAATACTCAGATATCTTGACTGAATGCATTTTAATGACGCTTATTATATATTGCTAAAATATTTTCAATTTTATATCCACTATGTATGCTTTTGTGTTTTGTTACTTTTTATTATATAGTCGGTAAATACAACTTGCAACCTGTATATGCAACTTGCCGACCCCGGTGGCAACAGGGACTACGTACTTTCCTGTCAATTCAGGGTCGCGGGTTCGACTCCCGCCTGGGTTGATTCTTCTCCATCCAGGACATAAATGTTTGTGTGACCTAAAATGAGTTTTATGTAAGAGTAGGCTCGACAGTTCTAATGAGGCTCAATAAAGACGACATAATTATAATTATAATTGTAAATTGAGTGTATGATTATGAATATTTTGCATAGTATGTTTAATGGAAACTCCAGCACTGATTCACCTTAGGGGCTTTCAAAATATATTAGCATTTATTATGCTATTCTATATTATATAAAAAAATTAAATACATGCATGCACACTGAGGCCTATCGCGCATAAGCAGGCTCTTTAAAAATTCGATCTTCTTTATCCGTCCTAGAGTCCCAACTTCAAAACGCAATTTACGACTGCAATTTTGTCATTTTTCCCATCAACTGTATACAAGAGGTGATGACCTGTTGCAATATCGGCAACCATTACTGCCCAGAAAAAAAGATCTTGGAACCATTTATGATGCGGGAAAGTTGTTCGTTCAGAAAAGGATTCTCTACGCAAATTGTGAAAGGTTGGGAAAAAAACCAGCGGTGGTCTAATTTTACCGGATACTGCCTGAGAGGTCAACAGAGAAACGCTACATCCGGCGAGTAAGGAACTGCAGTTGAGGCTCTTTCAGCGAGATACATGACCAATGTTTGACATTTTAATATCATTCGGGAACTGAATACGGGCCATATGGGTAATGGACCAGAGCTCCAGAACAATACCTCGAGTAACTCCACATTTTCAGCGTTTCCCGAAAAGTACCTTCATATTATCGTGCCCATATTTTACTAATACTCCGGGATATTTTTGAGGCTTGAGTTTATTTTATTAGGGGAATAAGACTAGGATTAAATTGTAGCGTTATTATATTAGATTCACCTATAGGGATATGCTTAACTAAACAAACACTCGCCGTAATTTTGACTCGATTTCGGGTATTGTGCATCTCATTTTAAGTGTATTTTCTTGGTATGATAAATTCTGTGTTTTTCACACAATACATACTACTTCTTTTGTAGTATGTATTGTGTGAGTGAGTGCATGAAAAAATTCAATCTAGCTTCGATAAAATCTACTTGAGGAGGAAAGCCATATTAAAAAACTTGGAAATGCATATCCATGCCTATGACGGATATGCTAGTTAAAAGTTAACGCACTGAGCGTTCACAGATTTAAACGCATTACTTATAGCTTTGAACGATACGTATAGTCTCTGAACGATCCGTCAATTCGTCATAACAATTGAGACAGAGAATAACATTCTTAGAAAACATTGAAGAAAAACCCCATCTTTGCTAATAAATAGCAATCGTTTCTTAAAGTGCAATTGTTAAGGTTTAAGGAGGTTCCTCTGCCGCTCGGTGCGCCAAAAGCCGGTGAAAAATCCATCTTCTTAAGTGTTTTAAGAAGTCGATTAAAAAAACATTACCTTACGTAGTCACCTATAGTATTTAAACAAGTACTTAAAAACTTTGTGAATAAGTTGTATCGAAGCACTTAAAAGTGGGAAACAATTTTCAAAACTCATTAGTAGCTTATTTTGATCTCGGTTTCTGGCTGGCAACTCGTTGCCACGTTTAATTGCTCTGACAATAAATTTGAGCTCATCACCGCTATTTCGTGATCTGAAATGTGTTCCATAATTTAAAAATAAGTTTCAAAATATTTACATGGAAATGTGACTCCTTATTTATCATCATTTGTTAAAATAATTTGTTGTTTGTAAAAATCATTTGTTAGAACGACTAGGCAACGGTGGTAAGTGCAACATTGCTCAATTACTGCGTTCACTTGTTTTCCTGCTCTCGTGTTGGCGTGTGTTTGAGTTTGTTAGTGACTGCTTTCCAGCAAATCTTTAATATTATACATATATATTTGTATAATACATTACTGTATTTATGTATTCATTTATATAAATACCCGTGAGTATTATAACATATTTTCAGATAACTTTCGTTTCCTTGGAAGCTATCAATTTCCTGCCATGCCGAGGGAACCCGGACAACATTACCGGAACAACGGCAATTTCTAATACTTTTTTGTCAATGTATTAAATTTAGCGTCAATGCACAAAAAATCCAGCTCCACTAAGTTCATTGTAAATTCCCGTCTGCTCGAAAATCACTCGTTTCGTCACGGCACAGCCGCACAGCGTTGCCGATGTGGAATCAACCTGCAGCGCCACATGTAAGTAACTACGTGATTTCTGCTATTTTTGTTGCAAAAATATGTTAATATCATTTCAACCAACGTGGTAAGGGTATATTTTTTTAATATTATCATGATTCCTATACTGTGGCGCACCTTATATCAGTTTTTTGTCAAAACGAAATATATATTCGAATAGTAATCATCTGCATTTCTTCTACTCATAGGCAAGCATTGCCATAAGATCCTATAGAAATTCTCTCATTTTTAAATGCGATTTCCGCTAAATATAGCGAGGAAAGCCTAATTTTTCAACGGCAATCGATAGAGTGCAATAAGAAGGGCTTATTTTGAAACTTTCATGAAAATGACATTTATTTCGTTTCTTGGTGGAACCTCCTTAAGTATGATAAGGAGAGATATAAACGAATGAAAGCCGAATAATACTATGTCGGGAAATAAAAATAGATTTTTGTCAAAAAGTATTAGATAGAAGTTCCTCAAAAATACGCAATTACCGGTGCTAACGGAATGATGCATGTTACATCACACTCTTAGATACAGTAAAATATTTGTGTTCCTAGAAACTTCCCGGAGAAAGCTCCATATATTCTCACGAGTTCATCGTTGTATTACCCGCCATGTCCTTGTTACTTAGTCAATGAACTTTAAGGGGCTTTGTCATAGACCTATGATGAAGCCTCTAACGCTAAAATTATATCCTCCATATACCTGAATATGGAAGACCTGATTTGGACGTAATAAAACGCTTCCTCAAGAACAGCGCCATTTCATGTCGTTTTCGTACCTGTTTCTTGACTAGAATGGCAAGGCTAGGCCTGGCGTCAAGGCATTTCTTTACCGCTATTGCTCCATATAGTTATAGATAGAAAATTACTTTCCTACCCAATATATACCGCACCATTTGCAAAAATACACAAACCAAGACATTCTAAAATGACAGATTAATTTCGTGATACGATCAAACAATTGGGATCTCTTTTTTTTCAGTTCGTATCAACTTAGCTTTACATTATCATGCAGCATCCTTTATCGGAAAGATAAAGTAGGAATATTTCGTGACTAAGTATTTTACTACGGACATCAAGGGGAGAATAGCCCAAGCTAAGAAGGCGTTCATGGAAAAAAGACAACCGTTGTACTCGAAGAAGACAGGACTACTGAACAGGAAACAGTATGTAAAAATCTAGGATTCTACAGACCTTGGTAAAAACATTCATGTGGACTGTAGCACTCCATGTATCGGAAGTATGGACTATTAAAAAAGCTGACGAACGAAAGTCTTCGAAACTTGGTGCTGGAGGAGGATGCTGAAGATCAAATGGACGGACAAAATAAGAAATGAAGGAGTTTATAGAAGAGTTAAAGAGAAATAGTAATAGAGGAAGAGTAAAGAGGAAATATCAACAGAAGTTTGTCAGAGTTGGCATGAAATAATCGACGTCGCCTGCAAATGAATTGTTTTGAAACTTACATAATAGAAAGACGTATTAATTTTAATCAACGGTCTGAAAACGGTTCCAATCCAAGTTTTTGCGATAACTCAGCGGTTTTCTGCATTCGGTAGTGTAGATAATTTCTCCCCAAAAACTTCTTTTTTCGAAACCTGGTGCTGGAGGAGTTAAATGCTAAATATCATAGAAGAGACAAAATATGAAACGATGAAGTGTACAGAACAGTAGAAGAGGATATAATAACATGGAAAACCATACAAAAAAGAGGAAACAGGTGGATTGGACACACCCTGAGACGCAATGGGTTGGTGAAGAACATAATTTAGGGTAAAAGAGAGGGAAAAGTCCCCATAGGAAAGGCCAGAAATACTTTCATGGACCAAAAAAAGAACAATACCCTGGGAAATATGCCAGAAAGTAATGAAAATAGCATTAGATAGGGAAAGGTGGAGCGCTGCAGTCAACCAATCTTAGGATTGAACGACCAATGATGACGAATGAATATTTTTTCTGTAAGCTAGATATTCTGTGGAGACATTTTTCTATTAAATTGTATCCCCATATTATTTGATTCCCGAGTGAAATTCCCTTCGGGTGAATGGAAAGGGATGGAAAATTATTAATTTGTAAAAAATTTTAATTTGTAAAATTAAATATTTTTTTATATCATGGCAATTTTTTACGATACCAGATGTTAGCAAATTGCACATTTCCATGATATATAATTTAAAAAAAGTGAAATATGCACAGCCTAATTAAAAGTTCAAATTTTCAAAATTGTATAATTTTATACAGGGATAAGTTAGTTTTTTGTATAACTTAGCGTTTCAATTGCTGCTATTTGCATTTTACGATAGAAAACTACTTACTAATGTTTTAAATTAGTTATAAATTCCTTTCATTAACTGGCCTATTACTCGTCATTTTCTGTATGGTGTATTCATCATTGTTATGAAAGAAACAATACCGGGAAGCCCACAATAATTAACGCCCCTTGCCCACGATTCTCAAACTCACGTATTTTAAAAACAAATATTTTTCTGTGAATGAGAAATGGTGTATATAAGTCCGAATCAGCAGTAGCCTCCTCTCAATAAATAGCACCGAATGGTTTACACTTGAAAGTTGTATCCAACCAAAACCATCCCGTATCACTAACTACCGTCTTTTACCTAGCAAAACAGATGTTGACATCGCTCAATATTAAAGAAAGCCATCTAATGACTGAAGTCACAAACAAGCACAACATACTTTGGCCTAGGTGAAGAAATAGATGATTAGTTGGAAATTAAGCCACTAGAGTACTTTAGAGTTTTGTATTTTGCGTAAAAAGTTGTTGTATATACCGCAGTTATCGCAGCATCTCATCTCAGAAAAACATCAAAACCTTCAGCGTAGTGGGCGAAGGTCATTTAAAGCTAACTTCATTTTGTTTACATCTACATACTAACCTGCAAAAAGCAGTATGAGCGTGTGATATGGTGTATTAGTACGCCAGCCGCGTCAAGATGTAAGGGATAAGGTTTTTGGAGGTGAAATAGGGATGTGTGTTATTGGAGTGTATTTGGAGGAGCTCAGTTTTATTGTAGTCACTTCTTGTAAGCGAAAAGAACGAGTTTTTGTACGTATCTGTTCGGCAAAGTACCCCTTATTTATCGACCACCTCGTCACCTAACAATATATTTTCAAGACCTCTTTTCGAGGAAATGTTTCAAGTATTCTTGGGAACGGTGATTTTGTAGGGATTACCTATGCCAAGAAATAACAGCGATGTTTAATCAATGTTATTTGGAATTAATTTCTATATTTGAAATGTTTTTCTTACTCTTAATAATATCCCCAAGGAAGATCATTAAAATTGGTGGAATGTGCGTGAAAATGATGTGATTTATTGTTAACCCCAAAACTACGAGGGTAAGTCAATTAATAGCTCGCAGAATTGGAAAAAGGGAATAATTACCTGGATAACTTCCTGAAATTTATTTCACTTTTATATACATTCACCCCGTACATTCAGACACTTATCCCATTTCTTTACAAGTCCTTGATAGTCGGCAGCAAAGAAGTCTTTTGTTTGCTGTAGCAGACAACGAGTAACCTCTAGGATAACGCCATCATCATTTTCAAAACGTCTGTCACCCAAATGATTTCTTAGGGGCCTAAACATTTAAAAATCACCGTGGGCTTAGTCGGGACTGTACGGTGGATACTTCAAGCATTCCCAATGAAAGGTTTATGACTGATACTGATGATTAAATGTTGACATTTGCGACTTATTTATTGACTAACCCTCGTATGTCACAATAAAAATTGGCTTTTTGGGGTTTTTCAGTCGTTCAACTATTTCATCGTAGCCGAGTTTAACACTAAATTTAAATATTTATACAGTGGAAAACACCAAAAAAACCTTCATCAATTGAAATAAAATTGAGAATTTCAAAATTTATCAATAAAAATTTAGTAAATAAAATGACGTAAAATTAAACATAGCGACTTATATTTTCCCCATAAACGGTCAGGTTCATTTGATATACTTGCAGGTAACCTGTAACATCGAAATGTTCCTTTATTTAGTCGCCACGTACGCCTCGCCGTGAGAGGTTCCCTTTTGAGCAGAAAAAGGAAGATTACGGTCATTCAGGTATTGAGTTGACTTATATTGCGTCATACTTGTCCACTATCGTCACCCTTGGCCTTCAGACTCTTCTATTCGCTTATTCTTCACAGACCTTTGCCCTTCATCCCGAAGTATCCTCTTGGGAGGAGAAGAAATATATATTTACTACTCTACACGAGAGAAAAGCGACTATACAAAGCACTAGCATATACATATATACACTTTTGTGTTTCAGGGAGAAAAAAATTTCTCACTTCTTTATGTCCTTATGTACCGGACCTCCCCATCTGCCAACGCGTCGCAAGGAAATTCACACCAACCCCCATTCTTCTTTTTAGCCTTCCATTTCTCTTTCTACATCTCTCTCTCTCTCTTGCTCGATCTCTTGGGCCTATTCCCCCAAACTGGTCTGATATTGGAAAACGAAGGGCGAGAGGGAACAGCAGAAAGGTTGCATGCGGTTAGTAGACCTTCCCATATTGGATGGATTCGGTCAAGGAGACAGAGATGAGACCAGAAATCCGCATCCTTTCCTTTTGCTTCGTCACATCTTGTCCTCTCCTCAAATCCCGCGGAACGTTGATCCGTTGCAAAAGAGTTACGACGAGTGTAAAGGGATTAGTCAGCTACAGCTACTTAAGAGGACGCATCATACCCTTTGGTAGGGAAAAGCTCAGTCGAAAATCCACAAGATGGCGTTACTCGCACCCGATCGAGGCGTTTTGGCGTCAGGAGTCTCTTACTTCAGGATAACTCTCGCACAAGGCAACAGTCGTCGGTAAGTTATAGCCAAGTCTCCGGCGCGTAAGTACAGGCAGCGCTTATATTAGATCTGTGAAAGAAGACTGAACTAATTGCATCACCGTCCGAGCACATCATGGCCGAAAACCATTCAGGTAGCTTGTTTAAATATACCAATTACAGATTCTGTCTTACAACCGTGACGGCTGTTACTTAGCATTCCAATAGAGGAGGGATTGATACATCTCCATTAGTTTTAGATAAGTCAATAATAATAATAGTTTTAATAAAAATATACCCTACATCTTGTCGTTTTCCCGATGGTTTAATTATGCTCGGGGATAAAATTTTCATGTTTCAGATACGAGCCTCCCTTGGCAAAGGTCTATTATTTATACTGTAAAAATTTCAAGTTGATGACGTAAGACTTAAACAAAAAATCTGGGGTCGGAAATCATTACAAATCCGACCTGTCGAGCGGGTGTGATGCGTCGCCTTAACACTCAACAATCAACCAACGTCATCCTATGCTGTTTGATGTACCATATGCTAGAACTCCACGAGTTATACGAGGGTGAAAATAAATGAAGGTGTGATAGAAAAAGTGAAAAGCTACCGGGACCTATGAACGATGGTGACAGACGACTGGAGAAGTATTGCAGAAATAAAAGCTAGGATAGCAATGGCAAAAGAAGCCTTCAGCCAGAAGAGAAACTTGCTATGCATTAAAGCCTGGATCTGGAGCTGAGAAAGAGACTAGCTAAATGTTATTCATGGAGCGTTTTCATGTATGGATGTGAAGCGTGGACATTAGGTAAGAGGGAAAGGAATAGAATAGAAGCTTATGAAATAGGAGTGTGGAGAAGGATGGAAAAAGTAAGATGGGTAGATAAGATGAGAAATGAAGAGGTTTTGAACAAAGTAAAAGAAGGAAGATCGCTCCTAAAGGAAATAAGGAAAAGGAAAGGAAACTGGTTGGGCCATGTGATGAGAGGGAAAAGTATAATAACTGTGGCAATTGAGGGTTCAATTGAAGGAAAGAAAAAGAGAGGAAGGAGAAGAATTAAATTGGTGGATCAGGTGAAGAACATCAGCTATGATGAAGCAAAGAAGGAAGCTCGGGACAGAAGCGGATGGAGTCAGCAGTGGTGTACGGGACCTGCCAGCAGGCAGAACACCAGATGATGATGATGCTAGAACTAATTACATGTATAACCATCCGATATACCATATGATGCATTTGGATAATAGTAATTATGAAACGAACCAACTTATTCCTCTTGATTAAAATTAATTGTATTATTATATCTATTGTAACTTTAGCAAAGTGTAATACCTAGTAATATTATTTTGTAGAAACAAGCTAGTACATGATATCGTCTTCAATATTCGTAATTGTTTAGCACAGTGGTCGGCATGGCGAAAGTGGGTCATTTTTCAATTTTTTTCACAAAAAGTTTTGCTTGTGGGTCACATCACTTCTATTTTAGATTACGCATCATCTTAGAATACAGAAAATAAAAACATTATACAGATGGGATAATCCAAAATGGGTCACTAAAATTTTCCCAGTGGATCACTAGGTGACCCGCTGGTCACTGATTGGCGACCACTGGCTTATCATACGCAACTCTGTCAAGATAAATATCGCTACACATGGTACCATTAAATTGTTGTAAAAGGGTGACTGCCCGTGTATATACAAATAAATAAATAAAACAAGAAACCAAGCAGAAGTGGCACGGAGGTTAGTTTTCGCCATCTACCAAAACCAAAAGAAAAGCATCACGGAAGATATGACTGCGAGCCTCCCTTCGATTTTAAAAGGGCGAGTTTTATTTCTAATTAGAGACATATACCTACCAACCTTCCCTTTAGGTGCAATCAACACGCCCAAAGACTGGGAGGAAACTGAGACGGGTCTCCAAGCCTACAAGATTACCCTCAACACAAATCCCACCCGAAGAGACCGCCCTCCACCCCTCTCAATTGGCTGGAAAAATACAGTACTCATACTTGTCGGACCAACCCTGTGCGTGGAATTTCCTTAATAGCCTACTTATTCCATATAAAATTTCTAATAACACGACCTGTGTTTCCATGCGACTCATCATTATCAGGTAAGATGCTAAGAGAAGACATAAACAGAATATTTTGTAACTATATATTCTTAGTTTTCCGTTCACATTGTACATGATGATGGCGGGCGTCGTCAAATCCTTGGTCATAGCTCAAACATTTATGTGAAATAACTAAGTCAATCATAACATTTACAATGAACAAAAGTGAAGTTCAAAAGTTCATGTGGAACTAAGTAATACTAGAACAAGAAGTCATAGTTAAAAAATTTATGTGGAATAAGTAAGTCAATCATAACATTTACAATAAATAAGCGTGAAGTTATAACGTGAATATCTCCATCTAAAGTTAATACATGGCAGCAAAACATTTGTGTGCCAGAAAAGGCCAAAGAGCATGCTAAATGAACGGAAAATGAAACCTGAGAAGTTAATGCGGGAAAAGTGGGACGGATAGCGCTGGGAATGATGGGGCGATGAAAGACTGCGAGTTAGATATTCCATTAACGGGCTCATACGGAAGGAGTATGCTACGTTTTTTAGCGTGCGTTGGTAGGGCCGAGAGAACGGGAAAGGGCGGAACAATAAAACAGATATATGATAGCATGGTATGAGAGGAAGAGGTAGACCGCGAAATTCATGGGTGAATCGTTACGCTTCCTGGCCGGGTGTAACTAGGATCGTGAGTTCAGGAAGGCGGGGAGTGTGGTTGGATCCAGTGCGAGTAAATTAGCGAGGAATCATTCGCTTGCGCTCGGAAGAGGTTAGGGTAAAGAAAAAATGGAAGGAGTCAAAAGGAAGATCCTTTAAATGAGTTTTGTTGTTCCCTCAGAATTGGTGTCGACCAAACACTCGGTGGTTCGAACACCCGATCATCACAGAAAACAGTAATATAAGGGGAGGAATGAAGGATGAGGAGCAAGGAAGGACGGAGTACAAAAAGGAAAATAACGACCAAACTGGACGAGACCCAATAACCGCGAATCAGCCTAAGCCTAATACTAGTACTATGTACAGATAGCGAGCCTGCTTCTCCCACACGGGAGTCTAAGCCAACTGTTCGCTCTCTCCGCTCGGCCGGCCGAAGAACGCATTTACCCGACTTTACACCTTCCCCTCCGCAGCAGCTGCGAACTCCGCGGCTGTCTATGGCAGTGGTCTGCAAACTTATTAGTCAATAGATCCAAATATTAAAGTACAAAGATTGAAACTTCTTTTGAGAGTCAAGTATTTTAAACTTAATGTATATAGGTAGATTCATTGTTATTAACTTATTTAGTGTAATCCTAAGCTGACATTTACTAAAAACGTCCTCAATCTGATTGAGGTACGTTGGCTGAGGTAGGTAGCCCCCTTCCAACTTTCTCATCCACACTCGCCTTGTATACTCGTTTCGTCTATCTCCTTTCTTCCATCCTCTCTATATGTCCGAAACATCTCAACATACCTTTCCCAATCCTCGACACTAAATATTTATTTGACTCTACAACGCTCCCCAAAATTGACTAAATAAACTTTACTTAAACTTTTAAGTCTTAGTTTAACTATAGGTACGAACTTTTGTGGAAGAGCCACACTGAAAGGGCCTAAGATCCGCATGAGGCTCGCGAGCCGCGGTTTGCCGACCTCTGGTCTATGGAATAAGGAAAAAAAGAAAAACAGTAGGCGCGCTACCGCGAAAGCATACGAATGTCACAGAATAAGGTAGAAGAGACTCTCAAGAGGAGGAATAATGGGAGATTAAGAATAGAATAGAGTGTATGAAACAGATGTGTATGTGAAGCAAAAGCACTTTTTACTGAAGATATAAGCAATTTCATAAAAAATGAACTAGTCTTCAAGTTCTCACCGAAGTTACTTAATTTATTGATTTCACTTACCCTCAAAGGGAATGGCGTAACCCTCAAAGGAAATAATACTTGAATATCAATGAGGGAGATGAAACTTGAAATGGTGACCATTGCTAAAAGCAGAGGCGTGTGCGTCGCCAGACTGATATCTTTGTTCACCCCGATTTTCCTCTTACGCTTACTGTTTGACGCGAAAAGTTTGCAATTTCGCCAATTTTTCCATCAGAAACTTACCAGAAATACACATGCATTGACTTCTTTAAGATGCATTCTCCTTTCATACATTTATTATTAATATAATTTCTAATTATCCGTATTCCTGGTGAAAAATTTGGAAAAATCGAGTGTTAACCGTAGCAATAATTAGCCAACATATGTTTCAAGAGTTACTTGCCTTTAATTTAAAACGGATGGTCAGCATTCTTGCTATACACTGTTCACTTCCGTAGCACATATCTTTGGGAAAAAACGGTAGTAATACACCAGCTGAACAATGCCCTGCGAGTGACGATACGGTTCGAAATTTTGCCACACTCGCAGCTGTCAGCTTCCATGTGTAGAGCCACCCTAGCTGGCTAGAAAAAAAACCTCTACTCTGGGTGTTCTACACATAAGATTTTATTAATTATTTATAATAATGATTAAGTTCTCGACTTATCAGCAAATTAAGATTATTTGCAGACGATAGTTATCTCCCAGAGAAATAAGCGAAAACGTGGACTTTGAAGTTCTGTCATTGGATCTTAACCCTTTGAGTGCCACGCGACGATATATCGTCGTTTGCAGAATGTGCCAGAAGTGCCAACGACGATATATCGTAGTCTATGAGGAGACCTGTTTAAACAATGAGTCATTGCAAAAAAATTTATTTTTTTCGTATTCATTAGCAAAAAAGCATTCTTTTTCAAATAGAGAAATGATCATGTAAAAATAGAAAAAAAATAATAATTAATTTGCCGTAATAAACATTATAATTTTATGAATAAAGGCCTACAAGTATATCAAAATACCCATGGCACTTCTGGGAGTACCCACCGAAAAATTGGTAGCACTCAAAGGGTTAACAATGTTCATTCGTGGTGCCAGGAGTGGGGGTAAGAATGAAATATCAGCTAATGTACCACAGTCCAATTTCTGCGAAAGTCATTACAAAAATGCCATACCGATACTGTGGGTGGAGTAGACATAAAACATTCAGAAACTGTAAAACATCTTGGAATTACATTAACTTCTGGTATATCGTGGGGAACACATACGCAAAACAAATGTGGCACAGTATTAAAGAAACTTGGTTATATTAAGCGTATAAAAGGAAGATCTTTAGATGAAAAAGTCAAAGAGAGATGCTACATCGTTCTGGTTAGGCCACACCTCGAATACGCCGCCAGCATTTGGGTCCCAGATCATGAAGATTTAATTAAAGAACTTAATAAAATACAAAAAAATAGCTGCACGCTTCGTTATAAACTGCAACCAGCGAACATATTGTGTTTCGCAACGTTTAGAGGGATTAAGATGGGTGCCCCTAGAGAGTCGGAGGCTACACGCTAGGCTTAGGTTGCTTGAGAAATTCAGAATTGATGTGTTCCAGAGCGACACAGGGAATAATATCATGACGCCTCACTACATCTCTACGTCTGACAGAAGCGATAAAATAAGAAAAATACACTGCGGAACAGATAGGTACCAAAAAATTGCTCTTTTCACGCAAATAAGTGGCCACAATAAAAAATTAGCTCCACTAATACACTCCCATAATACAAGTCACCATTTCTCCTCCCAAAACCTTATTCCTTACATCTTTACACGGTTGGTGTCCTACAACCCCTGCCGTACGCCCATGCGGCGGTTCGCAGGGTATTATGTAGATGTAGAAGCTTAAACTGTGCTAAACGAAGATGCTGGTGCAGTTACAGTCCTACTAACCGTAATGGTCATTACTGTGGTTGAATTGTTAAGGATGATTTGCCCTGGAAGTGTACTGTAGAGTCTAAAATACGGAATGGAAATGTGAAGCGTCACAGGGCATGAACTGAACTGTGCTTAAAAACTGTACTGAAATTATGCTACTTTTGCTATGAGTACTTTTGCAATGACTGTCCTGCAAAAACCTGTGTAACTTTGGCAAACTGTACTGTTTGTTTCAATTTGAACAGATCCACCTTATTTGATGGTGACTGGTTTTACATTGTGATAATCCTTTCTGAATGAATTTCAAAATTTATTGGTACTTTTTCCCAGTGTTTTATTCTTAGTCGGCCGGTTTCGTCACATAGGCGGCATTATCAGGTGCCCGACATGATGAATTCGCCTATGCCATGAAACCGGTTGACTGAGAATAAAACAGTGTTAAAAAGTACCTAGAAATTTTAAAATTTACTTAAATCCACCTTAGAGACCAAAATTTTTTTCTCCTATGCTACCATGGCTATTATAATGTGAGCCAGGTTCCGTGTATAAAGCTACCTGTATTTTTATCGGATATCGCATGTCGCAGAGCACGCATCGGCATATCACCAAATCCCGGCGAGCGATGAGAAGAAAATTGGCTCAAGACAAGGAGAAGTGACCCTTCGAAGATGGAAGAGAAAAGAGAACCTTTTTTTTTAGATGGGTTACACGGACCGGTCGTCGTGTTCCCTTCCCGGTCGGTATCGGCGAGAAAAAGGGAGAAAGGGAGGCTTGGTATTGAGCGGAGACGTGAGTGGAAAGACCTTACGAGGAACCCCGAGTAGAAGGGACGAAATGGAGGCTTTTCTCGAAGTGAGAAGGGCCCCATAGGAGACGTGCGTGTGAAAAGGACCGAACGGGCGGTAGGAAATTGCATCAATTTCGCGGGACAAATGAAAACATTTAAGCAAGTCCCTCCCGCAGCGCGTGACCGTATCATGCCTAGACTGTCGTTTTTTTCTGTGCGTACCTTGCACGACGAGCGGACAAAGAGTGTAAAACAGCTGACGTAAGAACTGTGTTGACACTGGTCCCGATAGATAAGTAGGTTACACGTCAGGACTGGATTACTCGAAAGTTCTGATCGCTCGCGTTTGAAGGTAGTTTGAGCGAAGTATCGTATTATTAAGAAATCAATAATTTGGTCTCGTATTAAAGTAAAATATCTCATTTTACTAAATATAATAAAATATCAGCCCCTTACCTAATTAATTTCCGAGGTATTTGTCCAAGATTACCAGCCATTATGCAAGGGAAATGGTAAAGCTAGGAACTGGAGAGAAATATCATTTACAAAATGGGAAATTTCCAACACTTATTTCCTCTAAAAATTAACAATGTGTAATTTATATATTTTCTCAGCTATTTCAAGAAATAAATCGTATGGTCACTACAATAATTTTTCATGCCACAGGAAAATTTGCGATGCGAAGGATACCGAGTGAGAAAAATAAGCCAAGTTAAAGACTTTGATATATATTTTACATAAGTACTGAGAAATTCTGTCTTAATTATGAATTAATCTCGAATCTTCCTATGCTGTCAATTTCTTCTCAAATTACTCGAAGATAGCATGTTTTCATTAAAATTATTGGTTTAAATCAGGATAATCAAACAAAACTTGCGAAAACTCCATTTTAATTAGAGGCTGTTGCTGGAACAAAGAGAATCCTTGCCAGGCAAGAAATAAACGAATGGCATCTTTCATTCATTCCTTCCCGCGAAGTGTGGAATATAAGTTGAATTTCATTATATAAAAATAATATTACGAATATTACATTGCACGTTCACCACACCATTACATACTATTATGCCATCGATTGGCGAATGGAGTGAATGAGCGCCTTATACAGTCTCCTAGTGATATTGACTTTTAGTGATATTAAGGGTTTTGGATTGGATTTTCATTTTCGTATATGGACTTCTTAGCTATTATTGGAGGTTGAACTAGTCTATATGAAATGATTTTCTGAAAATATCCTTACATCTGTAAATATTTATACAAATTATACAGTATTTCAGCTGAGTTTTTGATATGACGTAAAGAACACCGACCAATGGGTGATGTATATTTGCGTGTTATATTCGATTGACTTAGTGTGTCTGAATGATTAAGCAGTGGTCCATCGAAAAGATTCACTTACTAATAGTGATTCATAATACGTTCGCATTTATAGCGGTGAGTTTTAGAACCTTTAGTAGAAGCAACTAAAAATTAAAGAAAAAACACTGGAAAATCTAATCGGAAGATACCTTTCTTAGGTATTTGAAGAGGTATTGTGAACTAACACCATGAAAACCATGATGGATAAGAGCTAGGGCAAGTTAGACATGGAAACAGAGGTTTGGTTGTGGGAAGGGGATGAAGAGACACTCGGTGTTTTAACCATGCGGCAAACCAAAAGGGCTGAGAGTTCAACAGATGTCTCATTCAACAGATAAGGTAACACCATCTACCAAATGAAACCAAATTACACATACAGAATGTGAGGTTCATTTTTGTGTGGCAAAGCTACTCATTTCATTTGCTCCCTATTGTTTGTGTGTTAATATTGTATGCATTAAAAGATAAGGTGATGAAAGCTCTTATATGGAGCGTGGCGCTATATAGAATGAAGTTGGTCATTGCGAATGGAGAATGTGCTCAAACATGAGACGATAAGGTTGTTGGTGTCAAGGATGTGGAAGAAAGTGAGCTGGATGGTGAGAAGGACGAAGGAGGAGGTACTAGACATGAAGAAAGAGGAGAGAAGGCTGGTGGCAGAGGTTTAGACGAGGCAGAAGAGATGGATTGAATACATTTTAAAAAGAGAAGGAATATTTAAGAGAATAGTATGATCGAAAGGAGAACCCTTGGGAATCGTGGAAGAGGAAGGAAAAGGATAAGTTCTTGAGTTAGCAGTAAATTAAGATTATTTGCAGACGACACAATTATCTACCGTGAAATAAGCTAAAACGCGGACTTTGAAGATCTGTCATCTGACCTTAACAACGTTCATTCGTGGTGCCAGGAATGGGAATAGAAATTAAATATTAGTAAAGGAACCAAAGTTCACCTCCAGCGAAAGTCATCACACAAAATCCAGGCCTACAACGTGGGTGGAGTAAACATAAAATCTTCAGAGATAGAGTAAAATATCTTGGAATTACCTCTACTTCTTTACGTGGGGATTACACATACAGAACATATGTGGTGCAGCATTAAAGAAACTAGGTTTTGCTCAACGTATAGTAGGAAGGTCCTCGGATGAAAACGTCAAAGAGAGATGCTACTTCGCTCTGGTTAGGCCAAACCTCGAATACACCGCGAGCATTTGGGACCCTGGGCAAATAAATTGAGCCAAAACATTAACAAAATATGTACAAATAAAAGCAGCACACTTCGTCAAATATTGCTACTAACCAACATATAGCGTCAAAAATTTTAGAGGGATTAAGGTGGGAGCCCCTTGAGACTCGGAGGCTACACGTTAGGCTTAGGCTCCTGGAGAAATTCAGGACTGGCATATTTCAGAGCGGCACAGAGAATAATACCATGACGCCTCACCACATTTCTAGGTCTGATAGATGCGATAAAATAAGAGAGATACACTGCCCAACAGATAATTATAAAAACTCGTTCTTTCCGCGCACAATATGTGACCACAATAATAACTGAGCTCCAATAAATACACTCCCATAATACACGTCACCATTTCACCTCCCAAAACTTATCCCTTACATATTTACACGACTGGTGACCTAACACCCCCTGCCACACGCACATGCGGCGGCTCGAGGGGTAGTATATTGATGTATATTTAGATATAAAACACCACCAAAAGACATGAATACCCATCTGAGTACTCAAAAGAGGCTCTTGAATAGGTTGGGAGTCGCGATGGCGAGCTGTTACATCCTGGCCTCTTAAATGTTGGCCGTTCGCCTTTTTGAGTCGACACCGTTCCCCTTTCCTTGGGAAGGAATGAAACCAGTTCCTCCTTTTGAATCTGTCATTCTTTTACTTTTTCATCTTCTTAACTCCTTGGGCCCCCCCCAACCGCTGTCCTTCGAGGAATCTTCCTGGGTGACGCCTCACTACCCACACGCTGACGCGAACCCTTGCAATATCAGGCGGCTAAAAACGTCACCGCAAATGGCTCTATCTTCTTTCAGAAAAAAATAAGACGAGACTCAAATTATGACGCGCGCATGTCATACCATGAGGCAATTTTTCGTCTTTCTCTATGAAAGATTACCGTCCGGGGACCACTTCGCGATGCGTGGTGACGACGGTCCTCATATTGAATTCGGAGGCTTTCGGCCACTTCCAATCTATTCGCCAATTGTTGCGGCAAAAGTTTGGATAAGGAGTCCACATTTCAATGTCCAATTCGATTGACGGGATTAAGTCTACACTTGAGATCCGGTTTCTGAAAGGAGCGTGATGTGATATCGTAAGATTTAAGGCTTTCCCGGCGAATACATAGAATGTATAGCTCTCGGGTTTACAACCGGGTGATGGGGGATTTGGCACCAACGCTTCGAAGGTGTTTTCCCTGAGGACGATGGTAGACTACCATTACCGGATTGGTAACCCGAGAGCTATATATAGTCTATGACATGATATCCATTATCTTTGATTTAGCTCATAAGCTATGATCACTTCCGAGCGTGGGGTATAATTTTAAGTGGACTGTAACTTTTAAATGCAAGAGGAAAATTATAGCAGACACAAAAGGTTGAGCCACGTTAAGCCTCGCGGGCGTATGCCACTCACCAATCGTGGGCCCATGCGGCAGGCAGCCTGATGACTCCTCGGAGATTCCGTCGTGATTTACACCGAACTGCGTTCACAGGTAGACTTCGACACACACTCATACATCATTCACTCACGATTCAAAAAAAAAGACAAACGAAAAGTCTAGTGGCACCGCCAAGTGGTAGCGGCTCAACCTTGACAAACTTGCGATTTGAAAACACAACTGAACAAGCTATTTCCAAGTCTCAGCAAAATGCACAAATCACAGTCTTCAGTCACGCACGGGGTTGCATATGTTTACACCAAATGAACGATATCATACCACGTAAGGTAGTTTGGGCGAGATTGATCCCTATCATAATGGAGACCATATTCAAATTATACGTTTTAATTTCTGCAGCTGTAGGAATAATGAATGAAATGACGAATTAATAGTGGCGCAATAATATACTTTAATACGTCTGAAATTGTAAGTATGTAAATAAAAATAACCACATAAGTCCTTAACTTGACTAATGTTTTTCGCGCGGTACGTTTGAAACTCCTTCACAACGGATGGTTTTTTTATGATTCTGAAAATATTACGTGAGTGAAAATATGATTTATTTTCAAAAATAGATGAGAAAACATACTAATTACACACTACTGGTTTTCTCACGAGATCTAGGTGTTAGAAGTTCTCATTTTTTAAAATAAGGTCTCTCTGGAGTGCATACACGTACCATTTTCCATGTAAAAGGGCTGGTATTTTTCGTCAAAAATTTCAGAAAGTAGTTTGGTATGGGGTTGATATTTTTGTATCTTTAGGAGGGTAAAGTATTTTTATTTAAAACGAGATCAACGTCCTTTATTTCTAAGTGAAGTGATATTTCGCTCACACTACCTAAATAGCAGCTTTCGGCAGTGATTTGGAGACTTCAAAAGTTGATTGCTACAAAAGCTACCCTAAAGCTATGTTGAGTTTTCCGACAGTGGATATGCCTGATCAAGGAAGACCACACCTCTTATATCGCCATGTTGACAGGAGGCGTGATCACTCTATTCTTTATGATGAAGGGTAACTCATAACCTGGATCCGTTTGCAGCCATTGCCTAGGTTGCCATGGAAATATGCTGTTGTTGAAATTGGTGAAATGTGCAGAATATTGTTGTAATTGGATAAAAATTTGCAATTTATCATTGAAAATGTTATTTTAACAAAAACGAAGTGAATAATAAAATCGACTGTAGGAATTAAATATGTCATTTTTGTCCACCCAATAATGAAAATTTAAATCAAATATCTTCATTTAAAGTAAATTAAAAAGCAAAAACGGAAACCTAAACAATGATTCCGAGTAAAATTTGGGCCCATTTTTGGGTCGTGGGGCCTTAGCAGCCCCTAGACCTTAGATTCAATGGATTCCTCACACCCGAAAACCTTTACGTACCGACTTCCAGGAGAATCGGTTCAGTAGTTTTCGAGAAAATATTCACATACCAAAATTTATAATTACATATTTACAAGAATTACTCATCTAATACTTTAAGATAAAGAACCCATTTGCATAAGTACACTACGATCATTACTATTATGACCATTAATTACATTTTTACTTGGGTCATATGTGCATGTTGTGCCAGAGGTTTAAATTTAATAATTTTATGTTTTTGTGATTTTATCTGAGGATAATATTTATGTGAGTGTATGAATGTAAGGGTGACTATATTGTATTTACGTTTAAGTTTATATTTGTAAAGAGGTAAATTGATGCAACTGGAAATGCTAATACAAGCACTGATGCTTTACATTTGTCATATGTGCGTACAATGCCAAAAAGATTTAAATGTAATATTTTTATGTTTTATTGATTTTATTCAGGATAATAATACTTATATGAAAGTATGAAAATAAGACTGGTTATATTTTATTTATGTTTAAATGTATATATGTGAAGATGTAAATTGATGCTACTGGATACGATAATCCTGGAACCTGCTGATAAGCATAATGCTTAGCAGGACCATACTCAAGATATAACAAATGCCTTGTAACCCATCCAAAGGGAACTATGGACTTGTATTTTGTATTTTTAAACACATTTTATGTAGAATTGACCCACTTCAATAAAAAAAAATTATTTTGCTTGTAGTAACCAACACTGTTTGGAAAACCACTTAACCTTTAATTCGGTACCGTTTGAAAATCCACCATATGTCTTCAGCGAAGCATCTCTTTGAATCATAAACACTTCGATAAAAGAGCCCTTTTCTTTGCTTATTCGGCCAGTGAACTGCAGGTCTCAAAACTGATGGAGAAAACGCAGTTCCATTACAACCATGGCAACCCATTAAGGCTTCTGCTGTCTGCTAAGCCAACACCTTGACTACAGGCCTGTGCTCAGGATTAAGAAGTCACGCCCCTTAGGCCGGCTAGCAGTGTGGCCATTATCCACATGTATTCCCATTTTTGAATTCTAATTATAGTTTTCCTTTACCTTTGTTTTAGGAATCGATTTATTTTCTGGCTTTATACTCGAATAAACTTTACCGTGACGGTTCTATGAAAGTAACTATTATAAAAATAAGATAGAAACTACTTAAACGATTAACCTAGTTCTAAATTACTTATCAAACCGCTTACAATGGCAGATAACTCTTTTAAAATAAAAAATCTCATGATTCAATAAGAGTGGTGAAAAAGGCATACATAAAATAAGAGTCATAATAACATGATCATAGAAAACACATAAGATTGCGAAGTTAAGAAAACTTCCGCCACTTTACCGTAATCATTCATGTAAAACTATTTTGTTGAACAAATTATACCCACAGCGATGCATTCTCTAAACGACTATTTTACGAAAAAGCTACTCAAATTATGCAAATTACAACTTCTCATGAGTTTTTTTAAGTGGTTTAATGGAACTTTCCTCTGAAAAAATTAATCATTCATCAAACAAAAACCAAGACAGGCTTGGCAGCATCATTGGTACATATAATTTTGATGTAAAATAAAACGAAAAAAATCGGATTTCAATATAAGTTGCATTTGATAAAAAACCTTCAACGGTAACAATGAAATTATACGCAAAGTCTATAGGACAATCAATTTTAGCAGATATAAAATAAAATTTTAACAGAAAAAATGCACAATAATAACATTTTTTAAATTGGATGGTAAACAATGTAAATGCAACATTATGGTCTAAACATTTACAGTATGAAATTAAAAAATGAGGTATAAAGTCAAGAAATGAGCTTCGAAAACGGATATTAAAAAATCATGTAAAAGTGGAGATTTTGAGATTCTTTACTGATTTCAGCTGCTTATCAGGAGCGTTGACTCTTTTTTTTACAATAATTTTTTATAATATATTGATGGAAGCCCATACCACCATTTTCATGACATGCTCACATGAGTGTTTGTTTTGACAGAAATCCCAAAGTAATAAATCACATTCAATCAAGTTCTCCTCAGTAATGGTAGTAGCCACATATCTTTGATCTTCTACCTTCAAAAATTCCCCTTTAAACACCGGTCCAACTAGATGCTATACCGCAACGTAACTGTGAGTGACAGCAGTGACCACGATGGGCTGTGGATGTAATAGTCCACCACGATACAATTTTCTAATTAATTCTGAGGCAACACCGTTGTCTAAAAATTTATCTGCCAGCAATAATTCTTTGCAGAAATCACACTTAAGTCTTTTAAGGACACTATATGCACAATTTCCCCCTAAATAATAAATAATAGGCAATTCATCCTCAACAGCCATAATACCATTATCTGATAAGCTGGAAAATCATCTCAATTGGAAAATCATTACATTTGAAATCATTCCATATTGAATCTAGATCAAAACAGTGGACTGGGATAACGCCAGATTTTTGAGATTTAATCGAAATTCTCAAAATGCTACTGAGTCTTAATTTTTTTTCCACCTCGAATATTTGACGGACAGAAATGTGGTACTGCGATCCTGACAGCTGCCTATATTTACCAAATCTATTTTCTAGGATATCTGTTTGGAATTTAACTGGTAGTATATATGTTAGTCCTAGTTCCTCCGTACAATAATTTACCAATTCTATCATCGCATGCGTAAATAATTTCAATGCAGATAGTGTCTCTCGAGTTAGATTCCCCTCTTTTAATTTCATCGTTTCCCGTCGCTCGAGCCACGAAAGAAAATTCTCAAGGAATTTACTTTTTTCATCTTCTACAGAGTTGGTGAGTGGTTCTTGCATGTCATCATCCAGTCTCCGACCCTTTTGAGGCATATTTACATTTACAATTTTCCTCCAAGTGGTAATAATTTCTATAAATTCAGCCGTCTCCTCATGATTTCTTATATTATTTACAAATCCTAGAATTCTTACCGCCTCAACTATGTGTTCGTTAAATACTTGAATGACGGGCTTTACACTTTGTCTCTCCAAATTTGAAGGCCAAAGCGCTTTCAAAGACATTCCATAGCCATACTTCAAGAGTTTATGAGATTCTAGATGATAAATTTTTCTTAGCACTTGGAAAGAAGCCTGCAATACTCCGTTTGATGATTCAAAGAATTTTGGGCAGATGAAAATCTTGTTCAAATTTTTCTGGCTGAGCCAGTTATTTCGTATGCACTTCAGTAAATGCACAGTATCGACTATGTAAAAAATAGGACGACTGCGGTTTGAAGGATGTGGGTACAGGAGGCTATTGGTTGGATTTGTAGCAAAAAAAGTCATGGCTCTACAATCAATTGCATTATTATCGGTAATTACGGCAATGACTTTAAATCCAATTTTGTCCAGGCCAATGATAACATTTTCAAGCACATCATGTAGAACTTGTGCATTTATTGAGAAGACAGGTAAGATGTGCACCACGTAATTGCATGGGGAAACAACGTAAATTTTTCTGAATAAAATGAAGCGCCTACCACATTCCCTCCCTTGTAGTCCTAGTATTGCTTAGTGTGAATTTCATCTACCATGAGAGTTACTGTCAAGTCAAAAGGTTTTAAAAGACCTATCTTTTTTTTTGTAGCCTAAAAATCGTTTTTCGTGTTTCTGACTCTGGACCAACATTCAACATGGAGAAAACTCTCTGAATTAGTACATCGATGAGGAGAAATTACTTTCCCTGACTCTCTCAAGAATCTATACGCAGATGGTGAAACAAAATGAAGGAGCGAAAAAAATACCATATCTTCCGGCAGGTATCGGAGCCTTTGTCTACTTTTGAATCACCGAATTTGAGAAGAAATAAAACAAAAAAAATTATTTTCACCTTCGTTATACTGGCTTAAAGAATTCAATGTGTCATCTTAAATGTCACAGAGATGTTTAGTTTTACAACCTGTCGTTGGGGAGGAAATTATTTCTATTGCATGTAGTAATTCATTTACGACATTAATTGAATTTACCAGCATAGGAAATTTGAAATTATCACCAACGTGATCTAGAGAACAACCCTTATAAAACACGCGGAATTTTAATTCGTTGTCGATGACAACTGAGTAAACCAACTCCGGCACTCCTCCTGCTATATTAATATTTGCATACACAACCGAGTCTTCATTACTGACTGCACTCCAAAATGAAGGAAGCCCCCTTAACTTTTGGCAGTCTAATAACTCCTTTAAATTGGAAAAGATGAAATTTTCCCTGAACTGCTTAGCAGACACCAAACTTTCCTTCACAGCCCTTTCCACAAACTCACTTTCCAGTCTCATCCTTTTCTCATCAGGAGATTCTCGACTAGGTACAGATTTCGATTAAAACGAAGAACATCCAGGCAAAATGCATGGAATAGCATCCTCTTTCAGCCTGGGTTATTCCAAAGGTACCGTCAGTTTTTTTTCCAATCCTCTCGTCAAAGTAAGATATTTCCCAAATGACATCATCCGTTTTAAAATGAGCATGGCACAGCTGAAATAATTGATTTCACAATGAATACCAGTTAAAGTTCTTAATGGCTAATTGGAATCACCCTCAGATAAACACGAATAAGAAGTATTTTCCTATTCAATAAATTCAGTTTCATTAACTCATTATAATTGCATAATACCTCTGCGTACTTTATTGACCGAAAAATATGGATGATAAAAGGAAGAATTACTTTTGAAGCATGTGGAATAGTTTTCCTTACCTTTGAATTAATTGTTGGCTGAAAATCTTGCCGGCGAATATCTGAAATCCACTTTTTCTTCAACTCCGGATCCTTAGGAATGCCAAACACATTCACTTTCGGGCCATTTTTGTAGTTTCCTCTGCAGTTCGGCACGCAGCACTTATACACCATCACTGATGGAGGGAATACTATTTCACTCTTTAAGAAAACGATAAAAAAAGATAATAAAAGTGAAACACTTTAATTATCTCCATAATCCTCTATGTTGCAACCAGCACCACGTAAATGTTTTCGAACTAACCGCCTTAGAGGATCAATTCATCACCACAAATCACAGCGTTGCTAGGGGTCGCAACAAAATCAACAACGCCTAGGTGGTTCGGAGGTATTGCTAATTGGCCAAATCGTCGTGATGTCACAATGCTTACGGGCTTCAACGCTGAGGACTTGAGTCGAGAAGGTGCTGGTTAAGCCCGCAGGGAAGCTAGGAAATCATTTCTTTAAGAATTCATGCAGCGCCCCCGGCTACTTGCTTCAATAATCATCTTTCTTCACCTCATAAAAATAATGTACGAGAACACTTATTTATTCGATGAGGAAAGAAGCGGACGTAAGATAATATACTTAAGACATTTTGGATATTATGGAATCATATAGCTTTGGCTAATTCTTTAATTTGTGTCCAATTTGTTTCACCAACAGAAGTTAACCCCATGGGTAGTCCATGACGCAATCCACCAGACTATATATGCCAATGAAGTGTTAAGTGATTTCCTTGCATTCTAAGAGTCATGGCAGATGTTGCCTATCTATATATATAAAAACGAATGTATGTCTGTGTGTCCTGTATGCATTACTACACCGTTGATCCGATCGCCAAGAAACTTTAAGAAGTTGTTGAGTACACTCTTGCGAAGGTTTCGAAGGTTTTAGGCATAAAAATGTTTTAAATTTCGCCTCCCCCCCAGGTCCTCTTAATCTTTCGAATACTTTTCGCGCAACAATGCCCGACGGGTAAGTTTATTACTACAGTTTTAATCCTATATTGCTGAAATTTTGCCGAGTTATAGCTCAAGGCAAGAGAAAAGTTATATGCTACTTTAAAATGATCTCAGGGCCCATAAATGTCCCAAAAAGGGGCCCTTAGGTGGTCCACGGTACGTATCGGGTTTTGTGCAGTGGTTTCATTTTTTACTTTTGTAAATTATTTCCGCTCAAGATAGAGAGTTGGAATTATTTTATTAAATGTCTGAAAGAATGAAGTTTTTAATTCTTTCAATTAATTATCCTTTTCACTTCGTAATTGACTGAAAATTGCGTTTTTAGCTGCAGAAACATATTTTTCTGTGAAATCAACAATACCATATTCGCTTAGCAACCAGATGTCGGTCATTGCTGTTGGAATTCATATTGCTTAGTTGAGCCGATTAGGAATGCTAAGCATTGGGATTTGTGCAGCGGTTAATTATTTTGCTTTTTAAAACAACTTTAACTAAAGAGTTGAAATTTATTTTATCACATACCCGAAAGCATGATACTACTAAAATTAGTGGTATCATGCCCGAAAGAATGAAGTTTCCCTCTTTTTCAATCGATTTTCTTTTACGCATTTTCCTTGACAACCAAATAAACAAACAAAAATAAACATTAAATCAAATCTTAATTAACGTAAATGAAATTCTGAATAGCTACTCAACAAGTAAGTACTCGAATTATGTACTTAACTATAATGTTCTTTTAGCCTGGCTGTGCAGGTAGTATGACTACAGTAAAGGGTTTCAAAAAATTGTCTCTCTACTCTATATTAAACAAGTTTTACAAATTTCATTGTTTTTATATTACCATGTTATTTTTTATCATTCTGTCAATTATTAAGTTATTTGACTTATAATTATTATTGTTCATGGGAGATATTGTCACATTGTTTACTTACTATTGTCTCACAATTGTATAGATGCTCTGCAGAAGAAAATATTAATGTAATAAAACAATTACTTGAAATGTAGTCTGTTATCACAACTACTTACTAACTCCTCACCTCTTATGTAAAGAGTTTTGAAGGAAGTATGATCCCGAGCAACGCCGGGAAATTCAGCTAGTTACAAATAAATTAACTTTGTAAACACTATTGCATACTTAGTCGTGCGTGTTATAGACAAAGACAATTTAGTGTTGCAGTTGACCTCGTGCACGACATAAAATCCATTTAAATTAGTGAGTCAACGTTCATAGTCCATCCTTGTAAGCCAAATCAGTATTCACGTTGAATAAAACTTAAAGCAAGAGCCAAGGAGCACACAATATGCTTCCGATTGGAAGACATGTCCTCCAATTTTGCGAAGCATCTTTTTGAGAGGGGTTACACCATTCCTATTTCATCACTAGCCTTTTGCATCCCGTAGACGGAGGATGGATATAAAATGGACGCCTTAGATAGTCTAGAAATTTTAAAGCATGGCAAAATTAAAAATATGTGTAATAATCTTTTGTTCAGCCACCCTTCCCCTTAACAAGCCTCTTCCTACCCCACCGACTAATAATACCACACCCTCTGGCTTCCCTTTCACCCCAAGCCGCCCCTGATCCTCCTCCATGTGTCCCAATGACTTAAACACCCCAGCCCCCACTGTCCCTTCCTCCTCCAGGGTCCGGTCCGGGGCAGTGCAGTTGCTATTTAAACCCACACTGCTCCCTTCTTCCCCGTTTTCTTAAACGCAATTGCGCACACGTAATCCATCCGCGTAAACGTAATTGCGTAAACACCAATGCGCTAAAATTGATTAATTCTCTGTATATTCCTCATATTCAGTATTGCTTGCTGGTAATGTCTAATTTAACTAATGAATTGCACAATAAAATTCAAATCTTGATAAATGCTGGTGTAAGATTTATATTTAATGTGGCATAATGTGAGAACATAACGCCTTATTATTTTAAGATTGAGAGGTTAAAACTCGAAGACCAAAAAAAATTACAGTCCTCTATTTTTATGTTCAATTGATCGTCAAGAAAGGCTCCAGAGCATTTGTACGAAAGAATTATTGTTAACTGAAGTAATTCTGACAGGGTTTTTAGGGCACGAAGACGCTTTAAAATACCTTAATGTAGAAAAAACTCATTCCAGCAATCACCATTAAATACAGAATTGAGAATTTGGAATGGTATCCTTGACCAAATTGTCAATGCAAAAATACTAGTCAGTTTAAGAGGCTCACGTTAGCTCACTTGCAAAAAATTCTTTATAAAAATGTTCTTTGTGCCAGCCTTAATGGGAAATGATATCTTACCCATTGTCCAATGTGTGTGTGTATATTTTTATTTTTGTACGAGTGTATGCATATATGTTTGTACATATGTATATTTGGATGCTTTGTACGTGCATATATGTATACTTTTGTATGAATATTTATGTGTTTCCGTAGGTTATAAGGACATATCATATCCCAATATATGTAAATCAGTATTTTTATATTCTATCCCGCAATCTGAGGACACCTCTATTTCTGTAAATGATATAGTTTCTAATTTATAGTCTGAACTCCCCTTATTTATTAGTAGCAGCAACATAATATAAGAAGCCACATAGTATACTGTTCCGTAGGGCACCGGTCCTAGAACATTAACTTTCTATTTCCTCTCCGCCCTTTCCCGTCGCCAAGCTGTCTCAAGCTACAACCGCCGTTCTTATGTTTTTCTTCCTTGGTCCACTCAAAGAATTTTAACTCCAACCTCTCTCTCAACATTCCCTCTCACTCCACTCACCGTCCCTCCCTTCCCCCCCACCCTTCTCAATGCTTCGGTCCAGGGCTATATATCTATGATCCTAACTAAAGAACGCCGCCGAAATTTATTCAAATTAGCATATGTCAACTGTGATATAACCTTTTGTGGACTCAAGATCATCATAAATTTTATAAATATTGATATCTGCATATTAATTTTACCTAACAGTTCCATCAGCATCCCATAAATGGAAAATTTATTATTTTATACTTGTTTTACCTTATACAGTCGCGAAGGAAACCTTATAACATAGCAACAGAACTCAGATGTTGGCTCAACGAGAACCAGAATACAGTGACTCGAGAGCAAGGCTCTCCTCAACACTCTCGCGCCGCTAGCCAGGAAGATTTTTTCTGCATTTTTCATTCGGTTGGGACTCTATGAAAAGGTCACCAGGGTCAAACTGTTGGGACTGCATGCTCAGCGGAGTTTCTTCAGTCCGATAGTCGTAAAGGTCGCATAACGCCCGGGGGACGTCGTATTGTGCCCGGAGATTTATAATGCTTGAGGGTTATTTATGACACAAGAATGACCTTGGCTGTCGAGGAACTCGGAGGACGTAACGCTTTCAACGGACGTGGAAGATGTAATGTAAACGATTGACGACACATTGGAAGCAAAATGAGGACGTAGACAGGCGATGACAATGTAATTTAAGCGTTTCTGGAAGTGAATCTCCGATTTCCGCTCTTTTACCCGGGGTTTTGATGTAACGTGAGGACGGGAAAGTAAGAAGCACCAAGGTTTCTTTCAGAAAACAGAATTATAATTTCAATACAAATGTACAGGTTAAAGGATATCCTTCTCCCTTCGAGCCTCGACACTTTCTCCTTCCTTTCGCTTTGGTGGGTACGCTGCAGTCCCCGGACGACGAACTGCTGTCCGCCTCTCCTCTTGTTAACGCAACGAACCTGGCCTTCAGCTCCGGCGCGTTCTTAGAATGTGTCGAATCGGTCAACCCCGATTCGGCACATTGCTGAAGTAATTATATTGTATTACCAATGCTGTACTTTCGCATATGGATGTATTTTATTGAGGAGATAAGAGTAGTATATTATGTCATTATCATATTATGCCTACGGTAACTTCAAAACTTCTTACCGTGTATTGATAAGAGGTGGCTGTCATGGTATATATCATTAGTTTATAAAATGTAAAAATCTGCCTATTTGAAGAACCGTGCTGATGAGGAAAGTAAAGTTAAATAATCTTACAACAAGGATGATGGATTATCAGAAATAAATTCTGATTGGCTATTAACCAAATTACGCGATTCTCCGAATCCCGTTTTCAATCGTGGGACCAAACAATTTTTTTTGGGATTTTTTCAGATGGGACATGTTTTTTTATGCTTTTCTTCTTTCTCGTTCATTATCCATGTTTCTGCACCGCACAAAACCTCCGGGTGAATTATTAAGGGACATAATCTCTTTCTTTATTCTTTCATTCAAGATAAAATATAACACAACAATATTAAATCCACACTTCAATACATTACTTCAACACCGACCTTGGTTTCGACATACTATGTCATTTTCAAGGTGATGAGACAGACACTCTCACATGTATTTATACCAGAGCGACCAGAGCCAAAAATGGTATAAATACATGTGAGAGTGTCTGTCCCATCACCTTGAAAATGAAATAGTATGTCGAAACAATGGTCGGTGTTGAAGTAATATATTAAAGAGTGGATATTACTATTGTTGTGTTATATTTTATCATGGATATATCGCATTTCCACCTTGTAAAGCCTAAAACGATTTCATACGTTTCATTGAAGAATCTGATATAGCATCGTAATAGTATTATGGTTTCAATTGTGGCCATCGTATTGGTAGTTCAATCCTAAGATTTAAAGACTCTAGCCCTCCACCTTACCCTATATCTCTTCCTACGTACTTTACTCTTTATTAGGTCCATTAATTAATTCCTCGGTCTTCCTCTGGGGACTTTTCTCTCCATTTTACCTTCAGTCATTTTCAAAAACCCATTTTCTTAAGGGGTGCCCAATCCATCTGGTTCTATGACTCCCTGCAGAGTTTTCCATACGGCCTTTCCTCTTCTACTCTTCTATACACTTCATCATTTCTAATTTATCCTTCCACTTCATCTTCAACATCCTCCTTTAGCACCGGGTTTCAAAGGTTTCTAGTCTGTTCCTATTTGCTTTTCTAATGCTCCATGCTTTCGATCCGTTGAGTGCCTTGCTTAGTCAATGCCATGACAATGTTTCAGTCACTGTTTTACAGTTTACAGTCTTATCTTCTTTGAGCACAACTGTTATTTTTTTAACCATAAAAGCCTTCTTAGCTCGGGTTATCCTTCTCTTGATGTCTGTTGTACTTCTTCCGTCCCACTTGTTGGTAGTTCCGAGATAGCTGAAGGAATCCATTTTCTCTTATTTCTCCCCTCTCACTGAGATTTTTACATTCAGCTTTTATTTATTTCCCGCATACTAGCATTTTAGTCTTCGACTGTGGTCATAACAGCTTTTTTTTCAAAATACATTTTACTGTATTTATTGGCATAACTAATTTTGATAACTAAAGCAAAAACATTACATTACTCTGCCCTCAACTGTGGCTCTTGTGTGTAAAATGATGCGATTTTTCCCACACAAAGTCGTCACTACAAGGTGAATGACTCCGATGTTTTCAGTATTTTGTGCGTACATCACCCTTGATTGGTTCGAACTGCCACTTCAAACACGAATGGATAGAATATTCTGATGCGACAGAGTTTTTGTATTACTCATTAGGTTCTCATGGAAACTTGAACAAACGGTACGCGTTCCTACGAGGAGCGTATAAAGCAATGCGCGTGAAAGTGGCTGCAGCCGCATGCTTAATTCCCGACTTTAGATCTATTTGCCCGTCTGAAGCAAGTGGTAGGTAATTATACTGCACCTTTGTGCTTGGAATAATGAGAGGGCAATTATTAATGATGTTTACGCTCAGTCCAGACAAGAAGGAGCTTCCCCTTAGTGATTGAGGCTGGGCCCAAGAGAGCTAGCCATTCTGTTCGCCAGCCCTTACTTAGGGTGGTAAACAACTCCCACGACTTGGAAGCAAGTCGAGACTTAAAAGACGACTGCCGGCTCGGATGGCTTGCAGATATTCTTGCTAAAGGGCCGTTATCGCGGCCTTACGAGGTGTTTGGCCAAGCATCACACGCACCGTAATCCTCTCAACAAAGTATGTTTCCTCATGGAGGGGGAGGGAGGGCGTCATGGCGCCTCGAGTTTGGGCAATGAACTAGCCTCTGATCGATGAAGTGGGCTTTACCCCCAAAATATGTGCTTGAGCTAGCGAAATTCCGGGATAAAATGTGGCATAAGGGTGGGGGCATGGGCGTAAATATGGTGTGAGATTATTTGGAGGAGCCATTATGGATGGGGGGCGTGGAGGGGGTGTGTGGAGGTAGAGGGCTGAGCTGAGTGAAATTTGTGGGAAAAGGAAAAGTGATGTGGGGCAGTGAGTCGCTGAGGGAAAAAGTCAAGGCATTGTAAACACACCCGAGACCCTCTTCTCTCGATGAGGCTGCCGGGGTTATTGCTCCCATTTGCTATAATAAGCGTTGAGCATCGCATAAAAATGAATTATTACGGGCGTTTATTAAAAAAATAAAGTCTAATAGAGCATTCCTAGCATTTCAACGCGGGAAAAAATAATTCTTGGGAAATGATTTATTTTATTTTGTTTTTCGCTTCCAATTTTTTTGTAAAAGCTCGACTCAGCTTGTTCATTCTTAACCGTGTTGTAATTTTCACGGTAATTCGTAAGAGCCTGTGATAGGAGTGGTTCAATGGGGCTCCCACACTGGAAAAAGGAAAGATAACATTAGCATTCTTGGTGGCATTAAAAATTCTCTAAAAAGCTGGAAAAATCTTCATATTAACCAAGAATTGAAATGTCACTGCCAAAAATTCAAATGAACTGGAAAAAAAATTAGTTCAAATAATGCTCTAACTTCATACAGAGTAGCTACAGCGGGGTAGGTCAAGTGATGTAATAGTGAAAAAAATTTATCAAATAATATCTCGGCATAAATCCTTCTGTTCCAATTGCTCAGGAATTTACAAAACATTGTAACTTTTCCATGGAATCGAGGCGTAAGTTTCTAAAAATTTCATAGTTTTGTTTAATCATGATCATTATGAAAAAGTTTTAAAAAAGGCAAGGATGAAACTTGGGGCCATAAGTTTATTGAGCATTCTGGGAAAAGTGTTCAGCAAAATTTTAATCCAAAGATAGGAATATTACTTCTGACAGAATATGGAGTGTGCAGTGTGGAGTTATGCCTGGGAGAGGGTGTAGTGACCAGCTTTTTGCGCTTCAGCAAGTGATAGAAAAATGTATGGGCGTCCGAAAGAAAGTGCATTGTGCGTTTGTTGATTTAGAGAAGGCATATGAAAGGGCAAATAGCAAGAAATTGTGGAAGGACTATGGATCGAATACGCAGTTATTGAATGCTATGATGGCGTTGCATGATAATAGTAAGGCAAGTGTGAGAGTAATCGGGGTTCTGAGTGATTGGTTTCCGATAAAATAAGGCGTAAAGCAAGGATGCGTAATGTCACCGTGTCTGTTTAATGTATTTATGGATAAATGTGTTAGAGATGCACGTAGTGAAAACGACTGGGTTTGGGTTGGAAATGTTAACGTGCGAGTTCTACTGTATACAGATGATGTTGTTTTGATTTCAGAGAGCCAAGAGGGATTACAGAAGCTCGTATATAAGTTTTGTAAATCAACAGAGAGAATGGAATTAAGGGTAAATGCTAGCAAGACTAAAGTAGTAGTTTTCGATAAGGAGAATGGCAAGAATATTTGTGTGATGAGGCGAACGGTTAAGTAATTGAACAAGTGGATGATTATGTGTACTTAGGTAAGATGTTTGCGAAAGCTGGACGGATAGTTGAGGAGATGAAGAGGGTATGTCACGATAGACATCAGAGTAGACTAAATGCCGTGGGTATGAGTTATCTGAGGAGTGTGTGCAGCAAAAGTAGGATGGATAGGGTCACCAATGAGTAGGTTATAAATGAATGTGGGTTAGATGCTCCGGTGAAGGACATATTAAAAGGAGTGTGCTTCGTTGGTTTGGCCATGTTGAGAGAGTGGATGAGAGTCGAATAACGAAACAGATATATGAGAGTAGAATAAATGGTGTGAGAGGCAGAGGTAGGCCGAGAAAGTTGTGGTTGAATGTGGTTGAGGGAATTCTTAGGAGGAGGATATCAGGAGTCTAAAAAACAGGAGGGCGTGTATGGGCGTGCAGCCTGTGTGGAGATAAATGAGGCAAAAGAGGTCGCAAGGATAGGTCAATGTGGAGGAAATTCTTGAAGCACAGTAAGGTGTACAAATATCTATTTATGAGTGAAACTTTGTGACTGTGCCTACCCCGGAAGGGAACGGCGTGATTAGTATGTATGTATGTTATGAGTTTTTTCTGTGATCTTTTTGTAAACGACCATATTTCGGAACCATGTAGTAGTACTGGTTGGTACATCGTTTTATAAATACGAATTTTTGTGTTTCGAGATAGAAGCTTGCTTTTATAAAGTTTTACTAGGCTCCAGTAGGTTCTTTCCGCTGATGCAAGTTGGGTGAGAATTTTGATCTCCTCTTTGTTGTTACTTGTAATTGTTCCCCCTCGGTACATAAATTAATTTACTTTTTTACTTATAAATGAGAATTTCTAATCCTCTCTAGAATACTACCCAAGTATGTAAACTGCTCGATTAGGTCTACCTATGCCTTCACGCCCTTATATTCAGACCCACTCCATTACTGTTAGAGAATATCATCACTTTCGTCTTCCTAACATTTATCTTCGTTCCATACCTAACTGAACTGAACCTAAAATGCATCATCATCGATTTTTTGCCATTGGTTGACTAACAAAACAATGTTTGATCACCTACAAATCTCACTCACTATCAAATCCTTTCCTACCTTTATTTCTATTTTGTAAACACATTATTTAAAATAGGCACTTGAAATAAACGTAAGTATCGTTTAATACGAATAAATAGGCTAAAATTATAAAGTGGTGAAATGTGCTACGTAATGTTAAGTAACTGGCTGAGTAAACACCAGTTAGATTAATATAGACAACGCAAATGATATCATTTTCATGAAATAGTTTTTTTAGAAATAAATATAACTTCAGAGCCCCGGATGAAAATTTTGTTTATTTCTGTGCTCTGATGAAAATTTTATAGTTACTAATGCTCTTACTTTTTATGGTGGCAAAGAGTCGTTAAGAACACTGGTTTCTGTGCCTGGTGAATTGAATGGGTGATTGAAAAAGTTCGTGATGATGGTCAGCTGATTCTATTAGGATTTCGTCGCAGCGATAATACTTGTATGTAGTTCTGATATATTTTCCCTTGCTGTCACCCAAATTATTGTTATTTTATGATAAGAATTATTTCTTGAACAATATTTATTTTTACAATTAAATAAAATGTGTATCACAAATTGAAAATATACGATGAAAATTGATGACAATAATATGACAATGATTTTCGTCATGCACTTTTATCAATCGTAATCGGGTACATTCTGCACATCATTGGTTACGCTGCACAAGATTGATTTCTGTCTTACTTAAGAACTCTATTTTTATTTGACTCTAGGAGTTGGAGAAAATTCCGCAGCAGTAAATTTTACATTACAGCCCAACTTCCTGGTGTATTTTTTCACCTGTTGCTCTAAAGATACTTGCTCTCGTCCGAGGGTAAGGTCATGGTAGACTAGGATATTTTGAAAAATTACGTGATAAATTAACGAAGATGCGTAATTGATGTGTGATAAAAATTACGGAGACGAATAATGTGAATTTCACTCCTGTAGCTTAAAAATAGCCCGTATCTTTTATCTCAGATAAGTAATATATTCCTTAAAATTTAAAACGATTCCAAGTAATGTGAGTCCGCCAATGACAAAATTTATGGACTATTTCCGGACTTTTTTCATAGGTTCTATTACATGACATATTATAGTCAAACGTATCGTGATTTGCTTAGCCTAACTAAATGTTCACGCAATAAGAGCAGCCTTCGTGACGTTTGCTGGTCTTATAAAGCGTTGGAGGCTTGTAATTTTACTTACCTACGTTTTCATTACAGTAAAGGATATTTAATTTTTATGCATATGCCTTTTCCTTATAAGAGCAGCCTCCGTGACGTTTGCTGGTCTTATAAAGCGTTGGAGGCTTGTGATGTTACTTAGCTACGTTTTCATTATAGTACATGATTTTTGATTTTTATGCAAATGCCTTTTCCTTATGCCTTAAAATGTAAACGCAATTATATTGATATTTTTTTCTTTCATTTAAAAATATGTTAAATTAAAAATAATAATTCTACTTGGACCAACAAATCAAAATTATTGCTCTTATAGCGCAACGCTATGTGAAAATATTCGTGTGGAGTGTAGCACTCTATGGATCGGAAGCATACACCTTTGCAAAAGCTGACTAGAGAAAACGAGAAGCCTTCGAAACCTGGTGCTCAAGGAGGATGCTGGAGACAAAATAGAGGTAAAATATTAGGAATGATGAAATGTACAGAAGAGTAGAAGAGGAAAGGACTCTATGGAACAGCATTACCAAAAAAATTGAACCAGATTAGAGGTTAGGGCACACCCTGAGACACAATGGGAATGTGGCATACATAATTGATGGCAAAATAAAGGGAAAAGCCCCCAGGGGAAGACCAAGGAATATGTTTATAAAAAGAGAAAATGATAGAGAAAAATTTCATAAACACTGTCAAAAGTGTAAAGATTCTAAGTAATTTTCATTCCAGTCGTCACTGGCATTTTTTTGCAGGCTCTGAAGCATTTTTTCTCTTGCATAATTGCTCTTGGTATATATGTATTTGGTGTTTATGTAAAATACCGATTACATCAAAACATATAAAGTAATTTCTGAATAATAGCATCGATTAAGTCATAAATAAATGCCACTATTAAAATGTTTAGGTTTTGAGTTTCATTCCTAGTGAGTGACGGAATTTATGGTAAACGTTTAGTTTAGAACGAAAAAAGCTTTTTTTGGGCCAACAGTACTCACTGTTATTCAGTCAATGTAATCTTTGTGCGAATAATACTAAAAGCCACACTACATTGCTAGGTCTAACAGAAGTAATCAAATGTGAGAGATACATAGCTGAACCAATAGGTTAATTTTTTTCTTCCCATGCACAATAAGTGACCATAATAAAAACTGAGCTCGACTTAAAACGCTCCCGAAATACAATTCACCCTTTCACCTCCCAAAGCCTTATCATTTACTCGACTGGTGTCCAAAAGCTTATTTACCATGGACATTATAAAGAGAAAATGACATTAATTGACATTAATTCATTTAAAAGTGACGTGGAATTGCTCTTGGTAAATATTTTATCTAAAATGTCAAATATATTATAACTTAAAAAGTTATTAAATAGACATTGATCAAGTCATTAATAAATGCCACTATTATAAATGTTTAGATTTTGGGTTTCATTCCAACCAATCTTGGGATTAAAACCAATAAAAGAATTTATAAAAATGTAAACATATTCAATGAATCCATAGAAATGCCTTTGTAGTACTGCATTTTGCTTAAAGTTGAAAACTTATAACATATTAGGAAATAACAGCTTAAAGATCAGTAATATATTACGTTACTAACATGCCTATCAAAAAATGCAAATAAAAACTTAGCACCATTTCTTTGGTTCAAGTTCTTTAGTGCATTGCTCTCTAGTGACAGAACTGTTTTTAACCATGATTTTTCATCTAGCATTAAGCTATCTGGCTAAAGCTTGAAGGTAGCGTCTGAATCCAATGATGAGCAATTAAAAATGCCTACTGCTATAACCTTAGACCTGAAATCTCCCGAGATTTCAAGCTACTGGCATATTAGGAAGTAGAAATAAATAGGAAATTTAGAGAATTCCAAGAATTAGAAAATTAATGGGGAATATGCAAAATAGCACAAATTATAACCAGTATCTTCAAATGTATTTCAATGGTCACTTTACCTCTTTTCTTGAGCATAAATCTCACATACTTTTCTATACGGCCGATTAGGCTAGTCCCCGGATTACGCTACAATCCCCGGACGAAGAACTACTGTCCGCGCCTCCTCTTATTAACGCACCGAACCTGGCCTTCAGCTCCGGTGCATTCTTCGAATGTGTCGACTTAATACAAATAAAGAATAGTTACAAATACGCAGAAATTAGTCTCTTTCAATAAAAGTTTGTCAGAGGCAACTCATGAATACCTAAGAGCGTGAACATTAGTTTATTTTACACGCCATAAAAAATGTTCTATTATCAAGAAAGAGTACTCGATGAAGCGTTCACCTCTGTAAGAAGAAATAAATATTATCACCGCGATATCAAAGAAATTTTCATTGAAAATCGGAGTTAATTTTTCTCAAAAATAAATGTTAATAGAATAAAATCTTCAAGCTACTCTTGGAGTTATTCGAAAATTAAGAATTGAATCAGGGCGAAAATTTACAAGTAAAATCAGAGTAATCGGCTTCTTGGGCCCAATTAGTATATAATTAAAACATCCATAAACCAACAGTCTTGTTCCATACCTAATAATAACAAAGAGGGGTGAGCTTTTACAAAGTTAATTTTAATCTTCGTAGGTTAGAAAAATTTCACAGGAATGCACCAAAAAAGCTGGTTTTTACTGCGTTTTACACCACGAATGAAAATTAACTTTTTAATCTCTCTTTTATAAAAAAATACTTACTTTAATTGACATCGTTTCAAAGTGTCAAATAAATTTTCTGAACAATTAAATATCAGGAACGCTTCATACTCATTTCAAAGTTACCTATAATTTAAGCAAGAGTAGAAGTCTTTCCTAACATTTACATGACTGCCATCCGCAGCTCCATTTAAGGACATACGCATTAAAAACATCTCATCTATTTTCCCAGTACAGAAGTCAACTTCCAGTATACTTAAAGCAAGGTAGAAAGTGAGAAAAATAGTCACTATAAATTTAAGTTTTAATTCCAGATGCCTCCTCCGATTAACAAGTCTAGAATTACGTATGCAAACCTTATGTGAGAAAATCCTTCAGATAATCCTGTGCAAGAGTATGTATTTAAGTGAAGAAAATAATTTCTCTCTATGAATTCCACAGTGTTGATAAAAATGCTCACCGTAGAATTTAATGATACGGAAAGAATACATTACGTAGTCTTCACTGAACTCCATTTTTGAAATAAAAATCTATTGCAATATTTTTTATAATGTGAAATGGTTATTTAAGGCCAAATTCTCCGATAAAAAGTAAAAAAAGGCAAATTATCTCCGTACATATTCCTTTTCCATTTGCATGCATTTTCCGCACTTGCCAGTCGTATCAGAGTTCCAGATTACTTTCAAAACTGTTTGTTCGTTTGCTTTTCGGTTTCCGGTGGATTGTTTCATCGGAGTTGGTCGTGTAGCCAAGGCATCCGGTAAATTATCCTTATTCATTGCTGCATTTTGGAATATTTCAAAATCATCCACTGCACACGCGTACCTCCTCTTTGATTTGAAGATCTGAGAGCCTGCGAACGTATTGAAGGGTGCACTGCCTAGCCTTAGCTCAAGAATGTAAGGAAGCGGATAATTGGAAAATCGGCCGGGAAAATTTCGCAAAATATGACGTATAAGAATATTGCGAGAGGGAAATATGTGAATACCCGAAAAATATTTGTAACGATGAAGTGTTTATGACTCAATCACCTGTTATCAATTTAAGTCTCCCTACACGTCCTGTGATCCCCTAATCTGGTTCTTGTTTTTTGACCTTCAACTCCGCCTGTTCTTTCTTCCTTTTTATAGTTCCCCACGCTATTTTTTACTTGTTATTACGTCATCTTGACCCCCCCTCCTCAGTATGCCCCCTCCCTTACCTCTTCTCCGTCATAACCTAAACCCCTCACCTATCTTTGTTCTACTAAGGGATATACATAGAATCGGAATGTCAACAATTGTACCTTGATAATGACATAAAGTGTCGAAATGACGGTTGGCTTTCTTTCAAAGAGCATGAAAATAACTACTGAGTTATTTTATTTTTACCAATTTGGACTCAAAATTTAAGTTTGTAGAAGACCGGAGGAGAACAATGAAGACTAGAGGCATTCATTATGAGGCAGCCAGAATGATGTCGCAATTGCTTACGTGTGCATACCATAAACTCGTAACACAACACTTTAAAACACGCGCCTTTAGCTTCTTGTCCATGTTTCTTCTAAAATTTTTCCATAACATAAAACCATTCTCGCCTAAAAGGTCACTCCAACGATCCTGTGTCGACCTTCGCCCGACTACTGTTCTGTTAGGAGCAGGATGCACTAAGTCTTTCACAAAGCCTTCCCCTCTTCATTCAAGACGGTTGAGATGTGACACCTCTGCATGTCCTTTCAGTCCGTCCCTAGAGAAGCAAGGGTGATCAAAGGCGCTCCACTGCGCTTTCTGCGACAAGATGAACCTCTCGGCCCGCCGAGCCACTCGCTGGGACGGGGAACGTGCATTCCTCCCGTGTCGATTCTCTCCCTTTTGTGTTCCTCAAATTTCACGCCCACTTCCTGACCTTATTCAGTCCGATACAGTCACCGGCTGCTCCTTGATGCATGCATAATCATTCACTCCTGCCTTCCATGGGGAAGTTGGAAACCACGCGTTTTCGACGTTACATCTCCGACGATACAAGAGAGTGTGCATCGCAGTGCATTAATCGCGAAATAGAGTTTAAAGGTTGCGGTTTTGTCACATCCGTAAATACATTAAACTACCGTTAATTATACAACTTTGTTTGAAACTTTTCAAAACAGTATTTGATTCTCGTAACATGACTGATGCATAATAATGCAGTTACAAGCGCTTGAAATGTTACTTTAATTTACGTAAAAAAGTGGTGAAACAACGATTAAAAATTATAGGTATTATTATTATTATTACAAATTATAGGTAAAAAAATCACTAAACATTATGTCAGTAATATTTTGCATAGCTGTTTAAAATATCCATAAAAATGAATTTAAGGTGTTTTGAGCGCGAATTGTCGTTGAGTACACACTGTAATAAATTTTCCAGTGCGTGGAAAGAAGGAAATATTGGATCTCGCTTCACTTAAGAACACATATACATAGATCATACATAGGAAATAATCATACACGTTGTAATATAAATTATGCAAGAATAACGATTTCCAATTTTAGTTTTAATTAAACTCATTCTTACGACTCAAGTATATGGCCCAAAAATTGAGATTTAAGTGAAATTCGAATGTGAATATGTGTTTTTTATTCGGTATTATGCCTAAATATGTAAAGGAAACCATTTAAATAAATTAAAGGTATGCTTACGCGTAGAGGAGAAAATTTATACACATGCGAAAGAATTATTTTAAAACTTAATCAACTGCCTTTAGGCAAATTATAAAATGCCAAGGTATTTAATGAAAAACGATCAATTTATTTCCCTTTTATCTACAGATATTACTATCGAGTACAGGGATGAAAATTTCACGCTAATCTTTACATCAATGTAAATAGTTTCCACCATTTAAAGGCTACCAAAGTTAGGATAAGCCAATTTATTAAGAACCAAAAACGTATATTTGTTCACTACAAAACTCGAAAGAGAACAAAAATCGATACGCATTATCGAGGGATTAATAACTCGGCGGGATTAATCCCTCGAAACTACGTCACCAAACCAAGCTACCAAAACATCCATTTTTCCCAATGGGTATTTGAGACCTTAAAAGGCACAAGTTGACCACCAGACATAACGTATAGCAGGATCGGTTCAAAGCGTGTGCTAAAAGTTAAAGAGGAATATTTTAACTCAATGAGGCGTTGACTCAATTGACAAAATTGGAAAATAGTACCGAGACCAGACACGGCATAAACTTTGCCGAGTCATCCACAAGATCTTTTCAGTGTGGAGTTCTGCAATGGTAAAACCCACACAATAAATAAGTTGCTGAATATCCTGCAACAGCTTTGCTCTGGAGGTATTCAGAGAAATCGAAGGCGGAAGTTTTCCGCGATTTCATCCACCATGAAGTCGTTGCTAAGAGTAAATGAATGAAATGGAAAATGAAATGAAATCAAATACAATATTCATTTCTGAGTGACTATGGTAAGTTTCTTCTCCTGATCTGAGAGATAACATTTTAAGAGTACTAATGAGGCCTTTCAACAACATAAAAGGTTGATTCAAATATATTTCTAACGCATCGGTACGGTTGGTTATCGCGCTCTTCAGCGGGAAAGAAAATAGGAGTCCTATACTTAAGATGACTCCACCTTATTTAAAACAATGCCTACTTTTTTCGTGGAGCTTGTAATAGAAAATATTTGGTCCATAGAGAATTTCTTAGACGAATTTTAACACAGATATTGCGCCAAACCTTTTGGTGAAGCATGGTCACATTTTCAACCATGGCATATTGATTTTTCACTGCAACTGAATTTCAAAGGAATTTAGGAATGTTATACTTACCCAATAACTTTTCTAAATTTATGCATACAAAGTAGTAAAACAGACCAAGATAAAGCTATATGAAAATGCGAAGGGAATATAAAAAAACGGTGTCATTAGGCATTTGAGATGTGGTTTTCAGAAGGATCGACTAGGTTTGGCGAACGAAAATAGAGGCAAAATAGGATTTGGTTGGTATGGCGGGAGAGCAATGAAACCTTCTGTCGGAGATTTGGAGGAGGAAAAGTAGGTGATTGGAACGAGTGGTGAATGGTGAAGGTATGCTGAATACCCAGAGAGATAGAGCCCATATCGTTAGGTAAGAGTGGGAAAGGCGAAGAAAGAGATGAGGCTTCATGGATTGGATAAAGTGATGTTGGACGTATGATAAACGAAGAAGGAAATGGGATGAGAGGTTAGAGCTAGCTTACAGAAATTTGGAAAACTTAGAGAAATATTACCATGCTCCACAAAAACCTCTTTAAGCCAATTGATCACCCTTACATTAGTTATCATCACTCAGTGATATGATCTCTTTTTTTTCAGAATACCAGAGAAGTGGGAGTAATAGAAAATGTCACCTCTATAACAATGCCTAACTCTTAATGCCAAGCGACAACACCCAAAACGACAAGATGGCATATTAACTAAATTTAATACATAAGAACAATGATGATATCCTCTTTCATTACAATAAAATATTTCTTTTATAATCATTGGCACATTCTGTTATTTTGCCAATCGAAGTTTCTCTATACTTATAACTACAATATTCAACAGACTTAATCAATGAGATAACTAGGTATTACTGTTCCTCGAGAACGTGTTTGCACATTCATTCTGTCAGGGTTTATTTCTATTAGAACCTTCACCAGCAACGTCATTATTAGGCTGTGTATTTCTATTCGTTGTACATCTACCTATGTCACCCATTTCATTTTCAGGATTCTTTGCGTGTGAGGGTATGTCCTCGTTAAACAACTTGACTCTCATTTGAGCCGTGGTTTACTGGGCCAAACAGGTGTTTTCTATTCCTTTCTATTTTCTTTTTGTTTTGAATTTTGATTTCGTATGACCTTCAAATGAGTCTCAAATCCTACCGGCTGCGCCATGCTATGATCTCTATAATTCAGAATACCAGATAGGTTTAACTAATAAAAAATGTCATCTACTTGAATGCCCAACTATTTTTGCCAAGCAGCAACAGACAAACACAGCAAGATGGCATGGCTACTTAAGTACACATATAATAATAATGTCACCCTCAGTTAACATATCGGTTAAGGAGTGACTCAGAAAAATTATATAAAAGCTTATTTTATACTTAATTATACTTTTTTAACCGATCCAAAAAATATAAATTTCTAAGTAAAAATAAATATCTTAGATATAACTCTCAAAAAAGTTTTTACGGTAAATTAACCGTATTTAAGCACGAGATCATCTACAGGGAAAATATAAGATTTTTCCCCTGGGTAAGCTCAGAGAAAAACCTAGTGATGACTCTTAGAACTATAATCAAACGTTAATGAAGCAAAGTTTACCTGATTGGTATTCATAAATATCATCGTAAACTGCTTAGCTCACGAATGCAGGACAATCATAGGCATAGTTCATAAGTTCAATGGAATGAAAATGGGTCGCGTAAGAACCAACTCATTGCCTCGCCAACGATCATCCAGTGATTGCAAATCATTCGTTTATTATGTAGAAACTGAATTCCGCGCAGATCTTAATAGCCCCTACTCGTAAAACAACTGGGACGAGGAAGTATTCTAAGAACAAGCGCCATCGCGAAAGTTTCAAATCTCTATCCGGCGATATGACACCTTTACGACCCCGTCAGAAACCCCTTGATGAAGAACATAACTTCCAAAATTGGGTTCATTGTACGGCTATTATCCAGAATTATGAACAAAGGTCAAAATGAAAAAGATTGGAACACAGGAATATAAAAAGAAGAAACGAAAGATCACATGTTTGAATGAGACAATTCTTGAAATGCCTGCAATATCGTTGACTCAAAACCGCCTTGGTGGTGTGGCAAAAAGTCTACGCATATAGAAACGCCCGAATGAAATCGGAAAAAACACCACATAGGAAAAAAGTCTATAAACAATCAACTTCACTTTTAAGTACAACTCTGGGTCACCATCTTCGGGTGGCACCCTTGGGAGCCTGAAGGCCGGATGTTAAAAAAAACTTTCCCTTTCGCTGCGGCTATGGCATCCGTGAAGATCAATCTTCCGAGGATGGACCCATAAAACCATTACGGGTGTGCCCACGAAACATTAATGTCACCGGGAAATGAGTTCAGGATATATCTAACGACCCAAATCTCCTTCGCAGTGTCAGAAATGGAATCTGGAGCAGTAAAAAAAAATAAAATGGTCGAGTATGTGACGCCTCACTTTTTGATCTGCCGGTTCATTTACCCATGACAATAAAATTGTAATATCCCTACAGGCTTATGGGCGCAAAATAAATAAGCAGATGTATCAGACGATGTGTCAATGATCTCATTATTGAAGACACGTTGATATTTCCAGCACATGTAATGTACGATGGCTGTTCAATAAAAACAATGGGAAAATTTGTACAATAACTAAATAATACAAGTTCTTTGTTAACTTTGTGGTATTCCATTTTATCTTTCAGATGATTTAATGGTTACATTTACAAAACCACAACTTAAAAAACACACACTACCCGGGTTACAACGCTTGAGCGTCATCTTCAGGTGAGGATGACGCTCAAGTTCTCTCAAGCCCTTTTCTTAGTTCTCCCCCTTTGGAGGGTTTATCGTATCTCTCTTGAAAGCAACATCAAATCGTTTGAAACAGTTGTTAAGAAAGAATATTTCACTTAAAAACATAATTTTACATCTATATAATTACAGAGAGCATTTAATTTCAAAATGAAAACAAGTCGAAAGAGTTAGTCGTATAAAATAGCCACCCATTCTTGGGGAAGTTAATACCCCATAGCAGAAAACAACAGGAAAAACAATCAGAGGAAAGACAAATTTCCATAACAAAAAGAAGTGAATGACAAAGCACTCAACGGAAAGATGTCTATGTAATACAAAAGAAAAATATAAGAATGTAGTACAAAATAATACAACATAAGTATGTATATTCTATAAAAGGAGAAAAAGCAAGAATATATTACAAAAATATGCTACAGAAATGTGCCCATGCGATAAAAAGAGAGCTAAAATCACGATGATAGTACAAAACCATACCATAAAAAGAAGTCCATGCGATACAAATGAGAAAGATGATATTACAAAAACATGTAACAAAGGGATGTCTATCCAATAAAAAGAAAAATACATAAAAAGATGATTGTACAAAAAATACTACAAAAAGATGAATATGCGACACAATAGAGAAAGATAAAATCGAAGACAGCAACAAGGAGATCGGATTTGAAATGTTTTAATCACTACGTACTAAAGCTGCAGACCTGAATCTAAAAATTAGAAGGACATTGCATATCAACTTTCCTCCGTTACTATTTCCATCCCGCTTTTATCACCGTGTTCTTGATCCTTTTGGAAAATAAAGTTTAGTTTGATGCTTACTGCGAATTGAGTTAACCGCAAGGGATTGAGAACCGAACTCATGTTAAATTGACCGCCTCTCACTCAATAACGGGCATAGCACGAAAGCGCCAGCATATGTGAAATGCCAAGCGGTAAAGTGGATTCTTTTGAATGTCGCAACACTTGGCACGGTTCGGATTCACGCTTTTCGTCGAATAAAGGTCGCCGTTCAGTGCACTACTCCTGCACGCTTCGTTTACAGTTGAGCCAACCAAGGGTCTTGGATAGAACTCCGCGGATATCCAGTTTTGGGCAATTTCCAAAGCATTCTTAACAGATATTACAAAGTGAGCATTGCGTTTGACAAGAAAATTATTATGCTTAATTAATGCGACTAAATTCAAATTCAGGTTCCACAGGATGAATTTTATTACTCTCCATTCTTTCTTATTCGCCTGCATCTCCATTTCTGTTCCTCTAAACCCCATCCTACACGTCTTCCAGACGGCAAGGCGTAGTTTGCATTTCCGTCCGGAGAACGCTTCTATTTTAGCCCTCAGAATGGATAATCCCCATCGCTTTCGCAGGCGAAGGGAAATCCCTGAACCCTTGTCCGAGCGGCCATAACCAAGAAATTTCCCGCTTCCCCCTTTTCGGTTCCCCAGGGAACCCGTGCGCCCCGGACGATGGATGGACGGGCCCGCTCGTGGGCGGCGTGGGCTGCATTAAGATCTGATGTCGCGTGAGAAAAGGAACAAGCAGACGAGGAGAGGGCGTGTGAGAGCAGGGAGGCTTTCTACGACGGCTGCGGCGCCTGAAAAGCCTTAGCCGACCGTGTCTAATGGGCGATGTAAGGGACTAAATGGAGCAGCCGCCTCGCACTCACTACAAAAGGAGCCCTTTTTACCAGAAACGGGAACCGCAAGATTTAATCAGTCACATGCCGCGGGCATATGGAAATGGAAGCTGAGGAGGGCCATAATTGCTAAGGAAGGGAGAAGAGTGAACAGTTAGGAACACAGAGAGTACAGTATAGGAGACTTAGCTGTTCACTTTACTCTGCGGAGGACAGCATAGCGTAACTTCACTCCGCTTACAATGGACACTATTTGCGTGCAGAAATCCGAATGAAAGATCTGCATGAAAAAATACACCTTTCCTTAATTATATTGCTACTATGATAAGGTGTTCGATCTCTGCACAACGTCTTGTTTCCATATATCTGTGAGAATATCAATATTTCAGGATTGCTATTCTCCTATGATGTCTGATCTGGTGCTTTTCCAGAAAGCTGCATGCAAGAATTCTTCTCTGAATCAGCATGACGATAACATTGGTAAATTTATTAACAAGAGTCATCAAATTTCATTGCAAAATACATAAAGAGTAACAACCAACAAATTTAAAATTGAATTAACACTAAATGAAATGAAGTAATGAAAAATGGTTTACAGACAAGGTTTAACAAAAATATCTAAAGTTTTCATTGTCATCGATAAAAAAATAATCATATTGTAATAAAATATTTTAACAAACAAAAACTCAAATCTAACTAGGTAGATCTAAGAAATAGTTCGATATGCAGATTGAAGACGCTCATAAGCTTTTACACAGCATCAAATTATTTCAGATAATGAGTTGGCCTCATTAGTTTGGTTCTACACTTAAAGATTACGTTGGTTATAAGACATAATGAGTAGGTATCTATACAATAAAAAACAGAGGTTTGAAAGTAGAAAAAGATTTACAGTTGATTTTTCACAAAATATTGTATTTACCAAAATTGCTTAGCAAAATATTGCATGCATCACAAAAAACTGATAAATAACTTATCAGTTCCTTTTAAAGACAACCAAGAAATTTCATCTGCGATAAAATCTTGTACAGGCTTTGATGTACCTCTCCTTGCAGAAAAATAGCTACTCCTGCAAGAAACATATACACGACCGTAACGAAATCGCCGTTGTATAAATTGGATAACCAGCAGGGTATGAATCCTAACGTCTAATTGTAAATTGACATGTTGGACTTAAGTCTTAGGTCGGATTAGTTCTTGCAGAAATGGCATTTGAGCAAAAAAATACCATTAGAGAGCCAAAGCGTCGATAAGTGGTCAATTCACTGAATATGATTATTATGAATATTTAATTTTTATTTTTGGACGTAGCAGTTGAAATCATGATTCGTGAGAATACAGATGACTTCACTTCTTTCTAAGCACAACCAGGAAATTTCAACTTCGATGTTGCATTGCTTTCCTTTTCCGCGTGTTTTCATTATCCCGTTAAACTTTTCGCCTCCATTACTCGTGAAATACACAATGATATGGCATTAAATTGACGTCACTAAACATGAATATCCGATATTTGAGAATACAGAACGGTCAGAAACGTCATCTATTATTTTACAATGCAAGAAATTTCATGCAATTTATTTTAAACTAACTTTTAATAGGACACTGGATTTTATGTAAAGCTTTCACTGATATAAAATTTGGATAAACTTGCCAGTATACTGGGAAATTGTGTCAGGATATGTCTAGTGGTTATACCCGCCACCATCATACCCTGCTATTGGATACTCGTAATCCATGCTGCACTAAAGGCACAGTTTGATCTAATTTCAACCGTTTGGGAATAGAAACAGCCATTTGCGCAAGGAAATCGGGGCGTATAGGGTAACTCGCGCGTTTCCCCTCTGTGATTGCCGAGAGAAATTACCTGAGGACAGCGTACTAATGGTAGGTTGCGAGACTGGAAGGTCGCGGCATAATTGAAGACCGGCAAACAGTAGGAAGAGTGAGCAGTTTGGATTATCAGAACACTCTGAATATACAGAGAAATTTTCCCCTCCACTATGAAAATTTACTTATGTCAAGATAATAAGTTGACATCCCTATTGGAAAGAATTCTTTGTACTTTTCAACAATAATTTAATTTGTACGACACGTTTCACAGCTTTACTGAGTCTTTAAGTTTTAAAAGGTTAATTTCATAAATCTTAAAGATGATGACTGGGATTATCTCCCTAAGCATTTTGAAAACAACATGTATTTAAAGAAGTAAAAATAATGAAGAAATAGCCTATCTTGGTGCAAAATGAGACAAAACTTACGTCATTTCTAATGGGCAATGTCAGATGTGTTCAGCCAATTTCTGAACTCAATTTACCAGCAAATTCATGAACTCTATTTACCAGCAAATTGGTTTATTCTATTAAGTGGCTTCATAGTAATATCCGTTTTAATAACCATTGCAAATTGAATACACGATCTTCCAATTATTCAACATACAATTGACGGACGGAAAGGGGGGCGAAAGGGGGAGGCGAGAAAGCAAGAGAACACAGGCTGTGGGGTCACTCTCACCACTCCATGGTTTAGCCCTCATCACGATGGGAACTCCGGTGTTTGTCTCTTCAAACTGTATTTAGCAGCAAAAGGCTGCTAAGCAACAGCCACTTAGCTTTAAATGTCGAAAGGTCCATATTTATTTGGAACAAGTTGAAATTATTAGAATGTCACGCTATATTTATAATGAGGTACGTTTTCCGCACCTCTCCCCGCTCTTTTCCGACAAAATTTTCTTGTTAAATAACATTACTTCCCAGCTCACAAGCAATTAATCTATGTTCCCATACCTACCCTCCCAACAGTTAGTTTTTTTCACAACTCCCGCCATATAACGTTACCATCATAACAATAAAGAAATAAATATTATTAAACAATTACAATGGCCTCGTACAATTAAGTAATGGTAGAATAGTACAAAATATTCTTTTCAACCACCTCCATTTTGTGCTCACACCCCTCTGTACATTTAAATACTGTGTAATGTCCTGTAATTTATTTTTCATTACGCTGGCCACGGTAAATCACGGTGATTGGTTAACGTGGGTCATTGTATGCACATTTCAATAACCTTTCAAGAATGTTGAAAAGATATTTTGGAATTGCTCTCAAATGAAGTACAGTTGTTTATATGATTAAATGACCACGTATCTAGTAATATAATTGATGAAAAAATTATATTTTAAAATTTTAACCTTAATTAAAACACAGTTAGTAGTTGGATTAACGGCACGGAGTCCAAATTTTAAGCAAAAACCTTATGCGAATACGTGTATTGAATTCGGCATAATACCTTGATATATGCTAGCCACCATTACAATAGTGAAAAAAGCATTGTTTTGCGTGTAGGAGAAAACATCTTCCTGCTTAACCTAATGGCATTATTTCGAAATATATGTGGCATACGACTTCGTTTTAAAATAGTGCCATAATTTCCCAGAATCCAAATTGGTGACGTAATTTTTCTCACCTCCACCTGTACATATAACTAAAAAGCACATTTAGGCGCAGTTTCGTGCAAATCTGGACATAAACAAAGATTGCTCCAGTCACAGAAAATTAACATTCTTTTGCTACCGACTTCGTGAAATATGAGCGGGGACTGTTTCGCTGTTTGGCAACGATTCAATAGAAATCGACGTAAACGAATTGCGTGAGGGGTGGGTCAAATGCACCTTCATTATGTACAAAACCATTTAAGGTCTTTTTCGAAGTGACGTCTGATGTCAAGTTTAAGATTAAAAGTTTCCTAGGACTCTGATGATAAAACAATCAGGAGCGCGAATAAATTTTCTCAGTGAAAGCGCAAAATTTGTGATATAAAAACATTTCCAAGAAACTTCACCATTGCTCAATTATATTTCCTCTGCTACTTGAACGCCACCGCTTCATGTGTGATCTAAAATTGAAATGAGTTTCACACCATTATATTCGATGCCAAATGCCGATAAAGCAACGCATATAAAGGTATCTCAAATGAGATGCACGCCATTGCAACGTCATGAAGTGAAGAAAGGTCTAGAACGACTTATATGACGTAATATATTTCTTGTATTTCTCTTAATATTTCTTGAAGGTTAAGAGTCTTGAAGTATCAGGTCCAATTGTGACAGTTACCAGGGTAACGGACGTGAAAAAATTTGAACAAATGCTGTTCTTCCTTTATGTCATAATAATCCAATTTAATAATTATGTAAGCACAAAACCTCATCATACAGCAATAGCCGTTTTGGTTTAAATGAAAAAAGGTTCATATAAACTACATAAGCCATGTTACGAATGAAATTTACAATAATACATTTTGAGGGACGTAAAAGGGTCAGGGAATTTTCCACTTACTTCTAATTTACCATTAAGAAGAAGAGATATTTTAGGCATATTCACAAATTATACAAAAATAGTGGTAACTGCAGCTTATTGATATAGTATCAAATAATTTCGGTACATTAGGAGATTAATTGACTATTTTTTTAGGCAAATATTCAGGTGCTAAGGTGATGGTTGAAGAGGAGAGAAAGTTAGTAGCGGAGGTGTGGAGGAGGCGGAAGATATAGATACAGGACGTATCGCAAGGAAAGGGAACGCTTTAGAGGGTAATGGAGGGGAGAACACAGGGGAAACATGGGAGAGGAAGGAATAGGATAGGGATTATGGACGAAATAAGATGAGACAGACGATATAAATCTTTCAAGAGAGATCTAAGGGCGGGCCATCCAAAGGAGTAAAATCTGACTGGAGTAAGTATTGCCAAAAGCAATTAATCTATGTTCCCAAATCAGATGCCAAAAAACTTCAATGAAAATATGTGATTATGTCAAAGTACACAACATAATACTCAACGAACTCTGGACTGAATTCTACCAAAAATATGAACCATTCTAGCAATTAGTAAACAGAATTGTTTTAGCGTCTAAATGATATCTTTTGGGACGAAAATTATGAATGTCTAGGCAGCTCAATAAAGTCACTCAAACTGGAGGCAAAGCTGCAAAGGTCTTTAAAAGAGCTGATAATTCCTTATGATGATATTTAAAAGAGCGATGATTCCTTAGAGGTACAAGTATCTACTTGATAGGACTATGGGCAGCATTACATGTGTATACAATGGTCATTCGATCGAATCTTGGAAAGCAATGTAACAACAGCAGTTTTTCTTCTCCTCAAATTCTCTCGACCCGACGACCTTTGGGCTAGTATTAATTAAAATATTTTAGTGGAATAATGGGCACTATTAGTACCTTCATTAGTTTATAGTAAGTAACGCATATCATAAACGAAAGGATATGTTTTGCATATTAAATGATAATTGGAAATTAATATAAGTTCGGACTCATAAAGTCGTTCAGGAACTTTTTTTATACAGTGAAACCCCTCTTAACGACCACTCCTATCATGCGACCGCCCCTCTCAACGACCATTTTCAGCGGAACCGTCAATGGCTACTTAATTTTGGTGTTACTGTATGTGTATATCAACTAAATGTGCATTGACATATCCCAAAATCAACTAATTATGAGGAAATAAAGTCCACCTGTATAGGTCTTAACAAAATACTTGCTTCGAGAATTTTTTCTTTTTTTTCAAATCAGCCGCCCGTTAATTTGCATAGTATGTACTCTTAGATACTGAGCCCCTGTCGAACAACCATTCCTCTTAACAACCATTTTTCAACGGAACCGCCGGTGGTCGCCTAATACAGGATTTACTATAGATAAATTTTGCTTATAATTTTTCTGGGAATATTGAGTCTATGAGAACTGTCTATCCGAGTGTCGTCAAAAAATCTGGCATATTAAATCTATTTCTGCAAATTTTGTGTTTAAAAAACCATTCATTAAAGGAAATATGCATTGAAAACAGTGCAATCATATCACCATAGTGAAGTCTAGAGACATATTTGTGGAATGTATTAAATAGCCAGATGCTTTGGAATTTGTAGCTCAATGAAATAAACCACACCAATAAGGAAACACGTGGGAGTCGTAATAGATGGAGCACATAGCTTACAAATTGTTGACCGCAATTTGCCCAGTAAACGAGTGTGATGTACTGAATAAGGTATTTCACGTGGGTGTTGATTTAGCGGCGGACGTATTTGCACGCTCCTGGCATTGTGATTTCGATGCAAATTCTGTCGAAGCTAGGAACAGTGAGTTTCCATTCCCAGTATTCATTTTGTTTACGAATGCTATCAAATGGCCAGAGAGATAAATCTTTGCTAGACCTTCACATAAGCCTGTAATTCAAAGTTGAATTCGGACTGCAAACTGAACGCATAGATATGGTTTAATGCTGAATTCAGTTGACGTGGCATCAATTAAAGGGCTAAAACGTATTGCATAGCATTTAAGAGGCTGAACGTTTACATTAATTTGTAAAAAAAAGGTGAAATCGTTTCACGAAAGTTCATTTAACGACAAAGTTATCAATATTTTACGAGTTCCAAAACAGTAGATCAGATCGAGAGATTAAAATAAGGGAAATAGATTGTAGAAAAGAGTGGTTTAATAATTTCATTTTTCCCGCCATTGACAAGAGACAATAATAGCGTTTACACATTGAAGTAGGTTAGTTGACAGTTTGTGCAGTTGATTAATTCATGTGCCCCGAAATGCATGTTTCTAAATCTGCCGAGTACTGCTAGCACCTTGTTTTGCATCATCCATGCATGAACCTTGTGTCATGTTTACATAGTTACACCATAGATAAGTTTAGTAGTTTATGTAGCATTTATAGCATACGCATAGTGTAGGCGTGGTAGTGTACGCATAGTTTTACAGATTTGCTGTATGAAAAAATAAGAAATTGCAATAATCCACAAAAATAAATTTTACTGTAACCTAGCTGTAACGGTTTTAGCATCATCATCAGGTGTAAAAACATCGGAACCAAGGTCGCAGAAAATTTATTTCTGTGGATAATTGCAATTTTTTTACTTCTGCACCATGCATAAATTCCACTCAACATCGCAAGAATCTTCGGGTTTTATAGATATGCCATAGTTTTACTCTATTATTTTTGATGTCAATAACTTCAGTTTCAATTCGTGACACATCCTAGTCAATGCGTTAAAAATTGGCGTCGAAAACAACTCGTTCGGCCATCATCTTCGTGCTCGCCTGTTGCAACATAATAATTACATTCTGGTCTTGGATGGTAACACGGCTTATCAACGGCCTCCAAACTTCCTTGAACAATACATTCTTTTTCCTCTTATAAGGCGCATCTCAGAATTCTCCGTCCGTGCTGCACACACACTGTGCCCACTGGACCATTACACCATTTATCCTTCCAAGTGGCTGGAGACCAAAGAAATAAATTATGTCGTGGAGTGAGGAGGGTAGAGGATGGTGAGATGGAGAAAGGAGGATCTCGGGTGCGTATAAGGGAGGAAATGGGAGGAAATGATGTAAAGGGGGAAGGCGAGAAAGCAAGCGGACACAGGCTGTGTGTCTCACCATACAGAGGGCTAGCCTTCATATGCGATGGGAGCTCAGGTCTTTGTATCCTCAAACTACACACGTTGCTTATTCACTATCAACGTAACCATGATGGGTATAACCAAGAGTCGTCGACCGTTACGCTAAGTGTGATACCTAGGGTTCTGCTTCACGTTTCATTGCAAGGAAACCCTGTGTTTCTACCTATTCCGTTTTCCCAATCAGCGTTAAGATAGTTTTAAGCGAGATAGTTCGCTGGTCATAATATTGACCATATTTGAATATATATTACGTTTTCATCAAACACGTTTTAATTTCACCAGTTCTAGTACAGATGAATTAAATATTGAATTATTAATGGTGTAAGAATCTAGCTTAATATGACAAAAATTTTACGTAGGTATTTAAATTAAAATATCGAAATAAGTCTTTAACTTGACTAATTTTTTTGCGCGAAACGTTTAAAAATCCTCAAAAACGGAAGGTTATTTTGTGATCCAGAAGAATATATTGCGGTGACAATGTGATTAATTTTCCAAAACAGTTGAGAAAACATACAAATAACACGCTGTTAATTTTTGGTGAGATTTAGGTGTTAGTAATTCCTCATTTTTTAAGTAAGCTCTCCCTGGAGTGCATTCCGGGAAAAGGGCTGGTATTTTTTGCCAAGTATTTTGGAAAATAATATGGTAAGGGGTTAAATTTTTAGTATCAATGGAAGGGTGAGATATATTTAATCAAAATATAACAAATTTATCGATTTCTAGGTGAAATAATATTCGGCTTAAACTACCGGTCTAATGACATTCCTAGCGTCTGCCAGCCTAAAGTATTTGGTGTGTTTTAAGAATTTAATGGGTGTAGTGAGGGCAATTAAAAATTGTAGTATAATATAACCAAAATTACCTTCATTAGAACACATGTCAATAGTATACACATACCATTGTTAAAAATGATACATATAGCGTTAAAATATATTAGAACATTCAGTTGATAGTATGGGTCTCATCATGAAGAGTGCGGCCAAACTACAGACTATATTAACAGCTCAAAAGAACGTGGGCCACCATTCATAAAAACCTAGAAAATTGAAGAAAATTACTCTAGGGAGAAATATTTGCTTATAGATATACTCATTTGCGATTTTTCAATGAGACTTACACTGCTAAGTACCTACTGGCTTAAAAATGAACGATCAATTAATGAAGAATTAGTCAGTTGGTTTTGGCAACATTCCTCATTACTACTTCATTAAAAATTATCTATTTTATGCTATTTTTTTGGTTTTGCTTTTCAAAATCATTACTACTAGATTAGACAACAAACTATTGATGATTGATTAGGTACCCTATAATGTTATAAATTCCACAAAGGAAAACAATAATTTGCATTGATCGGCACTCAACCCGGATCCCTCGATTTCACTGAGTGCATAAACTATTGAAGCAAACGAGGCGTCCTTGACCCCTGCAGAATTTGGGAGGCGTGAAAGGAACAAGTCGATCAGAACTGCTGCACATATTAGATCACAGAGACAATACGAAGAGTGGGCTAGACTCCACCGTCCGCGAGTTAATTGCCGCGCTTGGAACAGTGTTAGGTGCTCGGTCCTTCGACAAATTTCGAGGGTAACGTGACTAGCCACAGCAGTGCATTTTACTAGCCTGCGGGAAAATCGCACAAGTTCGTTGTTGCACTGAGGTAATACCATTCGCCCTGACTGGCACTCAACCCGTATCTCAATATTTACCGAGTGCATTAGCCATTCAAGCTACTGAAGCTTCCTTATCCCCAGTAGAATACGCCGCAAGATTCAAGTAAAAACTAGAAACTGTAATCTACATCTATATAATACCCTGCGAGCCGCCGCATGGGCGTGTGGCCGGGGGTGTTAGGTCACTAGCCGTATAAATATGTAAGGGATACGGTTATGGCAGGTGAAATGGTGACATGCATTATGGGAGTGTCTTAAATGGAGCTGTTTGTATTGTGGTCGCTTATTGTGCGTAAAAAAAATGAGGTTTTGTAACTATGTGTTCGACAATGTATCTCTCTCATTTTATCGCTTCTGTCAGACCTAGGGAAGTTGTATGGCGTCATGATAATATTCTCCGTGTCGCTCTCGGACAAATGAGTTTTGAATTTTTTCAGTAACCTAAACCTAGCGAGTAGCCTCAGAGTGTGTAGGTCTTTAGGCAAATTTTAAATATTACGGGACTGGTCACAGCATTGCATTTAATGATTTTTCTGCAAATTTGCACGCATGCATTATTTCACAGAGGAAAGATCATTCGTTTTAAACGGGAATCGAGTCCGAATGGCTTGATTTCACGCAGAGCGTTCTCAAAAATTCATAAAACTTCCACAGGAGAGAAATATATTTAGCAACGGGATCTGAGATCGAGTACCAGTCAAGGCGAATGATTTTTCATCGGTGAAATTTAACTACAAATCCGAACCGCATTGAAATGGTTAGTAAATGAACTCACTTGGCAATGCTCCACAATAGTGTTAATATTCCGACCTAGGTTTTGACACAAGTTAATCTCAAGGTAACAATATTACGCCACAAACCCTTTATATACATTGTCAGGTTGTAGGGGAGGGGAAGTAGAGGATGGGGTAGCAGCCCAATGGCTGGAGAGTGGGTGACTGGTCCGAGTAAAGGGAGTGGGGGAGGGAAAGGTAAGGTCAGGAGAGTGGGAAGGGAGTATTTCATTCCTTTTACTCGGACCCTGCATTTGGCTGCTTCCCCATCACCTACTTCCCCTCCCCTACACCCTGACAATGTATACAAGGGGCTTCTGCTGTAATATTGTCCCCTTCACTCGAGTCGAAACCTAGGTCGTAATAATAAAAATTATTGCGAAAAATTACAAAAGGAATATATATATATACAAGCCATTGCATATTATATACAAGCCATTACAATGCGGTTCCACCAAGTGAAGCCTGAGAATTTGATATATATTCGAACCTCATTGTTTAAACTTTAAAACGAAACAACTTCATGTAGTAGCACACAACGCTGGCGATGAAATTTCCAGAGGTCCGCCTTTACGGGCGGAGTGGGTATACATCCTCCCTTAAAGGACAACGAGCGTGTTTTCAGGGACAAGGAACTGGGTTTAGAGTTATGCGACTTTCCCTGTCTCACACGCACACACAAACACAATAGCGCATACATACAAGCACGCCTGGGAAAACCTCACATCTCTCCATCTTCTGCCTTCCTCGGCCCACCGACGGAAAACCCCTTTTTCGCTCCTCGTCGTAAATCATGCCCGCGTTTGGATTGGCCTCCTCTTCTAACTCGGATGAAGACCTCTCTTGCTCCCGACGATGTTTTTGCGTGTACCCTTACCGCTTCTCCTTTATAATGGGGCGGCGCATTCCTCGAGCATTTATATAGTGGAAAAGGGCGCATCAAGACGTACTGGCTCTGCATGCAGTGAATAGATTATGGATACATAAATTTCATTCCAATCACACCATTACCTTTCAGGGTTGAAAAAGCAAAAGAATTTAGTTATTGCCATAAGACCTATAGAGCTCATTTTTTATAGCAGTATCCATTGTTCCCTATATCTACAAATCCCTAACATAAACATTGTGTCGCACGGTATCATTAGTGTCTGATTAGAAATCAAACCATTGATGAAATTATTTGAACAAAGAGGATACCGGGGCATTACAATATCATTCCCTGTCCTAGCCCAACCCAATCCTGTCATCGGACTTAAACAACGTTCATGCGTGGAGCCAAGAGTGGGGACTAGAACTTGATCTGAGCTAATGCACGGCGGTGCATTTCTTGCGTAGGTCGTCCAACTATCCCCATGTATATGTTGTGGATGGCGTTAGCATAAATGCGACAGATGAAGTGAAATACCTGGGAGTTACGATAACTTCGAACCTATCGTGGGGGACACATATAAGAAATATTTGTGGCAGAGCCCTAAAGAAGCTAGGATTTTTCAAGCGTGTTGTGGGAAGATCTTCGTATGAGAAAGTGAAGGAGAGGTGCTATTTCGCACCTGTCTGGCCTCATCTTGAATATGCAGCGAGCATATGGGATCCGGCGGAGAAAGACCTAGTCCATGAACTTAATAAAATACAAAGGAAAGCTGCGCGATTCGTCAAAAACTGCTACGGCCGTACAGAAAGCGTTACACAGATTTTGAACGATTTAGGGTGGGAGCCGCTAGAGACTCGGAGGCTACGCGCTAGGCTTAGATTGCTTGAGTAATTGAGAATGAATATCTTTCAGAGCGACACGGAGAACATCATATTAGAACCACATTATATTTCCAAGTCCGACAGAATCGATAAATTAAGAGAGATATTTTGCCGAACGGATAGGTATGGGAGTTCGTATTTCCCCCGAACAATTAAGGACTTTAATAAATGCTAGGCGGAACTTTGATTTTTTTTGTTGACGGTTTTTCTTGTAGTGTTTGCCAATATCAGCTCAGTCATCGTTATCACTTGCATGAATCTTAAATCTTTTTATTCTCATCTTTCTCAGATCATATAGCGAATAGATCAAGCGTATCATTGGAAGGTTTTCACATTTAAAGTAAAAAGAAATGTGCTACATTTCTCTGGTTAGGCTATAACTTGAATACACCGTGAACATTTGGGATCGTAGACAGAGAAATGCAACAAAAAACTAAAACTTAGTAAATGCACGCCATCCACTTCTTGTAGAAGTCACCATGTCTACGCCATATCTACACTGCGGTTGGTGTACTTTACAGAAAGTTCTCAGAAAGAGTCAAATACCTTGGATTTACCTAAACTTCAGAAATATCGTGGATAAAACATATGCAAGTCATTTGCGGTACAGCAATGAAGGAAGGAAATGCATGATGATGATGATGATGCAAATGCTGGATTGGTGGATATTTTATGTACATTTTGTCGCAAATTTTTTATAGCAGTCTCCATAATGTAATAAACAATAGATGTATTCCAATCACGCAAATCCCTTTCGAGGTTAAAAAAGTTAAAGTAATCAGTTATTGCTATAAGACCTATAGAGCTCATTTTTAATAGCAGTCTCCATTATTCCCTTTATCTAAAAACCCCTAAACTAATACACAGTGGCGCATGGTATCATCTGTATCGGATTAGAAATCAAACTATTGATGAACTTAGTTGTTAGTAGTTGAACAAAGAGGATACCCGGGCTATATTATTATAACTTTTTTTAGAATTTGAAATGACATTACAATAGATGACCTTCGCAGTCTTCTCTTTCTCTCACATAAGTCAATCTATTACTATATATCTGCCTAGTTTTTCAACGCCCTTTATTATAGTCTTCATATCCACATCCTTTGAAAACGCACTCATAATATCTTTGACAATGTTCCTTCTAAGCTAGTTATAATGGTGGAGATAAGGCTGTAACCAAGATTTAGGAGGCATTTTGAGATGTATTGAGCAGATTTATGCGAAAACTCTCTGATGTTGCGTCTTATGGTATGTGCATAAAAGCTATTTAAATGCATCATCAACAAAAAGATGGAGTTAAGAAAAAATAACTTCCATACCGAATATCAATTTTCTCGCAGAAAAAAATAGAAGCGTATGAGAAGCTATTATGGCCTTGATTTTCCTCATTGATGATAGAAATAAGGAATCCTTCACTGGCCATCATTGCCTTTGTACAATTAAAACAAAAAGAATCTCATATTAAGGACAAGAATGAAATTTATCAAGCGTAAAGTTGGCAGGTTCTCGGATGAGAAAGTAAAAGAGGCGATATTTCACTCAAACTAAGCTACATCTCAAATACACCGCAAGAAATTGAGACTCAGGACAGAAAGATTCAACAAAAAAATTGATGAAGTACAAAGAAAAGTTACGCGCTCAGATAGAAACTGCTACGAGCGAACATATAGCCTTCTTAGCTCTTAGAGGGATTAGGTTGGGAGATACTAGAGACTCGAAGGCTGTGCGCTAGGCTTATTATGCTTGAAAATTTCAGAACAAATTTGTTTTATAGCGATAGAGAATATTATTTTGACAACACACTATCTTTAGGTCCGATAGATGCGATAAAATAAGAGAGATACATAGCCAAACAGATAGGAACAAAAATTTGTTCTTTCCACGCACAATAAATGACCGTAATGAAACTGGAGCTCTTATTAAAACACATCCATTATGTACTTCACCATTTCACTCTCCAAAGCCTCATCCTTTGTATATTTACACGACTGATATTCTATCACCCAATGCCTACGGCGGCTCGCAGAATAACATGTAATGTAGATCATCGTCTGCATCATCCAAATTATATTTTCTGAGGCCTTCCTTTCCGTCTGAAAATTGACCTCTCCTATTCTAATTATTCGTAATGATCTTATAATTTATAACCTCTTCTATCTCATTCTCCCATATCTCTTCCTCTCTCATCAGTCAATCTATTATCATATAACTGCCTAGTTTTTCCACGCACTTCTTATGTCTATGCGAGACTACATCAACAAAGCTCATATATTTTATATATGTCCATTTCTAGAGCACTTAACTCGAAACGTTAACCATCCTACTCTACCTGCAAGGACCTCTAAGACACCATATTTACACTGAATTTTGCCTACTCTTAACCTTATCTTGACATATCCTAATTTTTTTTTACCATATCATGACTTCTGGAGGAGAATGCTTTTGACTTAGTCTAGTCTTAGATCAAAATTCAATTCACCAGTTAAATATCCAGGCCAGTATGAGGCTCGTGGCATTGACAATGGTCCTTCTTAGCTAGTTATAATGGTGGAGATAAGGCTTTAATCAAGATTTAGGAGACATTTTGAGATATATAGAGCAGATTTATGCGGAAAATCTGATCTTGCGCCTTATGGTATGTGCATAAAAGCTATTTAAATGAATCATCAACAAAAAGATGGGGTTAAGCACAAAAAACTTCCATACCGAGGATCAGTTTTCTCGCAGGAACAATATAAGGGAATGAGAAGCTATTATGGCCTTCATTCTTCTCATTGAGAATAGAAAGAAAGAATCCTTCCCTGATCTTCATAGCCTTTGCACAATAAAAAAAGAATATGGCGTAAAGGACTACAATGAAATTCTCAGAACTCTCAGAACAGAATTATGGACATAAGAGCAATTCATAAAATATCAAACCCGCGGTAGCAGAGAGAGAGAAGGTTTAAATAAGAATCTTTGCAACTTAGAAATGTCAGTGAAGATATTCGCGTCAAAAAATAAAAAAAGACTAAAACTGGGGTGAGGGTTTCAGGAGGAAGACACAAAAGAGGAAATTACAAATGGGACATCAGAAACTGGAATCTGCGAAGGAACTTAGCTACTTGTGAGAGAGAAACTCCAGTCATGAAAATAACGAGTATAACTGCATTGGCTAAAAGGAATTCTCTCAGAAAAAAGTGGACAGTCTAAAACCAAATCTTCATGATAAGGAAGCCCTTAATTAGGACATATATCTAGAGTATTCTTTTCCGTAGAAGAGAGACTTGAGCTGAAGATTCCGTATTTAACATTAGGGTGTTTCAGTATATGGTGTGACTTAAGGATAATAACAATATACGGTTTTATTACCAGTCAGTGCATAAATAATAAGTTGAATTTCACTGAGTAAAACTAAAGAAATTTATCGTATCAAAACTTTGAAGATTAGAGGGGAGAATTTAATGGGGAATATCTTCAACATGTGTATCAAATGAAGATGCTATGAAGGAAGAGAACGTGGAAACAGCAGCAGAATAAGACCTTTGATAATATGTACGGAGCCAATACTGACTGATTAGGAAACAAAGAAATATGCACGGGTAAAGAGGTAAGCAGATGGAAGCATCAGGAGGAACACAGCATAAAATCAACCGTCGGGAATTAGACCAGTTACCATGATGATGGCAAAGAAAAATCCTCAAGGACAAGGTTTTTTGATGAACAAGAAGAAATTAGTTCGTGTATCTTACTTCAAGTAGTAAAACTAGGCTTACAAAGCTGAAACCAAGGTTCCTCGAAGAAAATGAGATATGCAGTTTTAGGGGAAATATGCACCTTCCCCAGAATAAAAATAAAGACTATGATGTGAAAGTTAGCTTTATTGTAAAATTAATATCCCAAGACTATTAAATTTCATGTTCCTCATTCAGGCACTTGCTTGTTATCGAAATTGCTATCGAAAGCCATTAGACTACACATGAAAATTTAGTGCCTAAGTTGGAGTTAAAAGATTATTATTGCCCAAATGCTAACTTATAGGCCGGAAATAAAAACAGGTTTGAATTTGTGGAAGCAAAATTTCAGATTCAATTCTTATTTTCACCGACTTTCCCAGATTTTTCAGATCCGATTTCAATTTTACTAGCTTTTCCAGATTTATCAGGTCTGTAGCAAGCTAGACGTTGAAGAAATATACAAAATTTTAACCTCATTATGGATACTGATACCCATTAAATGTTTGTAACCAATTGAGCATGAAGTGATCAGTACTTGAGGACAGAAATACATACTCGACTTCATTATGTCGTCGCTAAAAACCGCACTGTCGGAGCTATGATCCATTATTCCTGTGAAAATTATCGAGTTGTCGGCTAATTGTACCATTAGAATGATCTCATACATAGAACTGATAGATCTTGATCACAAAAACGTGCTATCTTTAGTTAGTATTGCTATATAATGCATAATTATGTAATTCTTAAAGCTGTTCTCTGATACTTAAATTATATTTTGACCTACTTTGCATATATTCAGCTATAAAATAGTATACCAGTTCAACCCAATACAAAAATTGTAAGCAAATTAATAGCAAACTGCTACCTCGATCTGTATAGGCTACACCTCGAATACGCCGTGAGCATTTGGGTCCCTGGTCATAGAGATTTAACCAAAAAATTCAATAGAATATGAAGAAAAGTAGCACGCTTCGTTAAAAACTGCTACAAGCAAACATGTAGCGGGGAATAAAATGAGAGTCCTCAGAGACTCGGAGGCTACACGCTAGGCATAGTTTGCTTGAGAAATTCAGAACTGATGTGTTTCAGAGCGACACAGGGAGTATTATCGTGACGCATCTCTACATCTCTGGGTCTGACAGAAGTGATGAAATAAGAGAGATATATGGCTGGAGAGATGGTACAAATACTCGTTCTTCCGCCCACAATAAGCGACCACAATAAAAATTGAGTTCCATTAAATATACTCCCAGAATACACGTCACCATTTTACCTCTCAAACCGATTATATATTTACAGTGATTGTATCATGGCACCCTGCGCCACACGTTTACGCGAAGGATTGCAGGATAGTATGTAGATGTAGAAATGAAAGATATACAGCGATTCCATTATTTTTTTATCATAGAAAAAAACTTTTTCTGTAAAAGAAAACAAAAAGGGTAAAATTAAAACCTCTTAGCTCTTTATCAGGGATTTTAATTTTTTCGGTGAAGTTTAGGTCACGATCATTGTTCTTGCCTAATTTCAACACCATAATTTACCAGTAATTCCTTCATACTGGCACGGTTGGCTAAAAAACTGATGGACAGAGATAGTTGACGGAATTATTAAATAGAAAATATAGATATTTGTGGAAATCAACGAGTATTCCTGTCAGTCAGGATCTTTCAGTACCTTAAATAATACTTTCTATTATAATATGGGCATTTCCCAGTGAGAAAGAGTTTTTTTAGTAAATGACTGGCATTATTTTATTACTCATCTACAAGAGAAAGGATATGTCAAAACAAATCCGTACTGTAGAAAAGTTAGTCTTCCAGATTCGTAAACGAGAATAATCATCACTTGGGTGGCGACTCATGGTCAGATAACCTTCGCGTATAAACATGATGATAAGTCAAGATCTGAACACACTACTATATTTGTTTTTTAATTATTATAAACAAATGTCCTGGGCAACTATGGGAGTGAATACCGACGATAAAACCATTAAAATGATTGGTTTTCAATATATTTACTGAGGAAAGGAATTCAATTAATAATGGTTGCGATTTTAAAGAAGTCTAAACGCGGTATGAGGGGAGGGGCATAGGGCGAAAACATTCCCCTAAACTATGCTTACAGATAGTCGGTAAAAATGTTACTAAGTTACATGCAAATCCTATTTTGGAAATAAAACATAATGTAATAAATGAATTAAATATTTATTATTGCAAATGTAAGTGACTATTGTCTAAAACGTAGAAAATTTCCGCATCGCATATTGAAAAATCTATGGGAACGATTGAATTGAAAAGATAAAAATATCCGTAATCGTGTTTACTTAAAAAGAAATTGAATTAAAGCTTATAAATGGATTCGTCAAAATCCAATGTTATTCAAAACTTCGGACCACTATTTCCGAAATTGGAATACTGGTCGGAAGGATGAAAGAGAAAACAAAAGATTCAAGTTTTGACTGATTACAAAATTTTCCATTCAAAGAAACACAAAAAGGCAATCAATTGGCTCCCGCTTTAGAACACGCCAGTGTTGAATTCATCCAAATCGCCCAAATTGCCTTCTGTTGATAAAATTGATGGTATAAAACTTTCGATGACTGAAACCGTCTGGGTACGAATATTTAAATCTCTTTTAGAAAAACAAGGGTTTTCAGAACGGAAGGAATCTAGCTTGAAACAAAATAGAAAAAAACTGATATAAGCAGTAGCATCACGTGTATGATATTGATTTGAGTATTATTTCAACGAGTTGTAAATGCAAAATCCATCGCTTTTAGAATATGATACGGTCTGATAGTTAATACATCCAAAACAACATGGCATTTTGCTGAGGTTCAAAGTGTACCTATTTTAACCACCATTAATTTGAAATCACCTTCTCTTATATTCCAACGTTCAATTTGGCTTGCATTAACCCTCCACGTCTCTCTATCCTCTGCCATCTTCCTCATATCTTAAAATCGTCCTATTCCCATCTTCTCCATTATCTGCTTCCAATACTACAGATTAGGTCTTCTTCTATAACTTTTCCCTTCTGTAATCCCTTCTAATATCACCTTCAACAATCCCTCATGCCTCATACATGACCGATTCATTCGTCCCGTCTCTACTCCACAAGCTCCGATCTTCCTCCAATTTTCTCGGCACCTCTTGGCTCATTCATCACTCTGCCCAGATAATCTAACACATTATTATATAACACCACACCTTAAAAGCCTCTAAATGTTTCCCTTCCGTTTGTCTCACAGTCCATGTCTCGCTTCCAAACAACAAATCTCCCCACACAAAGGTTTTTACAAGCTTATCGACGGAGTTTTTTCTTACTATTGAAGGCTTTCTCTAACTATTCTATTTCTTATTTATTTTGTACTCTTTCTGTGAGAATTAGTTTTGCACCCTGAGTATTTAAACTGGTTTGCATGTTTGAGCAAATCTTCGTCCAACATAATCCTTGCATCCTGATTTCCTCCTCTGGTAGAAACTAGGATCTTAGTCATATTCCGATTCATTCGAAGATTATACAGACTGTTAATAATATGTTGCATTTCACTAAGGATTTGATTCTTTTGTACTCCTTCCGTCAGAAGTTGTTCATTCCTTAAAAAATGAAATCAAATGAGTTCATTCCATTGATAAGGATTTTCGTTGAGTCATTACGTACCGATATCTGCTTCTCGCAAAAGAAAATTGTATATTTTTTCGAGGTAGTCTTATAGCCAAACGAAATCGCGTGGATGCTTTCTTTATATACCTCAGGGTCCATAGCGATGTATAATGACTCAGATTATCCCTTTTGAATGTCGTTCCAGCAATATTTTTATGACGCAGAATATACTCCATTAATCACCTAAACGACTTGCTGTCCTTCCAAGAGGTCGTTATCATATTTCTATAGCACCCTAATTCAAATGAGTCTTTCATTTGTCACAGTACTGGATGAGATGAAAAATGAGCGGGTAACGCAAATCAAGTATATCTCGCGGATAATTTAATAAAGGGAAAACGGGCGAGAGTTGAATCAACAAACAACAAGTTAGATCAGTGAGAACTAAATTTTGTAAAAGTAAGGGCTATGCTGAGAGAGTAATTGCTTAATGTAGTCGAAGAAACTTTCTGGAATTAGTGATTTAAGACGTATCAAAACAAGAGAGAAGTTAATGAGCGAGTTAATGAAATAATATACTTGAAAGCCTATGCCAGAATATTATTTCTGCACTAAAAACTACATTGCTATATGCACTCTATAAATCACTGAAAGATCAGAGAGAAATAAATGGTGTGAAAATAAGGACTATGCTTATAGAACAATTGTTTTATGTTGTCGAGGGAACTTTCTGAAAGGCGTATCAAAAACAAGAGAGAACTAAATGAGCGATTTACAGCAATGATTTAAGTGAAGATCAATGCCAGGATATTACTTATGTACTATAAGTTCATATACTACATATTATTTATAGATCACTGAAAGATCAGAGAGAAATAAATAGTGTGAAAATAAGGGCTATATTAAGAGAGTAATTGTTTAATCTTGTCGATGGAACTTTCTGAAAGCAGTAATTTTACGCAGATTAAAAACATGAGAGAACTTAATGAGCGATGTAAAATATTGGTAGAAGTCAAAGTCTATGCCAGGATTTCACTGGGTTAATTTGTAAACTTCATGTTCCGTAATTAATTAATGATCCTTAATTGCAGCAATCCTAAAACAAGAGGATACACTACAAATTGATAACATTTTGATTTAGTGTTGCGTTTTCAGACAACAATAAGAACTAATGAATGACTAATTATTTTTCATTTACAGAAGATCATTGGATACCATTATGGACCACGGATATAGTTATGACAAATAGTTTTAAAACTGGCTTTAGTATCTATTTTCAATTTAATTATATAAAAACATTATGAACCATCTAAATGACAATTTAGATTCATCAACTTCTATAATGTACGAAGTGGAGCTGTAGAAAAATTAGCCATGGGGTTTGTGGTTAAAAGGAATCACTAAGAAAAAGTTTGAGTGACAAAAGAAAATTGACTGAAATATAATTAATTACATAGGTATAATAATTATTATATTTTTACAGGGACATGATTGCATGTTGTGTTGAGGGCCGACTTCCAGGATTAACGAAGAAAACAGAACGGTAATTATTGATTTTGCGCGTATTTTTGAGCTTAATTGAACGAATGCAATTGGTTCAAATTGTACTTTAGCAATTTATTTAAAGGAGAATTGTTGTCATTTCGATATATGAATGAGAAATAAATCGGTATTCTGCATACTTTTTAAACTTCTGGAATACATTCTTAACATCAAATGCAAGGGGAACTTGTGTGCTCCTTGTCTACAGAAAAAGCTAGTTATGGGTAGGCACTATAGTAGACAGTACTAGTAGACATTATAGTCTTCCACATTAAAATGGTATACCAGCATGTGTTACATTCGTCCCGTGACTTCATTTACGAACAAATTGAATGAGATAATGGAGGTTACATACCACCAAGTGTAACATAATCGGACTTTAAAATGAAGTCACTTTTTTAGCAGCAATGTACCCCGGAAATATTTTGTAGGATTGATACGTGAATCTTAGAGAAAAGAAAATGAATTACTTTGTATTTTATAAACTTCAAACATTATAAATTAAAAAAATGAAATATGCTCTTTGTTCTTACCCGTCATCCTCTGGCATGTGGAAGATTACACATCTACCTCCTACCATCGAATCCGGCATGGTATGATATAAATAGAGGAAAATCACAAAGTACTTCTTTACACTCATGATACGTAACCACGCAATAGTTTATTGAAATTAAATTTTGTATTTTAAGGAACTATATCATGTTTCACTTTTTCTTTAAAAGGCGTAGGACTAAATAAACTTTCTAAAATATGAGATTTATCATTTAGTTAGACTAGATGGCCTTTGAACAGCTGAGGCGTTAAACAACCCATTTTGTAGTTCAATTGGTATTGTTCTTGTTTCCTTGCTGTTGCTATACTTTTTCATTCAATTATAAAGAACGGAAATTAAGTTTAATTTGAGAAGGGGAAATCTTCAATCAATCAAGCCAAATTTAACAACTTTCAAGCAATCCTTAGTTTCTATAGGTCCACAAGTTTATTATATTCTGCCTGATATTATGAAAAATTCGAAAATCTGTACAGTATTTCTACAGTAGGCCAAGTTTTGGATATTGTCCGGGGAAGATATTGTTAGATTTTTCTGAAATATTATAAATTATTCTATTCTTAAACTTACGGCTACTTTGAAATGTCAATAGCACTGTCATTATTTTATTGCTAATTCAATGACTTTATATGATATATCAGATGATTATGTTAAATATTACGTATATAATCATGTTTTTTATTGGTAATGTATCTGTTTTTGATGAGGGCTGCCTCAGCACAGGTATTGCTTTTAGGCAACTCAGCTTTCCCGTGGTTTAAATGTAAACTCAACCTTCAAAGCTGTTGTTATTGTTGAAAGAAATACAATTTACTTCCATTTACACCAGGGTTGAAATTCGCTATGAAAAAATCATTTGACTTGACCGGAATTCGAACCCGGATCTGCCAATTGCCGGTCAGGTGTGTTAGCCAGATTTTTTCATAGCGAATTTCAACCCTGGTGTATACGCACCCGTGCGAGTGACTTCGTACCACATCATTTGTTAAATGCAATGTTTGGAAATTTACTTCCATTTACTTTGATTTTTCTTTCCAAATAATCAAATGACAATTTTAGATGTGCACAAGCATCCTCATTCACCTTTTAAAGTATTCACGCACAAAATATGCGGGTGAGCTGATATAAATAAAGTCATCGGCTTTTGGTACAAACAATATGTGTTCTTTCAAGTATCTACAGTTCAAGTTAACATGCGATGAGACTGAAATCTAATTTTCGCAAATAAAAACGTGGAATAATACGCCTCGATTGCGTCATGAGAAATTGAATAGCCCAGGGAAGTACGGTTCATCGTGAGGTGAAATGATAAATAATTTACATTCCGCCGGAGTGAATGGATTCATTAATTCACGAGTCGAGAGAGAGGGAGAGAGAAATTAAGAGGACGCGTTAGGTGACGGGTTAAGTCGGAAATGCAAGCGGAGCTTTGTGCGAAGAGCACCTTTGTCCGCCCATGCCATGCTGCACGAATATATATTCTCCGCCGAGCCCCGCCTCCCATCCCCATCATTTCCCTTCCACTGTCCATTACAAATTAGATTTATGGCTTGGGTGACCCAACTGGAGTCGCCCGTGATTAAAGCGAAGGGCGTCCCCTGACGCTGAAGGACATCTCATGGTGGCAATCGCCAATGTTGGCGCGTGAGGTCGTAATGGTAGGTGGAACTTTCCCATTCCTCCAAACGCGACATCATCCCGAGGATGGAGGTTGTAATTTCAAAATTATGTGCAATTAATTTTGGTCGGGGATTATTCGTGCGAAATCCAGAAGCGTGGTCGACTACGGGTAGATGGAAGCGGTGACTGTCGATACTATGACGAGTTCGATACATATTTCATGATATAACGGTAAATATAAAAGGGAGAAAAATTGAACGTTGAGCATTAGAGAGAAAATAATGAAGCATCCTGGTGTTACACACTCTTTAACTTATTAGTAATGAACAACTACTTATCAATTAATTTGTGTTGAGTAATATAATCATACTTAACTGGAAATACGAACAGTCTTCTTCTTCAGTGTTCAACCCTGGGGTTGGTTTGCAGCAGTACGCCATTCCTCTCTTCTGTCTGCTTTTCTCTTCATTTCTGTGTATGTGGTGCAACCCATATCGTTCACAATCTGCTGCATGAATGACATCCTTGGTCGTCCCCGGCGATTCCTTCCCTCTATAGCTCATTCTGCTATTGTTAAAACGATGTTGTCGTGTATTAGAATGTGCCCTACGAGTTTGTCTCTTCTTGTTTGGATATGCCTCCATAGGGATCTTGTTTCCTGAGCTCTTCTCAGTACCTCTTCATTCGTGACTCTATCTTTCCAGCTGAGCTTCAACATCCTTCTGTAGAGCCACATCTCCAGGGCTTCTAGCCGCCTTCTCTCTTGTTTTCTTATTACCCATGTTTCGCTCCCGTATAGGGCCACACTCCAAACAAATGCTTTCATCATCCGTTTCCTTATTTCCAAACTAATGTTCTTGCTGGTGAGTAGAATCTAAGATAGAAGGTAGATCTAAGATCTTTCTAAGATAGAATGCATTTTGGCCTGATGTATTCTCCTTACAATTTCTTTCTGGCTTCTACCATCTCTTGTTATTCTGCTTCCCAAGTAGGCAAATTCCTCTATTACTTCTAGCTTCTCTCCTCGAATTCTCATTATTGGGGTTCATATACGAACAGTAAGTTACGATAAATATTATTAAGATCAACATACGGTATGCTTCCATGAAGTTTCCTTATAATATTACGTTATAACACCATTAATAGTTGTTTAATAAATATAAAATCAAATAAACACGGTATCTTGAAATGGAAGTGGTATTAATAACTACCATTTAGAGCTCATCTTTCAAGAAGTAAGGCGAAACGATTATGTCTGATGATGTTAGTTTTACCCGAAAACTCGCATTCACTTGGGATCTTTTAAGGTCCGCAGAGGCAATAAATTACTTTTCAGTGCATATTAAATCAATTATATTTACCCAAAAACATTGCACTAACTTTTGAATTGGAAATATTGCAACTTGCATGCCAAAAATGTATCGCAATCATCAAAATACGAGTTATGTATGGCCTCTATTAGGCCCGCCATTTTTTTTGGACTAGTACATGTCGTCGGTTAAGTATATCTGAGTAACCCATCCGTCTCGTGAAAATAGTCACGTGACTTGTTACTTGTAGACTTGTAGCTCTGAGGAACACACTTTAGATATGGTGCCACCGTTTTATGCTGTTTCCAAGGAGGCCTGTTGATATATGTATTGATATATAGATAAATAGATGCTGATGCAACTAAGGAGTTGGACGGAGACTGTAACGTGCATGGAATCAAGGCGAAAATAATTTAATTTGAGAAACGTGGGGATATTCTTACTTACTCAACTCAACACATTTTTTTAAGCCACAATACCGTGGATTTCGGCTCTACTGTCTAAGCAAGTATACTATTTATAATGCATCACCATAAATAATCCTCGGATGTAAGAGAAAAAGCTACTTCATTAAGTGCATGAACCCCACCGAGAAATAAAGAAACTGCTGAATGATTTTACAGCTCTGATGACGGTGAGTGAGACTTCGTCTACATCTTCATACTACCCGGTAAGCTTTCTCATGGGCGAGTGGCAAGGGGTGTTGGGAAACCGGCCGTGTAAAGATGTAAGGGATAAAGTTTTTGGAGGTGAAATAGTTACGTGTATTACGGGAGTGTATTTATTTGAGGTCAGTTTTGTTGTGATCGCTTATTGTGCGCGAAAAGAACAAGTGTTTGTACTTATCTGTTCGGCAATGTATCTCTCTTATTATATCGCTTCTATTAGACATAGGGCTGTAGTGAGGCGTCATGAAAATTCTCTGTGTCGCTCTGAAACACACCAGTTCTAAATTTCTCAAGCTCACCGAAACTTTGGGAACTACAGATATGTTGACCCGGTGTGTAACTTAATATGCATTTACATGTGTTTTATCGTGCTCGCCTAGCAATGTAAATAGCTGGATTTTTAGAATTTGTATGGCTTTTACGTTGTGATGGAAAGACTAGCAGGCTCCGAAGACTAAAGGATTAGCACGAGGACCACAAATCATGATGGCAACTGGCACAAATAAATATGCCAACGAAATTCAATATCTTAGCCTAGTAAATAAACATTTTGAATTCGCTATTTACATGCATCAAAATTATGACAATAATTATATTATAGCGATAAAAAAACTTGAGATTCCCTTGACCTAGTTTCCACGTAATTTTAGCCGTTTTTAGCAAGATAAGGTGGGATATCATGATGTATGAAAAAGATAATCTATTTAGTAATTTCCGATAAAAAATCTTCCAAAAAATAAATAATTATGATAAATCCCCTCTCCTATTCTCTTAGCAATGTTTCCTTCACTCTTTTTACGTCTTTTTTTTCCTTCTATATAATCATTTACCTCGATACAATCCATCTACCTTACATTCGCTCTCCTTCATTCGCTAGAAATATTGCTTCTCCACTCGAGGTCTATTTTTATCCTTCCCGTTTCCACCCAGCCGTCATAAGTTTCAAATACCCAATTCCCTCTAACTTATAGTCATAGTGGCGCATTCTAGGTTTCTGGTTGCTTGAAAAAGACGCCAGCCAAAACGTATGTTGGTGAAATAAAACTTAGGTTCGTACAAGAATAACTGACACTTTCTGTTCATCGGTTAGAAATGAGTGGGAGATGAAAAAACTTTTGTTGAATGCCCCAGTATGACTATTGTATAAGTGTTACGAGTTTAATGGAAGAACTAGGATGGGAATTACTATCAGAACGCAGGTTAAAATTTAGGTTAAGCCTTTTAAGTAAATTCGAAACCGATTTTTTTTCACAGATGACGTTAGATATATATTGAGAACCCCTGCGTATTATGCTAGGTTTGATCATATTAACAAGATTAGAGAGATAGATTGTCGTACCGATAGATTTAAAATGTCATTTTTCCCACGTACCATAAGAGAGAACAATAGGTAGCGTAGCAAAGGGATAGGTAGGTGAAATATAGTTAGAGTAGTCTGAACTGCATGATGCATGTAATAACAACCAATAATCCCTTTCTTATTGTGTAGATACTAACCATCTATCTCCATGTGACCCTGTTCTCCAGCATGCCTCCCTTAAATATCCTACTTGCATGTCAATAGTGCATGTTTGGTGATCTTCACCCCCTGCTACACACCCTTGTGGTGGCTCGCAGGGTATCACGTAGATAGAGATGTAGATGGACAAAGGGTGTGTGCTTCGTAAGGTTGGCTATGATGAGAGAACGAATTAAAGCCGAAACCGAAAAAAATATATGAAAAAAGAGTGAACTGTATAAGACGAAGGAATAGACCGCGAAAGTCATAGGTAAATGAGGTAGAAGAGAGACTTAAGAGGAGGAATAATAGAAGCCTTTGTTAGCCGAAAGTAGAAGGGATTCCTAAAAACATGTACGCCCCAAAGGGCACAAGTGAAGGTGGTTGTCGGTGAAACAGGATGGGCAACTACATCTACATCTACATCTACGTAATACCCTGCGAGCCACCACGAGGGTGTGTGGCAGGGGGTGAAGATCACCAAACATGCACTATTGCCATGTAAGTAGGATATATAATAACGGGGTAAGGAAAGGTAGTCCGTTGACGCCTTTGCTAATTAAAATTGATGCTGAGGAAATGGCAAGAGAAGTATGGGAAGAACTAAATGTGGAAATCAAGGTAGGGGGACATTAAAAGTTGGTTGGATTCGCAGACGATCAGGTGATGATGAGTTGATCTATGGAAAGATTATAAGCTCCTGTAGATGCTTTGAAATTTCATCGCGAGAAATACGGAATGAAGATAAATCGTTAGAATACAAAAGTGATGAGATTGTCAGGGACAAAGAAAGCGAGGCTAGTTATAAAGGTAGGAACACACAAATTAGAGCAAGTACAGCATTTTAATTACTCGAATATTACACTTGAAGAAAATGGGCATGGTAGTATAGACATACGGTGGAAAATGGCGTAAGCTAAGTAGGCGTGTAGTGATAGATGACTGATGACTGATACCTAGAGTGGTGATAAAGGAGGGGAAGAAGAGGCTGTCGAAGAGTTAGATAAAGAGCGTAACGTAGAATTGAGGAGAGAGGTGAACCTTAAGAGGGGAGGACATGAATAGGGTCACGGCGTTTCAGATGTGGGTGTGGAGAAGGATGAAGAAGGTGCGGTGTTGCAATGGACGAAATGGAAGACGAACGAGGAATGTCTAATAATGGTGGGGGAGGAAAGCAAAATTATAAATGGAATCCGCGTCGGCAGGGTAGGTGGCTTAAGGAAGTAATAAGGGGCGATGGTTAGCTAAAGACTGTGATAGAGGGAACGATGTTGAGCAAGCGGGGAAGGGTAAGAAAGAGAATACATTGTATTGTTGGGATAAAGAAATGTACATCGTGTACTGACAAGGGGAGACTACGTAACCTTGATACGCCTTTTGGAATGCCATATTTTTTATGCTGAGCAAAATGCCATATGCTGCTGGGAACACGTCCTGGAGTGGTTGAATAAGCTGTAGTTTTACTGCAATTAATTATTTTTCATCCGTTATTTTTTGCATACCATATAGAAACACGTGAGATTTCATTGTTATTGTAAAAATCAGGTGCAAATTTTGTCTCGTCTTTTCGATTTGTAATTACACACAATATCGCCGGAATCTTCGGAAATGAATGTCAGTTTAATTCCTTCAGAAATGTTGCTTGTGATAATTATATATTTTGCGGAATATACAAATTTTCTCCACAGTTTTTTTTTATTATTTACTTACCAAGTTACATAATTTCTTTTACAGTAATTTGGCGACAAGAGCGGTCAAGAAGATACGGTAATTTTTATCCGTTCCACGTTCTCCTCAATTTAATATACCCATTCTGCTGCTCAATGCCTTAGTCCGCAAGCGTTAATGTGAATCCACCCACAAGATATCGTCGTATTCTAGGGCGATTAGGATGTTGTTCATTATAAGCAATGGGCACATTGAATAGTGAGCGCACCCTTGTATAGCTACTGTAGCTGTCATGCGGGTCGATTATGTAACTGTCATAGGCGTCATAACCATTGTTCGTATGACCAATGGGGCGTTATTGCTATGACGACTAGCGAAAAGGAGCGATTATGTAAATGTCATAGCCGTCATAACCCCGTCATAGCCGTCATATCGTACGACGCTTGAAAACCCCCGTCTTAGGTTTCGTCTTAAGGTCGTCTTAAAGTCATAAGGTCGTGGGATATGAGTATTTACATCGACTACGAAGGATATCAAACCAAGTATCGGCAATATTTCATTGAAAAATAGTAAAATATCATCGTATTTACTCTTAAAAATGTGGAATTCAAAAAAATTTACTTAGAATATGATTCTAATTTTGAGTGCAAACGTTAAATTTTGCGCGAATACACGTAAAGTATTGTGTTAAACATCATAGAAGATATGTGCATACATGAAAACCATGAAATTATACCACATTAGTAATTTAGTCACCGACTGTAGAAATCTATATCTATATGTTTTTTAACTGTAGATACCATTAGAATGGTTGTGGAATTTGCTTGGTGTAATCGCGATATTATGTTGTGCATGAGTTGCTATTAAATACTGAATTCTGGCTCACACGATGAATTGCAAAGGTAGGTAGGTACTCTAATATGTTACTTCGGTATGTTTTCTGAATTATTCGACGGATTTTTCATTTCGTTTTAAAATATGGAACTTAACTTCAATGCTATTATAACACATGTCGCACAAGAACGATTATAAAAAAATTGTAAATGATGTATGTGGACTTTACTCCCGTTAACTCTACCTATTTGCACGTATAATCATACAATTACAACTTTCAAACTACACGTATTGCATACGGACGATTATGGAAACTCAGGATAGACTTGAAGCCTGTGGGCCAAAATCTTAACTGCACACATCTTCAAAATAATACCGTATTTTATTCCAAACATTGACCCACTATGAACTTCGAGACCTCTCTCCGGGATCCTTAAACGCATACGATGAATGTTGGACAAATGTATGCCTATTATGCGATTGGTTTCAAATTACGGGTACCGCATAGTAGCCCCTAATCATATTTCACAATATTTGCTAGTAAACTTAATTTATATAAGGAACTTGGCGACACAAAGTATCCCTTTATTTTCAAGCATTATACACGATCGTTTGTTGTTTACATGAGTAGGTACTTAAAAGAATCCTTGGCTGTTTGTTGTGGTTTGTTATTATTTCAGAAACGATAGTTTCCACGGTTGCCGTTAGTCAATTTTTTGGATGGGTGGAGGGGATGTGTCGGTGAATTCCATTGGTTCTTCTCGTTTATGAAGGGCTACCAACGTACTAATATTTAAGTTTGGTTCCCTGTCACTAATTAGCGTCATTAGCCTTCTGACGCTCGCTTATACGATCGCTCGAGCGTCATAGCCGTCATAAGTTGCCCGTCATAGCTATCACCCTTATGACGCCTATGACATTTACATAATCGACCCGATGGTTCCGAGTTCGGAACACGGCATAAATCGAATATAACGATTTAAAAAATGTTCCATCGTCCATGAGACACACTGCAATGACAATTATTCGGAAACTAACGAAAATAATTGGAATCGAGACGAAAAAACAATTCATCCCCTTGAGATCTACCCTACGACATTCACCTCCCTGGTCCGGGCCTCTACCACTGCACCACCTGATTTTCACGATAACAATGGAATCTCACGTGTATGTATATGGTATGCAAAAAAATAACGGATGAAAAATAATTAATTGCAGTAAAACTAGAGCTTATTCGACCAATCCACGACGCGTTCCCAGCAACATATGGCATTTTGCTTAGCATAATAAAGAAGGCATTCCAAAAGGCGTAGCAAGGTATGTAGTCTCCCCTTGTGAGACTAAAAAAGGCAATACTAGAGGTGATTTTGACCTTAAAAATATAAAAACATTGAAACAAGTTGCTCTAACTTCCAAATAAACCTACCTTGCACCTGTACGACGTTTTAAAAAAAATAAGAAAGCAAGTATTACGCAATGCAAGAATTTAAGAGAAACTATCAATGTATAGAAGGATAAATATTACCTAAGATATTATTAAATATAGCCAGTAATCAAGGCTAAATAGTAATGCGTAATACATACTAATCCGAAGGGGAATGGTGAGATTCGCCCGTATGATCGCGGGATCACTATAAAAATTTTACTTAACATTTGAGTCAACGCATTTCAACACTTGGTCGTGTTGTCGTGCAATATTCAGGAAAAACCAAGTGTTCTCATATCATGAAAGGTAGAGTGGTAAGTGCGGGGTACAAGAATAGTGGGAGGGTTCATTTGAGAGCAAGGGGTAGAAGCTACGTCGTTCCTAAATAATTCCCGTCATGAGTGCGGGAGAGTGATGGTTGAAGGACGGAGGGGGATGTTTCTGCGGGTTTCATATAGAGCTCATCTACAAACACTACCCTGTTAGCTGCCTCATGGGCAGGGGGTGTTAGGAAACCAGTCGTGTAAAGACGTAAAGGATAGGATTTTGGGAGGTGAAATGGTGACGTGTATGACGGGAGTGTATTTAGTGGAGCTCAGTTTTTATTGTGGTCGGTTATTGTGTTCGGAAAGAACGAGTGTTTGTGCCTATCAGTCCGGCAATATATTTATGTTATTTTATCGCATCTGTCAGACTTAGAGATGTAGTGAGGCATCAAGATAATATTCTCTGTGTCGCTCTGAAATTCACCCGTTTGGAATTTCTCAAGCAACCTAAGCCTAGAGTGTTGCCTCCGAGTCTCTTGGGGCTCCCATCTTAATCCCTCTATAAGCTGTGAAACACTATATGTTTGGTCGTAGCAGTTTATAACAAAACGTGAAGCTTTTATTTGTATTTGGTTAATATTTCGCTCGTAGCAATTTTAAACGAAGTATGCTGTTTTTCTTTGTATTTTATTGATTTTTTTGGTTAAATCTTTATAACCAGGGTCCCAAATGCTCGCAGCGTATTCGAGATTCAATTTCCAGGCCTCTCTGTTTTCCCAATCTCCTTCTTGCAGGTTTCTCTCCGCCATGGCTTTGGCTATTCCGCTTCTCCATGAGTTAGGTGGCCTTCCTCTCTTTCTCCTTTCATAGGGTTTCCACTCCATGATGGTGCGAGGCAGTCTTTCTTTGAGCATCCTCTGAACATGTCCGTACCACAGCAGTTGTTTTGACTTGATTTCGTCCAGAATGGTTGTTGTCATTTTCATAATTTCTCGAATTCTCTCATTTCTTACTCTATCAAGCCTGGATTTTCCGGCTGCCCTTTTGAGGAAGTCCATTTCTGTAGCTACAAGTTTCTTTTCGTCACTCACATTCATTTGCCATATTTCACTCCCATATGTAAGTATGCTTTTAAATATGGTGTTGTATATGTTATCTTTTATTTCTATTTGATTTATCTTTGCTCCATAGTATTGAATTTAACGTATAAATTGTTGCTCTACCTTTATTAATCCTATCTTTAATCGTTTCTGCGCTCCTTCCACTGCTGTGTATTTTTATGCCTCAATATTCATATGAATCACACGCCCCTACTATTTCATTGCTATCCTCTAGCACAATGTCTTCATTTTTTCCTCCAATTAGTATTACATTATAGTTGTGTTAATAAACGTAATTGAGAATGGTTTATAAATGTTTTTATGTATCCATATCTTTGTTTTTCAAAATCCAAAACTAATAACTTTTTAACGGCTGCTTGTCAGCTGTTAGGATATAAATTATGCTGTGAGGAACGACTTAATCTTTGCTTTCATTAAAACTCGGTAAGAAAATTGACTAATGCTATATGTTTAACATTCATCATATTAAAATCGATAATTGCAATACTTAATAAGAATAAAATAAAGACGAATTTAGAAAGAGGCAGTTGGACGTGTTCTGGTAATACGACCACGTCATCTATGGATAGATAAGGTGGTACTAACAATATTGTAGAAGACTGACATATCCTGGGGAAAATTGGGAGCATGTGACATGGAAAGAAAGAAAAAGATACATAAGTTTAAGGTTTCTCTAAGTGAAACGTCGACATCGCAGTAAGTCACACTTCGTAACTTCCACACACACGTTTTATATAGAATGTGCAACTAGTTTCGGTAGTTACGACATCTTTAGGTACAGTTGTACAAAAATCTGTAAGTTACAATACTTGGCTTGCTATAATAGATGAAGGTGGAAAAGCTTGGCTAATCCTTTGCTCCCACGTGATGAAAAAGGAACTATAATTGACGAGATGGCAGTAATATAGGGGAATAAGGGAGATTTTTTTGCCTCTTTGACTAGCTTACAGGAATATGCAATGAAAATTGAGCATATATTCTTCTGTCATGCACTAATACGCCGCTGCATTACAAATATCAGGCGATGTTAAGTATTGTAGGCAGGCAGCTTGACCTTGAGCGTATATCTTTCGGGCTGTATCGGCAAATATTCCACGTCCAACGTCATGTGATATCGATTCCCGTGTGTGAAGTGACGGGCGAATCCAATATATATATTTTTTGACACAAGGGAAGTAAGGCTGTTCGGAAGGCAATTAAAAAAAGAGCCACCAGGGTCCGTTTTCATTTTCAATCCAAATTAAAAGTTCTATTGACGTACCAATCAATGAAATGAAATCGTATAGATCATCTTTTGACCTTCGTCGCGATCAAAAGAAAAAGAGATGGCATTTTCGCATCGCAATCCCGACGTGACATGACGGTTAAAGCTGTCACCGATTGGTTTTAATTTACAATGGCCGGAGAAAGGAACTGGATTCAGGGGTATCAGTGGTTATTAAAGGATAGTACTGACGTTTGACGTCACTTGATCAATTTAGCTTAACGCGGGCAGTACGGAGCTGATAAGGAACATCAAAAAACATGGAGAAAGGTCGGGGAGAAGTCTGAAGTTGATATAAAGCTAAAATTTAACGGAACGATATTAGCCGTACGATTTAAAAATTGTTTTTAATAAAAGAATCTACAATATTGATAAGCCTTGACTTGGGTTTTCAGAATACGAGTCCTTTTTGGAGCCTTTCATCAAGTAAGCTGCAAAAATAAAGATTAAGTTTTACTGACAATTTCAAATTTCACGTATAAAAGTTTAGTATTCCAACTATGCTGTAAGCTAGCAACTAAGCGTTGAATAAGTTTTTGAGAAAATGAAACCCTGCAAGAAAATTTGTAAACACGCCTTTGAATCATTATTTGGTACATTTATTCCTATTTTAAAATTGTTGAAGCTAAATTCTTGAAGCTGAGCCACAATTTCCGCATTAAACTAGTCCATATTAGCATTCATATTGCAAAGAATGATTTGGATTCTTTATAGTTATATAATATGTGAGATGCGTTTTACAGCTTAACTACTTTTTCGGGTAAAACTAAATTTGGATGGGGTCTCATTAGCCCTGTGAAGGATCCCAGGTTATAATTCAAACATCCTTAGCGGGGTCCCATTAACCCTTGCAAAGGATCCTATTTGCATTGTGTGAGTGCATCTGTGTTTGGTCCCTGGCGAGGAAGTAACATTCCCGTAAACCATCACACGGGGGTAATCTTGGTTGAGAGGCTGTGGTTGATCGCTGCTGCGGTTTCCCAGCATACCAACACAGTAAGTTTGGTGTTTGTTGACGAAGGGTGCCAATCGTTTACGGCTTTTGGAGACTTTCTCTGTTTTATTTTAATTGTCTGGCCGTAAGAAGCACACCTCATCATTGTGATGGCTTTACTCGGGTAAAACTGTTTGTATAAAATTCACTTATTCATTGCTGACAGCGTAACGTGATGTGATAAGGTGTGCGTGTAAAAAATTGAGTTTATTATTAGACAGCAAGCAACCTTTGTAATGTGCTACTGTATCCGCACCCCCCGCCTCTCCTTTTTGACGAAATTTCTTTGTTGAATGAAAACCTGTCCATCTCACAAGTTCTCTATTTATGTTCCCCTGCCTTTCATACCAAAATCTAGTATTTCTTCCCCGCATACACACCACGTTACTATCTCAACAATTAATAAGAAAATAGTATACAAACAACTATGCCTAAACAGTTGTAACCCATCCCTTGGCAAGAAAATTCCAAGTACCAAGTACTTAGATTAACATCGACAAAGGGCTAATGTTTAGATATTATGTAAACGAAACTGTAAGGAATATAAAAAGAATGAAGGCAACATTGGTACCGATACTTTGTCATAATAGCATAACGATACAAATAAAAGTAAAATTATATGAAAAAACCAATAGTGCTTCACGGGACACCAGCGTGGGCCAGTCTAACCCATCATCTCACAATATACAAACAAGAAATAACCGAAAGAAAGATATTAAGGCATATACTTATGCTCCCCCCATGGATGAAAAATTTAAAAGTCTACGAGAAGGCCAAAATACAATAAATCACTGAAACAATTAAAAGAAATACCTTGGCTCACTACAGAGATTAAAATAACAATGAAAATCCAGCTCTGAACACAGCAAAAATAAATGCCGTTGATAGATGGAAAAAACAAACGAAAGAAGACCGGAAGATATCTTTCGTTACTGAAATTTCCTGTTGGGTTACTATCTCAAGTATACTATTTGAAGGCATTATTGGGACCTATACTGTGTCATAATAGAAAAATGAGATAAATAAAAGTAAAAATATATGAAAAAATAATAAAACCAATGGTGCCTTACGGGATACCAGCCTGAAATGCCTTGGTAAGGCATTAATACAGAGCTTATTAGTATATATCTGAAGCTGTTACTTTCTTCAAAATTGATAAGCAAATAGTACACAAACAGTTGTACCAATTGTACATTATTTGAAGGTATTATTGGGACCAATATTGTGTCATAATAGAAAAATGAGACAGATAAAAGTGAAAATATATGAAACAGTAATAAAACCAATGGTGCCTTACGGGATACCAGCCTGAAATGCCTTGGTAAGGCATTACTACAGAGATTGCTAGTATATATCTAAAGCTGTTACTTTCTTCAAAAATTGATAAGCAAATAGTGCACAAATAGTTGTACCAAAGGAATTGTACCAATCCCTTGGCAAGAAAGTGTCACGTACCTTTCTTATATTATGACCCACTATTATCCCCCACAAGGTAACAACGTGAAAGACACATGCTAATACGTAAAGGGCTGTGAGGCCCAGAACACCAACATTTAAAAAGAAGTTTTTTAATCACGGAAGAAAAGCCAAAAGGGTGCATTCCAAAATTACATCTCCACTTAGTGAGGCAAACACGCAGGCCAAATTGAATTGTACCTGACGATGCAGTAAAACTTTGAAACGCGTCATACAAACTAAATAATGTAGAAAAGTAATTCAAATTCTTTAATTCTTTGCTGTGTGGATACTAATATAAGATTTTCTGCGAAGCGACGCCACACTCCCATATATCCACTAGATCAGATCGATCTGACATCAGACTGGCTGAATAAGTGGACCGGGTCGGCCTGCTTCTGAGATTGATCCCACTAGCCTATTACGTATCACATACCGAGCTGATCCGGTGCATCAAGAGGTATGTCTGACAGAAATTATTCTCAGATGCAGTGGATGACCATTCAAAAAGCCAATTAAGCCAATTGAAATTAAGCATTATAACGCGTAATTACTAGAGCTTTAAATAATATTTTCTAGTCAAATGTTAAAAATATATATATTATAAAAGTTTACTGCAAACATTTGCAGAAAGAAAACAAATTGAGGTTGGTCAAGGAAACGCAGCAGAGACTGCTGGCGGATTACATATCCTCACATAGCAAAAATAAAACAAAAGCAAACAAATTAGAACCAATGAGTAAAAGAATGAGAAAGCACGCGTTCACCACTGCGGTTAACTTACATACCGCTTTTTCCTTGAAATTTAACAACTAGGGGAAATAAAATCTGCTACCTTATCTGTTTCAAATATAACAGTGGAATGACTTGTACAGGTAGTTAACGAGGTCAGCTTAATATTTTTATGCTCATTCCCATAATTATAATGGAAATTAAAGTTCTGCTTAAATATTAGGGTTGATAAATTGGAAAAGTAATATTATTTAGCAAATAATCGTTTTTGCTGCTCATCGTTGACTATTTATCACGCTTCTCACGGTCCTTCTTCGGCGGCATTCGCTATGACGGCGGGAGGGTGACAAAATTCGATTCCACAGATCCGTGATCGCTTTTCTCACTCGCCGTTATTCCCACGGCGTAACACTTGACAACGACGTTTACATCACCTACCTCACAGTTACATAATCGAGGTGTTGATGCCGCCAAGTTTAAACTAGTCTCAAATCAAGAGATCTGCCACTGCATTGACCACGGTTGACGCGAATGCGTGGGGTCACGAGACGAGAGTGACAATCATGCAATTACCTTTGCATCGCATTGCAGCACAGAGCTCCTCGCAAAATCATCCGCCAAGAGGCAGAACCGGTAGAACCTGGTGGAATTTTTCCACCCTTAACGTCCATTTGAGAGCTTTTCGGTGGGTAAACATTAAGTGCGCGAGGCTCCCCGGCATCAATGGCTCGACTTTTGCGCTCGGCGACCCGACGATCGTCGACGACGGGGATTTATTGGCGCTCACCGAGATAAATCTTTATTGCGCTGCGACGAGTGTGTTGCGGCGGGTTCATCCCCCCAGCCGGGGGGCTCCGCCACAATCGCGAGAGATAGGTGGAAAATCGAGTTTCCGACCCTCGAATCCTTTCATAGCAGCCGCCTCCCAATCCGTCGCACTGGATGATCCCCGCGTGCTCTTTCAAGAGGCGCTTCCAACTCCTCCATTTTTCCAAAGGATGTCACTTCAAAAGAGAGCACCTTGTCGAGACCTCCCCTCCATGCGCAACGGGGGAAAGATGAAAATATTTTTATTCGCGAGCATCCGCGTGTATTCTTAACGCGAGTCTTCACACAGCGCCCCCCTCCCCCCAAAAGGCACCAACGTGAAAGAAATCTCAGCACGTGAATTTGATATTCGCGAATGCACATCAATTATTCTTGTTTTTTCTATCCGAGGCCATGAAAAGGGATCGTGGCTTGGTAACCATCCACCGCCTTGGAATGGGCTATTTACGTTACCTGGGAAAAGACGGAACACATAGGAAGTTTTTGTTCAAAATTTGTATTTTTCGGTGTTTTGAAATAAAAGAGGAGGAGGGACATGCAAGTATCTAATTTTCATCTTCACGTACTCCTCTCCAGTAATATCAGGCTTGATTGGTAAAATATGTAGTATTATTAAAAATCAACTGTAAGGCCTGTATTTTGACTATAGACTGCTCTCCATAGTTGATAATATATTACAGGTACATGCAGCGTGTTATATCGTTTTTGGCCCGACGTTTCGTGACCCACTGCTGGTCACTTATTCATTAGAAAAAAACATGTTAGTGTCGCTTGCTTTTAATATGCCCCCATCATAATTGATTCTAGTGAAAGAGGTGGAAGTAAGTAAGTGGGGGAGGGTGGAGGTAGAGACTTTTTTGCGGATGTCTGGGTTCCATGTGCTGTTGATTTTTAAGCCACCATCTCTATTGAAATTATATGTATTTTTCTTTATCTCTACAGCCTAAAAGATGAGTAGGGATTTAAACTTTGCACAAAAAAAGCCATTTTGAACTTTTGTCCGGCGTTTTTCGATTTCCGATCACTGTGCGTCGGAAATGAAATAAACACAGGCCAACGGTCAATGTCGCGAAAGTTTTAGAACACGGAAGCGTAACATGCGTCTTGCTTTTCACTAGGGAACAAACAATGTTTTTATTACCTTAAATTAGGAAATAAAAATTTAATTAAATTTAGTTTTAATCTTGAAAATTGTCCAAAAGGGATGCATATTCTCTTTATAAGGAATATAAACCTATCGACATTTACCTCTTGCATCGCGTAAGGAAAAATTAACCTATTTCTGTCCTTAAACATTGTAAATTTGGCACACCTAAGGCACGGACTGCCGGGGATTGATTGACTCAAAATTTCGCATAGGAATGTTATGTTTGTATCAAAAGAAAAAAAGTTAAGCTTCACGGCCATAAATTTTCCAGTCTTTGATATTTTAGCACCATACTCATATTCATAACTCTGCAATATAACAGTGCTCTAAACCTCGAGTCTTTAGATAACCAAGGTGAAGTTTACAAAAACCACTATTTGGCCTTTTTGATATCAGCCTCAAGGGAACTGGTAGGCAACGGTACATATACAACAAAACGGTATGGACCATCATGGGAAAAAGACAGTTGCTATTCTTGAAGAAGATAGGACGAGAAACCAAGAAACAGTGTGTGAAAATAATTCGTGTGGAGCGTAGCACTCGATGGATCGGAAGAATGGACCATTGGAAAAACTGACCAGAACTGACTTGAAAAGCTTTCAAATTTTAGTGCTTGAGGAGGATGAAGAAGAAAACATGGACGGTCAAAATAAGAAATTAAGTGCACAGAAGAGTAGAGAAGACAAAGACCATATGGAACACCATACAGAAGAGAAGAACAAGGTGGATTGGACACACCTTGAGGGACAATAGGTTTGTGAGGAACATGATTGAAGGTGAAATAGATAAAAAAATGCCTAGAGGAAGACCCAGGTATAAGTTCATAGACCAAAGAAAGAGGAAAAGACATAGGGAGAGACACCAGGATGAATTGGAACTAGCATTAGATAGGGAAGGGTGGAGGGATACAATCAACTTACCTTAAGATTGAATAACCGATGAATTGACCCGTTTATTTGATCGAAAAAACTGTAATGTTCCCTGTATTTTAAGACGTAATAATGTAATGGTTTACACGTGAAAGATGTACTGTTGACTTATTACAACTATAACCGCAGAGTCATCACATTCAACTAGGGAAAATAAAGACAATCTTCATTCGTTAATTCTGAGAAAATGGTGTAGTATCTGACTAAAAATGTATTTCTACTCCTATCCGTACCTATTTGTTGAGTATTGTTAAGTGACGTTTCTTAAAGTACCTCACGCCACCGACCTTATTCCGCCTGAAAGTAAAGCGAATATGGAAGTGACAAAAACACTTAAACGCATACTCATCTCGCAAGTTTATAAACGGAAAGCCTCGGTCAAAGATTTTAATTTTCCTTGATAGGCTTGAGAAGCTAACTTCCTTTGTGTATTTTTTCTCCGAAGTACCCTATCCTTGCATTATTCCTTCGCTTTAATTATGTCCAAGCATTGCTTCATACACGGTGTCATTTTATTAACGCATATGTCCCTCTCCTACTTGTACTTCTTATGACAGCTCCCCACGTCTTCCTCGGTCCACCACTTCCTCTCACAGCATTCACTCCTCTGGAAAATCTAAATCTGTTCCTTAATTCGGCTCAAATATATTTTCTCCATGTGAGCAAGGTGTGTTGGCTAGAGTACTGGCTAACAATATGGGCAGCCAGGGTTCGAATCCCTGCAGGGGTGGATGTTTTTCAGAGGGAACTCGATTCCTACTTGAGTGTCTTGTCGAGGAAACTTGTGAGGGAAGTGCAGTACTCCGTCTGTCGGTTGAGACGTTTAACTGTGGTCCCTTGGGCGCATTTTGTTAAGAGCAGGCTAATTTTGACGCCTGCTTTCTATCCACCCTTCCTCCTCATACGTGTCCTCTATTGCGCAAATGACCTTAGCTGTCGGTTGCCTCCCCAAAATCCAATTCAGTCCACGTGAACGAGTCAATAAAATCACATTCCTTAAAAAAAGGGGAAATACTGAAGAATCAATTCCACTCTCCTCTATAACCCATTTATTCCCAACCAAATTTATATTACATTGAATGCAATCACATTAAGTTTATATGGTGATTTTATCATAAAATCCTTTTTCGACCGAAAGACTGGCATTCCTCTAGGGTTCTCCACCGGAGCAGGCGTCTCCATTACTATATTTCTTAGGTATAAAAAGTAATTTGTACGATTTAAAAATTTCTTTTATTACAACAATTAAGTTTTCCTTCATTTGAGCCATTAGATACCAATATAAACAATTAAAGACAGTACCAAAAACAACAATAGAGCTATGATATTGCTGATAGCGCAGTCAGACATTCGTGTATGTTAAGTTGCAAATATTTGTTAATTTGCCTCAATTTCAATATCCATATCATAGTGGACGAGGTTTCGATGCCCAACTCGTATATTGACTTTACACAACAGCACTTAAGACGTTTCCTGCATGAATTTCGCCGGGAAAGCGCTAAAGCCAAACTTCAGACATCCAGTTTGACATTCACACATTTTCATACCATTCAACTTAAGTTTGTCACGAGGTATTGTGACGTATAATCAATAGAATCATATGAAAAAGTGTTGAATAAAAGATTATTAATTTTAAATGGAATTCAGTGGATTGCTCTGGTCGGGAACCTAGAAATATGGCCTCAAAATATAAGTTTGATGGATGTTTTTAAGCGTTTCATATGCCGTGACGTAGACATTATGATTTTTCAAGACCCATTCCCGACAGCAAAACTTGGTAAATGTGAGATTTAGGACGACTTTATATCATAGTTCTAATAATTTATCCAATTTTAACAATTATCTAACGGCCTCAAATGATTTTTTCGATAACTATAAGTGCATTTGCCAATTTTGATGGCCAATATGCGCAATGATTTACGTTTCCTGGCTTTTTTACGTACACACGTCTGTCTGAATATCAAGGTTCTGAAAGAGTTATTCGTTCTTATTCGACAACAAAGTTTAAATCAACGATGTAGATACGTTTAAATTTTCAGAGGTGTCATTAAACATGCCAATATTTCCAGAGGATTGCTTTGATATGGTGCTTAATTTGAATTGAACGAAGCTTCAAAACTGAATATTTTATTTGATTTCCCGGGGAATTCGTGTTTTAAATTTTAGTTTTCGGCGGAGATAATCAGCAAACTCTGAACAGGAAGCTTCTCCCTTCCTTTGGTCATATTTGTTAAAGTATGATTATTCATGTAAGAAATATATATATTTATTATTTTAATCTCTGCAGGTAGTGATTCATTGCTATATGTTGAGTAGTTTAGCTGGAGAACAGAGACCTTGGTGGACATCAAGATGTCACATTATGACACTCACTCTATGTCACCTTTGATTTCCAAGTGACTCTCGTATAGTAGGTACAGTTATCTCCCATCAATGCCGTGTTTTATTAATTTATGTATAAAGGCAATAATTTGGGGTCAAAAGTACAGATAATGCATACTTACTTCTCTAATAACTTTTTATTGAATTTCAGAAGAATTCCTTTTATCATGTTAGCACTGGAGCGATAAGTGGCTTTGAGTGTGTCTCAATCGATATAGGAGAGATGCAATCATACTGGGAGGGTCTGTCGAATTTAAAAAAAGAGACAATAAAACACTACCAATTCGGAGCAATTTTGCAACGCCTAAAAGGGGAGTTACACTACACGTCAATCTGAACAAATAGCGCATGGCAACAGGTATAGTACGCTATCCGGATTCGTAAACGAGAATTGAACTGCGGAAGAAGAAGCGGATTCAGTCTCATCACATGGTTCTGGGAATAGATTAAATACGGGATGCTGAATTTACGTAGATAGCTTTAAGAGAGCTCCAGGGTTGAAATTCGCTATGAAAAAATCATTTGACTTGACCGGGATACGAACCCGGATCTCCAAATTGCCGGTCAGGTGTGTTAGCCAGTTACACCGGTCCCATCCCGGTCAAGTCAAATGATTTTTTCATAGCGAATTTCAACCCTGGTGTATATGCACCCGTGCGAGTGACTTCGTACCACATCATTTGTTGAATGCAATGTTTGGAAATTTAAGAGAGCTGTTTGCATACGTGTTTCAGTCGCATTAGAGATCGTTTTTGAGAAAAAACAGGCAAAAAAACCTAATCATGGCCATTTTGAAAATCTATACATATATCTGTACCCAAAATATCCTCAAATATAACGTGGATGGAGTCTGAATATAGATTATTTCGTCGTAGTGGGCTTAATCTCATTACGTATTCGGATGAAAGTACCATGAAAATCAAGTTTGTTGAGATCATGAAAACAGCAAGATATCGAGGTCAATTTCATCAAAGAGCTGACTAATTTTCACCATACTATAGTAATCCGGATGAATAAATGGATGGTGAAAAGACAAAAAAAATCATATGCGTACATAAAAACAGTGTAGTGCCTGCATGTTTGTTTCTTCTTCTCCATCCAAACTACAGAACCAATTGCCCATATAAAATAGAACTTGGAGCCTCAAGGGGTCTCATTGAGCATTGAACCCTTTGTTTCGAAATATTTCGGGTAGATACATGACAGTTATCTATATAAGTACATAGAACATAGAGGTGAATTTATAATTGACCCTAACTGGACACCAAGCGTGTCGAAAAATCCCATGAAAGATGTACGTAAAGATTCTTCTAACCGCTAGGGGGCTCAAATAACTTTGTTAATTTGATATAAATGAATAATCACATAAATTAAGCTTTAATGATCATTTAAACTGTTTTAACCGTAAACAATTTCAGTAAAAGAGCCTAAGCACCTTTACTGGCATTTTACACTTAGCAACACGCTAATGCAGTACGTGGGGAGTAAGATTCTCATTTATATAGACAGAACTAATACAATTTTTCTTTAACTTATCCTTTTCGTTGAATACCAACGTGCATTTCTGCTGGCAGTATATACCTAAACATAGTGTCTACAAATTGAGGGATTGATATGGTTAATGGCAAATTTTGCAGTCAGAATAGCTTACGCTGCTTCAACAAAAGGAAAAGAGGTGTACAATAAATGAGGCCGTTCTGATTTTGAAAAAAATGGGACATTGTTGGAGCGAATTTCGCTTTGTAGCTGCATTTCCAAATATTGACGGAGGAATAAACATTTGAAGAGGATGTGTGAGGCATAAACGCATTCAAAGTTACCGTATAAGCTTTACCATTCTTTGATTCAAATGTGTATTTAGTTAATTAACTTCCCTGAGCCTCCCTTGATAACGACAAAATTGTCTTTCATTATGTTTCAAATATTCGCCCAATAATTTTCTTTTTCAATTACAAATGACCATTTCTGACGCTATTTACTGCCGTAATGGAAGTCAAAATTCGGTAGTTCCCTGAAATTGGTGCTGCAGTAGGCTCCTACGGCCGGACAAATGTGGTCATTAAAACTACGTTTGTGTAATAATTTGCATATTTTGTCACGTAATATTTTTTTCATGTGGTAACCCTTTTTATCAGTGAAAATAGAGTTTTTTCTATTAAATAAATAAATATGAGTCACTAGTTATTTATCTCTTAGACTCACTTATTAAAGCCGGGGTCGCCTTAAAAAATTACACCTCTACATTATTTCAACGCGTACCGTGATACTGAACTGCGACTACTAATGCATGTAATAAAGGCTTCTGGAGGCCATAAAATTTGCAATAGAATGATCCTAAAAGCCATTATCTTAGAATAAATTGGCATTGAAAGATAGAAACCCAGAAATTGTCCTTTTAATTTCAACTTTGACGTCCTATCAAACTGCTGATGAATCGCGCATGGAATACTTAGTGATTGAAAATTAGCAAAAAGTATATAATAGGGGAAATATCACAAAAGCATTCGTTCACATAAATGTACGTGTCACAAAGGATATAAGGAAGACGATCGAGACTGACGAATTCCTAGAATATGTTACCTCTTAGGTAAAGAACTCAGTAAGTTTTACTTTTTCCGCTTATTTATAGCCTTACCCTCTGTAAAACGTTTTTCTTGTTTTATGGTAGAAAAAAGTTTCAGGGTTTATTTAAGGTTACTAATTAGCAAGAAGAGAAATTACTAATGCATTGAATGTAAAAATTAATTATAATTACATCAATAATTTGATATCCTTGCAAGTTTAAATACCTACTATCAATACTTTGGTTTGAACCTCTCTTCAGCAATAGATCATTAGCGATATTTAGCCAGCTATTATCTTGCAAAACAGGCATATCAGGATAATTCTCAATAAAAATCGTCATGAGCCATCCTTTCCACGATTTCAACATTTGAAATTCCTCCCACTTAGGCATTTGTACGTGTACAAAGTACTTAGATTGTTTTTCTGAGGAGTGGTGCTAAAATTCCTGTCTCAAATAGGCCAGGTCTATGGAATTTTCGCAGTATATTGACACCCTTGCCGAGGCCCAAATTGTCTCTGTACAGGTGAAGTTTTTTATATATTGGGCCAAAAATGTATAACATACTACCTTCTGAGTACAAATGTGCACCTAATCTTGCTTCTTTTTTAAAAGGTGTTAAAAACTGGCTATTTACTTAAGAAAAAATCGAAGATATATTTTGCAAAATAAAATTATTATTTTTGTAAATATACTTGTTAAAAGGAATTCATTTGAAATGTTGGTATATATATTTTTTTCTTGTTCTAAATGTAACAATGTATGGTCGTAGTTCAAATTGATGGTAACCTCAACACAGGTTCGCCTTATAGGTTACCTAAAGCTCCAAATATCTTAATTATGTATTCTTTGTATTTTTTCTGTAATTATTCTTTTGGATCAATAAACATTATTATTATTATTTCACTAGGATGTATCAAGTGTATTATTTCTATATCATATATTTATTTTTGCCTCATTCTGAACGCGATGTGAATAAGGAAGCTGCGGATTAAAAAATTACCAAGTACATCCTTTCCTAACTGGATTTCGGTCGAAAGGTTTCAGTGAAACACGGACAATGCGTACAAACAGCTTGTCCTCTCTCCCAGCAAACCTTCAATTCCAACACTCCAATTTGAACCTCTTCGCATCTCTCCGCAGTTAATCGCGCAATCCGCTTACGTCCCGGATCCACAGAACGGAGTGCTAATTGCCTTAGGAGTGTCCGGTCAATTGAGCGAGACGAACTGAATGCTCCTCTAAGTCTCAACACGTGGGAAAACAGATACAAGCTGACGGGGATAATTAGATTCACTCACTTTATCTCGCAGTGACCATAGGACTAGGATTCGTGATGACACTGATAATTACCAAATGACAAGCTATGCAAGTGTTAAAGCACATTGGCAAGCATTATGATTGTCCAGGAGAGAAAATCAGAATTATGGACCTATTAGGCTTGAGAATTCGACGGATTATGAGCCATTTTTACTTATTTTTGTTTTCCATCTTTTACAACGGTAGTAAAATGTAAATTTATTCACACGCTATAGACGTAATTGCGAGGGTAGGCCAATAAATGACTCGCAAAAAAGAATAGGGGGATTTTAATGAAAATAACTTCCTCATATTTGTTTCACTTTTATACATATTCACCCTACGCATTCAGACACCTATTCCATTCCATCTCTTTACAAGTCCTTAATAACCGGCAGCAAGGAAGATTTTTTTGTTTGCTGTCGCAGGCAACGGCACCTCTTGGACTACGGCATCATCATTTTCAAAACGTCGGCCACCCAAATGATTTTTTATGGGCCCGAACAGATGAAAATTACTGGGGGCTAAGTCGGGACTGTACGATGGATGCCCGAAGCATTCCCAATGGAATGTTTACGACTGATGCTGATGATAAAAAGCTAACTTTTGCAACTAATATATTAACTTAACCTGTACAATGAATTTTTAACATATCGATGGGTACCTATCTACATATTTTCTGCCACTTCTCAACACGTATAAAATATTCACACCTGTATAAAAATGTAATCATTTCAACCGTACATAGTAAATTAACCATTAGTACATGTGAATTTCTGTTGAAAGGCAATGAAAAAATTTGTTTTTGGAATAATTTTGGAAAATAAGTTTGTTGGAGAGTATATATTTTTCATGGCAGTAGAGTTCAATTTTAATAATTGACTAACTACCGCACATTTCTTAAAAGGAATCGTAAACGTACGCAAACTATTTCTAAAAATAAATAGTTCCATGCTTTAATGAAACCGGTTCAAGTATTTATTGGAGCTTGGTTATAAGGATAATTTAGTGAGCGATAAATAAGGGATGACTATCTTTTTACTTAATATCAAATGTGATTGTGACAGTCATTTTAGACCTTACTGCAAGATTCTGACTTTTAGTAATGTCAGAAACATATTATTTTGAAGGTAGGAGGGAACATTTTAGAACATGTCGCTCCAAATAAATTTCTCGAAGTGTATACCACAAGATAAAAATTAAGAGAAAAGATGTTGAAGGATGTATTGAAGAAGTAAACTCAAAGGAAATTGGCGAAGCACGTAGTATTTTTTTCTGCATACTTCTCGCCTTATTCTCAGTACTTATACTCTGATGTCTGGAAATAAACTGAGCAAATTTCCAATTAGATCTGTGAATATTTAGTGGTCCACTAACCATCCCAAATGTGCAGTTATTGATGATGAAAATATTTTCTCCAATCATATAAACGTCATGTACATACCTTGTGTATGTGTATCTGTCTTTTACAATTGTGAAAAGCAATCATTTAAAAGAAAGAGATTTACATGGAATAAAATATATAGTATATCAATTTTACATTTTGCAATGTTTATTTACCCTCTATCTATTAGGCGGTGTCGATGGAGCTTCAACAGTTCACGTGAAATTTCTGAGATAGAAAGATAGGAAAAATTAGAGGCCAGAGGTGTAATTTGAACTTCATTTATAGATGAAACAGACAGGTATTAAGGAGTACAATGGAGATGGGCAGAGTAGAAGGGGTGTTAGTCCAAATACACTGAGGAAAACAGTAGGGGATAAAAAAGAGAAGGAATTAAGGAGGGAAAGTGCGAAAAACTTTTGGAAAGTGCTGCGCCCTGTGAGGAAGAGAGATGAATATGGACTTCCTTAAATTTACTTATGTGAAGAGGATTTCATATTATGTACTGATATGGCGTCCCTCACGTATCTCAAATTTGATAATTTTGCACTAAAACACTTCCGTTTTACATACCTTAGATATGACAGCAAACATTTTTTTCGAGTTCTCCTGCGTTAAATGTATTCCTGTTTTCTATGAACACAACAGTTATTTTTCCAGCATGAATCCATTCTTTGAGAACAATGATTATTGCATGATGCTCACAACGCATCTGTCATGTTACACTTCAAACAAATACAAAAATGTTAAAACCCAAAATCTGAACAGTAAAAACCTTTTTGAACTGTAAAAAAAAGTTAAGAAAAATATTTACATCCGTATTTTAATTTATATCATGATTATGGCTAACATTTGAAAAATCCATAGCATTTATAAGTACGAAATACCGTGTAAGCCACCGCTATTGGGTGTAGCACGGGGTGACTCCATAAAAGGCATGCAGCACTCAACCTTGCTTAAATGGAACCACGCGCGTTCGCTCGAATACCAGGCGCAGGAAAGGAGCATTCAGGATAAAAAAGCGCGTTCAGACCAAAATGAAAGAGTAATACGTAGACAATCATGCTACCATGCAGTGCACTACTTAAAACAAAACTACTCGTTAGTATTACTAATGTGACTGCTAATAGTACTCCGAGTTCTAAATCATGCTGCAAATTTCATGTGGGGTTAGTTGTTAATAATGATTTTAAGATACTCAGCAGGAGCGATAAACCTATTTTACCTAGTGACGGTCAAAGCATCTTAGATTTGATCTATCGCAACTATTTTGGTCTCCTAGTGAAAGTGGAATAAATAGCATTTTTAATCCGTCGGTTCTGGAGTCCATTTTCTTGATATTATGCCTGTGATCGTTTATACCGTAATAGTTTGGCTCTAGCAAATATGTAGAGCGCCCGGCTAACAATAGTCCACAAGTCCACATAAAACTTTCGTTAAGGAATTAATCTATATTTATTCCTTCTAGCAGATAGAGAACCCCACCCTTATTGCCTCAAAAAATTCGTAACTCCGCTATATTTATCGTGACAATTTTAGCAAATTTTGCTGCTCTCCGCTTCTATATACGAGGGTAATCCCAAACATAACATCCCCAAAGCGTTGGGGATTGAGAGAAACAGTTTTTGCGGCTGTTGTCCACACCGTTGCGATGTTTGCTTCTCCCAGTCGCATTCAAACATGTCCTTGCCTCGCTGGGACGCTAAGTCTTAATTTGGTAGCCGTTGAGAATGGAGCTCCCGTCGGACGCTACCGCCAACTGCGGACATTGCTCAGTTATTCCGTATTTGAACGCAAAAGGCGATAAACCGATTAAAATCTATCGCCAATTGAAGGAAGTGTATGAAGAGTCGTGCATGGATGTCATAAACGTTCAATAGTAGTGTGGAGAGTTCACAGCCAGTCGCACTGAAATTCACGATGATCAAAGGCCGTAAGGGGATAGGGCGTATGCATTCTCCATTACAACGCTCTCCCACATGTCACCCGTCAAATCGTCAATCTCCTGCACACGAAAGAGTAATCTGCCGTGAAATAAGAAAATAGAAACAACTAGCTCGTAGGCTTCCGCAGATGCAGTGTTGACGGTTCCTTTTTTCGGGATTCATTCCGCGATGTATGTTTTAAGAAAACAACAATATTTCGCTGGTCTTCCTGCCAGCTTCATCAGGTTAACTGAACTGATTTCTTTGTCTCGCTCGTCTTTATATATATGAGTCTGGACTCCCATTGTTGCCGGAATTTCTGTTTGAAAAAATTCGTTTTAGACTGCTACTGAACTTGTAACCGTCTTCTCGGTTGACGTTCTCCGGTCTCTTCGCAAATTCTATAGCCTCCCTGATTAATCTTGGGTAATAGTGTATTTCCCTGGCTATTAATCTTGTCTCCTCAAAGTTAAAATTATAAGTGAGATGGTGTTCGGCTATTGCAGAAATGCGGTAATTATTATTTTAAATTGCCCGTTGATGTTCTTGGAGGGAGGCTATAGAAATTGCGAAGAGACCGGAGAACGTCAACCGAGAAGACGGTTACAAGTTCAGTAGCAGTCTAAAACGAGTTTTTTCAAATTTAAATCCCGGCAACAATGGGAGTCCAGACTCATATATATAAAAACGAGCGAGACAAAGAAATCAGTTCAGTTAACCTGATGTAGCTGGCAGGAGGACCAGCGAAATATTGTTGTTTTCTTAAAACATACATCGCGGAATGAATCCCGAAAAAAGGAACAGTCAAATAGAAACAACGTTCATTCGTGGTGCCAGGAGTGGGGATTAGAAGTTAAATATTAGTAAATGCTCAACAGTTCACTTCCTGAGAAATTAATCACACAAATACCATTCCTACGCCGTGGGTGGAATAAACATAAAATCTTCAAATATGGTAAAATATCTTGGAACTACCTTAACTACTGATATATCGTGGGAACACAAAAACAAAACAGTATTAAAGGAACTAGGTTTTGTTAAGCGTATAATAGGAAAGTTCTCGGATGAAGAAGTAAAAGAGAGATGCTGATTCGCCCTGGTTAGGCCATACCTTTAATACGCCGCGAGCATTTGGGACCATGGTCATAAAGAGTTAACAAAAAAATTAATAAAATACAAAGAAAAGAAGCACGCTCCGTTAAAAATTGGTACGAGCGAATATGTAGTTTCACAACTTTTATAGGGATTAAGCTGGGAGCCTGTATAGACTCGGAGGATACACACTAGGCTTAGGCTCCTTGAGCAATTCAGAACTGGTGTATTTCAGATCGACACAGAGAATATTATCATGACGCCTGACTACATCCCTAGGTCTGACAGAAGCAGCAAAATAAGAGAGATACACAGCCGAACAGATAGGTATAAAAACTCGTCCTTTACGCGCACAATAAGCGACCACAATAAAAACTGAGCTCTAAATACACTCCAATAATACATGTCACCATTCCACCTCCCAATAACCTACATCTTTACACGGCAGGTGACCTACCACCCCCTGCTACATGCCCATGCGGTGGCTCGCTGCGTAGTATGTAGATGTAGAAGTTGAAATGGAACATCATCAACCCACCCACCTTGTAGACCGGAATTAGCATCCAGGGACTACGAACTGTTCCCTAAGTTGAAAGAAAATTTGACTAGAAGGCGAGTCAGGTCTGACGACGAGGTGAAAGATCAGGTTCAACGCTTTCTAAAGAGAAAGCTGATGTGAAATGGGTATACAAAAACTGTCACATCGTCTAAAAAAATGCATCTACCAAAATAGTAATAATGTGGAAAAATAGACACATGTTTACCCTTAAAAATAGTATAAAAATGGATTTTAAAATTTCTGGAGAAAAGGAGACCTTATTTTTGGGATTACCCTCGTATATTGTCGTGTCACTAGGGCCGGTCCGACGGCGTGGCACTCGACAAAGTAAGGAGTTACCCATATTTTTCATTTTTCGAGGCGAATTCTCGCCCCTTGCCATCTTAGTGGCCCGGTGCATGACCAAGCAATGGGGCCAGGGAGTACTTTACCATAGCACAGCAATATCCGGACTTGTGCGAAATATCTACTGACGCACCAATCTCGCATTTGGAAAAACAGGGAGATCATATGACGTCGTTGCGGGGAATGGCTCACGCCTTTCCCCAACTACGCAACTGGCTACTCAGGTCACCTTGAGACATTATTTGGTCATGGTTTCGACCAATCTATACAATCTTCTTAAGATTGTATCGGTATTATTTAGGCATGAGCAACCGCGTGAAAGGAACCGAGGGTATTGGACAGTAGAATAAACGATTGACAAGGGACAATGTCTTTTTTCGCCACTTTTGCTACTGCACTCAGCTGCGTGTGACGCACCCGAGTTCGGCTCAGAGTGGCTCGATATTATTTGGGCGAGGGCAATCACGTAAAAGTAAAGTGAAGTACTTCATTGCTTTCAACAATAAAATTGATAAAGTTTGGTTACATTATCAAGTACAAGAAAACTGGGTTGCCCCAAGAGGAAGATCTGTGCTGAGGCAGCCTTCTTAAGTTTATCTGCATTGCTAACAATTACAATTTTTGTACAGTAAAATAGATAAAGATACATTAAACAATAGTGGTATTGTAATCAGAAGTATTTACAATACATTGCATATAAATATAGTATAAGTGAGTAGGATTTCTACAATGAAAGGGATAGAAAAGAAAATCTGATAACATAAGATATTATTTTTTTTAAACTAGCAACATTTTCCTCATTAAAAATCCATTCCTTGGCTAAGTTGAAAAATATTTTACAAGTTTTTACTTTTTTATTTTACCTAGTAATATATTATAAACCTTTGGACCTATTAGTACACCGAGGAACGTTTTACAACAGATAAATTTGGCTTAATAATTGGTGATTTCCCTTCAACAAAGGAAAAAAGGACATTGGAAAATGAGATACTATTTCAATAATCAGAGGAGAAGATTTCTTTTTACTTGAGATAAATATTCAAGAAGCCCGGCTGTGAGTTGCACACCCAAGCTTAGGGCGGTGGATTTGACGTCAGCACCGGTGCCCTGGACAGAGACTACATAAACATCGGTCAAACCACAGACGCTCTCTTAATACGCTAATTGCTCCTAGCCTATGACTCTAACGCTCTTAGTCACTCTTAGTCTCGTACTCGTACGCCCTTGTTACTAGCTGAGACGTCCGTCGCTGCTGACGTCTAGAGACAACTGGCCAATCCTGCCACGACCCGGGTCATCTCCGAGGGACGACGTCCGGCTTTGCGACAGTTTCTGTGACCATCCGACGCAGCCGATGTAAGATTGTACCTAATTGCTTCTAATAAATGAAGTAACTAAGACACTAGCATTTATTGAACTTTTTCGATCCCTAGCCGACATGTGACCTATTCTGAGAGTACTCACCTCCAGTGGATAAACCTACTGGGATACGGCAATATCTATAACTAGTCCTACCTTGTCAGGGTCCCACGTGATATCGGACATTACTGCTTTGCCGGTTTTCATCTCTACTAAAATTTTTCCCATGTTGCTTACTCAAATATTTTAGTGCAAAGCAGTTTATCCTCGGAGGATGATTAGATAAAAAGTCATTTGACTGAGTCTATTGTAGAACAGGAACAGAATGTGGAAGTCCTTCGTGCTTCGGCCGCTCAGACATCATTGAGACTACAAATTGAGTCTCACGTCAGCAAATATCAGTGCGTGCTTATGACCGCAGGAAAGTGGTGTAGGCATTTATGGAAACGACCGGCCCGCAAGAGTGAAGTCACCGGGGCCAGATGCCACGCGTCCGCTATCCATAGATTTCACGAAATGCCCAGCAGACGAGGCTGGGTTGGTTAGATGAACTCAAGTATGGGACAAATGAATGAGAAAGTCTTGGATGAGTGCTACCAAACGATAAAAAAACAACTGAAAAATTATCACAACCGAAGTACTTCCTTCGACGTTATTATTCGGTATTGCGATGGGGCTATTCTCCATCGAGTAAAAGGCTTTAAACAGTTCTTAACATAACAATTCGTAAGTTCCAGTTGCAGTTGTCGTCAAAAATTAACGTATCGTCACCCTGAAATAGGCGGCGATAATTTTTTACTCGGTAGTTTGGAGCCTAGTCCATCATTCATCTCCGAGTTGGACTCTTTTTTTAATATTTTACTACATATGCAATTTCATATGTTTTGTGGGAAAAATAGGAGTCATTTTTTTGCACAAAACTGCTTAGCTGCGCTTATTATTCTTATCAACCATATAGAAATTACCCTAGATATATTGATAATTTATCTTGAAGGAACCACCATTACTCTTTTCCAGTGTACAGCAAGGAAAGTAAGAGTGAAATGCATAAACATTCTAAGTTTCATAAAAAAAATAAATTATTTTCTATTGAGTATCCACCAGTGATCGTAAAAAATTTCTCTCCTCAGCCTCCAAAAACACGTCAGTTTGCACAATAAGTGTCTACTCTCTGCTAATCCTTTGCTTGCAATAGAAGGATGAAAACACCTTTGACCACCGTGATAGTGAAAACTAGGCTACCTTAGTTGAAAGGGATATTTGCGATAACGAAACTCATATTACTACTTGCGCAGGTGCAAAGATAACTCTTATTTTTACGGAAAATTCTTAACACATTTATTTCATTAATAGCGTACATGCCGTAACATTCAAAGTCACTCGCAAAGACTCTCCATTTCGAATCATGCCTTGTTGATTCCTCTCCATTGTAAACAACCACCCGTTGCTATGGCTCTGGAAGCTTCCCTATTTCAACCGTCGTTCCCAGAATTCTCTCGAAGATTCCTCCTACCAATATTATTTTTTGAAGAGGGGCATACCGGAAACACATGGGAGAGTGGAGGAAAATTAAATATCGCGATTTAAGCAGTTGAAAGTCGCATCCCTGATGGAATAGTACAAGGATTGTTCTAATATGGATTCAGAGATAGATGATCTTAGGCAGGCTAATTCACCCCCTAACAGGTAGGATAATGAAGGCATAGTGTTAGGATGTACAGAAAATGTTGAAATTATTTTTCTCTGCATAATCCTGCACTCTTAAATAAGTTATCAAGCTGGCATTCGAGATATGGGTGCGGATGAGAACTTCAAAACGGCGGAGTACTGAAAGGAAGACGAGATAAGTATTTAAGAAGACGGGGAGGGCTGGAACCTCCTGGAAGACATCATGGCTATCCTGCCTTCAAGCTCTTGAGATATCCTAGAGGAAACAATTAAATTATAAAATGATGTATTCATAAGACGGAGGTACGTTAGGTGAATAGAACACGTAATGAGAAGCAAAGGGGTGCTACAAAAAGTGGATAGGGTTTCCAGTCAGAATAAAAGTTACAAGGGTTTATGCCGGGAGTAAGGAAACGATCATTTACGGGGTTCGGGGCCTGAACTAGAATAAATCAATAAAGGATGTTTACCCTCTTTATTTTAAGTCAAGTCTAACCAAAAGATCCACAGAAGAACAAAAATATTCCCTTAAGCTATCCTAGTTTTATGTTTAGCTCAATTCTGGCCAACCTTCAGGCTATGAAATTTGTAGTAAACAAATAAAATCTCAAAATGTTACGTTCACTAAAAAAACGCATCATGCATCAGTTTTTCAATTGTTATATGAGTACTTACTTTAAGTACAGAATCAAGTGGGATGCAGTGAAAGTGTACATTACTGAAAAATTCAAAATATTTCTTCCACTAATAAAATACTAAATAATAACTAGTTTAGATGTTATTACATCATAATCAAGTAAATTTTTCAGTTTGAATCTCGAATTATAAACATATAAGGACGAGCGTGACCCTCGTCTTCAATTTCCATGTATAAATTTGCATCTGTAACTCGAACCCTTAACTGAAAGTGATTAACCCTTTAGATACTATTGTTGTATTTTGGCCACGTACACACTATCCTCGCGTCTTTTTTGACCCGATTTTTCGAATTTCTCGTAACAAACAACCGTCACCCGCACTATCTCAGTTCCCTGCCTCGCTCTCCCCCTCCCCTAGGATTACATTGTAGCCAAGGTTGCCGCGCGAAGCCGTTTTACGACTACAAAAATAACATTAAAAAAAGATGGGTCTTCTTTCCGACCGGTCGTCTTATTGTTGGGTCAAAAAGACCCGACGATTACAGTTAAGGGTTAGGTAACATCGAAACTAGTTGGTATAAAATCTATCACTAGTGGAAAACGTTTAGTAACTGTCTTCACAAGTGTATTGTTTTGGAGGTATACCACAAGCGAAAGCTTTTTAAATAAATATTTTTTGGAGCAAAGCAATTGGGCAATGCTTTGAAAAGAATTTTCCACGTATACATATTGCCTAAAAATATTTGACGACACAGACCTCTCAATGGATATTTATCATTAAAGGATGGGATCAATATCATACATGCCTGTGAAAAATTAATAAGTTTTTCAAAGCCTTTCCCTTGGCCTCTGCGATTAACACATGCACGACAAGCTTCTGTGATTGAACAGCACGATGTCACTGAAAGTTTTTCCTCACTTTCGAATATCCTGTTGCACTCGTTTGACTCCAACCTTTTTTTTGTATGAATGCGTGGAAAACTCTGTGTTCGCCAGCGTTTGAAACTCAGAGACGAGAAAGAAAAGCAAGCGAGAATTTTTTTCGGCTTCCGTTGCGGCGCGGCGTAGAATAAAAATGGATGGGAAATATAAAGGAAAAGTGACTGCTATCTTATTTTCTTCAAAGCTATGAAATCAGCGAAAGGAAAAAACTGAAAATCATGTAAATAACATAACGATAGAGGGAGTAGGAAAAAGATTCTCTACATGGATGTCAAACCTTTAAAAATGCAACACTTTTTGCTTCTTTGAACTGCCCTAGAAAAAGGCAAGTAAATCTGAAGGTTTTTGGCACGATTGAGGGAGTAATTCATCAAAAAATGTTATAATATGTGCCCGTTTATAAACGTGACCGCAAAAGTTAGTCACCATCTATTTCTCAAAAAAAGTGAATAATTTTTTATGGACATAAAAAATAGGTTTTTTAAGCGTAAAAGGCTTCGAAGTCATTTGATTTTTATTCTGGCCACGTATATAAAATTCGTTTTCTACGTATCTACAATGTATAACAAAATCATACCCGTATAAGACACTTTTTATTTGTCTTTTTATAAATTCAGCATGAAAAAATATGGTATTAAGTTTGGGTGTATATGTTAAAATAATAATATTAACTTACCAATTATGAATTACATTTCAGCAGAAATAGTTTATGAGGGTATTTACGCAGAGAAAATTCATTTGTAACACTAAGTCGGCCCCAATCCTTCTTCATATTAATGATACCAGCTAATGGCTACAGAAAATTAAGTCTAAATGCATTACTTCAATAGAAAGGCGTTGCTATGGATTCATACGCAAAGGACGTTCGATATCGATTGAACTCTTCCTTCGATATAGGTCTTTGAAATCATTTCCACCACGATGCCGCCTATAATGTGCTATTTGAGCATTTACTGCCATAAAACACCCATAGAAACCTGCGAATATTTGTCATTTTGAATACAAATGCACTACCGAATCAACAAAAATGTTGAACAGCATATTCTATGCTTATGTAGAACACAGAAAAATAGGCACATTAATGGCGAATTTATGTACGCTGCGAAGACATATATCGAAGGAAGAATACAATCGATATTGAACGACCTTGCTCATACGCAAGATTGTTCAATTTCGGTTGCATTCTTTCATCAGTACCAGTCTTTGCACGTCAACAAGTACATGATTAATGTGCTAATTGGTGTATTTTCCATAAGCAGAGTATAGGTTTTTCCACGTTTTTGTTGGTTTTAACTGGGCATTTGCATAAAAAATGACGCTTTTCATCGAATATTTGCAGATTACCTTCAGGATGCTTTGTCAGAAAACTCTCAGCAAGCGCCTTAACCACGGTCCTGGGTAATAACGAAGACCCACATCGATAGAGCTACGAATATGTACCAAATAGAACGATCCTTCTTACATGGACAGAGCTGGTTGGTGACAAAAGTGCTCATTGAAAAATATAATCGTCAGAAATGTATATAAGTATATTTTGACTTTCACTTTGTTGACTACTCTATCTCAGATCGATCTGAGCTCGGGTCGATCTGAAAATTCCGAGCAAGCCAAATCCGTATGACAAGCTAACCAACACGGACTAAAAATATCGATACTGAACAATCGAATCAGTGAAAGCACGATTGACCTGGTGTGTAAACAGGTGCATAGTCAAAATTTTTTACTCGCATTCCGAGTGAACAATATGCCACATTGGAGGTAGAATGGTGGCGTGCTACGATATCATCAATGTCATATTACACGCCATGACTCTTCTCTTGTTGCTTGCTGGTTACACATCCCTTCAATAATGGCGATTATAATCGGTTTTCCAGTCACAACTAAAAGAATAACGAGGATAGCTACATACCCGCTAGTTCAGATCAATCTGACAAAGCAGACTGGATGAAGAAGCGGACCGAGTCGGCCCGCTTCTCAGATCGATCCCACCAGCCCCTTGCGCATACCATACCGAGATGATCCGGTATGATCGATCTGAGATCGAATGATAAACGTAGTGTACATCAGTCCTGGCGAAATTTTCTAAATAGAAAACAGATTTATATAAAATGCGTATGCGATAATGCTTATAATGAAAACTTCTGGCCATGCAGCACACATATTCTCTCTATAGAAAATACTCTTTGTGTAGGGCGTATACCAAACTTTGGTAATAAACGACTCCTTCTCTACAGTTGACAACACTTAGTAGAATAGAATTAAACATTAGTGCAATGCGTATTCAGGAGACCAAAGGGATCATTGGTCCTCCCAGGATTTGTTACGGGATCGGGGAGTCAGGGCACAGAAATTATACTCGTGCGTTACTCAGGTTCTCATCTTTATTCCACTGTATCCTTAATTACGCTCGTTTACTTTACATCATCTTCCACAGTCCAGGATGGGAGGGTGAGATGGGTAGAAGGGAGGGATGGGGTTGGGGTAAGCGGTTTCCTTTCGTATCTCTTAGCGTTTGTGTATCTGGTTGTGTTCCCTTGCCTCTTGCGTCGTGCCTTTTCCGCTAACCTAGCCACCTGCGAGCGTCAGCAGAAGACTGGAGGGAAGTGGGGAGGGGTGGGTGGCTGGTGATAAGGGAGGGAAGGAAGGTGGTATCCGTGGGAACGGAAATAAGATCACAGATAAACACTTTACCATCGGTAGCCATATTTCCTTGTATCACCATCCATATGTTTAATAATTGAGGAAAATTTCAAAGTATCCTTTTCAACATGAATTATAGTACAAGTTCCTTTGTAACTTTGTGGTATTCCATATTTCAGAGAATTTAATGATAACATTTAAAATACCACATACTTCACTTACATACTTCATTTACACTTTATACATACTTCACTTACATACTTAATGGAGCAATCTCGTTGTTGAGGATTAAAGTATGTCTTATGCGATATCGGTTGGCTAGCGTGCCCCAAAATATGATGTCATTTCTCACTTCTACATAGTATGTGGTACTGTAAATTTTATCATTAAATTCTCATTTCTATATGGATACTAATTACTCCTACTCTCATAATGACACTAAACTTTCATATCATGGACATCATAATTAATCATATTTATCTTTTAACAGGCTTGATTAAGAAATGGTTTTTAAATAGTCATCCCATGGAAGTTTTACGACGCCTCTCCTAATCACTAATACTTTTAAAATGGACTCAAATGTCCGAATTGACGTATTTCACAAGGTCCTTATTCCTTTGCTAGCCGAATGCATACATAAAATCTCACGACTTTCACATCCGAGCATACGTCTGATTTGTTAATAAAGTGCCTCAAGTAAAACGACTTTTAGGAGTATAGCTCCTCCATTGGGTTTCGAAAGCCTTTCAGTTTGAATACGGACACGCTTTACGCATCGATTTTGCGCCAGACGCAATGGGTAGAAAGACTTCTTCCTTACCCCGTCTAAGCGGACTTAAACGGGTCCCTTTGAAGTCTGAAACCATAAATGGAGCAATCTCGTCATTTAAGAGGATTACAGTATGTCTAATGCGATCTCGGTTGGTTAGCGTGCCTCAACATATAGTTTAATTTATCTCCTCAGTCACCAGCGTACGTTACGGGTACCGTAAAATTCCTCGTGGTCTAAAGTAGCTGTGAGAGAATTTTTTTCACTCAACATACATTTCTGACTTGTGGGATTACCGTATTACCTCTTGGCCTGATTCGTATACCATGCAGAGCTGATTCGGTCGAATTGATCTGAGATCGATTGGTAAACGTAATGTATATCAGTCGCGGTTGGATTTTCTAACTCGAAAAGAGATTTTTATTAGATAGCGTATACGATTAAATAATGATTCAGCAATTCTTCTTGGCCTAAAGTAGCTAAGAGAGACAGATTTTTGCACTCACCATCTATTCCTGACTTGTAGAATTCCGGTATTACCGCTGATTCTTCCCGTTTGACTCATGGATATTCTTATCTCTCTAGTGCATCCGATGCAATAATCAGGTACATCAGGTCATGGCTATCCTGCCTTCATGCTCTTGAGATATCCTAGAGGAAACAATTAAATTATAAAATGATGTATTCACATTCAATTGCACATGACTACTGAACCCTAGAAGTATTGGACTTTGATGAAAATCTACTATTACCGACAGGAGTCAATTCGGACCTTTAGAAATTATTTTCAAAGTAAACTTGATGTTTTTGATGTTAATAAAATGCAAATTGTTTAAAAATATTGTTCACTTATCATTATGCACATTTTTTTAAGAATAAAGTTTTATATCACTGCATTACAATTTGCCATTATAAGATCCACGACTTTATTTATTGTTTATTAGACATCAAGCAAAATAGACCGCAACTACCGTCGTCAAAAGTATAAGATAGAAAACACACAAACAGGAATTAAAAATCTGAGGTCAGAAGAATCACTTTCGACAAATTTCTGCCAAAATTAAAATGCTTTATATAAAATTCTACGGTGAATGATCAATTTAAACCTAGTCAGGCTGATAAGCCTAGCCACTAGGGGAAGTATATTAAAAAATCTTAGTTTTTATTGCATTAAATAATTTGGTACTTTTGAAAAATCTACAGCGGGACACCACTTAATTGTCGATTAGTCAAATGAGTATTTATACCCGGATTATGAATCCCGATTACAAGTTCTCGAACGAAGTCTGAGTGGTTTGGGTCCTCGGGCGGCCAAAAACCTTGGGTATTCACGCCCGGCTATCAAAATGTCAATAATATTTCAGTATAAGACAATAACATTACACTATACGCAAAAAAATCGGAAAGATGTATCCTGGGGCTAAAAGGACCCCTCTGGTACTAATTGGTGGAAGGTAATGTGGTTGAATTAAAAACTACCGGGGCTTGGAGGCTCTAATTTTCACATTAAAATCGGATTGATTAAAAACTACCGGGGCTTGGAGGCTCTAATTTTCACATTAAAATCGGATTGATAAAAAACTAATGAAATACGACAAAGATGGTCAGGGATAATGGATCGTCGATAATGAAAATGGGTCAAAACGACCCCTCCAATACTTCTAGTGTCAAGATCTTCTTATTTTTGACTAGGGAAGAAGTTATAGAGAAATTTGGCGTTTTCATTCATAGATTATACTGATCACGAGTAGATTAGATTAGATTAGACATACTTTTTAATCTTAAGTACTGCGTTCAAAGAATTTAGGACTGCAAACGAGGAAACAGTATGTAAAAACATTCGTGTGAAGCATGGCACTCTATGGATCGGAAGCATGGGCCATTGGAAAACCTGACCAGAAAAGACTAGAAGCCTTCAATATCAGGTTCTGAAAGAGGATGCTGAAGATAATATGGACGTATAAAAAGAAATGATAAAGTGTATGGAAGAGTCAAAGAGGAGAGGACCATATAAAACACCATACAGAAAGGTAGAAGAAGATGGATTTAACACACACAGACGCACAATGGGTTTGTAAATAACATAATTGAAGGCAAAATAGAGAAAAAAATCCCCACAAGAAGACCCTGGAGAAAGTACATAGACCTAATAAAGAGAAAAGTACATAGGAAGAGTAACCAGGAAGTTAGTGACCTAGGATTGGATGAGGCAGGGTGGAGGACTGCTGTCAACCAGTCATAGGATTCAACAATCAATTAATGAAATAACGAATTATCAGAATAAACGAATGACTAACGGCACTTTCTTTCCATAGCTATAAGTCAGAGATAATTATTAAAACTAAGTTTTTGCAGTGGAAAAGTTATAAAAAATTCATCATTCGGGATAACACAGTAAATAGCTTCTATTTAACAAGGAACGTGTTCTCTCATGTCATGACAATGGAGGTTGAAGCCGTATACACAGCATAACGATGTCAAACGCATTTGCCTATATCAACAACTTGCAATTTATTCCAACAAATATTGGAAGAAACCTTTTTTAAATATACTCAATTGTTGCTTGAGAAAATTTGTATATTAGTTTGCCAAATATTATTATTATAACATCCTTCTTTATATAAAATACCATTTGGCACAGTTGAATCCTTATGCAATATATCTTCTGAAATTTTGGCTACTTCTTCAACAATAGCATTTAGTACCGTAAACTTCAGCTTAACGTATTACCTAATGATTGTTTTGTGAACTGAAACGCGTCTTACTCAGTGAAATATCCTACTAGGAAAAGTGCAATTGTTGTTTCTGTTATAATTAACGTAGTGTTCCGCATAAGAGTGAATTAAAATGTAAGCAATTATTTCATACTTCCAAAAGAAAAAAAGTCAATTCTTATGACAAGATAACCATTATAAGTTAAGGGGCCATTGAACAACCACGTGGCCGTTTATTTTGGGGGGGGGGTTTAGAGTCTTGGCCACGGTTTGTCACGAGAGGGGAGGGGAGGGGGGTCTGGCGGCGAACCACGTGGCCGATTTGGATGAACAAAAACCCGATGACGAATGCTGATTTTCAATCTGAGGTCTTACCGTTATTTTAAGTAATACACAATCCTTGAACATTTCAGCTTCATTTTCTTTGTTCTTCTTCATTTTTCAGCAGAGTTAGAGGTGAAAATATTAAAAAATAGAGAAAGGGAGAATTTCTGTATATGACCACGTGACCCCCTGGGGTGGGGGGGGTCAAGAAAATGGCCACGTCTGGTCACAAGGGGGGAGGTGGTTGTCGAAAAAAGGCCTAAAATTGGCAACGTGGTTGTTGAATGGCCCCTGACTGAGCGCGAGTCCAACGTCTTCCTCAGAGCCTCCGTAAATGAGAAGGACACTTGGAAGAATTAATTGCTCAACTTGGGTCGGATCATGATGATGTTTACAGCAGAGTAACCTAAGCCATGAAAAATTAACCCCATGCATAAATCATTAAGTTGATTTTATTTATTTCACCACGAAGGAGCAACTAATACCGGGATACAATGATGAATTAAAAGACTTGAAGGGTAGATGAGAAGTCATTCTGAGAATCACTAACTTTTATATTGTCATTTTTACTGAGTTGCACCCATTATTGATTAGTAATTAATAGTTTTTCAGACTTAAACTGTAAAAAAATGGAATAAAAACTGACAAAATGTATCCCTCCAGCTCATGAAACATTCGCGTAAGCAGCTGCATGTCGAAAAAGTTGAGACTAGCGAAAAATGTCATTTTAAATATTCGCAAATTCGTTTGGCAAGACCGTTAATATAGTTAAAAGCCTTCATTATTCACACGGCGAGGTTTTTTAAACGGTGAACGAGCCTTTATCTGAGGCAGACGAGCGGATTCGTCGCCCGGAGCCGTTCAAAGAAGCGGTGAGAGGAAGAAAGAAAAAAAGAGGGCTGTTTGCTGCATCGCAATGATTGAAGTAGAGCGCTCAAAAACCCTCGCCGTCCCTTCTCTGATGACGTCCATGGGATAGCGAGAGATATGTTTCTAGATTGAAATAATGAAACAATAAGAGCAAAATCCATTTTAGATGACCAACGGAAGGAAAAGGCATTCGTTTTTCTACTTAAAATACACTTAAGTTGTTAGCATTAGCACATAAGACTAAAGATAAAAAGAGAAGACTCAAATAGAATTAACAATTACTGACTAAATTTTGAAGCGCAATAGGAATAAATATTTATCTGCTGACTAATTAAACTCATACAAATTCCACGAGTGACATTTGATATTGGACCATAGTTGTCAAGACGTATAAACAATGTTTAAAACGTCTTTTTCCTCGCGATCGATAAGAAACCACTATGGCGGCCAATGAGACCTTGATGTAGGATGAATTGGCAGGTAGCCTGATCAGTTGATTTGCTCTCTAATGCATGTTTCTGAATCTGCCACGTAGTATTAAATTCACGTTTAGGATGATCCCGGCATCAATCTCGTATCTCGTTGGCATATTTGCGTTATACATCAATGCAATAGTTTCTGTAGCATTGGTAGCATATCCATGGTGTAGTGCATGGAAGTGAAAGTTACATTTATGCCATAGAGAATGCAAGTGATAACTCACCCCCTACCAAACACCCTTGAGGTGGTTTGCAGGGCAATATTTAGATGTGGATGACAGAGAGTGCTAACTGAACAGGAATGGACAGTTTTGACAATTTTTGCAAATGACTAGGAAGTGAAATTATAAAGGTGAGCCACAAAAAAATAATAAAATAGCAAAAACAGAAATCAATCAATATAAGAACACGAATATGCGGGTTCTAAGAATTAAGAGCCTGGAAAAAGAACATTTTAAGGACCTCAGTCGCAACCAACTCTTAACAGTAGAACCGCCAGATCCATACCGCTACCTACAACCGTCACCGCGGTTATATTGACCGCTGCACAGTTTCAGCTCAGGCTTGATGTTTGATTGAATGTATAAAGTAAAATAAAAGTAACCAGCAATGTTAAAGACCAGTAGCTGTCTTTATTAAGAATTTATGATACATTAAACTCACTAATTATGAAAATAATGACTTTGTTTAACCCATTGTAACATTTACGTTCTACTTTGAAAAAAAAATAGCAAAACTACTTTGAGCTTACATTACTGTAGCTAATAATGGTTAATATGTGCGACATAAATACGGAACATTGTAAATGATATTTTTACACTGCATAATTAGTTTACATAATATTATTAATTACACCGTTTCATTATATATCTTGGGGAACACTTTACAGAAAAATAGCTCTTAGAGGTGTTTTTTTAAATCGGTCAGTCGTCTGACCACCTTGATAATGTTACTCTGTAACGAAACCATGGTCGGTAATAATAAAACCTCATGTGGAAAGAGCCAAGTTGTAATTTCTTCAGACGCTCCTGCTATGAAGGATTTCCACGAAGTCACGCCCGCTACCATTACTGTAATATGATGTAATTTTCGCGCCGTAATTGACGGTACATCCTTGAAATATATTCATATTTCAATAATAATTATTGGTATTTATTGATTGATGCACTATCGTCGCAAGTGAGCCCATGGACAATGTTTCAAAGCTCTATGTTGTTGTCCACTGTTATTGGGAAGTTGGCCAAATTTTTGATTACCAGACTTGTCGAAGACAAACAGCTCATTCTCAAAAGAATCTATTATTAACAGCGTAATTAATGCAGTATAGTCGTGCCAAAATTTTAGCATAGCTTTCTTGTGACTCTTAGCCTTCAATGTAACTCACTGCTTTTAAATCACAAACTGCAGGATCTGACTTTCTCATCGCTCTGGCTCGCGAATCGCTTGGCTGCGGTTGTTCCAGTGGATCATTTTTATACCTTGAGTGATAGTTATCAACTCTATTCCAGATTTTTAATCGGTAAACCTACCTAATATCTCCGAGATATATACTAATTTTTTTTGTTGCAACGTCGCAAATAATTCGAACAAAAATGTTTCTCTAATGGCCAGTAGCAGGAACTACATATGTATTCTATAAATTTATGGTACCCATAAGTCATGAGAACAATCCAACAAGTGTAGCAGAAACATTCAATAAATTTATTGGTTTCATAACTTATGGCATGCTTTAATGAGTTCTATAGGTGGCCAGGATGGCGGATGCGCAATGAACCGCTTGGAGACTTAATTACTGGGTAAAAGAGTTGTTTCGATACAAATGACCATTTTTTTACCCTTACTGACTAAATATTATGTGTATTAGCAATTATTCATAGGTAATACTTTCATAAATTTTATCCGGCGGTAGAAAATTATATCGGGTATTGAAGCTATTGACTATTGATAAATGATTTATAAATGAATTGAAATGAAAGTTATATGGTAAGAAGAAGTGCTCCTGCAACCCGAATATATTTATGAGATCTGTAATTTCATGGAACTAATACCTATTGATTCTATCACTAAATTTTCTTACAACCGGCAATTTAAAAAAAAATATATAGCATTTATTCCTTCTTACCTAATTACATATGTAGAATTTTTCATCACAATATTCAATTTTGGTTAAGATAAATATAGGTATCCCAGAGGAAAAGCTATTTCGGGGCCACCATCATCTTATAACAAAGAAGCAGCGGTTAGTGCAAATACATTACAATTTTTTTCTATATGCAAAAGAACAAGTACCATTCACAATTTACAGTGTGTTCATAACATAACAACCTACACAAAATAGCAAACACTGTTTACAAAGATAAAAGGAGTTCAAAGAATAGCCAAAATACTAATTAAAAATTACAAGAAAAATCACACAAAATTTTCATAAATTTTACACTTCGTCACCTTCTTTGGAAAGAAGCCATTCTTTTAATTTGCGCAGGAAAATTACCTTGGAGTTTTCTTTCCATAATGCGACTGGGAGGGAGCAGAACAACTTTGGCGCAAGGTATGCATATGAATGTTTATTTTATTATATTTTAAATTTTTAATTATTCTAATAGTAGATACTTCTTTGTAATATCATTTCCAAGTGTGATAAGCTTCACTTAAAACGTCAGCGAGGGTATCTCTAGCGGCTTGCTCATATGGGAAGGCAACGGAACGACATGCGATCTACGTGAAGAGGCTGTCCACAATAACTCGCAGTCGCATGACTATGAGCATCCCTCTGGCCGTCATTGTTTCAGTGTGGAGACAGATCCGCCACCTCGCGTGCTTAATCAGAAACGCCAGAGCCTCCTCCTGCCCCTTAATGCTCTCCCCCCCCCTCGCTGTGTACGTAAAATTTTTACTCTCTTTTTCCCTCGCTCCCAGAGCTTCAACGCTTTTCGCAGCACGGAAGGCGCAGCCTACTCTTCAACTTATAGCGCCTCTAGGGTACGAGGCCGAGAAATTAACGGCGGACCTTTATTCTTGACGAGATAGAGAAAGTCCTCTCTTACTTGCTTGATGGTGATATCCTCCCACTACAGTGCTGTCCGACCCTTCGTGCTTAGTAGGGTTGGTAGGAGGAGCGGAGAGGGGGTATTTTTACTACTGTAGCGTATAAATATCTCCCTCTCTCTCTCTCTCCACTTGGTTATTACGGAAGGGGACTTTATAGCAGGCGCGTTTGATTAAAAGAAGGAAGTCCAAAGCGAGTGGACGTCTTGACAGAGAACGGGGACACGCACGCAAACGTCGTGGCAGTGTTTAGTAAGGAAGGAAAATATCTAGAGGTGTACATATCGGAGAGAAATAACAAATTACGAACAAATGGGAAATGTTCAAAACATCTAGAACAAATATGTAAAAATATCGAATATTTGTAGCAAAGAATATAATTGGCAATTAAAACTTTCATGTATAGAAGGATGGGCAACCTTTGGCACGCGTGCCGAGCGTGGCATACCGATTACTTGTTTCTGGCGCGAGAAACAAGTCCTTGTTAAATTTGTAAATATATTAATTATTGGGGGTCTGGTTGGTGTGGTGGCTAGAGTAAATTTTTTGCTAGTGTTAAATAAAAATCGACTAAAAATTTATAAAAGGCACCTGCTGGTAAGCCATTAATGGCTTAGCAGGACCAAAGTTAATTAAATAGAGTGCATTTTACAAGGTTTATTTTATATTGCTTTTATATGAGTTTACTTTTATACTTTAGGTATTAAATTTGTCCTTTTTTGTAAAATTTATGTAATTATACCATGTAATGTAATGAACATTTGTAATATTTGGATTTTAAAAATCATCCTAAACTTTTTTTCTTGTATTTTAGATAGAGCTGCAGGAAGGTAGTGCCTTTTATAGAAAATATGAACAATTTAGAATTACTAGTATCTAATAAGAATTCCCAATAAATGGAACCATATTTCATTAATTTATTCAATTTGCATAGCATTTACCGAAGCTAACCGCCGACAAAACTCATTGAGGGTACAAAAATTCCTTGAAGCTCATATTTATTTCTCATCTAGGACTGATTTCCATGAGTGATGGAGATCAAAAATAAATCCTTAAATATTTGAAGCAAATTATCATTGAAGTTTGACGTCACCATGGTAATAATCTTTAATTTAAGAAAATTTATAAGCTCCATTAATATTATCAAAGGATACACGATGAATTGATGGTCATCAGATAAGATATATGAAATAATTTTTGCTGATTTACCGTAAAACCTAATCATCTGAAATATGGAAAAACTGAAAGAGTAATGATGTATTTAGTGGCAGTAGTTGAGCAACACTGATGTAATAATACTAGAGTAGGAAATGTTGAAAAAAGGTAATTTTCGCATAAACGAAGTCAAAATCGTTTTAAATTTCATGATATATTGTTATCTTCATGCATATAATGATTCAACAAGCAAGCTTCTTGAATTTCAAAGTATCATGAACTCGGTAAGTAAAAAAAACTACATGCTGCGAGGCAGAAACGGATTAAGAATGCAAATAGACGCGAAAATAGCATTTTTCTCGAAAAATAATAACGGAATTGATATTGCGATTGGAATACTGGCTTCCCATCTGGAAGTTTGGGGTTTGATTATTGATGTTGAAAATGATGTGTCGGTAGAAATCGAGTTATCTGCTACGTAAACAATAGTTCAGGGGGTGTTATTTGCAGGCCAGAGAGGTATAAGCAAAAGCGTTAACCCTTTGGTATCATCCACTATGAGTGGGGGTCTTGTCAACGCCGGGTTTCTCTCCTCGCTCTCTTATTTCCTCTTTTGACCCAAGCAATATTAAACCCTATCACCCATCCACTATGCTGCAAATGACCTCAGGAGTCCGTCGGTTTTCCACACAACAGCAATGTACGGGAAATATACTCTCCATGTTCAAAACATAGAGTTCATTAACCCGGGAATGTGCATACATTAACTCATATCACCCGGAAAGGCTGGCCGGGATAATGAAGAGCAGCGTCATTAACCTTAATATCGAAACCTCTTTTAGATACCCAGACTGTTGACGTTTTCTGGTCCGACCACACGGCCCAAATAGCAACTTTTCAGGTTAATCATGATACCCAAAATCCTGTTCCTATTTACAAATATGAAAGGGTTTACTCCGCGGTTTCAAAAATTTCCTTTCTCAGGATCTTGAGAGAGAGAAATGGGATATAGCCTTTTCAGAATTCCCCATGGAGGAGAAGTTCAGCAATTTTTTCGACATTTTTAAATTTTAGTATGATTCTAATTCCCCTCTGAATAAAATCCAATGTACCACCTTCAAAGTTAAGATGACCCGGATTACTCCTGAGATTAGATTGATAGCCGATCAGTTGGAGGTGGGATATAAGTATGTGAAATATTGTGATTCTGAATTAGCTAAAAAAAGGTATCAATTAAATAAAAAATGTTTTACCAAGCTAATTGCAGATGCCAAAAGAAATTACCATATCCGTAGAATCCTTACTGCCAGGAATCCTATTAAGACTGCTTGGGAGATAATCAAAGAAGCATTTACCCCTGACAAAAGTAAGTCATCAGAACTAACTCTTATCTCAAATAATAGAGTAATATCATCTCCCGTTGAGGTCGCCCACTTGTTTAATAAACACTTCGCTGATACTGTAACTCAGCTCAATGATCATTTATCGTGCTCTAATATTGTATCCCCTACTCGTGGGCTTTCATATATTCCCAATACCATATTTCTTTTTCCTGACTCTGAAAAGGAGATTAGCCAGATTTTAGCCGAAGTTAGTTCAAAATATTCTTCTGGTTTCGATGATATCCCGATATATTCGATAAGGGTGCTGTTGGTAACCATTTACTTTCACCGCTTGTCCACTTAATTAATGCCTCCTTTTCATCTGGTGTTTTCCCTCCCCAGTTAAAAGTTATACTCGAATACTCGAATATAAAAGAGGCGAAATTCTAGAAACATTAGGACGTCGTTAAAGAGTTTTATACTCAATTTAAAGGGAAAAACAAAGAGATGTGAAAAAGTTGGCTTAGAGGACTGGAGAGACATGAATAAGCACCAAGATAGGCAGACGTCTATTGACAGAATACTGGGTCAGTGAAACTTACAGATATACGCAGTTAAGTCGCAAATTACATTTTCTAAACCTAGTACATACCATTTGTTACTACAAACTTTCATCAGTAGCTTGAAAAAGGCAGATTTTGAATTTTTTTGGAATTTCTTTTGGTCGTAGTATTAGAACATGAGAATTTAAAACTGTTGGCTTAACTTTTTTTAAAAGGTCTTATCGAGTTTGACCCACTTGTCTGGGTTAATTCCTGTAATTAAAAATTAGCCAGCTTCTCGACAATGTAGAACTCTAAAAATTTATCAATAGACCGAGTTCCAGGGACAATACAGTTATTCATTTATCCCTGCAGTACTGACGTGAATTTTTATTTATTTTTTTATTTTAAAGAAAGAAAACCTGCAGTACTGACGTGAATTTTTATTTATTTTTTTTATTTTAAAGAAAGAAAACCACATATGGCAAGGGTGCCGTTTTATAGTCACCACGTAACAATGCACAAACGTAAGGACATATACCAGCAAATTCAACAACAGAATGCAAGTAGAAATTTTGTAAATATAAAAAAATAAAAATAGGGAAATAACTAATAAGGTGAAAGATACAATAGAGAAAGACTTACAAAGGATTTATACGAAAGTGCAAAAGGATCGACCTAAGAAGGGAGGGAATTCAATAGAGAGGAGAGGCGGAAGAAAAGAGAACGTTTAGTGATCGAAAATCTGGGAACACGCATATCGATTGAAGGGGGAGAACGGATGGGGCGGGATGGAACTTTGAAATTGATAAAGGAGATCAATTCAGGGCAATCAATGGCGGAATTGAGAATATTAAAAACAATCGTAAGTCTGCTGTCAGTCTAAGGGTGGGGAGATTAGGGATGCAGTGATAGGATAAAATAGCCTTGGTGGACATATTAAGTCACTGTGCTAATCTATTCTTAACTATTTCAGCGAAGAAATTGCTGACATAATCTAGCGATGAAAGATAAGTTTGAGAAAAGGTAGACCAGACGAGGCAGGAATAGGTAAGAATTGGAAGAATAATGGAAGAAAAGAGAGTTTGAAGTGCTCGGGGGTCAATTATTGGGACATGCGTAGTGACGCCGGCCTCCTGGACTCATTAGCACTCTGGAGATTTTTAAAAGGTGATATCAGTTTTTTTCTTGAATTGTCTCTATATATCAGCATTAATACATGAATTCAAAAATATTTATTCGATTTTTTTTTACAAAGAATAGAAGATACTTAGGCTGTTATTCAATCTAGGTAATCTAAATTTATAAATTACACTGAAAGCCACACCTAGGGTATTTGGTGGCTATTATACAGTTATATAGGTAGACTAGAGCATTGTTTTTCTTCATTAGAGCAAAATGGTCGTTCAATTTTGTGGAATTTATAGTGGAAAAATCATTCACCTGGGCTTTGAATCGAACCCACATCCCTCGATTTCGCGCCGTGTGCTCAAAACAATTAAGCTACCCAGGCGTCTTTGGTATTGGTTTGAGCACTCGGCGCGAAATCGAGGGATCTGGGTTCCATTCTCAGTTCAGGCAAATGATTTTTCCATTGCAAATTTCATAAAGTTGTATGGTAATTAGCGGATGACTCCGTTATAGTTCTTGCGCGGCTAGATCCGTAATACTTCCAAAATGGGAGTTCCCAAGTATTAGTGTGTTGGCTAGAATCCATGGGCATATTTATACAGCTAAAAGTGTACAATAAACGATCATTCAACGCTAGGACGTTCAACTTTTTAAAATCATTCAACGGCCAACTGGGTTCAATTTGATCCATAACATTTTATAAACATATTTGGTGAATTTTACTAGACTATGTGACTAGATCCGTAATACTTTCAAAATGGGAGTTCCCAAGTATTAGTGTGTTGGCTAGAATCCATGGGCATATTTATACAGCTAAAAGTGTACAATAAACGATCATTCAACGCTAGGATGTTCAACTTTTTAAAATCACTCAACGGCCAACTGGGTTCAATTTGATCCAAAACATTTTATAAACATATTTGGTGAATTTTACTAGACTAGGTGACTAGATCCGTAATACTTTCAAAATGGGAGTTCCCAAGTATTAGTGTGTTGGCTAGAATCCATGGGCATATTTATACAGCTAAAAGTGTACAATAAACGATCATTCAACGCTAGGACGTTCAACTTTTTAAAATCATTCAACGGCCAACTGGGTTCAATTTGATCCATAACATTTTATAAACATATTTGGTGAATTTTACTAGACTAGGTGACTAGATCCGTAATACTTTCAAAATGGGAGTTCCCAAGTATTAGTGTGTTGGCTAGAATCCATGGGCATATTTATACAGCTAAAAGTGTACAATAAACGATCATTCAACGCTAGGACGTTCAACTTTTTAAAATCACTCAACGGCCAACTGGGTTCAATTTGATCCATAACATTTTATAAACATATTTGGTGAATTTTACTAGACTAGGTGACTAGATCCGTAATACTTTCAAAATGGGAGTTTCCAAGTATTAGTGTGATGGCTAGAATCCATGGGCATATTTATACAGCTAAAAGTGTACAATAAACGATCATTCAACGCTAGGACGTTCAACTTTTTAAAATCATTCAACGGCCAACTGGGTTCAATTTGATCCATAACATTTTATAAACATATTTGGTGAATTAAGACCACCAATCAGCTTTCTAGGAAAGTTATACTTTAGCATTAATTTAAAACAGGTAAAGAGAAACAGCATGTAGAAATTTACGAAGGGTGAAGGTTTTATGTTGTGCTCTATGCTGAAATACGGCGACCTTGTTTTCGTCAGTAAAAGCCATGAAAACAAGATAAATTGCTCAGATAAGATGTATTTCATCCCGTAAATGATGTTACACCGAGAAGCCTCGCTCTAATCTTAAGAGCCAAAACAAAGTGGTTCCTTAAAAGCGCTTTTTATCTAGAGCCTCAAAACTCTTTAAGTGCCCCTCAAGGTCATAACAGCAAGCAGAAAAAAGAGAAATGACATTTACAGAAGCTAGCAGCGTTAAAAATTCCAAGACAGTGATTGAGTTTATCCTTTGGCAAACATTAGATTGTATCAAGCTTTCTCGTAAAATTTAGCACGTGAAAAAGGACAACTGTTCGAAAGCCTGTGTGTCCATTCCAACTTTCTCCAAGTGCATTGCTCTCTTCATAACAAAACAGCAAATGTACTATCTCACCATTTCAAACCCTGTGCACTCGTTAGCCCACTTCAGTTAAGACTACAGAATGAATGAAAATGAATGTATTGATCTAGGACGTAGGTCCTCTAAGAACAGAAAACGAATTACATGATAAGTAAATGATGAAAACAACACCATACACACTTAATTGATGTAAGAGTATACCAAATGAACAAAAATGAAATCATTCCCTTCATTACATGAATAATTACATAAGTAAATTGATAATTCTACAAACCCATAACAGAGCTAGGAAACAAATTGTAAAGATATCAACAAAAAAATTAAATAAATAACAAAAAAAGATAGAGAGAGACGATTAGTATAAAGGCAATGATGAACGGACAATGGCAAAACTCCAGGCGATTAAAAAATAAATTAAGAAAGATATATTTGATAATATAGCATATGAATTATGATGTATTTAGTAATACGCTACAGATCTTTAAGCTACACATTAGATTGTTTTTATCGTTGGGGCATCTTTACCTCATCAACACCTACATCTTCATACTACCCTGCGAGCCGCCAGATGGGCGTGTTGCAGGGGGTGTTAGGCCACCAGCCGTGTAAAGATGTAAGAGATAAGGTTTTGGTAGGTGAAATGGTGACGGTTATTATGGAAATGTATTTAGTGGAGCACAGTTTTTATTCTGGTTGGTTATTATGCGCGGGAAGAACGAGTTTTTGTACCTATCTGTCTGGCTATATACCTCTCTAAATTTATCGCTTCTGTCAGACCTAGAGATGTTTTGAGGCGTCATGATAATATTCTCTGTGTCGCTCAGAAACACACCTCAAACACCACCTCAGTTCTGAATTTCTCAAGCAAGCTAAGCCTAGCGTGGAGCCTCCGAGTATCTAGGGGCTCACACCTTAATCCCTCTTAAACATTATATGTTAGCTCGTAGCAGATTTTAACAGAGTGTGCTGCTTTTCTTTGTATTCTATCAATTCTTTTGGTTAAATCTTTATGACTAGGATCCCAAATGCTCGCGGCGTATTCGAGGTGAGGCCTAACCAGAGCGAAGTAGCATCTCTCTTTTACTTTTTCATCCGAGGACCTTCCTATCATACGCTCAACAAAACCTAGTTTTTTAAATGCTGAGCCGCATATGTTTTGTATGTGTGTTCCCCACGATCATGAATATATATTATGGATTGGGATCTCGCTGCCAAAAATTGTTGTCTAGAAATCCGTAAAAAATCAACTCTTTGGAAAGTGGTGCCGCCCAGTGATGAAAGATGGAAGTTCAAATGTAAATACAGTCGACAGATTGTATTACCTAAACACGTCTTATCGGTTTGCCGTGAATACACATTGGTCTTTACTTACAAGTAATCATAATGTAGTGGATAGAAAATGTAATAATACGCGCGGGACGTAATTATACTTTTGTTATTATCGTCCGGTCTACAGATATATTTAATTCCACAATAAACTTAATTATACAATTGCACAATTAACTTCTTAGCACTTCGTGAATATCGCTATACGCTAATTTAATAATAATGCGAGGTGACTTCATGAGTATTTGCAATGGCCATCATTGCAGTGTAGGTAAAAAGGAATGCACTTACCGCCGCCTGGAACATATTCTTTTTTTTCAATCCAAGTCTCCTATTTTGGGTTCTCGTAGACGCATACCCTGTTTTGCAGTCTGGTATGAAGCAAGTTTTATTTAAAAAAAGGCATTCTAAATTCTTTATTTAAGCCGAACGGGCTTAATGCATTCAAAATAGAATCAGGGTATGGCAAACATCGTCGTCGTCACAAGATAGACGTTTCATAAACCTCTTACACATTTTCTGTAATAGATATTTCCTCTCTAGCATTTACAAAGTAACTTTTAGATCACAAAAATAGCAAGATATTATTCAAAGCATCAATTAATGCATATCTCCTTGATCGTTATTGAATATTCACCACAGTCTCACGTTAGCAATAATTAACTACGTCTATATACAATAACAACAGAAATAATTCTAATCGAAGTGGCGCCATGGATTGGGTGAACTAAAAGTGGAAATTTTGGCAAAACTTAGCCTACGCAACAAAAAATGCCAAACATTGTCAAAAAAGATTGAGACTAATTTTCAATCAACGATTCGAAAGAGATTCCCATCCCTGTGGTTGCAAGAGGTGTGCAGTGAAGTATTGCATACTGACGTGGCATTTGGACACAAGCAACAAGACGAAAGTAGCAAGGGAAGGGAATTGCTGTAGATATCCATCGACATATGTACACGGGTGAAGCGCATCCAAGATCACCGCGTTCAATAAAACTCTATGCTGAAAAAGGTAAAGGCATCAAATACCAATGGAAAAGAATAATTTCTGCTTTGTTTATTTTACACTATAAATAAGATTCTGAAAACACAAATTTACCTGTTGTAACGGGTGAAATATGTTTTGCATTAGTATTTAAGGATTGAAATATAAAGTTGACTTCATTTTGTCATTGCCAAACATTAGATAATCGCAGCTTCTGTCCATTTCTTCAATATCAATTACCCAGTCATATGTTGTTCATGTCAATAAAATGACGTTATTAGCTGAACAATCTCATCTTGGTCATGGAAAAGTTCTACCTTGGATTACTAGCACCATGACGTACGAATACTAGTAATTGAATTTCGATAGAACCAGATGCAATCATTGTTTTTCTGCTGATTATCGGTTATGCAGTCATGCAAGAGGAAGACTTAGCTTTAATTCTGATGAAAATCTCACTTTTTTATTTAGTAATTTGAACAACCTCCATTGCAATTCTAGCAAGACTGTGTGAACCTAAAGAATACCTCCGACACGAAGGTTTCCAGGCGCTCAGCGGGCGTGTATCGTTCAAATTATGGTCTTTTGTATCGTCTAAAGTACGCCTATTTCTTCCAATATGCACAAACATCAGCACATCGCAGGACATAATCTAATTGACACTTCTACTTTGCTCCTCTTAATTGAGGTCCATTGTTTCCTCTGGAAATTTCGGTGGCGTGAGAGTGAAAGTCTTCTACGATCAGCTTAAACGGAGAAAATGCCAGGAATTTATTGAAATGGCACATAAATATTATTAAACAACACGTTATTTATATACTCATAGAGTATAAATTATTAATTGTTGTATAGAAACAATATAGCACTTAAATAAAGTTAAAATACGACTTTAAGTTCCATTATTACTGTACGGTAGCAATATGTAGGTAAGAGGGACATAAAAGCATAATATCAGCTGAAACGAAACACCAAACAAAAATTAATGGTTAAACAATACAGAAAAAGAAAGAAATGAAAGAAAAGGAGAAATATTAGTCTTAAATCTCAATTAAGGAAGTATGCACGGAGCAGATCTTTCGTCTCTACAGATTTGCCTTGGCAAATAAACCTCGTAGTTATTGCCTGCTGGTCGACCAAAGCTAAGGCAGAGTCAGAAAAGGGTTACCGCAAGACGTGAATTAAACATGAAGTAAGAATGATAAGTCAACATTTAAGCCCAAGGATATCAAAATAGGCATAGCCACCTGATAAAAAGCACCAGTCAAATTTTTCTCCTTATCTTTTATGGGTTCCCACAGGGTCAATTTCTGCTGAATACCCTAATGACAATAGGCTACTTGTTCATCAAAATATTGAAATTAATGCAGGGTTTTACCCAACGGAGATGCTGAATGGGCTTCTCTACCAGCACGCGGCAAAAGATCGTTTCTCCTCGTGGTCGGAGGCGCCAAATGTACACTCATGGCATTGTATGAATAAATTTTTTTGAATGAACACCTTCACTATTAATTCCCTTATTAATTAAATTAAAAATCTTGGAATATGCGGCACAGCATTAAAGAAACTAGGTTTTGTTAAGCGTATAATAGGAAGGTCCTCGGATGAAATAGTCACAGAAATATGCAACTTCGCTCTGGATAACCCACACCTCGAATCCGCCGCGAACATTTTGGACTCTGGTTATAAAGATTAAACCAAAAGAATTGATAGAATACAAAGAAAAGCAGCACGCTCTGTTAAAAGCTGCTACGAGCTAACATATAATGTTTAAGAGGGATTAAGTTGTGAGCCCCTAGATACTCGGAGGCAACACGCTAGGCTTTGCTTACTTGAGAAATTCAGAATTGGTGTGTTTTAGAGCGACACAGAGAATGATAATATGACGCCTCACTACATTTCTAGGTCTGACAGAAGCGATAAAATAAGAGAGATACCTACATTACCGAACAGATAGGTACAAAAAAGTTTTTCTTACACCTTCACACGGCTGGTGTCCTAACACCCCTTGCCACACGTCCCGCGGAGGCTCGCAGAGTAGTTTCTACATCTGTCTAGGTTGCAAAGCTAGGTTGCGTGGCACGGGGTGATTCCACATCAGGCATGCAGCACTCATCCCATTACAAATCTGAACCGCGCACTTTACCCCGGATGCCAGGCGCAGGCCAAATGCAGTCAGGACAACGGTACGCAGTCAGACCAGAAACCAGGAGAGTGATACGTAGAAGAACATTCTACCATGCAGCACACTACTCAAGATTCAACTACTGGTTAGTGTTATGAATGCGACATATAAATAGCACTAAAACATGCAAGATTATAGCATGCTGGAGATTGCTTGGGAGGTTAGTATCTAATAATCAAGTTAAGGGATGTAAGAATTAACGCTGCAGTTCCACATTATAATAGAATTAAGCACACGACCATTTTTGCCCCAGAGCTTCATCATCACCTCACCATCAAGACACCTGATGACGCTGCTCTGCGGCGATACTGTTCGTGTGAATGAATCTTATACCATGTGAAATTGCAGCGTTGATTCTTCTATCCCTTATATCAAGGAATTCCATCAAGTAAGGTCCAAAACTATCATCTAAATCATGTTAAGATATTTAGCACAACCAAAAAAAACTATTTAACCTAGTCAAAATTCTATCGCAACTATTATGGCCCCTTATTGTACGCGGAAAAAATGAAATTTTAAAGCTATCGGCTCTGCAGTCTATTTCTATTTCCTTAATCTAATTCCTGTGATCGTTTCTTCCAATAATAGTTTGGCTCTAGCAAAATATATGAAATGTCTGGTAAGAAATCGTCTACATCAAACGTTTGTAAAAGTATATATGTATAAATGTAGAATATCTTTGAGGAATAGGTATGTACTATTTCAGAACTGAGCTTTCTCTGAATCACGGCTTCGGAGTCCAGAATCCTTTGGTGTATCCGTCACTGCCTATTATGGCGGTGGTTCTTTGCTGAGGTAGACGAGCAACACGCTTTCAGAGAGTCGCATGATAAGCAAGGAGCGTGGGAATACCGAATTGAAACACGCTTTAGCTGACATGACTGTTGAGTCTCAACGGGATCTCCTTTCCCTTGGGAATGTACCCGCGGCACTGCACAAAGATAGCAACGCTGGGACGCGTTGCAGCGGATGTGCTGGCAGCACATAAAAAAACATAAATTTTCTATTTTGATAAATGGCTTCATAAATTTCGGTTCAAAATTTTTGCGGTAGTTAATATTAAAGGTTTTGAAAGCAAAAATCCTCATCATCTGTTAATAATATTCAATAAATATCCTCAGAACCTGATTCATTTCACCCCATCAAATCCAGACCTTTTTTTTATTACCCCAGCGACCACACCACCCCCTTTCAGAACTGATTTTGAATAACAACAATAAAATTATGGAACTCCCTCCCTATTTCCTTGAAAAAAAGTTCTACGGCTATATTATTTAAATTCAAATTATACAAATATCTCATGGATAAATAGAACAATTGCAATTGGGTGTTTGGTTACATCACGTAAATATAAATTACTAATGTAAAACCGTTATGAAATTATGTGCACTAAAACTAATCAAAATCATGAATGCAATTTGTATAAAATGAATAATATGACAAAAATATGAATGTTTAATGGATTGACGAATACTTACTTACAATTTTTGTACTTAATTTAAGTAGCAAATATTGTAATACCGCTCATAATTTTCTCATTGTATGTACTTCGTTTACAGGGCATGCTTTAGACCATTAAAACCTTTATCTATCTATATACATTTTTGAAAAGATAGTTTTTGTAGATTTTCAATGAAGGAGAGGTGAACAGAAGGGATTCAATTAAAACATCGATACTTTTCCATGGGTTAATTAACGACGCGTTTGGATGTATTATAACATAAACATCACCTAATACCTTCGGCACTGTGCTATACATTATCACAGTAAACACAGTGAGAAACACAACATTGAGATAGACGTTACCTAAAGATGATGATATTAGACATCGAAACGCGTTGTTAATCAACAAATCTGCTGAGAGACAAGAGATCTATCCTTAACTCTTTGAATAGTGAGTATTTGTTCGTTTGCCCTGACCCCGGGAGTGAATTTTTTTATGGAAGAGATTAAATTACTTCATGTTACAATTTTATTAGCTTGAGCTCAGGTTTGTTTCATAATCAATCAATGAAAGCAAGAGGATCATACATTATACAAGCAAGGCAAAATAAATACAACAATTTACATAGTAAGATACTAAATATTGTGGCAAAAGAACAAAAATATTAACTTAGAACATCACTAAAACCAGAATTCAATGCAATAACTTCCGTCAATGGAACCAACTACATGTGAGATGCACGTATGTAAGGCTGAAGATAGTTAGCAGAATAATGAAATAGGTGGTAGGATCCTTTATAGTGATAATTGGGCTCACCAGAACATATGAAAGAGCATGTTACAATGCATCTGGATGGAAGGTGTGAACATACGTCTTAACTGCTCTAGCGAAAGATGCACATGTACGTTCATACTCTGGATGGCCAGGAGGCACGAGGACGTAATTGAACGTTTGCACTGCTAAAAGGGTTAAAGTTTCATGTCGAACTTCCTCAAGTAAGAGCCATTATATGTGAATTGCATATGGACTGAAAGCTGGTAAAACAATGTCATGACAAAGCATGGGACGAGAGGCGGTAATTGTAGAAGACTATGACTTCCTGCATGTTGCCATTAATTAACTGCATAATCATTAACCTTCTGTTTAATTTACAGGGCAGATTCAAGGTAATGCTGATTATTCATAAAAGCCAGGAAGGATAGGATTGAGCTCAGCGAAGTGCTAATTCTTTTCAGATATTGTGGACATATAAAGCTATCTTATGACTGATTGTAATAATACTAAACAAATGCAAAGACCCCACATTACTCTGGATTAATATTCGAAAATATGTTAAAATATTGATACAAAAAATATATTTCAAAAATTAAAGCGATCATCACCACTGCCCATGATTGTGGATAGGATATGTTGTATATCAATTTACCACCTCACATCCAACAAAAACTGCTGAATGAAAAAACCGTAAATGTGAAGATAAATTAAGATAACTGAAACAATTCTTACAAATCTGTATCTTTACACGGTTTTCTCCTTTATCCTTACCACTGTTTCAGGCAAGCCATTTTCCGCAACTACCCTTGCATTCCGCCTTCCCACCACGCCCCCAAACCACCCAGTGCATCATTTACGTAGATGAAGACGGTGCTTGCTATATTGGCCAATTTTGGAAGCTGTAACGTGGTCGTGGTCAGTCCGCCATCTATGTTAATCACGATTTTCCGTTAGTGCTTACAGGATGATGTACTTATTTTGTAATTTTATGATGTTTTCCACCGATAATCCGCTATAAATCAGCATGGGTGTACTTCTTCAATATATAGTCTCATTACCATTAGTTTCTTTTAATTTATTTAAGCTAACAAAGGAATGAGTGGGTAACAAATGAATGTGGGTTAGATGCTTCAGTAATGGACCTATATGAAAGGAGTGTGCTTCGTTGGTTTGGCCATGTTGAGAGAATGGATGAGAGTCTAATAGCAAAACAGATGTATAAGAGTGAACTGAATGGTGCGAGAGGTAGAGGTAGGCCGAGAAAGTTGCGGTTGAATGTGATTGAGGAAATTCTTAGGAGGAGAAATATTAGGAGTCTTAAAAGCAGGAGGGCGTGTATGAATCAGTGTGTGGGGTAAATGAGGCAAAAGAGGTTTGCATGGATTGGTCAGTATGGAGCAAATAATTGAAGCAGGGTTAAGAGTACAAATATGTATTAATGAGTGAAACTTTGTCACTGTGCCTACCCCGAAAGGCGTGATTGGTATGTATGCATGTAACCCTCGAGCAGTCCTTCTCGAGTACATATATTTGTTTGTATCTTTTTAACCTTTGCTTGTAATTATCCTGGGCTCCTCCAGTCCCCCTACAATAAATTTATATAAGTGCGACCCAAGTTTTACATAAATAAGGTACAATTTACAGCAAAAAAGACGCTTTTTGAAACGCGACTATGAATAATACCTGTGATCTATCGATTACACTACGCTTGAAATATGAAGAATATGTTTAACCTTTTTTTCGAATCTAATTTTTGCTCGAAATTCAAAGCTCCACAATTTCTCATAATTTCCACCCTCCTGTACTGTCATCTGTAGGCCAAACGTCTTATAAATTTCTCGTGATAGTGTAAGAGTACATAATATTATTGGTATAACAGTTCGAATTCCTAGCTCGATAAGTTTCATAGATATCATCAAATGGATGCCAAAAAAATTAAATTTTCAGGCATCATTTTTGCAACAGAAAACACTCAAACACCATATCTGCATTTCCGGTTAAAAATGCAATGGTAAAATTGAGTGGAACCCATACCCCAGGGTAACCAATGCAAGTTTAAGATTTATATGCCTTTAATTTCAAATAGTTCATGGATTGTTTTGAATTACATCCGCTAACTTGTCCATTTTATCGCGCTTTTTAAAAAAATATAGCGAATTTCACGATTGAAATATTTATAACAACTTAGCTTGTTACTGCATCACCAGGGCTGTAACTTAGGTCGCATAAATATTGTACTCGTGGAGTTTCTCTTTTCATTTATAATCAGAGAGCAAAACTCTTGAAAATCTCTCCCAATTCTAAAGCCAAAAATCGCTTGCTTAGTTAGGACGCTTCCACTCGTTTATACTTAAGAGATTTCTGCTCTAATCCCAGCCGTTCATAAGGCCAGCGTGGAATGGATACGTCCCTCCGCGAATTGGTCGGATCAATCTGAAAGGGAGCACAGAATTTACCGATTGGGGACGTCAAAATGAAAATGTTAAGCCTCCAACAGACCCGGAGCTTTGCAATTAACTGCGCGAGAAACGATTGACGTGGATGCCGTGAATGAGATGTTGAGAGCGCCCGGGATAATCTCGACCGGAGGGCCGCGGAAGGGCCTCGGAAGGTGGGATTTCCACGACGGTGATATTTGCCGGCGGGCACTGGGAATAGAGAACAATCGGCTCGCGAAGCGCAATTATATTCCGGCCACGCATTTGCCGATGCATTTGATTTCTGAGGACGCAACTCTGGTGCATATCACAGGATGTTTGATACATCGGATAGTTGCATCTAATATGAGTACCGAGGGATCGAGCATCTAGTGATTACTTTCACGATGAAATGGAAATTTCCGTAATTTAAAGCAATATTTGAAACCTTTAAGATATTTGAACATTCCGATAAAATTTTTCTAAAAAAAAATCTCGAAAATTTTGAAAAGTCTTATAGGTTGTGTTTTATTTAATAAATATGCATTTTTAAATTTAAATTTTCACGATGTAACAGAAAACATCATGTTATATACAGCAATAATTTTGATATTTCAGCATACCCATTACATCTCGAAAATCATGATAAATCTTAAAAAAGTTTTGATTGACTATAAATATACATTTATAAAATTTAAATTTCACAATGAAATGGAAATATCATTTTAGTAATAGAACTATTTATGACCTTTATGCATATGCACATTATAGCATAGGCATAAAATCTCAAAATCCTTGAAGAATGTTAAAGAACATTTATTTTCTATATATATTTTTTTTAAATAATAAAATTCTGTGTTGGAGTTCGCTTACGAATGTTTAAACAAAATTAGACTAATTTTTTCTGCATATTTAATATAAATAGTTGTACTATTTACACACTTTCATGCATACATGTATAAAAGGCTGAGACATTTAATGTCTTTTTATGTAATATAAAGAGTAATGTACCCTAATGATGACTTAATGTACTGAAACCATGGTCGGCGACGAAAATAAAAGTGTGGAAACAGTATCAATGTTGATTTGCCGACATACAAATCTATAGGTTCCACAAAGTTTGTGCTAATAAGCTCTCTTAAGCTTATTTGTATAAGTAAAGTATAAAGAAATCAACTAATAAGTATTAGATAATCACATTAAAATCTTTTAATAAGCTCAATTGAATGTTGTCATTTTCAATGTTCATGCGGTTAGCGCTAACGTACACGGTATATCAAGCGAAAAATAGTCCTAGCAAAGACATTGTTCGTGGTTAAGAGATAATTGATGTACTGAATGAAGAAAGGTGTTGAAATTAGAAAATATTATATTATTAAAATATTAAAATAATACGTGAAAACATTCTTGCGGAGCGTGGAACTCTGTAGATCGGAAGTATGGACAATTGGAAAAGCAGACCAGAAATGACTGGAAGCCTTTGAATCCTGGTGCTGGAGGAGGATACTGAGGATTATATGGACGGACAAAATAAGAAATGATGAAGTGTACAAAAGAGGAGAGGACCATTTAGAACAAGAACACACACTTGGACACAATGAGTTTGAGAAGAACATAATTGAAGGTAAAACAGAGGGAAAAGTCCCCAAAGGAAGACCCAGGAATAAGTTCATAGACCAAATAAAGAGATGTACATGGGAAGTGACACTAGGAGGTAAGGAAACCAGAATTTGATAGGGAAGGGTGGAGGGTTGTAGTCAACCAATCATAAGATTGTACGACCAATGAATATGTGAAAACATTTGTGTGGAGCGTGGAGCTTTGTGGATCGGAAGCATGGACCATTGAAAAAGCTAACCAGCAAAGAATAGAAGCCTTCAAACCCTGATACTGAAGGAGAATGCTGAAGGTCAAATGGACGGACAGAATAAGAAATGATATAGTATACAGGAGAATAGAAGAGGAAAGGAACTTATGGTACTCTACACAGAAAAGAAGAACCAGATGTGTTGGACAATTTTAGGACACAATAGGTTATGAAGAACATGAGTAAAGGGAAGATAGAGGGAAAATTAGAGGGAGGGGATAGAGAGCGGAGAGACCCAGGAATAAGTTCATCGACCAATAAAAGAGGAAAGTACATAGGAATGGCCACCAGGAATTAAAGGAACTAGCATTACATATGGAAGGGGTAACGCTTACATGATTGGTATCCAAATTACTTAGCACTCATTTCCACAAAAAATTTAGACTACGGTCAGGGCTTTCTATTAAATTCCTTCTTCACATGATTCGGAAAATAACTACGTATACCATTTTTTTTGGAATTTTAGCCCGAATATTTCTGCAGAAAACTGATTTTTCACGGATATAGTACCTCTAGGAGTCAATAAATCATGCCTCATAACTCTTAAATGCTAACATTAGGTAATATCGAAATACCAGTTTCCGATAAATTGAGCACATAGGTCATACGTGCAATAACTGCTAGATTTATAGCATAGGATAAGACTGAGTGGAAACTGCGTAGTTTATATTAGGTTTGTCTCACATAGGACGACTCACTCAAAGCATTTGTCTTCAGCGCGCCAGTTAAATGACAGCCAATTACTACCTCAATGATTCTGTTTCCTAGGAACTATCAATTTTCCTAGACCTAGCAGACAGCTCATCCGCAGCAGCGGGGATCAATGATTGTAATACGTACGGGTTGTAATCAATTGGTTGAATGTTAAAGCAGACTTCGGCAGATTGTTTTTCTCGTAATTGAGATAGTGTGCGCCACAACTGATACTGAGCAGATGGACTGGAAAGGTAAGGATTATTTAAATGCATGTCAATCCAACATACAGTTCCTTTTTGCGGTATTCATAGTCAATAGTAGTTCACTAGTTTTGCTTAAGCTTTAGTTACCTTTAGAAATTGCTTCACAGATGTGCTCTTGGTGAAAGACCTGTGGCGTATCACAACTTGTCATGGCTTAAGACCTCATTGCGGAGGAAATATTTACATGGGTTATTTCTCGTCACTTTCTTTTTGCGATAAAAATCCAGCTTATCTATATTCCACGTTCAAACCCAGATCAGCTGGGGCAAACCCCTTCCGTCTCTTACCTCGGGCAAATTCTTCCCTTAAATCTTATCTCTATATCAACACTGAGATTTCTTGCCGTATTCAATAAAATTAGACACTGGGATAATTTTTAAGGAGAAACTATTTAATTATTGAGTTATATAATGAGTATATTAGTCTCTTACCTAAATTCACGTCTTATAACAATATCTTCTGTATTAACATAATAATCTGTGAATTACTGTATGAAAAAAATATACATACATTAAGAATAACGGGTGTATGAATAAAATAAAAATGTGTAGCAGTGAATGTGGAGAGAAAATGTGAATGAAGGTATGTTTTTAAAATGTAATGCTTTGGGAGAGTAACATTGACAATTTTCTCTTGATACAACTTTAGGTTGCTGAAACAATTAGTAATAATTATAGATTAAAGTGAACAACATTGCATGTTAACGATTGGTTCCCTGGCAATTTAAAGCAATTGAAACGCGTCGCATAATGGCGGTTGGTATAAATGTTTTAAAGTGTGTGCTTAAAGACTCACGATTCACGCTCCAACAACTTGAAGTGATTTTTGAGAGAGATTTTATGTAGCAATTCAAAATGGTACATGCACGTTATTCAGTAATTCGTTAACATTGACCTGAAAAATGATTCATCTTGGCGCTAAAATATAAACAAACACAATTGATGCTCTTCGAAGCTTTTAGATCAATGATAGTACGCACGTACATAATGTTATAGATGCGTAGTCTATGTTCGTGCGTAGTCTCAACGTATGTGCGTATTTACATACGTACACGTAGGCTTTCGTACGTGAAGAGTATCAACGTTTGTACGTACCTACGTACGTACATGTAGCCTTATGGCACTTGTCACATATTTAAAAAAAATTCAATGACATTTTTACAGAGTTCCTCATAAACGCGCAAACTTCCATTGCATAATAATTGTACCTATTAAAGATTAAGGAATCATACCGGATGAAAAACTCATGTTTACATACGGATTTCCTTAAAATTTCAAATTCGCAGTAAATCCAAGTCGTCAATTCTTTACTGAAGAAAAACATTTTGAAATACAATTCTTGCATCATATGACAGCATTTGTGGTCATCTCACACATACAAATTGATGTACTTCAGTGCTGTGCGGGACAAGAATTTTTTTTCGACATACATTAACAGCTTGTCATTAAAGAAACTAGATTTTGTTAAGCGCATAATAGGAAGGTCTTCGGATGAAAAAGTAAAAGAAAGATGTTACATTGCACTGGTTAGGCCACACCTCGAATACGCCGTGAGCATTTGGGACCCTTGTAATAAAGATTTTACCAAACAATTAATAAAATACAAAGAAAAAATGAAAGCTCCTTTATAAACTGCTACGAGGCAACAAAGCATTTCACAAGTTTTAGAGGGATTAAGGTGGGAGCCCCTGGATACTCGGAGGCTTCATGCTACGCATAGGTGGGTTGAGAGATTCTGAAGACGTGTGTTTTTAGAGCGACACAGAGAATGCAAACAAAAAATAAGAGAGATACATTGCCAAACGGATTGGTGCAAAAACTCGTTCTTTCCACGCACAATAAGCGACCGCTATGAAAATTGAGCTCCACTAAATACATTCCCATAATGCACATCACCATTTCATCTCCCAAAACCTTATATATTTACACGGCTGGTGTCCAAACACCCCCGGCCACATGCCCATGTGGCGGTTTGCAGGGTAGTATGTAGATGTAGATCATTTCGAATCGCGCAGTGCAACATAGTCATAACAATGCTTTACTGAAGACAAAAATTTTAAAATATAATTCTTGCATCATTTATTATGACATTATGTGAGGTCATTTCCAATGTACAAATATATGTACTTCAGTGTAGAGTGTTACAAGGTTGTTGTTGGCTAACGTACTTGAAAAGCTAAGTAAACGTTCACAGACGAATCATTATTCGCGCTCCGACCACCTAAAATAGTATTTTAATTTTGGAATAGCCATTATACTAAATTAAACCTTAATATTTTTATCAATGCGCGTTCGGATAGTCCGAGAATGGCATCGGAGTGGCGCATTTCCAGTAAACTCTCATCGTTGAGACCGTTTTACGCGACATTACTTTTAAGTAAAAAATCGAATTCAACTTAGCGCACACTAATCGGATACTAAGAGCCGCAGATATAATTGAAACTTTTTGTTAATTCCGATTTTTATCGGTACATGCGCAAAGCAACTGACTTTCTTTGAGCCCTTCATTCATATTCAGTTAACGTACTAAGCACAATACAATAACTCTCTTTTTCCATCAATTTTATGGCAGCTTCCCTGGTCCAGGAACTTTTTAAACTCTCAACGGTGAACTCTCGCAACCTTAATTTTACATTAAAAAAATTAAATTCAACTCAGAACCCTGTAATCGGATACTAAAATTCGCAAATAAAAATTAAAACTTCGTATTTGTACTGATTTTTCATCGGCACATGCACAGAAGCAAATGGATCTCCTCAAGCTCTTCATTCACATTCAATTAACGTTCTTAGCACAACACGAAAACTTTCTTCTTTCAACGAATATAATGGTAGCTTCTCCGGTCGAGGAACTAATTAATTAAACTCTCATCGGTCAGCTCTCGCCCTAAAAACCGCTTTACGCAAACTTATATCTATATAACAAATCGAATTCAACACAGCGAATTCTATTCGGATACTAAAAGTCGCAGATAAAATGTAAACTATTCATTATCTACAATTTTTCATCGGCACATGCGCAGAGGAAAATGAATTTCTCAAAGCACTTCATTCACATTCGATTGATGTATATGGCATAATACAAAGACTCTTCTTCCATCAAATTTAATGGCAGCTTCCTTGGTTCAGGAATTTTTTTAAACTATCAACGACGAACTCTAACTGTAAAGACCATTTTACGCGACCTAATTGAAAAAAATTCTAATTCAACTCAGCGCAAAATAATCGGATACTTAAAGTCTCGGATAAACATTTAAACTATTCGTTCTCTTCGATTTTTATCACCACATACGCAGAGGAAAATGGCTTTCTTTAAGCTCTTCATTCATATTCAATCAACCTTCTACGTGCACTACAAAAGCTCTCTTCTTTCATCACATTTATTGTAGCTTCTCTGGTCCATGAACTCATTTTTTAAACACTCAACGGTCAGCTCTCATCGTAAAGACCAATTCACACAATCTTATTTTTAGATTATAAAACCGAATTGAACTCTGCAAAAAACTAATTGGATACTAAAAAATACAGATATAATTTAAACTATTCATTATTTCCAGTTTTTCATCGGTACATGCGTAGAGGCAAATAAATTTCTTAAAGCACTTCATTCACATTCCATTGACGTATTTAGCAGAATGCAAAAACACTCTTCAATCATCAAATTTAATGGTAGCTATCCTGGTTCAGGAACAACTTTTATACTCTCAACGGTAAACTATCACTACAAAGACTGTTTTACGAGACCTTCTCTTTAGATTGAAAATATCAAAATCAACTAAGCGCACTTGAAACGGTTACTTTAAGTAGCAGATAAAAATTTAAGGTATTCACTCGTTTCGATTTTATATCGGCACATGCGCAGAATCAAATGAATTACTTTAATCCCAGCATTCCTCATTCAAACAACGTGCTGTAACGCCGAGCTCCGATCCGACGCCAAGCACGAAACCAATCTAGGCACTTACCTCAGACTTGTTGTGTTATCGGATAAATCCCAGCTGTAGCGTCGTCTCTTCAAGCATCTGCTTGAGGCCGAAATCAAGAAAAAGTTCCTTCCGCTCATCTGGCGTTCCTTTGACAGTCTTCACCGCACCACGTGATGAGTCCCTTGTCCCTCTCTCAGGATCTGAAGTCGACGCACCGTCTTCTCACCACGCTGATCCCCGACGAGTTAAATTTCTTATCTCCGATCGCGACATAGCAAGCTCGCGCAGGAGAAATCCTTATAATAATTTTATTTGCAGAAGCACCAGCTATCAAATCCCACCGCTGCTACACCAACTACTCGTCTGTAACGCCTTACATGTTTCTTTGGTAGCGATTTATTTATCGTACTTTTATACACATCCCTCTCTTCTTCTCTCGACTACAACAATCCCCATCTCCAAACATAAATAACTCCCTCCCAACCAGCAATCAGCATACAGAATAAATAAATTAAACATTAAAACACAAAAAACAATAAATAAGATAAAATAAAGCACACAAAATAAACAATAAACTTAATAAACATTTAAAACCCACAAAACAAACAATATCAAATGGAGCGCGGCGTAACAGTGCTATGCACAATACAAAATCTCTCTTCCTCCATCCAATTTGATGATAGCTTCCCTGGTCCATGAACACATTTTTTTTATTACTGGAGAACTTACCACACACAAGATCCCAATAAAACAGTATCTGAAAATAGCTGGGTGTAAAACTGACATGAAAAATGTAGGATGTGAGCCTTTTGAAACCTGCTCTGAAAATGCTGGAAAAACGACGGGAAAAATTTGACCAATCGGAGCCAACCTGACAAAAATGGCGGGAAAATGACCAAATGCCACGATATAAATATCGGATGATTGAGCCTAAAGTGTCCTTCTCAGGACCAATAAGAACAGACAAGCGGAAAAGCGGGAAAGAAGATGGACTCGTCCGGCGCTCCGAAGAGGCAAGAAGGAGGAAGGCCAAATAAGAGCCAACGGAAGGCCATAAAGAAAGCGGCAGCCCAGGAAGCAAGATCCTGCCGGAAGTCGGTGCATTCCACCCCGGCGGAGGATCTCCTGGAAATCTCGGGAGAAATACTAAACCGATCTTTTCGGCCCATACTAACCCTCCCCCCTACCCCAACCTCTTTCCCCTTTGCCCCTCTCCCCTCCCCCTCCCCAGTCTTCTCCTCTTGCAACCCCCCACTCACCTCAAATCCCTGATAACCTGAGCTCGCTCAAAAATAATACCTTTATTTTCCTCTCCCAAATCCCCACCAACTTTAACCAGAAGTCCTTCTACCTAGCCCTTATTTCACTTTTCCCGCAACTCTGCGGTTGCGAATGCTCTCTCTTTTCCTCAGAGGGAACCGCGAGACTCATAATTCCCGAAGTCTTCGCGGATCTCTTTGAGGGGGAGGAGAGTAAGCGTAAGCTTGAAGATCGACTTGGTCAGCCATGCATCGTGACTGTTAGACGAGCGGGAACCCCGCAGGTAACTAATCCAATCTCTCTCTCCTTTTCAGTTGTGGTGCGAGGAGTCGACATGAAGACGACAGAAGATGATATCAAGGACGCCCTCCGCTTCGCTGAAATGGAGCACAAAGGAGTAAGAAGAATCGTAGCACGAGCCACAAAGAGACCAACTACCCTGATGAGGATCAACCTAAAGGACGCCTCCTCCACTTACCGCCTATTGCACGAAGGATTAATTTACTGCGGAAAAGGATAACGCACCGAGCCATCCCACCCACCTCGCCCCCAGCACCTGGCTTCAATGTGCACGAAGCCGCTGAGGTGCCCGCGCTGTGGCGGTAACCACTCCGCCGCAGCGTGCAGCCTTAGCGGTCTTTGTTGCGCCAACTGCGGCGGAGAGCATCACGCCAGGGACTGGAGGTGCCCCCAGCGCACGAAGGAACCGGCGGGGCTGGGTCTAACTGTCCCATTAACCTCTGTCCCTCTCCCCTCCATTTCAGATGTTCCTGCAAATGACGAGCCAGTAACTATCTCAGGACTTCTAAGATTGCTAAGCCTGGTACTGGCGAACCTCCACCCCAATGACCGCCCGACTGTCGCCGAGATTGTGGACTCAGCGGCCCGCGAGATTCTGGGATACTCCGTGAAGGCGGCGTACTCCTGGAACTCGCAGTTCGCCACGATTGCGAAGACGAAACGCAGCACATATTAATATGGCTAAGTTACTTTTCTCTCTACTCTGTTTTGACAGCATGATATAGTTTTGTAAATTATTTCTTCTGGGAGATAGTTAATATTAAACAAATGCAATTGAGCAATTTCCAGCTTAAATAATGGTATTCTTAATAGAAAAAGTACTTTGCACGGCTCACCTGATATCTAAAATTTAAACATACAACCACTTGTATATAAACTTGTACAAATGTCTCGAGGAAGAAAATCAAACTTATCAGTACATAATTAAGACCAAGTGCAATGCACTATTCCACTAATGTAAATAAATCTATGCCCTTAAAATGAATTGCATGATTGTAAATAATTATTACTCTGTAAATAAATTATGTACTTGTAAATACTTATCAGACTGTATTTAAACATAAATTCATTATTCCAGCACGAGAAACAAAGGATATCAACCAAAAAAGCGCGAGAATTAGAGGACATCAACATATACATGGAAGCATCCACCACTACAAGAAACCGGCATTACGTCATCTTTCGCAACGCCGACCATCTTCGTGACTACCACCACCGCGACCCTGCCCGTATCACTAGGACCAAGAAGACACTAAGAATTCCAACGCCTACTCAATGAAATACAACCTAATACGGCGGCCTGCGTGAGGTTTTTCCGGTTTTCCTCACGACTTAGGGCAAATGCCAGGCCAAACGCCATTCCGGTTCCAATGTCAAACACACAATCAATCAATACTTTGTATCTACTTTCATTTGTTTTATGTAAATATGCAACAGCTCTGTCTAATAACATTCTTAACTGTAAATATTACTCAACCCTGAAGAGGAGAAATCTTATAACGGGGCCCCTTAATGTATAATGTACATTTTATGTTTTATATTTTGGGAATAAACATATTTTGACTTGACTTGACTGGCGAAAAATCATTCACCCTGAAGATGATGGCAGACTACGTCATCGAAACGTCGGTGCAGCTTAACACCATTACCCGGCTGGAAACTCGAGAACTCTTCATTATGACATGAGAAAATATTCATCGTGTCTTTTCCTTCTTAGCAGTGAAAATCGGATTCGATGCACCAATTAAAGACTTTTAAGCCACTGCAATTTTACACGTTGCAATTTTAAGGGTGCCTACTTTGTTTCGGCTAACAGTTCCCCAAAAAGACGCGAGTAATGAGAAATTTTATAAAAGAAGAGCATTTGCGAAATACAAAAATGCAGCTGAGTAATGGATATTTTTTTATGAAGATGATTTAAATTGTCAATAATATTTCGATATCGCAATTCCCTGGTAAGACTCAAGGAAAATTTCGATAAATGTCTAATTTCAAACCCAAGTCCTTTGATAATCTGAAACTATCCTGAAAAATGTAAAAAACTATTGCATTTTTGAAAACTTCCATTCTGATCATTCATGACTCTGAATTCATAATTTACAGACATTGTTATTGGATATGTTTTTTCTACCTGTGGCAGCCTGTGTTATCTAGGCTATTCTGTAAAGATTTAGCGAGTGTGGTCTCCGATATGGGAGCTAATATAATATTTTGAATTTTCCCCAGCAGAGCCCTACATTATACTTTCCGAGTTAGGAGAAAAAACATTTTATGCTCCCCATATTGACCCCAGTTATTAAATAGTAATTATTAACTTAGTTTGAGAGTTTAGGTCACGTATAAATCAATTTTATTCATTGATTTATAATGAATCGTTTCCACCAAGTAACGGCCGACAACACCAACTAGTTTAGGTCAAGTTGAAATCACCAACTTACACGTATGAAGAATGCTGTACATGGAAAATGGTACATCGTTATCGACAAAGGCCACAAAATGTGTCCTTTAGAAGTAACTTCATATATATCTATTCACGAGGTATGTAACTGATGTAAAGATATGTGTGATACATTATTGGTGCATTAATGGATATTGTTATTAACGATATTGACGTCCTGTGTATTAACTTCCTAGCCCTGATGATGGACGGACGTTTGCTTGATAAATTCAGAACTGGTGTGTTTCAAGGCGACACGGAGAATATTATCATGACACCTCACTTCATCTCTAGGTGTGACAGTAGCGATAAAAGAAGAAAGATGCATTGCCGGACAGATAGGTACAAAACTTTGTTCTTTCCGCGTACAATAAGTAAGAATAATAAAAACTGAGCCCCACTAAATACAGTCCCAATATACTCTTCACCATTTCACCTACCAAAACCTTATCCCTTACATTTTTACTCGGATATTGTCCTATCGCCCCCTGCCACGTGCCCAAGCGGCGGCTCGCGAGGTAGTCTGTAGATGTAGACGCATATTCCGGAACGTCGGCAAAGGAAAAATAACGTTTAAATTTGACCTAAACCCTCGAAATAAACTAACAAATTTCATTTAGTGATAATGGATATGTAATTTGGTTCTTTCTCAATGAGAAACGCAAATTTTGTTTCCGATATTCCGTTGCCCAACCCACAAGTACAGGCACAGTTTGTTTTGCGTTACTCGAAATACGAGCGGTCTCAACGGCCGCTCGTCATAAGTTATACATTTTTCGATAAATAATTCGAAATTTTTGCACAAAGGTACATTATAGTTACATCGCTACCAGCCATATGAGGCGGGTATTCCCTACCGTAACAATTCACTGAAAAAAGGTGTGCCATAACTAAGATGATATCTCTCGAACAGTAGTGTAAGTGGAATGAGAGAGTGCTCAAGGCTGTAGGTACTTTAATTTGAACAAACCGTACAGCTTGCCACATTGAACTTCATTTTTGCAGTACATATATTGCAATAGTGAACTATCAGCACTATAATACAGTACAGTTATAACCACAGTACAGTTCCTGTAGTGTGATGAATCGCATTCTCAGTGCAGCTCTCTCCGCAGTTCAGTCTCTACGATACACCTCCGGTGCAAATCAACCTTAACTATTCAACCAGAGTACTGTTCATCAAAGTTGAAAGGACTGGAAAATTATAACTGATGGGATTAGTACAGTTCAAATTTATACAGTACAACTCCAGTGCAAAACATCCGTGAATTTAACCAGTGTACTGTCAAAGACAGCTAGGAGGACTGGAAACGCACTAACTGATGGGTTTAGTTCAGTTAGAATTTATGCACAGTACACCCACAGTAGAGATTTCTTCCTCTGGGGAAGTTAAACCCGATATTCGTCAAAAAAACGTTCAGGGGAAAAATGTGAAAACCCGCTCTGCTGTTCACGGGGGGGTAGGGAGGTGAACAACCTCGGAGGCACTTTAGGAAGTAAAGAGGAAGAGGGGGAGGAATATGAAGGCCGAGAGAGCAAGAGAAAGGAAGAAAATGCAAATATGAAAGCTGACATGAAAGTGGTGAAAGGCTGACGCGGACATGAAGAGGCAGAATGTGGGAATGACGGGAAAGGTGATGATGAGATACACGAGAGGGTTTGATCGATGGGAAACTTTGAGAACCATGGGCTGCACGTTATTGGCAACGGAAGACGTTGTTTATGCGAAACACTATTGATGCCATCTACACATACGAACTACGATTGAGGGAGAGAGAGCAGGAGGTAGACAAATCAATTGACCCGAGACGTGAGGAAGACAGACAGAAGTATATTGTAAGGGTAAAGCTACATCTACATACCACCCTGCGAGGCAGAATGTCAGGATACCGGCCAAAAGTGGTAATTATTAGCGGATACAAAAAATATAAACAATAAGAAAATGAACATTTGTCAGGTGTCAGCGATGGTATCGATATTTCCAGGATATTTATGAGAAGAGAATTGAGTTTTTCATCTTTTTTACAAATCTTTATCGTCAGATAACGTCTATAAAGTGTTAGGTAGGGTAGACATAGTCTCAAAGTTTCACTCATAAATACATATTTGTACACCTAACTCTGCATCAATAATTTCCTCCATACTGACCTATCCTACAAACCTCTTTCGTCTCATTCACCCCCATACATTGCTTCATACACGCCCTCCTGTTTTTAAGACTCCTTATACCCCTCCTCCTAAGAATTTCCTCAACCACATTCAACCACAACTTTTCCGGCTTACCTCTGCCTCTGCCGCCATTCACTTCACTCGTATATATCTGTTTCATCATTCAACTCTCATCCATTCTCTCAACATGGTCAAAACAACGAAGCATACTCCTTTCATATATGTCCATTACTGGAGCATCTAACCCACATTCACTTATTACCACTCGTTCTTGACCCCATTTATCCTACTTCAAAACACTCCTCAAATAACTCATACCCTCGGCGTTTAGTCCACTCTTATGTCTATGCTAACGATAGTGCTTTTTTCTTTATTAACCGATCTTTATCGTCAGATAACGTATATAAAATGTTACGGATAGTTGATGTCAGGATAGTTGATCCACTTTAATGTCCTGCCAACATCTCCTAGAGGTACTATTCAAATTTCATTTGATGTCGAAAAAGCTCCGTGTTATATTCGTCTCTAGACGGATTTGTAACCGCGAATCTCAATGTATATAGACGTATGTGTCCGCATATTTCACCTAGCAGCCGCTACTGCCAACTGCAGATCAATGGTGTTTGTATGTGTTAGTGGTCTCGAGTTTAGTGTCATGCAATTTAGTGGTTGCGTGTCGTAAACCGTGGTGGTGTCGGGGTTTGAAATGGCCAAATTCGCATTTGAATGTATAAAAATGAGTAAGAATATTTTAGAATGTATTCGAATGTGCTAGAATGAGCTGTACCGGTAGGATCGAGATTATTTTGGAATGTTCAAGTACCATTATATGTGGGTGGTGGGGATGGATTTTGACACTATATGAGGCGAAGCGTGATGCACATGCATCAGTTAACTTTTCATAAATAAAAGTGAACGATTAATAATAAAACGTTAAAAATTGAGAAGAAGAAAGTAAAAAGTATACCCATTTCACGATCTCTTATAACATATAGAGAAAACAGCAAAGATGCACATAAAGAAACCCAGCGAAGTGGGTTGTCTCTAGTTAGTCAGTAATAAAACATACCTTTTTTAAGTATTGTAAATGATAAGCTAAACTTAGTTTTGCACATAGATTTACTATAACAAGATGACCTAGGTTTCGACGAAGCTTGTCAACATCACCAGGGTTGAAATTCGCTATGAAAAAATCATTTGACTGTCAAGTCAAATGATTTTTTCATAGCGAATTTCAACCCTGGTGTATATGCACCCGTGCGAGTGACTTCGTACCACATCATTTGTTACATGCAATGTTTGGAAACTAGTCAACATCAGTTATACTTGTTATTTTTTTATACTTCATACCTAAGTTATACTTATCATTTACAATTGTAAGAAAATTCCACTAAGTCACGCCGAAGACAACGGATTGTATCTGTTTTAAGTTACGGAAGCGGTAGCGCGGAAGTTACGGAGCGGTAGCGCAGTAATTTTCTTGAACTTTGAGGCAGTGACTTCAAGAATGTTACAAACAAATGACCACACACAAACGTCTAGATTTCACGTGGAGTGAATCACGTCGATCAAATTTCGAAACTTCGCTTGTTTTTGCAGTGAGTTTCATTCATTTGTAACGGGCCATCCCTGCCATTTTTGAATCTCACGGTTGTTTTTGGATAAAAAAATATCAGGATTCCAGCCGGCGGGAAAAAAATACCTTACCGTTCCTTTTCGGTTTTTTCGATCGATATGCTCCTCTTGTGCACCCGCCTCCGCCAGTCTATCTCCCCAGCCTTTCCACCTCAACCGAAAACCACATTCTCTCTCCCCATTGTGGGCTCCAAAAGGGTCGGAATCTAGGAGTCAAATTTATGGTTGCGAAAGAAGGTGTGGGATGGGGGGCATATAACTTGTCGGATATTGATGGCCATGGGTGATTTATGGTCAGATCGAGGCTTCCTCCCCCTTGTCCCCGCCTCCCTCCCCCCCCTATGGCCAACCCACACTCCGATTCCAACCAGTCGCCCGCCGGCCGTCCTTAAATCATTTATCGCAACTGAAAACGGAACGTGGGGTTGGGGAGACGTAGTGAGAGTTGCGGGGGATGTATGAAAACTGAAGCAAATTGGAGACCTTCACACACGACTTAAATAATGAACAGCCTCTCCAAGATTGGGAGAAAAAACACGGGATGGCGATTAATCCGACTCGTGTCGGTTGAGGCAGGAATAAGAGTTGTGCACCCAACTTTGTCTACCTCGAAAATTACAGTGTTGGGCTATTATACTACCCCGCCGTCGGTCTGTTGAGTAGCTTTCCGAGTCTTGGGATCGATTGTCCAGCGTTATAGGAATTTTTTTCATTTGTTGCTTCCGAGTCCGAAAAAATAATTCTTAGAGCGCCAACTAAACTCACTTTCATCGATATCTGTAGTTAACGACCTGCACGGAAAATTCTTTTACGGATGAAATTTGTATAAAGTGTTCCGATGATGCTGATGAATGACATCATTGGCTTGATCAGCGACTTCATCCGATCATTTACCCACGTAACTCATAAATAAGTAAATAATTCAAATAAATTCAGTTATTACAAAGTGGTACAAGATAGATAACCCTTAAGGGTGAGCCGGAATTGGGGCTACGATCACATAGTCCATGCAAAAGCAATAGCAAGAAGCAAAACATGATTAAAATTTTGCAATAAAATGTTTGACAATCCCAGGAATAATTATAAACTAATATAAAAATTGACACAGAGATATACAGAGTGATAACTAGTGGTTACGAAATAGAGGACACTCACATGCATGGCGTTTTCCGATGTTTCAAATACCTTTCGAATGATGAAAAAGACCACATTTTTCACGGTTGTTTCGTATGTCAACCAAGAATTTAACGACATAATATTTTTTCCTTGATACCTTAAAAAAGTGTTTCCTTAAAAATTACGTTATTATTTATATTCGAGGTCAATTGCCTTATTAATGATGCAAAAACGCGACTCTATCTTATATAGCAAAAGCAAAAGAACCTGTCGCACTTCTGCGCAGTGGAGGGGAAAGTTAAAGTGGAGAGTGGAAAGTAAACGGGCCGACGGGAAGGTAAAGGAGGAGACGGCGGAGAACGAGGCAGAGAAGCCAAACTACTTTGAACGAGGCACACACACACAAGGCTAATATGCGAGTGGTTTTGCTTCATCAATTCCATGCTTTATCCGTGCTCTTCCTTGTCACGTCAAGGAGTTGTAGTACGAATAAAATGCAGCAAACCGCGTGCCAGGTAGCTGTGACTCATGGAGTATACCGAGGCGCTAAGGTTGGCAGCAACAAGAAAAGGTTCGCTCGCTGACGCTCCACAGTTTACAACCTTCCTCCATCGCCAGGCAGAGTTTTAAAAGTTCTGATGTACATATTCCAAAATCGCCCACGGCGCAGCGCCAGTTTCTTTTGAGACTGCTATGCCTCAATGATATAATTCCTCTACAATCAACGTAACACATTGGCTATTGGTCTTGTCAAGTCATGGATTCCGCTTTAAATGTAATTTCTTGATCAAGTTGAGGCTAATTCTTCCCTATGGTAAAATCAATCAGTACTTCCGACTACTTTAGGTTTAACTTGGTGGAATTTCAACATCAACGAAGCAAAAATGCAACGTATGTTTCCACAAAGAGATAGTTACGTATCACTGGTTTTGTCGCGTTGATGTCATCATCCGGTTAAAACTTCATCGCCAATGTTGATTAAATTTATATCTGCACTAGCTGAATTACCCGGCGTTGCTCGGGATCATACTTCCTTCAAAACTCTTTATATAAGAGGTGAGGAGTTAGTAAGTAGTTGTGATAACAGACTACATTTCAAGTAATTGTTTTATTAAATTTATATTTTCTTCCGCAGAGCATCTATACAATTGTGAGACAATAGTAAGTAAACAATGTGACAATATCTCCCATGAACAATAATAATTATAAGTCAAATGACTGAAAAATTGACAGAATGATAAAAAATAACATGGTAAAATAAAAAAAATGAAATTTGTAAAACTTGTTTAACATAGAGTAGAGAGACAATTTTTTGAAAAACTTTACTGTAATCATACTACCTGCACAGCCAGGCTAAAAGAAAATTATAGTTAAGAACATAATTCGAGTAGTTACTTGTTGAGTAGCTATTCAGAATTTCATTTTCGTTAATTAAGATTTGATTTCATGTTTATTTTTGTTTGTTTATGTGGTTGTCAAGGAAAGTGCGTAAAAGAAAATCGATTGAAAAAGAGAAACTTCATTCTTTCGGGCATGATACCACTAATTTTAGTAGTATCATGCTTTCGGGTATGTGATAAAATGAATTTCAACTCTCTATCTTTAGTTAAAGTTGTTTTAAAAAGCGAAATAATTAACCGCTGCACAAATCCCAATGCTTATCATTCCTAATCGGCTCAACTAAGCAATATAAATTCCAACAGCCATGACCAAAATCTGGTTGTCAAGTGAATATGGTATAGTTGATTTCACAGAAAAGTATGTTTCTTCAGCTAAAAACGAAATTTTCAGTCAATTACGAAGTGAAAAGGATAATTAATCGAAAGAATTAAAAACTTCGTTCTTTCAGACATTTAATAAAAAATTTCCAACTCTCTATCTTGAGCGGAAATAATTTAAAAAAGTAAAAAAATGAAACCACTGCACAAAACCCGATACGTATAGCGAACCACCTAAGGGCCCCTTTTTGGGCCCTTATGTGGCTAGGTGGTTTGGATATTTAAAACATTTTTATACCTAAAACCTTCGAAACCTTCGCAAGAGTGTACTCAACAACTTCTTAAAGTTTCTTGGCGATCGGATCAACGGTGTAGTAATGCATACAGGACAGACATACAGACAGACATACATTCGTTTTAATGTATATAGATGTAGAGGGAATTGGGAGAAGAGGCTTTAGTCTGCTATTGGTATGATGGTAACAAGGTAAGAAAGATGGAGGGGGAGCGAGAGAGGGTATTTTTCTGAGATGGCTGTTGACGGGAGAGGGCAATGGATGTGGCGAGGAAGAGTAAAGACTGAGGATTGAGCATGCATTCTTTAAAAATTGGAGGGAAAGCCGGTGCAGAGGAGAATGTTTTTCAAGCACGATGTCATCAGAAATATATCCTTTTTTTAAAGTCTCCTCCAATCACCAGATCTTCCAACTTGTCCATCGTACATGCAACCCGTGTCAGTTGTAGAATTTCTGGAGTAAGAGCATATGTAAAAATCCCCCTCCTCCATCAGATGTGTCGCAACGTGACATTGGGGAAAAACCTTCTCTAATGTTTCTCCACTCTCGTTCGGGGAGATTTATCCGTTTTCCCGACGTAAAAAGCGTCACAATCTTTACAGTTTATACCCCACTCATATCCGACCGATTAGTTCTTCAGGTTCGTTTTCCCAGTAATTAAACTTTGACTGCTTTATTAGGCAACCAAGTATTCGTTCTTCGGGAAGCCTTTTCCTATTTCTTATGAAAATTTAACAGAATAAGGCAATATACACAACTTTAGACCCATAGTTTTAACATAAAGAGATTTTTAGTTAAGTTATTCCGTTACTTCCGTAGCGTTTGTTCAAGCCCTTTATCTTTTTACTTCACACAATTCATTATTTGAGTGGATTTTTATTCAATGGGTTGCATTCTGTGAATCATTGGTGGTGAATGACATAACTTATTAACTTAGCACGTAAACTTCTAGCAATTTTTTCACAAGACGACATATATTTGTCATGTGCTGCATACGAATTGGTGCCCATCTACCACTCGCTATTAAATAGAGAAAGGATTTTTTTACTAACAGCATTTGTTGCTAACCATGTACCCGAAGGTTGTTTACCAACCACTCGTAAAATCCTACCTGCTGATTGGCCACCAGCATTCTCTCTCGACACGTGAGAATGACTTCGCCAAATCGCAATGAAATGCATTCAGCAGCGTGAATCAGTCGCGAGGGCGAATGAGAAAATTCCTCGTAGAACACGCTGTCTGAATTTTCAGTCGTTTTTGAAAAGGAAAACGTTCCAAATCACACACGGAGGAAACTTTTTAAATTTCTTTTGTCGCTTGGCGTAACTTTTGTAGCTATCGACCCAATATTGAAGCAAATCAACAAGACAGGAAAACTCAGCCTTGTGAATTATATGACTTGATTGATAGCTGTGACCGACATGTGCAACGTAAAAACCAAATAAATTTCATTTAGTGACAATGGCTATGTAATTTGGTTCTTTCTCAATAAAAAACTCAAATTTTGTTTTCGACATTCCGTTGCCCAACCCACAGGTACAGGCACAGTTTGTTTTGCGTTACTTGAAATACGAGCGGTCTCAACGGCCGCTCGTCATAAGTCATACATTTTTCGATAAATAACCGCTTACATTCCGTTGCGGCATTGTAGTTATTTAAAACACATTCTATTTGTCCTTATACTTATACTTGTCACAAAGTCACGTTCATACACTTTCATATACGAACACTTGTCCTTATACTTACAAAGATGTCTATCTAAAATAGAGAAATTATATCGTTTAAATATGACCGAAGCTAATGCTGAATTGTCATAATCGTTTGAATACAAACAACATTCATTTTTAACTATCTTTCTCGGGCTTCGCACCGGGTAATGTTTTCATAATCCGCCGACGTTTCGGAAAACGACTTGTTTTCCATTTTCAAGGCACTTGTTACTTCCGCCGTGACCACTATAACACATATGACAGTGTTTTAGTGGTCACGGCGGAAATAACACGTGCCTTGAAAATGGAAAGCAAGTCGTTTTCCGAAACGTCGGCGGATTATGAAAACATTACCCGGTGCGAAGCCCGAGAAAGACATTTAAATATCATACACCGGGAAAATCTTAAATCATTTAACATTAATTTTAAAATATTTAGAATCCATTAGCATAATTGCAGCGATAAGAAAAGTAAAAATGAGTACATACATAATTAACAATATACTTCAGGTTACATTATGGTACAAGAACGTGGCTGAACACAGTTATGCGTTCAGATAGGTTGTGGGGAAACTTAAGACTAATTTATTTGAACATTAGCCATCACTATGAGAAGTAAGTGATAATCAGAGTAGTAGTATGTAATTAGAAGGTACGTCGGTACTGACACTTGAGAAATGAGGCAAAGATAGTAAACTATATTTCTAAAAGAGAGGCGATTTTTGTGACGATATTTCTGCGGTCATGGGATAAATTCGCTTCATCAGGGCAAAATTTCAAATTTTGAACAAAATACTTAAAAGTTAGGAATTAAAAATTCTTATCGTACTTAAAAAATATTTATGTAATATCAGATGATAATTATATTCATACATTTGAAAGATTCAAAAGTAATTTATCATGCAATACTGCCTATTATTTGTAACTTCGGTCCCGCATCAAGGTAAAAATTAATCATCGACGTTCTAACTAGGTACAATTATCGGTAGTGACGACAAATACAACGTAATTTTCTACCCAAATAATTTTACCCTTAACCGGTTGCAACGTTTGCACCTCATTTATTAGAGGCTATTAGCCAAGGAAAACTCAGTCCATAGTTTATACATATAGTTGAAGTAGTAATGAAAAGAAGCGAAGGGTAGAGAAAAGGCAGCAAAGAAACAAAATCTGAGGATGCCAATCCAAGGTGAAAATATTTTCCATGCAACTTCCCTAAATCATGAGCCTCAAATTAATAACACCCGACTTACGATAGCGGCAGTTGGTTTCGTGGCGCAGGGATACGCTTAATCAAAATAAAACTTAATGAAATTTATTTAAACAGCAACCGAATCGTACTATTTTCAACCAAGGACTAAGCCTCCTCAAAAATACCAGACGACAATGAAAGGCCAATCATTCATGAAGAATTTGACGGACCGAGAGTGAAAAATTTATCAAAGGTTTTCATATTTATTGCTTTAAATTACTCTTTAAAATAGAGTTAATGCTTTCAGACGGGTAATGATAAATGAAAGATATTGGACCCTTAAAACATTCGAAAGTTTCCAAACCCTGAATAATGGCATAACTTTTTGGAACCTTACCATTAGTAGAACACAGTATGCGCGCTTCCAGCGCTTTTCGTAACGCTATTAACAGTAAAGTGGGAGCGGTAGTGATACGACCTAAGCATCTCGGAATCGCTGTTGAAATGTAGTGAATGTAAGCAGCGTAAGCAAGTTCACATACCCCATACATAAGTTACGCTAACGGCAATATCATCGTTCCCTTGTTTTTGGCACGATCTTTTAACCCTTATTTTTGGTATCCAATTACAAAAAAGGAAAATGTTCGTTGTAAATGTTCGTTGAAAATGTTCGTTCGTTCGTAGTTATCAAAAAGGAATAAAGACTGTCCAGTTTTTCTTGTACGTAAAGGAAGTACTTTAATAATCGCTACTGGTTGGAAACGCTGCCAACATGGCTGCACTTAACTTGAGATGTCCGGCAAATGATAGTGTCAGCAGCACATTTCGCTAAACGATTGGATTTTTAAATCATGAAGGCTTTCGGGATAGCCTCCACTTTGTGTCCTTTTTGTGACGACAGTTTCGCGAGCGATCCAGCTCACTTCTTCATGTCAAAGTGCTCACGATGCATTTTTGGACGCTATTTATGGCCCGGCGGAGGGTCAAGCGCGATTTCCACCCCCCTTTCTTTCTTCTTTTCCCGCGTTTTTTGGAAGACCCGCTTTCAACTGGTGGGCATTTTGTAACCATCATGTCTGTCGACATTATTTGGTGTTTCGGAAATTTCAATCCCCTCCCATATTAATCTGGGGAAGTACTGTGTCTCCTTCGTGATAATCTTCGCCTCTTCCAAATTCATGTCGTGTGATGGTCCGCTCCATGTGTGCTCCGCGATGGCAGACCGGTTCAGGTGCCCATTCTTGATGGCTCTTTGGTGCTCAGCGATGCGGAACTTCAGCGCTCGGGAGGTTTGGCCAATATACGACTTCCCGAAATCATATTTCACTCCGTAAACCTCTCCTTGAGAACCCTCCAGTAAATGGTCCTTGTGACTGCACAGTAGGTCGATATTTTGGTGACGTAACTGTTCCTTGTCACCACGTCAAATTTTCGGAAAACTCTGGCTATCTTCTCCGTGGTTCCAGCAACATAGGTTAAAACAGCATAGGATGATGACTTGAACTCCTTCGTCTCTTGCTTGGCCCTCTTCAGGTCCATGACTTCTTCATTCCGGGCGGTCTTGAGAATCGACTTACGCTGGAAGTTCTTTTCCTCAAAGGTCTTCAATAAATTTTTTTATTGGCAAAGTCCGATTTATGATTGGCTATTCTATTGTTCAGGTATTGTCCCGTTTCTTCAATGTAGACTTTCTCACAGTCTCCACATGGAATTGAATATACCAGTTCACTCTTCATTTTTGGTTGGATTTGGCTTTTTATTTTGGAGAAGATGGCTGAGTTAAGGGTTTTCCTATTGTTGTATCCATATCTATAATTAGTTTGTTTAACGATTTTGTCTATTTATTCAGATAAGCCATTGATGTCAACCAAGCTTCTGTACTTATGCTTATTCTTGTTACTTTCCTCTTGTTGACCACTGTCATATTCAATAATCTATACAGAATTGTCATGCTTTACCTCATAATGTCGTGTGCCTTTGGAACTATTGGATATTATGCTATTTATAAGACTCAGAGGAAATCCATTGCTACTAAGAATACGTCTAACAGTCGTCAAGTTTTTCTCATAAAACTGGTGATCACTTAGCATCAGGACCCTTTGTTTCATGGCTAATACTGCGTTTATTTTTTGGCGGAGGGGTTGGTGTGATTTGAAGTTCAAATACCTGTAAGTTATTTGGGGTTTTCTCCACCAGTCCATCGATGTGGAACCTTCAGGATTTCTTATAACAAGTGTATCTAAAAATGGGATGGTGCTATTATTCTCTGATTCCATGGTGAAACATTCGTTGGATCAAAAACACAGTCTTCAATAAATGCTCATTTTCATGAGCTATGGAGTCTGGGTCGGAGATTCGTTGAGCTCGATGGAACAGGGTTTTGATGACTCCGAATTTGGATTCTTAGCCACAGAGAGTTGAAAAGTTGATTTGAAGAGTGTATTGACCATTTAGCAGTTGGCAACAAATACTTGGGAAAATTGGTAACCCTGGTAGGTACAATCGGAGACTGCTTTACTTATCGGGGGGAGAAAATTGAGTAGCAAATGAACTCATCCGCGGAAAAAAGACCTTGTGCGTAACCATGTTTCGCCACCACTATAATCATATCAGGATTGAATAACACTGTTTTTAACTGCACCCAAAAAATATTTTGTGTGGAGACAAATTAAATTGACTGACCTGAGGCTTAATAAACTCCGCTCATTCCACGGCCATGGTCCCGTTTTCAGCACTGCATCAACGTCTTTCCGAGTCATTCATGAAGTATTCTGCGTCATCCTTCACTTTTTGCTTCAATCAAGTCCGTACAAACTCGAAATGGGCTGATAAACTGATCTGAAAAGCAATGAGCACCATATTGAAAAGGATAATACAGTGCCATAATACTGTGATGAGTATTACGCATGACGATTTTTGAAGGAGACAACTAAACCTAAATTGGGAACGGGTGCGTACCATACGGATGTTCAATTGATTTAAGGCAGCACACTTTGAACAACGTAGAAATGAAGGAGTAAAACCCGACGTAACCTAATGAATATACCTATAAATTTACAAACTTTGAAAAAGTCTACCAGAAAAACTGATAGATTCATTTGAAGTGCGTCCACCCCTACGCTCGAGGTAACAAAATGCCTTCTGAACTTCATTTATTCAGTTGCTGCGCAGTGGTTCTTTATCGGTATTCAATAGAAAGTGAATTTTTTCCCATAAAGTGTGGGTATCATACTCATGCAATACGTGTGTCAGTTTTAAAATCAAGAATTACCACAAGCCGCCCATAAAATCAAAGGAATTTTGACTCCCATGCATGGATTTTGGTTATCAAGGGGAATAACGGTAGAGAAATTTTAATATCCATTGAGGTAGATAGGGAGGGCATTACGTCATCAAACTGTAGCCTGACTACCAAATTAACTACCTTGTTGGTTAACTATGCTCTTTCAGTATTTTATAATTCAATTATATCATAGCATCATATTTTATAATGCATTAGTAAACTCTAAGCTCAGCTTCGGCATTACTATCTGGGCAATTCAATACAGCCATCCAAGAGAGCATCATCAGGAAAATCTCCAGAAAAAGCAAACGTCTACCCAATTTTTCCTTATTTTGCAGCCTTAAGTTGCTTTCCCTAAGACATTTATACATTTATAAGGTACTACGAACGCTCTTCTTGAGATGTGGCAACACTTCTACCTGGCTTGATAAACCACATAATGGAGGTGACCGTAGAAATATGATGTTTCCTCTACTAAGGGTTTTCCGATCTATATTTAAAATATTTTATGTTCACATTGGAGCTTAACTATAAAATATGTTTCCTCCTACTCTAAACGGTCACAAAAATGAGCTTACATAAAAAAACTTATAGAATGGCTGCTTACTCTGAAATTTCAGGTTTTGTTTCTGGGCAAAAAATAAAAATAAATAACTGTTTTTTTGTCTTCAAATTTGTAAAAAAAAGCTTTAATTATATTGAATTTTTTAAAGTTATTCATTGTTTCATTCTTGAATCTTGTATATTTAACCTAAAATTGATAACAATGACTTGAGAATTTAAACTTTCCGATAATTGCATAATGTTTAAATAGTGATATTTTATATTTCTGGCATGCTGATTCCGTAACTGAAGTAAGTTTTTCTCTATCACATCAGATTATTTTTCAAAATCAAAATGAAAATACGATAAATATAAGGCACGCACACATGCAAGATTTCTATTATCACATGCAAGGAATGCTTCTTTCTTATTATTTACTCTCAACTGAACACTCCTATATTACACTGATATGCTTATGAACATAATATAAAGATATGAAATGCATTGTGTAAACAGATTTGAAGAAAATCAGCCAAATGGACAAATGGATTTATCATATATTAAGCCTCATAACATATTGAGAATGGCAAGTTTACGGTTTCTATTTTATAATGTCGTGACTTAGTTTAAGAAACTTCTTTGCCTTGCTTTTTGCTTGCAAGGTGTAGTTGTATCTTCTCTTTTTAGTAACCGGCAGTAATCTGCCAGCATATTTTTGTTCCATTTCCGTTAGATCCTGGTAAAATCTTTCTCCTTGCTTTTCGCTCACCATTCCTAGGTTCTCAGCGAAATAGTTCAAATGTGAATGTTACATTTACAATTTTAAGCTCATTTTGCAGCCTAAATCTTGGAAAGAAACAAGCATTCTATCCACCATTTGCTAGTAGCTTGATTCCTCTGAGTTAGCAAGAAAGTTATTGACCACATCCCGGAATTTTTTCCACACCGATCGTTCTGCAGCGCACATAACATCTTCAAGGTTAGCATCAGAAAGAAGTTTTCTGACATCTGGAACTGAGAATATACCCTCTTTGATTTTGGCATTACTAATTCCTGGGAATCGATGACACATGTACTGAAAGTATTCGCATTCATTGTTTAGAGCCTTAAGGAATTGCTTCATAAGCCCTACTTTGATATGAAGCGGAGGTAACAGTACGTCGGAGTTGTCAACAAGTGTTTTATTGTTTTATATTTTTCGAGCTTACAATCCACTGTCTACGTGGCCATTCTTTTTGTGTCCAGTGATGTTACCTTGCTCGACTGTTCCACTGGCACAGAATGCAGGGGTGCTTTGTGTAACCTGTTCGTTAACCGAACATAATACATATCACTTTCAAAATACCACACACTTGCCACTTTTGTTCCTTGCACTTCCGGGTACACAATATCATCTCAAGATTTTCGTATATTTCCCGCACAGTAACTAAATAAGCAACGGGATCGGATGAAAGCTTGTTTTCATTGTGAAGAAGGACGCACTTCAAACTACGCTTGAAGGCATAGAGAAAAAGTCTCTAGTGGAGAGGATCATACTGTGGTACTCCTAGTTTCAGCATAACCTCAGAAATGTTGTTGCAGTAAACCAAAGTACCCTCTTCAGAAAAGGAGGGTGTAAATTCTGGTTCGCGATGTCTATACCAATAGTACGTCATCCCTGGTTCCAACATATTCCTTTCACGAAGTCTAGACCCAAGTACCTCGGCAGGTTCCTTTTTAAGGCCAAGTTCTCGAACAAAGTGATTTATTGCCCTTTTCTTGAAAAGTTTCGGTTCTTTTTCAACACCTTCAGGCGAGAAATCACAGTCGGAGATTGGGCCAGTCATTTCTAATTCAAAAGAGGGAAAATCCCGTGTTCCGGACGCTGTTGGACTGGTATATCCGGGCCATGGGGAACGGGTAAAATTGCGGATGGAATATTGCATGGATACACAATGATACTTTTTGTCCTGTAGTTAAATCTGGACGAAAAAATGTTCCGGACGCTGTGGCACTGGTATATTCGGGCCATGGGGAACGGGTAAAATTGCGGATGGAATATTGCATGGATACACAATGATACTTTTTGTCCTGTAGTTAAATCCCTTCACATTCACAGAACAGAAGTAGCAGTTAGCACTGTGATCTCCAGATTCTCGCCACACCATTGGAATCCCGAATGGCAACGTTGTTCGCTAACCGTTAACCCATTGCCTTAACTGCTATATGCAGGTTCTACAAGCCGTATGTGGTGCCCACAACTTGTCTTGGTCTCCCAGTTTGATGCTAAAGTGGGCATAGTAGGCCTTTCTCACGAACTCTGTCATTTTTCCCCGCTGCCTTATCGGCACGAAACTTACACACACAGCATAATGCATCTTGGTCGTTCATGCAGTCACCACGTGACATGTTGATATAGGTTAAAGAAAAAGATTAACACAGTATGACACTCACGTATAGAACACTTATGCAGACAAAAATCTCTTTTCACTGGCAAGGAAAGCACAACTCAGACTGTAGCGGACAAAGCACAAAGAATGGCGCCACTCAGCAATACCTGCTGTGTTGCCGACTCTAGAATGAGAGCGTGATTATATGGGGTTGCCAGTTGGCTGCATTAATAAATGAATCAGGAAGTCTGATCAAAGCAACACTTCTCCTAACTACGTAAGTGCATTAGTGCATTTGATGAAAAAACTTAATATAAGATTTTTTTCAAATGTGATGTGATTTGGGAAAATTAACGTCGGATCCTGATTCAAGATGCACAAGTCATCCGAATTAGCAATACATGACGGCGGAAATGACATCATCGCAGGATAGTGTAATTAGTGGTACTTTATATAATTCATACTTGCAATGTGTACTGTCTTTAGTGAGTATTGTTGTGTACATTGTGCACTCATCTAAAGGAAGTTCTTGAAGCTACCTAAAGCTCATTTTTTTTATAAATTCAATTTTGTAAGCCTAAAATTGAGCAATAAAAATATCTATCTATCTATCAATAATTTTGTTTGAATAGTATGACAGAATGGACAAATTGGCGAATATAAAGCAAGAATATCAAGCAGCTGTTTTAAATTTAAGGCAAGTATCTCTAGTAACATATTTGGGCTACTTGGTGCAATGAATTCAACTCAGTTTTATTATATTTTTCACCGGGAATATGGATTATTATCAATTTAAATAAATAAACAATATGTATGAGGAAAATGCACACTAAAGATGAAGCTCATTGCTGATTTAAATTAAGTTATAGATAAAAAACATCATTTTTTGAATATTCTATCGGTTAAGGTAGGCTTTACTGAATGTCAGAGAATCTCCTCCCGGTCCTGCACCCATTCAGGGGCCAATCTCGCTCTAGTATATCCTTCTTCGCCTCAGCATATGATCTACCCTTCTTCATCCCGTCCATGAAATCTATTCCCTTTCTTCTCCTTCCCCACTTTCTCACCATCCTTCCCTCTATCACACTCTTCAGCAACCCATCACCCTTTATAACACCCTATGGCCATCAACCCTGCCTATCCAGGATTTTATTCCGAAATTTTGTTTCCTCGCCCACCAACTCAAGCACTTCCTCGTAAGTATTCCTTTCCTTCCACCAAACCTTCTCCATCATAAAATTGCAAAATTATTGCATCAGCCCGTAAGTGCTAAAGGAAAATAGGGGTCAACAAATATGGCGTACAGGTCACACCAGCGTTACAATATGTAGCACTGACCACCATTGCAATCGTATCCATTAATCTACTTCAATGGAAATATCTTAAACAAGTTCGTATTTTTTGAGGATCAGACTCCGCAATGAATTTTCAATCCGAATGTAATGGCAAGTGTTTGCGGGATTTAAATTCTCCCAGTCATTGGATACCAGGACAAACGGAATGCACGCAGAAGAGTCAACATTCCTTGCAATTCAATTACGATTTTGCGCAATCCAGTATTTTAATTAACTTGGTAATTGCTCTCTTCCTGAATTGCAGGATCTTTAGTAAATAAAATAACGCCATGAAAACACGCAAAACGATGTTATCAATTACTTTAATGATAAAAAATCACCATATTACAGACAAAGAACATGAAAAAAGTGTTCTTGCGTGAAAGAAATACGGTTTCTTTACCAGAGCCTAATCAAACTTTCTTTCAAAGATGATTTATATATATATATCATGAAAAAAAATGTTCTTTCTAATGCAATTTCCCTTACCTCCCGGAATCTCTTCCTATGTAATTTGTATCAATCAAAAATATACCCATCAAAATGGAGAAAACGTATTCAAACAGTTTTTCTGAAAGAGACAGTTATTGTACCTATTCAACCGATAAACAAAATTATCATACGAAGGATCCATAACCGTTTATCCTAGCCCGTTTGAGTGGTCATTACAGAACGCGCACACGTCAAAATTTCACATTTCTTTCCACATGATACATCTAGTCCCATAATATATACTCGTTTATCGCCCAGAGATACACGCGACTGCACAGGTAAGACTGTCAGTGTTATAAATGATATTCTTTCACACCAGGTAACTGGTAGGGGCACATGACATTCAGTCGATACAATGTAGGCATCGATATACAAACATCTCCCTTCCTTAACTCAGATACAATAATTAAAAAAATGAGTGTCTGTGTGCCAATAAAAATACAAATAAAAAATCCGAACTCAATTTAATGACTTAGTGAGCATGATTCAAAACAATGGCACTCCTCAATTACCACACTAACTACAAATCTTGAAGACTTACATACAATGCAGATTGTTACAGCAGTAAACTAGTAAATTACCTTCAATTTTGTTTTTAAAAAATTGTGGTATTGGTTTGATCCAACCCATTTGAGAACTGTGCCGTCTGTGGACTAATAGAGGCTTATGACCCAAATTTCTGCTAAATATCTCAATTCTTACGGCAGTTATCGTGCAGAGAGACAGACACACGTACAAAGCTAGATTGACTCGTAAGGTGATGCTGATTATTTCTATATATATACTTTTCCATACCTGCCACGCCTCCTTCAATGCGTTTCATTTCTGCTGTGACAAAATCAATATACCCTGACCACGTAGTGGTGTAGTGTATAAAACCACTTTTGTAAATCAAATCCATAGCATCAAGGGAAACTTGAATCCGGATATCTTCTCAGATGTAATTACTGATTGTTGTCCGCCTTTCACTGATTCATCTGATAGTGGCTTAGGAGTTGGGGGTTCAGCCAATTTTATTTAACTGGATGTCCAATAATAATTTTATTTAGAATCACTACTTATTAGTCTCAAATATTGACAATTTCTTCTATAGATCGTTCCCTGAGGAGTCTTAAGGAGAAAAGACCTGCGGCATTAACTATTATTACGTCTACGTTCCCGTTAGGGACGACAATTCATTTTTTCCAGAAAAACTCAACTTGACGGTGGACTAAGGTTGGAGAAAAGGGGTGTAACGCCTATGCTCCTGTGTATGTTTTTCCGGTTGATTACATAGGCCAACAAGGATATGCTTTTTTGATTCTATGGGCCATTTTTGACTTAATCAAACTGTAGTCCTCCACCCTTCCCTTTCTAATGCAATTTCCCTTACCTCCTTGTATCTCTACCTAAGTACTTTGTATTAATCAAAAATATACCCATTTCAATGGAGAAAAGCATTCAAACAATTTTTCTGAAAGCGACAGTTATTGTACCTATTCAACCGATAACAAGATAATCATACAATGGATCCATAACTTGTTATCCTAGGCCGTTCAAGTGATCATTACAGAATGCGCACAAGTTACGAAGTTTTTTTCAGCTTGAATATCTCAGAATCAAAAGGTGATAATATGATTCTAATCGGATTCAAAGTCTTCGTTAAAAATGTATGGAATACAACTATGACGTCTAGAAAAGCTGATGTTTCCATAACCTGTATCTTTTATTTCAAATTTGTGCACTCAAAATTTTAGTATAGTTGAATTATAATAAAGTTGTTGATAGTGTCAAAGTAACTACAGGTTATGTTAACAATTGTTTTTCTAGGTTTTACAGATGTATTCCATGCATTTTTAACACAGATTTCAAATCCATTTGCGGATTAATCTTTCACCTTTGGTTTATGGGATATTAATGTTCATAAAGAACTAAGAATTGCCATTTTGACCATTTAAGAGAAAATATATATCTAAATCCTGACGTGATAGATAATTTTCGTAGGTAGATTCGGATTCAGCACACAACATTACGTCGGAAATGGCTCTTCGCGATAAAAAAAATCATTCGAGAACCAAAAATTTGAATGCCTGTGTTATTTTTTATTTTCTCGTTTTATTGATTTTATTATATTATTTAATTGTTTGTCGCATAAACCGAAAGTTTTTATTTGTTTTAATCATTTTCATTAGTTTATGGTTTTATTTATTTCTTTCGGCGATGTTTAAGATTAGTTTTGGTGGAGATTGATTGTTAAAAAAAAGAGGGAGAGACGCGTAACGAGTCCGAACGTGTGTACTGAAATTTCCTCTCCTTCGTTAGGAAAAATAAATGTTATCAAGAAAATAGTGTATCAACTATTTTCATAAATATCGCTGCCACGCAGCAAGGCGTTAAAGATGGGTGGACGAGGAACAATAAGGCGGGCCTTGTTAGAACTGTTTGGGACGAGGGAATTCGTTAGACAAACTCACCCAAACTTCAGGCATTCTGAAGGAATGCATTTGGATGTTCGGCGTTCGCAACGAGGGGACAAAGTACTCAATTTCTTCTCTCATTTTAAGGGTGATGGACACTTTTGGGCTCCGGGAGAAGTTTTGTGAGTGAGAGCGCCGAAATATCTGTCCCCGAGAAGTAGTTTTGCCATCCAATTCTGCGAGCGAGAAGGACGACGAGAAGTGAAATCTGAGATGGCTCTTTGATTGTGAGGCTGCCACTTGCTCATGTTTGCCACGCGACTTTTGTCCTTGAAATTTTCACAGTATATATGACTATGTATGTGATTTTGAAAACGAAAACTCTTTACCTTGAGACTGTCGTAGCAATAACTTTGTCATGACGGTTTGGTCAGTGTTTCCAAAATTAGCTTCTCGATAACCGGTATTCACTCCGAGAGATTTAATACTGATTGATTCAGAAATTCTGTTTCATATACGATGGGAACAAGATTCTGTTCAAGATGACAAACGACAGCCTAACTACACAAGTTGACATGAATTCTAATTACGATAGTTTGAGTGGGATATGTCAGTACTTTAAGTCTGAGAAATCTCTCAAAATGCTGTACTTCTCCTTTGTAAGATGTAAGTTGGAGTATGCTTCTGTAGTATGGAATCCTCACAGTAAGAAACATGTTCAAATATAGGAGAGGGTACAAAAAAGGTTTTCACGTTATCTTTATTAAACCCAATATAATGTTTATCCAATATATGAAAATTATGTCAGCAACAAAACTGGTAAGAGTGTTTGATCTTCAATATTTGCAAAAAAGAAGAATCATGTGGGATCTATCTTACTTATGTAATTTACTTAATACTGGAGAAAATAGTGACTCAATTAGAAAAATTAATTTTGTAGTGCCTAGTATCAATGTGAGGTTATCAAGGAAATTTAAGTTGAGCATGGTAAAGTCAAACTACTGTGAAAACTCACCACTAAATATAATGTGCCGATCTTTTAACATGTACTGTGAAATAATTGATTTATGTCAAAAAAGAAGTCTCTTATGGAAATTGATAAATGATATAGTTTCTTGATATGTTTCGAAATCTCTGTAAAATTCAATTGATTCCAATATGTTTTGTATTTTCTTCTTTTTTGTTTTGTTTGCCCTGTAATTATTTTGTAGGGAAAACGTTAAACTCTATAAATAAATATGATCCTAACATCATATAAGAGCGGGGTATTATTTGTTTCCATTATGCAGAAATGAGTCCATCTCTCCAATCTTTCCAATGATAATTAAGTATCAACTACTGACCATCTGTCTTTTCGAGGTATTTGCCAAAAGGTACAACCCGTTATCTAAGGTTTTCTATGGCATGCATTTCCGCTATATAGATGTTTTTATTTTAAAAATATGGTAATTCCTTCCTAAATGGTCGCCTTGTACCGCAACCAACCACAAAACCGACGGATCGCAATCGAGGCACTGTGGCTTCGAGGTCGTCAAGTCATCATTGATATCTAATGCTAGTTCCCTTACCTCCTGGTATCTATTTCTATGTAATTTCCTCCTAATTTGGTCCTCTAACTTATTCTTGGGTTTTCCTTTCGGGACTTTACTCTCCATTTTACCTTCAATTATGTTCTTCACAAACAAATTGTATCTCAGGATGTGTGCAATCCATCTGGTTCTCCGTGTCTCTATGGTCCTCTCCTCTTCTAATCTTCCGAAGACTTCAACATTTCTTATTTTTCCCGTATATTTTACCTTTAGCATCCTTCTCCAGCACCATAATTAGAGGGCTTCTAGTATTTTCTGGTCAGCTTTTCCAATGGAAAGTACATTTTCGGAGGCTTATTCTTCCATTATTAAGGGGTTCTGCAGCGTAATTTTATCTTGAGAAAAAAACTTTGCCCAAAATAAGTTACTTGTACCTGAAGACGCCTGCAGGTTATCCGGCGAAGCAGTGTCCTCAAAATGGAACGACGCGGGGTAAACCCCGAAAGACAGAAGTACCTTCATCAAAGTCCCGCGGACACCTGGATCAAGGCATAGATAGGCTTACTGGAATATTTTCTTGTGAATAATCGTCGGATTCTGAGGCATGTGAGTGCAAGAAAAAAGTCATTAAACACTATCCAGTCCTTATTTTGGGTCTGCTGAAAGTTTATTGAAGTCTGTAGATAAATATTCTAATCATTTTATCAATTAAATGTGAAGAACAATCGAAATTTATCATAAATAATTCATATAGGAAATAAAATTCCTTGCACAAGGAAGAGGTTTGATTATATCCCTAGTAACTCCCGTGCAATTTAAATTAATAAATGAATGAAAAGACTCTTTGCTTGCAAATTATGGCCAGTTGCAAGACTCCAAGCGGCTCATAGTGTATCCGCCATTTTGCCTACTTATAGATCTCATAACTCCAAGCCATAAGTACTGAAACCACTAAACTGATTGAATGTTTATTCAACACTTATTAAATGGTCTCCATGGCACATGGGACCCATAACTTTATTGAATATATAGATATTTATCGTTTATGGAACTTGCAATTAGTTGACGACTTATTGGATTCACAAACATCGAGATATTCATCTTTTTGCTAAAAATGTGACTCAGCATGTCAGATAAAAAGTACATAACTATATGCATACTTTTTCTTTTTTTCGATCTTTATGTATTCCACTTTTTCCAAGGAGATAGTTAGGCGCACGCTTAGTGTCAAAACTATGGCTGGTAAAATATTGACATGCATTCGAAAACAAAGCCTTTTCATTTCACTGACCAGGATGAACGCTAAGTATTTCCACGAATGTATATAATTAACTGACATGTATTTAATTAAACATCTCAACCAGCGCATGAAATGATTAGAAATACCTTAATTAATGTCCCAAGTATTTTGTCAAGCCGCAATGTAAAATCGCATCTTCATGAGCCTCCAGGTGGGTATTTTCCAATATCCATAATCACAGGCAATGGAACACAGAGCAAGGGACGGAATAAATCCTCCAGCCTCCGATAATTCGAGCGTTAACGCCCCATGTTCGCTTTTTGGTTGACAGGCGGAAATCCGCCAACCCAACGCTCAAGTGCCCTTTATTCATCACTGCCTTCCAGATACCTCATCAGTGTCAAATGTCCTCCCAGCGGTATTTACCCAATTATTTCCTCCAAATGCTCGAACTCCTCTCACATCTTTTTGCCTACGGCTGGGTTTGAGCATTGGTAAACATTGGTTGCCTAGAACTTGGAGTTAGGAACTTTTGCACAGATAACATTAATTGATGCGAGCAAATTTTGACTACTTTATTTTTTTCAGAATTTTTTTGGAGGATTGGTCTTGAAATAATCTCTTTGATCACCTCTACATTGCCCTGTCTACGAACACGCCCCAATACTTAAATCTGAAGCCATTATCATCCAGAAATGCAAGTGAAAAGCGTTATCAAAAGTTGCTTAAATTATTTCAGGACCAGCCTATCAAATAACTGAAAGCTAAAACACCAGGGTTGGTCTAGAAATAATCTATAATCAATTTTATTTCCCTTTGTCGGGTTTGTCTATGAACTCATGTCAATAGTTTAATCTCAAGCCCTTGTCATGCAGAATTTGAGAATGGAAACGCTGGAAAGAGGTGAATACATTAATCATTTCAGGACTAAGCCTCAAGAAAATGGTGTACATGAATTTTTTATAACTTTCATTAAAAATAAAGGAATCGACGTTTTACATTTTATTCTCAAGCCTAGCATATAAATACATTTGATGCAATACTATGCTGGAAAATATCATAGCAAAAGTTGTACCTTGACTGGTTCAACAGAAATTTTGTACGGTATTTTCTAAAGCCCAAGGTTATCACAGGAACAGTATTATTTTGAATTATTCTCCATGTAAATTAAGCACTGGGTACCTAAATTCAGCAAAAAGTGCGGAATTTGTATTAGAAGGTTAGTCCACCTACTCCATCAACGGATACAATCTCCTTTCATTCTACAGTTTTTCTCCACCTTGGGTGTTATACACGGAAAAATAAGCGTAAGTTAAAGCTCCCACAAACGAAGAATAACCCCAGGAAAAAGAACCAGCTCTACAGGAAAATGTATAATTAGTCTCTAGGAAATTCAAGGAAAAGCAACATACAAAATTCACCAGATAATTCTAATGCCGTTTTGGACAGATATGAAAGACATTGAATTTCCGAAGACGTGTGTAGCTATAATACCTGGAGAATTAATTTTAAGAAAAAAAATAAAGAATCATAAGAAGCAATTATGTGAAGGATCACAGAAATAACTGAAGCAAACCTATCTTAACCAAGGCGGCAAAATTGCCCTCCAAAGCGAAGAGAGCGCCCACGAAGCCTAAGACTCCAAATCCGAAGAAGACACCAACGAAAGCTAAGGCAGCGGCGAAAAAGACGGTCGCACCGAAGAAGAAGTGAACTCAGAAATGACGTTCGCCATCTGGGGCCCTGTCGCATTCCTTGTCAGGGATGCAGCGTTCAACTAAGGCCCTCTTCAGTGCCATCAAATGCTCTTCAAAATGATTCTGAATGCTTTGAGACTTCAGGGAAAGGAAAATAATAAATTTAAAAAACTTCAAAGTTTACCCCTTCAGCAGCTCAACTGAATATTGTTTATTTTTCGCTTACAATTACGGTAGATATAAGAACAGCAATGACAAAAATATCATGTATCATATCACAATAAGATACATTAATGGGGACGATTGTTGCAAATAAGATTTAAGATCAGATTGTAGCGACAGTCAGAGGAATGCAGTAGATTGGTCGTTTAAGGAAATAACTGAAGCAAACCTATGGTATAAGACAACTGATAACGCAAAAAATTATTATATTATATTTTATATAGGTTTTGGGGAAGGTTGATCGACTACGATTATTTATTTATTTAAACAAGGTAGTCCACATACAGAAAAATTGCCAATTTAAAGTTTACTTTTAACTAACACAGAAAGAAATTACCTATAAATAACAAAAATAAAATAAACTCAACTTAGACGATCTAAAGATGGCGTTTAAGTCCGTCCCTATCTAGGTTTGCTGTTTGTTTAAGGAAAGGTGCGTTGAGGTCAAGTTGGTGAAGTTTTCTGGCTATTGAGAAAAGGGATCGATATTAGTAGGAAGTGAATTTATCGGGGAGGAGAGACGGAGGAAGAGCAAACGTGTAATTAGTGGTAATCTTGGAGTTCGGATGTGGAGTAATGAGTTATCTCTGTAACGACACTAAGGAACTTTGTTGTTGATGAATGAGGTTAAGTTCGGGGCTGCCTATGCAAGAATTAATGGTATCGTAAATGAGTTAAGAGTCGGATTTAAGTCTGTGATGGGAGATACAAAAAATGGAGAGGGAAGACATTATCTCGTCTGTGGATACATCGCGGAAATTTGTACTTCTGTAGTTCACTATTTTAGCGAAGAAAGTTGTGACATTTCTAAGAGCGGCAATGTTTGAGGCTGCCATGGACCATATTGAGGAGCATATATTGGAAGAACAATGGATGAGAAGTACGACTGTAGTGCGGGAGCATTTGAAACACCTGTGAAGCGGTATAGAAAACCTAATAGACATGGCCTTCGATTTCATTGCTTGTAGGTATATAGTCACCAAAATGAAGCATGTAGTCAACTATTGTACCCAGATCTTTGGTAGAGGACAAGCAACTCAGTGACATTGAGTTAATGGTGCGGTCGAAATTAATGGGCTTTTAATTCGTAGTCCTTGCCATGGCGCTGCATTTTTTGTTATTTAACTTAACATTCCAGATACTGCATCATTCCGTGGTCTTAGACAAGGTGTCTTGTAGGAGATCGCAATCGGAAACATAATAATCTGCATAAATATGCTGCACTTATCTGCCTGGAGTAAGGTATGGGCTTAGGAGGATAGAAACATTAAGGTGAGATCGCCAATGAAGAGATTGAAGAGGTAGAAGTAGAAGTTTTCTCATTAAATTTATCGTTAAATGCGAATAGACCAAATAAATTACCTTTTTTAATCAACCAAACAGCCAGGCACGGTCGCATTTTCTATCACGCGAAAATGAAAGAAATGTACATTTTTTCCATCTCTTCACTGGCTCATGTTTCGATGGAGTAGCAAACATCTCGTAGTTTGCCGGTCGCGCGACGGAATGAACAGGGAGGTTTTATTTCCCTTATGCATTCCAAAAAAGCTTTGAACGTATCTAATGAATTCGTCCCAAAGACTTAACGAGCGATCCGAGGCAGCGCCCCAGATCCGAGACATGAGGTGCAAAAAAAAAGACGGGATCGGTAAATCAGGATTAGAGTCAGAAAGTGGAGCGGCACTTAAATTAGCGAATGCATTCGCGTTAGCACGAGCATTAAGCTTTCGTGGAGAAGCCTTCATGCGCCAATTTCGAGTTACATTTCCAACAGCGGAGCGCTGAATACATTTTCTTCTTCGTGTTGTATAATTATGGGAGCAAGAATGAATGGTAGCCATTGCAACGCTGAAAATAAATTAATTAAGGTGGTTCCGTAAAATAACTGTAATAATCTTTCGTTTATATTCCGGGTAATTGAAGAAAAACATGTCCATTATACGATATGAACAGAAAAATTCAGCCTTACCGCGCTTTTCACTCAAATAGAACATGAAACACAAGGAAAATTTACCACCATTGAACGCAAATGAAAATCTGAGAATATGCGGCCTCAGCCATCATTTCGAACACGAATGCACTGACAAATCATCAAAAACGTGGAACATCCTATGCCATGCTTATAGAGAATGCACTTAAATAAGCACATTATCAGCTGGCTTGTTTGAGTTGCGAAGACCTATATCAAAGGAAGAAGGGAATAACACCTCGGCGCGGTCTCATCGGCGCAGGGCCATCTCGCCGCGGGCCGTCCTGGCAAAGTCCATCTCGGCGCCGGGACGTTTTGGCGCACGGACGTTTTGGCGCAGGGACGTTTTGGCGCAAAAAACTTTTCAAAGCACTCTAAAAGCAATAGATATGTAAAGACATATTTTTCCGTAATGAAAGATGTGAATATAACGAAAAATATTGATCAGTAATAGTCAAAAAGACGACCCCGAGCATTACTGCTCCGGTTTTATTATAGAATCTTATTGAGCGTGGAATTATGCATGCATTATCACGACTTTGTTAACTCTCGCGATAGATGACGATAATTGAGATTCTAATGGCTAAAAAAATTTATACCGGAGTCCTGTGGTCTCTAAAATGAAAAAAGGATATTTTTTTGTTTTGTTGTTTGATAGTTAACCAAAAGCTCTCTATTTCGTTGTGGTCTAATGTGTGCGCGGTACAATTCAGATTCGATTTAACTCCTAAGAATACCGTCGTCAGTCCTATCTATTGTTTTCAGACTGCTTCTTTTCAGCAGTTTTTAATAAAACCTTAATTATACTTCTTCGTAACGCTGATGTCTTCATTTAAGTTCATTTGAATTCACAGTATTAGGTGAGACGAGGCTTGATTATAAACAAATAAACTTAAATGTTAGGGTTTGTAAGTATGATTCTATCGCATATGCAGAATGTGAAAATATTCGTGTGGAGCATGGAACTCAAATGGATCGGAAGCATAGTAATTACTATGGTCAATTAAGTGAAATAACATATGCATACTTCTCTTGTTTTGTAGTTTAATAGTTCACCAAACGCTCTCTATTCCATTGTCGTCTAATATAAGTGCAGTACAATTCAGATACGATTATACTGCTAAGAATACCGCCGCATTTTAATACCGCGCTGCTACCGCTTCCACAGTAAAGCTGACCATAAAAGCCTTCGAAACCTGTAGCTGGTGGATGATGCTGAAGATAAAATGGACGGACAAGATAAGAAATGATGAAGTGTATCGCAGAGTAGAAGAGGAAAGAAACATATGGAATAACATACAGCAAAGAAGAATTAGGTGGAATGGACACACACTGTGTCCATAATGGGTTTGTTAAGAACATAATTAAAGTCAAATAGGAGAGAAAAGTTCCCAGGGGAAGATCCAGGAATTAGTTCATGGACCAAATAAAGAGGATAGTACATACAAAGTTATAAAAGGATGGGTGGGAACTAGCATTAGATAGGGAAGGGTGGAGGGCTGCAGTCAACTAATCTTTGGATTGAACCACCACTGAATGAGAACAAGAAATTACATGGCGACAAATTGGAGCAGGGAGAAATATGAGAAAATGATTTTGTTTTACAAAGGGTGTCACATAAAGGAACGGCAAAACTTGAATATTATTGAACTCAAAATATAGTAATCCCTAACGAATGACACTACGGTTGATTCCCGTGAATGGAAAACCTTTCACTAAAAAGTATTTGATGAGTAATATTGTTGTGGACGATGGTAATATACGATCCTATGTCACCCTACGTGGTAAATCCGATTCTCTATCTTACGATCGCTGTTAAAGCCGCTTTTCACGGTACAAACGAATGCATGAACTCTTATGTGAGGCAGATTGCACTGACCAAAGCGGAAAATTATGTTACTGTCCGATTAACGGACTGTCTGAACGGTAAATACAATCAGCTCTGATTCCATTAATTTTCTTTTACATATTATGATAAATTTGCTGGAATAAATAAATTGGGAGCCATTAGAGACTCGTTGACTACATGCTAGGCTTAGCTTGCTAGAGAAATTCAGAGTGGTGTGTTTCAGAGCGACACAGAGAATATTATCATGACGCCTCAAAACATCTCTAGGTCCAATAGAAGCGAAAAAAATAAGAGATACATTGCCAAACAGATGGGAACAAAAACTAGTTCTTTCTGCGAGCAATAAGCGACCGCAATAAGAAATGAGCTCCACTAAATACAATCCCATAATACACGTCAACTTTTCTCCTCCCATAACCTTATCCCTTATATCTTCACACGGCTGGTATCCTAACAACACCTGCCACATGCCCATGTGGTGGCTCGCAGTGTAGTATGTGGAAGTAGATGCATATTTGTTTGTACAATTGAATTTGTTGTGTAAGGCTGCCTATACAACAGTATCCATGTTATCCGACCCTTACCCTTTCTATTCAACTTCACTTACATAACGCCAATTTACTTACTTACTTGCCGGCCACCTTGCCCAATAACATCCGGTTAGCCGGAAATATTCACCACAAATAATGAACTTAGGGTTAATTACCTACGGAATATGTGTACATTAGTTCTCATTAAAAACATACCCAAACCAAAAACATAAGGAATACCTTTAGGTTAGCAAATAAGGTCATCGTAAAGATTAACTTCACGAAATGTTCTCAACAGATTCAGGTTTTTGGAGTATAAAGGATAATATTAAAAAATTACGAGAAAAGAACATATATTTGAAAAAAAACTTGATAATCATACCTGGGTGAGGATAAAACACGCATGCAGCACGACTTTTTTTGGGCATATTCGTCCTGGGAAGTAATCAAAGACGCAGTAAATAATTTACCACTTTATACGACTTGTTTAATTTCTTCATAATCTATCACATAAACTATCGGTACCATAAGATGGAAGGTTTTGCATTTCAATAATATAAAGAAAAGTATGCCAAAATTGGAGCAACTACTCCATCTATGAAATTATCAAAATTAAAATATAAAATAAAAAAAAATTAAATTTTATATAAATTAATTTTAAATAAATTATGAAATATAAAAATAATAAATCCCATGTATATGTATCCCTATAAGTGTTCGAAACGGGTCTCATTCTTCTTTATTTATCGTTAAATGGGAGAATGTATTCATATTACTAAGCATGTATCCTCGCGTAACTATATTTCTCAAATTCTCCGTGTTTTTGCCATCGCTCGTATTTTTTCTGCCTTAATTGAACAAGTAAAGAGTGAAAATGTGCGTGAAAAAAAGTGACATGAATGCATGAAAAAGTGGGGATTTAACATAAAATTTTCAGTGCATGTAGAAACTTAAAACCTGGCATACATGCAGTTAATACGCTACCTTACGATATGAAATTGATAGACACATGAAACTCTGATTGGATGGCTCTAAATGTGCATGGACATTTGGCAAATATCCTGAACATCAACAAAAATTAACGTATTCAAACATTTTTGTCTGACACAAAGTTCCAAGACAATTAAAAATTTGGAAAACGATATGTCTTATACCAACTATCGTGGGCGGGGCCACAGCAAAAGTATGGGGATAAAAAATATTTATAAAACACGATGCTTTATAATCTGATAGGTAGAAATGGACACGAATTTTGCGGAGGGAATTCAAAGGACGAAGAGAATGCTATCTGGACGGATTAAAGGGAGTGTTATGAGTACGTGTGAGAAGGAATGACGTTGGGTTGGAAAATTGGAGAGCATTTACAGGCCATTGATTTTCTTAAAAACTTTTCATCCCCACGGATGAAAGGCGAGAGTATATCACATTTCTCGGTGCTTCCAAAGTCCATTGTTTAAACAGTCATTCAGAAACGTGAAATCGTTCATAAGAAACTTATTCAGTATATGTCAAAGCTATGATTTTCGTAGAATAGTTTATGCAAATACTTGATCCATTATATTTTTCATCCCCTACCAAATAACAATTTTTTTCATACAAGCATAAATAATTGGAAAAAACTTTTGGTCTTCAAATAATATGTAATGCGACCCAACTTCATTAATCTTACTATTCATTGATATTACATTCTGGTATTATCATAACGAGAATTCTAGCATGTTAATACTTTTCATTGATATTCCATGCTAGTATTTTCATAACGCGATAAAGTATATGCCCTCCGATCTAATTATTTACCCATAAGAAAGAAAGAAAGAAGAAGAATAATTAAAAGAATAGCAAGTATTTTGGATAAGCCGCACCATATTTCACAAACTTTCACCAAGAAGTTTCACCAACCATTTAAACCACGCCAAATAATTTACGGAAAATCCACTGAAAGCTATCATAAACGGAGAATAGACTTGAAAAGTATTGCAAATAATAAGTCACGAACTTAAAGAGAAACGATTTCCCGGCTTACCATTAGCAAGAAGGATCTTCATGAAGGAATATGCATCCATTACCGTTTTGACCGACAGAATCAAAACTCATAATTGCATAATTAATGAAATAAAACTCAGTTAAACTTGGCGGAGTTTCATGCCAAATAGGAAAAATAACTTTTACACTCCAATGGTCAGTTCATAGATCAATTCATTGCACAACCCGGATTTCGATGCCTAGCATCATCATCAGGTGCTCACTCACAAGTCAACATGGTATTGCGAAGGTTTTCATAGCAAAGGAGTGCGATAAATTGGTCTGTGACCTAACGGGTGGAGTGTAAAAGTAATTTTTACTAATCAAAATTACAGCTCAATCTTTGGACCAGTAAAATGTTTTCATTAGCACAATATTTTACCCATACTTGCAACATTTCTTATGCTATCAGCATGGGAAATAATTAGAATTTTATTTTATCTTTTTGAATTATTGAGATTTTTCTACATGAAAACATTCTGTAAATCCTTAAAATAGCCATCTGTGTGTGAGATAATGAATGAGGTTACAAATGAAAAATAGAGTAATTAAACATGCACCAAAATATTTGTTTATCCTTAACATTATACCTCTATGTAAGGAACAATTTTTCACTCATACATCTAATTAAAAAAGTAAGCACATTAAGATTACACTTCGAACTCATGATGTCCTGGGCGAAAAATAAATAAATAATAACTTTGAAGAGCCAACTATTTACGAACGAAATATTCCCTGCCTAATTGACGGGATATTTCCTCAACCGTCAGAATAGTCAGGGAAGACAGAATTGCGAGACCAATTAATTGTTTCCATTAGTATAGCTCATTAAAATTCCCTCAGTAGCTCAAGGGAGAACATAATGAGTCGTTAGTTACGGTCTTTACGAAATTTTCCTTAAATTCTGGGAATCCCTTAATTTCACGCATCGTAGAGTGACAGAGTGGGAAGATCTATTTCAGCTGATCCACCGTTGATGTTGATTCAGACGGCGAAGGAAGAAAGACCCCGCCTTCTCCCCCTCTCATTTGCTTTGGCCAAGCACATCCAGCCAGCATGAGACGTTTGTTTGTGTTTTATCAAGCCCAAGGGCCTGATGAAGACAAAGCGTACCCGCAGCCGAAGATAATCCGTCAACCCAAGCGAAGAAGAAATTTCGAAAGAATTAAGGTAGTTTGAACGAAATATCATTTTACCTAGAAATCAATAAATTTGGTCTCCTTTTAAAGAAAAATATCTTACCCTTTTAATGACATCAAAAATTAAACCCCTTATTGCATTGCTTTTGGAGTTATTTGCCAAAAAATACCAGCCCTTTTACATGGGAAATGGTACGTGTATGTACTCCAGAGAGACATTATTTACAAAATGAGGAATTTATAACTCTTAGATGCCGTAAAAAAACTAACAGCGTGCAGTTTGTATGCTTTCTCGACTATTTTTGAAAATTAATCATAATGTCACCGCAATAGGTTCTAGGGTATCATGAAAAAAACATTACGTTTTGAAGGAGTTTTAAACGCACCGCGCTAAAAAAATGAATCAAATTGAAGACTTACTCTGATATTTTTATTTAATTAGTTACTATTTCTGTCATATAAAACCATATTATTGCACCATTAATAATGCAATATTTAATTCATGTATCCTACAGCTGGTGAAATTAAAACGTATAATTCGAATTTGGTCTCTCATATTACTGGGGAACCATCTCGCTCGGACTTCCTAAAGGGTAAATGAAAATGTTCATGAGGATATCTTAATACTTTTGACAAAACAAACAGTTTACCAACATTGACACCAGATGAGTAACATTAATCACATTGGCCTACAAATTTTAGGGTCTGGAATGCATTTTTGATGGGGAGAGCCCTTCCCCACGTAACTCTGTGCGCTGAATCCGAAACTACTCACGCAAATTGGCTATCACGTCAGGATTTGGAGGTTATTTAACCTTAAAGGATCAATAGGGCAATTTTTAGGTCTTTTTAGCTTGAATATCTCAGAAACCATGGGTGATTGAGTAATTCCGCAAACTTATTTGAAGGATGTGTTACAACATGTATAGAATACATTTATGAAACCTAGATAAACTATTATTAACACAATCTGTATTTACTTTGCAACTATCAACAACTTCATTACAATTCAACTATAATATAATTTTGAGTGCACAAATTTTAAGTATGAGATACAGGTTATGGATACAATAGTTTTCTAGACATCATAATTATGTCCTATACATTTTTCAAGGCAGACTTTGGATCCGTTTGCAAAATTTACCTATCATCTTTGGTTTCTGAGATATTCAAGTTCATAAAGACCTGAAAATTGCCATTTTGACGCTTCAAGATTAGAATATCTCAAAATACCGACGTGATAGATAATTTTCGCGAAAATATTCGGATTTAGCGCAAATATTACGTCGAAAAAGGCCCATACCGTCCAGAAAGAATACCTTGTTGGTCAAAAAATAAACAGTGTTATTTGATGAAGTCCCATGACGACGATGCCCATATTGCCTACTGGCTTGTCTACGAGCTTTAAATGGGGGAATTGATGCCACATTTAAGTGAAGATTACACGAAAGCAGAAAGGAGAACGTTCAAAATTGGTTTCCTGCTAAAATAATATTGCATTTTCTTCGAGAGTGTAGAGTCAATACCGCCGACGCATGGCCCAATTAAACGGCATTCTGTTCCAATTAAGTGGAGAAAATCAAGGATATTCCCCAATTGGATTATGCTCTTAAAGATTTGTACCAAAGAAACGGGTGCTCCAAATAACCGGTGACCCAAATATCCGGAATGTACTGTATTTAAGCCCTTATCGGTGATCGGGTAGGTGTGGTGGCTAGAGTACTGGCTAACCATACGGACGGCCAGGGTTCAAATCCCTGCAGGGGAGGATGTTTTTCAGAGGAAACTCGATCCCTACTTGAGTGTCGTTTGCAGGAAACTTCAAGTGCAGTACTCCGTCTGTCTGTCGGATGAAATGCTGCACCTCGATCCCCTTGGCGTCTTTCGTTAACAGTAGGTTAGTACCGACACCGGGATCCTTACCTGTCCCCTATGGCATAAATGCCCTTAGCTTACGCTCGCCTACCCAAATACTCAATCCAATTAAGCCCTTATCACTGTTCCCAAGAATTCAGATGTCAACAATGGCGACAGCAAATGGCAAAAAACTACGATAGAGGTCAGTCCATCGAAATGTGCCCAAAAGTCAACATGCTCAACAATCGGGAAGAAAGATAAATTCAACCAATTTGGACTAAACTTAACTCTACGCCGTTACGAAGATACTCGCATCCGCTGTAATCAGGTCGATGAGCTGCACAATAATGCTGCATATTTATAATTACGGCTAAATTTGAAATAATCATGCATGGAGTGGAAGTATTATTCTAAGTAACGCTCTGTTATCGCAGTTGGTTGCAGTTTTTACGATTTAACGCGAGAGGAGAACTGTGTTTATTAATGCTGGCACCACTGTTCTTATGACATTTGCCTGCACGTCAAATACGGATACGAAAATCCAGGTTTTCATTTTATTATCAACTCTTGTTCTGTGTACACATTGGATGAAAAGTATAAACGAAAATTTTTAATTCAATCATTTGAGTATTCTACCATTCATTGGTAGGGATGAGAAAAAATACGTTAATAACAATTAGTAAGGAAATATAACTACAGATTACGGTTTCGCCATAGCTAAGAGTGGCACTGTCCTTTCTACGAAATAAAAGTCGTCAATATGCCACTATAATAACTATCAATTTAATAGTAGCGATCAAGGTGAGTAGATATATGTAGCTGAGTCAATTTGATATATTTCCCGCATGCCTCTCGGATGGTAGTGATGTATTTCAAAGGTGACTTCTGTTGAGGCTACATCCTCTAACACGAGGTTGCCATAGGTATAGTTCGGGTACAAGGATGCAAAAATCTTATAGCTGCCTGAATTCAAGATAAATCGAAAAAAATAGTGGGGGCCAAATGGGCCGAATTTCTATGGGTACATCCTAGCATCCACTTCAATCTTTGTAGGAATATTCGTCCCAGAGCTGCAACTAATTCATTGATTGGCTTCTACAGGTTTCTACTCTTCATTCGTCTTTGGTGCTAAGCGCTCATTGCCTCGTTCGTGCATCTTTTATATTTTTCTAATAACACCCATAGCATTCGAAGGTGATTGTCCCATTCATATAATCTTCCATCCCAGCTTCAGGAGGCTTCCATAACTCAAAATGTGTCGATTAACACCTTTTAAACATCCTTAACAACTCTCCGACAAACAAATATAAATGTCTTTTACAACTCGTTACAACAGTATACTTAGGTTATTTTTTTACTCGTTCGACTGTTATGTTTCTTCGATGGAAATTGTCACCGTTTGATTCTCATTATTCATCGATTCGACTACATATCTCCCTTTAAAACGAAAAATCTATAAGCTATTGTCAAGAAATTTCATCCATAATTCCAACCCAGTGCTGCCATCATATTAACAATACCTCTTTCTCGCATTGTCACACCATATAATTAAATAAGAATTCTATGCTCAAAACTACTCTTCTTATCTTCTTGAAATTTTAGTTATATAACTTCCAAGGAAGCAAAATCGATCGGATTATTTTTTTAAATTAATCATTGCACTAACTTAGGTTTATCATGATATTCATTCATTGGTCGTTTAAACCTAAGATTAGTTAACTGCAGCCCTCCACCCTTTCCTCTCTGATGCTAGTTCCCTTACCTCCCAGGAATCTCTTCTTGAAGACTTTCCTCTTTATTTGGTCCCAGAACTTATTCCTGGATCTTTCACTGGGGACTTTTTCCTCTATTTTTTCTTCACTTAAGATCTTCACAAACTCAAAGTAAGGATAGAGAAAAACGAAATTCTGAAGATAAAAATCTCTTACACAGTGAAAATATCTGCCGGAGAAAAAGTATTTAGGATATAATAAATTTGAATGTAAATTAAGTTAAAATACGAGTTTGAGTCGCTCTCCGATACCCTTCGACTGCTAAGGTACATAAGACTTTCACCCGAAATCCTGCATTCATACACTCAATAAGTCAAGGCGTCACTTTGTGAAAATAAATCATGATGCAAAGACAACGCTCGATATTTTTAAACGGTTATTCTTTACGGTAGAACTCTGTTTTAACGCAAATATGTCATTTTCAGGCATAAAATTTTCGGGTTGCAATTCATACTATAAATATTCAAGGAAGGAGTGGAGGATGCGAAGAACGAATGTGGAAAGTGAGGGGGTGGGGTTGGGGAGGGAGAGGAATGGGACGAGAAGGATAGGGGGAGGGAAGGGGAAATAAGTGAGGGGTGGGGAAGCGGAGGATAGGGAATAAGGCGGGAGTGGGGTGGGTGGGCTCTTTGAAAGGGTGCGGTGGAACGGGAAGGGGTAACCACCCGATCTAGGATTTTTGTAACTTGAAAATTTTGTATCTTAAAATGATGTCCTTTTACGTTGATACTAGTTGAATCTTAAAAAAATAACTGTGGAAAATGTACCATATATTCTCTTAGCATCATGATTGATTTACTCTAAGTCACACCTGAACTTACTGAGTATATGAATGTACGATCTCGGATGAAAGTCTAACGTTTCATAGGAATCAATAAGTGGCGGAAACCGACTTATACTCCTATCTAAACTTAATTTACATTCAAATTTCTCAAATCCTAAGCACCTATTTCACCGGTATTAATTTTCATCGAGTAAAAGTTTTGTATCTTCAGAATTTTGTTTTCGTATATCCTGATAAACCCAAGTCAGTCAATTAAAAATTAAAAAAAGACATCGGATCAAATTTGCCTTGATTACTGGCTAACCATAAGGGCGGCCAGGGTTCAAATCCCTGCAGAGGCGGATGTTTTTCAGAGGAAACCCGACCTCTGCTTAAGTGCCTTGTGGAGGGAACTTCACGTACAGTACTCCGTCTGTCGGATGAGAAGTTAAACCGTGGTCACCTTGGCGCCTTTCATTAAGAGCAGGCTAATGCCGACAGCGGGTTTCTATCCGCCCATCTTCTCTTACCCATCCCCTATGGCGCAAATGACCTTAGCGGTCGGTCGCCTCCCCAAAAAATATTCAATCAAATTTGACTCATTGAAAGTAAAATACCTAATAATTGGCGAAGAAAGGAAAAGGTAGCGAGCATAGCATTCTTATATGAGGACCCCAGAAGTCAAGGGGTCTAAGTAACAAAACCATTGTTTAGAGAAAACTTATGTCAAAGTAGAAAATTTTTGGTACAACTCACTTAGTAGTTAAGAGGCATTACCCTAGATAGCAGCACCTGTCACGAAAATCACTTGGATCCCTTTAACACCTAAAAGATTTATATTTTCACATCTCATTCCTGTACCTAACTTATTTTTTTCAAAAATGTCACTTAGACCCCTTGACTTCTGGGGTCCACATATATTAATATGGTGTGACAATGCGAGAATACCATATTTTTAATGTGATGGCAGCACTGTGTTAGAATTAAGGAAGAATTTGATGGACACTAATTTATAGAGAGTGCATTTGCTAAGCAGTGAATTCTGTACGGTACAGAATAAGAATGAAGGGATTATTTGTTTTAAATGGAAATATGGAGTTATCGATGAATAACGAGGACCAAACAATGAAAATTGCCTGCAAAGAAATATTACAACCAAACGAGTAGAAAAAAGGCTATATAAATCGGAGAGTTGTAAAAGACACCCTCTTCATCGACACATTTTGAGGTATGAAAGTCTCTTTAATGCTGAAATGGAAGATAAAACAAATGGAAAAACCACCCTAGAAGGCCATGGGTGTTGTTTGAAAAATACGTAAGACATACAAGCGAGGAAATGTGAGGGCAATGAGCGCTTGGTAGTAAAGACGAATGTAGTGTAGGAACAAATAAATGAATTAGTTGGTTGCAGCCCTGGAACGATATATCCTAAAAAGATTGAAGTGTATGTTAGGATGTATTCATAGAAGTGTTCTTCTTGCATCTGTATTCATCGGCTAACCGCCTCAGAGTTGGCAAAATGGGAAAGAAATATGCTTTTAAGAGCCATGGTAAGACTTTGCAAACCAAGGACCTAACCAATGCTTGCTTGGTTTGCTAACCAATTAACTGCTTGTACAACAAAAAACTCGGAAATTGGGAAAAAATCTGGCGGGTAACGAAATGGAAAACGATTTGCATCCATGGTAAAATACATGTGAGGACGAAATCACAAAAATCAATCAGCGCTTCCCAGCATTCAATTTTCCGATTACCGTCACTTAATTGGGATTTGAAGGTTGTGCCCCTTCAGTAATTTGAGCTTCGTTTATGGTACCTGATTGAGAATATTCCTGGAATATTGGCTACTCTTTGGATACCTGCCGAAAATGCGATGGGAATCAGAGGGAATTTAACCACACGATTGAACTGAAGGGCATATTCCATACGGGATCCAAAGGAACTAAAAACAAACATTCGTTGAAATTCGAAGGCTAGCTTCCGAAACAGAAATAAAATAATGCATCACAAGAATATTACCATTATGAACAAGCTCACAGACTGCGGTACAATATAATAGTCTTTTCAGTGTTGCTGATCTCTCGCAACAACTTGGATGACAATCGCTTTCAGACCGTCGATTGAAAATTAGACTCAATCTTGTATATAAATTGAAAACCGACTAATTTTCAGAGGAAGTAATCAATATCTTATGAACTCCAACATATCATGTCAGAAAATAAGGGAAATAGATTGTAGATCGAAAAGGTATAAAATGTCGTTTTTCCGGCGATTGATAAGAGACCAATATGGCTGCTTTAAGACTTTGAATTCGGTTATTTAACAGGTAGTGTAGCTGATTTATTCATATGCCTCCTTATGCATGTTTCTTAATCTGTCAATTAGTTCTAGCACCATGCTTTGCATTTTTTCTTCACGACTCTTGTGTAAGGTTCACATATTTACAATATAGATTATTCTTGTAGTTTCTGCAGCATTTTTAGCATATCGATAGTGTGAGGGTTAAAGTGGTGAAAGTAAATTTTTTTACTGGAGTTCATGTTGGTGATAAGTGCCCCCTGCCAAGCACCCTTTTGGTGCCTTGTAGGGTAATTAATAGATCCAGATGTAGATAACAAATCCAAATTTGGCTTTAGGATGTACATCCTAATACATTCCGCACACTAGGTGCAAACCTGGGGCCTTATTCAGTAGTTCGCGCTCTTCGGCAGCGGGAAACGCAATGTCTCGAGAAAACTTGGATGGGCAAGTTTATGTCAGATATGATGATGACCATAATAAGAAAACAAAAAAAATCATAAATAATACGAATTAAAATAAAGAGGTGGAGGGAGACCTCTTTAGACAGTCAGGTGCATCCACATATTACTCTACAAGCCACCTCATGGATGTTTGGCAGAGGGCGATTTATCCATCATGCAGGAAGGTGTAAAAATAATCTTTCACCAGCAGGCAGTGCACTAAGTAAACGAGATAAATGAGTCATGTAGGGAGGGATCAACATCTACATCGTACCCTGCGAGCCGCCGCTTGGGCGCATGGTGGGGGTGTAGGGACATCAGCCGTGTAAAGATGTGTGGTATAAGGTTTGAATTGGTGACGTGTATTGTGGGAATATAGTGAGTGGAGCTCAGTTTTTATTGTGGTCGCTTATTGTGCGCGGAAAGAACGAGTTTTTGTACCCATCTTTTCGGCAATGTATTTCTCTTATTTTATCGCTTCTGCCAGACGCAGAGATGATGTGAGGCGCCATGATAATATTCTCTGTGTCGCCGTGATCTGAGGGATCATGCGGAGCATGTTGTTATTACTTCCTGGTTGATTAAGGAACAAGCATTTCGGACCAAATCAGCTAAACAGCTACGCTGCCAAGCTTGTACATATCTCTACGAAAAATCTTAGAGCAGGCATTATGGTGGAGCAGTAGGGTAATTACTCTCAAAATTATAAGCTAAAAAAGGATAGGACAACAAACCAGGTACAATATATATAACATTCGTGGTCTCCTATCGATTGCGGAAAAAAATGATTTTAAAAAACTTATCTGCCCTGCAGTCTATTTCCCTTATTTTATTTTTATGACATGATCAAAAATTAGAGTTCGTAAATTATAAACAAATTGGTTAAAAGATAAAGTGTCTTTGAATTTATATTTGTTTTTTTTTAAATAAAAGATTGAATCAACGATCGTCTGTCTGAAAGCGATTCCCTTCATAGTGGTTGTGGGACGTCAGTAACACAAAAGAGACTATCATAATGACCTTTCACATAACTTGTTGAACTTGCTGTTTTTAAAAATCAATGATAACTCCATCGACCAATTCAATATAAATAGTCATCATATTCTTGAATATTTGGTCAATAATATATTTAACTCACAGCCAAATTTTCGCCAAATATGTTATCATCCTCAGGGATTTGTTAGACAAAACAGAAAGACATACTGCCAGATAATAATAGAAATATTAGTAAAATAGTTGATAAATCGCAAATTTCCCTACAATTGAGCTTAATATTGAACAATAACAAAGTAATTTACAACTTCAATCAGTAAATAAATATGTAAAAAACCAACAAATAATTTTGTGACGAAAGTTTTGAATTAATAATTTTATCTCTATTAATTTATATTTTTAGCAAACTTTATATATTGGTATAGGATAATTTAATTGTTGGTTGTTAACATATTTCTTAATGTATGGAGTTGTTATTTACTTTATCATTGTTCAATATTAAGTTAATGGTTGATAAATTTTCATTTCTCAACTTTAGTACTAATAATTGTATAGCTACCTGGCTGTATATCTGTTTGTTTTGTGTTGCAAAGCCCTGAAGATGCCAATATATTTGGCGAAACGTTGGCTGTGAGTTAAATACAAGAAAGACCAAATATTCAAAGATATTATCATTATATATTTCTTAATGGAGTATGTTTGAGCAACATAGTTCTCTAGCCATAATGGAAGTCATATTAGAATTTTATGTTTTCATTTCAGCAGCTGACGGAAGCATGAGGAAAATACTGCATTGTTAATGGTCAAAATATACATTTTTCGAGACTGATATTCTAAGTAGGTACTTAAAAATGATTTAAAATAATTATTAATGTTATCTCAATTAATTTATTTACTTATATTTTTGCAAACATTGTCTATGGTTTATGATGATTTTATTCTGGTTGTTTACATATTTATTTACTGTTTTGAGTTGTTATTTACTTGGTAATTGTTCAATATTAAGCTACATGGTCGATAAACTTCCGATTTCTCAACATTAGTACTAATAATTGTATAATTTCTTAGCTGTATGTCTCTTTTGTATTGTGTTGCAAAGCCCTGAGAATTTCAATATATTTGGCGAAACGTTGGCTGTGAGTTAAATATATTAACGACTAAATATTCAAGAATCTCATTACTTTCTGCTTTTAATCTTACTTCAAGAGGATCCAAAATGCATACAGCGCCATACAAGTTGGGTTTAACTTGGGAGTTGTATCACAATATTAGTCTCTATTACCGTTAACATCACCGTGAGAGGAGTTTCGCCTTGAAAGGGCGTGAGGTCACCACCACGTCTTTTATAAGCGGTCACCTCAACATGCTCCGTACAATTATTTTTCCATCTAAGACCACCATTTTTCGCTAATGAAGGAGTAAACCGCTAATTGGGAGTGCTGAGTTAATTCCGTCTGCTTTTTTATACGCCCTACTTAATCGCTAAAAAGAGGTAAGAAGATTCCATTGTGAGAAGATTCTGTGTATATTTCAAGCTGCACTGAAACCATATAAAATTATATCTTTTTGAAGAGAGCTGGAGCCCGCTTCGTCATTAAAGCGCTGCATTTTTCACAAGTAAAGAAACTAATAACATCACACCGACTCGTTAACCGTCACACCTTGATCCATCTTAAAGCCACCACCCCTCCGGACATTCGGCTGGAATTCCAAAAGTATCCATGCTCAATGAACACGTCAATATTTAGTGAAATTAACGAATTCTCCAGGAATTGTAGGGCTTCATTCTTAGAAAATTGCTATAACAGCGTGGGATAAATACTATACTTTGTATACTATACTATTGTGAATTTGAGACCAGTTACTTCTCGGAAACTCTGGGTATTATGTAAATATAAACAACATTGATCTCTAAAGGTAACTAAACGTAATAGACCGAGTTCTCTAAGAATATATCATAAAAATTAATGGACGGACAAAATAAGAAATGATGAAGTGTAAAAAAGAGTAGAAGAGGAGAGGATCATATGGAACACTATGGATAAAAAAAGAACAAAATGAATTGGACTCACCCTGAGACACAATTAATTTGTGAAGAACATAATTTAAGGAAAAATTGAGGGAAAAGTCCCCAGAGGAAGGAATAAGTTCATGAATCAATTAAAGAAGAAAGAGCATACGAAGAGATACCAGGAGGTAAGGGGATCTAGCATTAGATAGGGACGGGTGGAGGGTTGCAGTCAAGCGATCTTAGGTTTGATCAACCAATGAATACAACAAAGTTGGGAGAATCAAAACGGAAGAACATCAAAGTACCTTCGATATTTTGCGACGAAAAATAGCCGCCAACCTAGAGAGACGCCAAGTAGTCACAAGTGACCCCTTTCCTTCTTTCTAGGTTGTAATATGCATCGTAGGTAAATTTATTAAAGTAAATGAAAATATTTCTTTAGAATAATATCTATCCTAAATCATAAAAAGTCAGGGATTCATATAGAGATAACAAAATTGCGAAACGTGAAAATTTGAAAGGGTCACAAATGGCCCTCTCCGCCCTTCTAGTGTAAGAAAATAGTCCATTACGATTCTAGTAAACTAAGTGGATCATTATTACACGATGTGAGTTTAGCAATAACATGCCCTGGGATGAGAGCTACTTAAGTCACGAATATCATATACTAATTTATAGATCATGTGACTTAAATTCGCCGTCCTCTGCGGTATAAGAATGCCATGATTATGAGTATTATACATCAAAATTTCCGATCAGCTCTAGGTAGTAACTTACTTTACACGATCAGGCCCAGTGGACCGCGCGATGTCAGGACCAAGGCTCTTCTTTTGCTCTTCTTTTGCCTATTTCCCTCCAATCTTCCCAGGCTTCTATCTGCTGTAGATCCTCTCATATATTATCCATCCATCTTTTCTTTGGTCTTTTCCCCTCCGGGCTCATGTAATTTTCAAGTTTAGGATATCGTTCATCGTTCATTCGTTCCACATGTCCTATCCATTCCAATCTCCTGCTTCTTAGTAATCGTAGTTGGTGTTGTCCCGATAAAGGTCATAAAGTTCCTGATTATGTCGTCTTCTCCATTCCCCTGTTAATTCGTCTGGGACTGGCCCATATATTTTCCTAAGCACCCGCATCTCAAATATTAAGAGTTTGTTTAGATCTTGTTTTTGTGTGCTCCAGCTTTGGCACACATAGAGAACCTCAGGGAGAATTAATGTCTTGTACAATCTTTTCTTAAGCTGTCTTGATACATTCCGGGACTTGCTCAGAGCATAGAATGCCTTATTACCAGCTTGGATTCTCGCTTTTATTTTTACTTCCTTTGATGCCTCTTCCGACAGAATTGCACCAAGATACTTAAACTCTCTCACTCTCTTTTTAATTTTCTTCATTTATTTTTATCTGTAAAACATCCGGTAGGCAGAACCTTCCTATAACCAAGTATTCAGTTTTATTTGGGGTTACTTTCAGGCCAAATTTCCCGGCTGCAGTTTGCAGTGTAAGCATTACACTCTTAAGTTCCTCCTGGGACGGTGACATTATTACAATATCACCAGCATAGGTTAAATGGGTAATATTCTTTTCACACGCAAATACACCTATATGATTATGGTTATCAATTTCCCTCATGATCTTTTCAAGGACTATATTGAATGAGATAGGTGATAGACCATTCCCTTGTCTTAAACCAGTTTTCACAGGAAACCCCTTAGTTATTTTATTTTATAGTGTTATTTTCACTTCTTTATTGGTAACACATAGTTCTATTAGTTCAACAAGCTTTTTTGGTAACCAAAACTCGATTAATGGATGCAATAAAGTTACACTATGTATTGAGTCATAAGCTTTTTGAAAGTCAATAAACATTCTTGGTCAAACTCGTACATTTTTTCACATATCTGTCTTAGGAAAAAGTATTATCAGTTCTCGATTTTGCTGGGAGAAAGCCACCTTGATATTCTCCTATAATTTCACTGGCTAAGGGTATAGCCCTAGCTAGGAGACACTTAGAGAAGACTTTATACACCACATCTAATAGGGCTATTCCTCTGTAATTATCGCACATCATTTTATCATTCTTTTTATGGATTGCGCATACAAGGGCTACTTTCCAGTCATGCGGGATCACTTGTTTTTTCCAAATAATACCAATCAGTTTGTGTACTCTTTGCACAAGGAGCTCTAAGTAGTTACCGTTGTTTAATGTTCTTTCCAGGTATTCTGAAAACTTCATGATTACTATTGTGTAAAATTTTCAGTGGAACAATCATTCGCCTGGACTGAGAATCGAACCCAGATCCCTCGATTTTGCCCCGAGTGTTCTAACCAGTTAAGCTACCCAGACATCCAATTCCACTATGAATCTCATGAGGGCTTTAAGGAGCAAGTTGTCCTCACAGGTACCGAGCATATAATGCCAGAGATAGCCGTATGCGAGCGCTAAGCGCTGAAGTCCCCGGGCTAAAGCCCAACTTTAGACACAATGGTGTTTACTTTGGATATTTTCAAAGAACCAACTAGCTGCGCAGTTACTTTATCGGAGTGACCCGTTAGTGATCACACAATTGCGTGAAATTCACAGTAGAAAAACCATTCGCCTGGACTGAGAAGCCAACCCAGATCCCTCGATCGGTCGATTGAATAATGGGATGGCAAGACTTTTTTGCCTTGCACGACTGGGCATCAGAACTTATTTCACTGATTTCGTTTAGTAACTGATGATGACTCTGTGAGTTGAAACGAGTTGTCATTGTATTAATTACATGTAAAAAAGTGCGATTGTTCGACTTACCCGTACTCAATATTCGACTTACCCGTAGTGGCGTTACAGAACAAAAAAAATTTTGAAAAATGAATCACTACTGCCATCTGGAGAGCCATTCTTTCATACAAGAAACATTATCCCCGCTAACGAGAGGGCATTAATTCAACCTCCTATATTAGCGTTACCAGATTCCTCATTAAAATCTGCAATTTATTTATGGATGAGACAGTACCTAATTTCGATCCCATAATCTGCTATCCAAGAGAGACAAAAGGTCTGATAACGCCTAAGACACGACCCGATCATATATTCTTACGACAAAAATGAATCAATTTCTCGTCGTTAATTTGGAAAATTCTTCCTTAAATATTAAAGAGCTTTCTTTTTACTAAAATACCTAAGTTAAAATAAGTCCGCTCTTACTTTTCAATTGCAATAAATTCATACTTGAAAAAAATGCATAAACGGGCATGAATTTAATTAATACGATCTAGCTACAAATAATTCATTACTCGGCAATACCTTGACACTGCTAAATCCATTAATGACTGAATGAGACAAATTACAGCATCGCGTACGGAGTATGTTGAAATCATGTAAAAACTTGATAGGAAAAGGCTCAGACTCGTCTTCAAACATGAAGGAGTCAACAGAATAGCTGATGAGATTGTCGTCCTTGATGGTCACCAGGCGGAGAAAAGCCCGAAAGCAGCCACTCATCTTTCTTTTCCTTCGAATTTCATTGTTATGAATGAGTTAGTTATATCAATCCTAGAATTTAAAAAAAAATATAATTCGAAAGTATTCAATTTTGGTGCGGAATTCTGCAGCGGTAAAAGCAGCGGTAAAAGAGGAATATCTGAGAGTATCTGTGTGGAGAGTTGTAACAGTGTCAGAGACATGGAAAATCAAAATGTTATAACAGAAGAGGCTATATATGTTCTAAAAATTGAGGTGTAGGCCAATACTGAAGATAAAATGGGCAAAATGGAACAGAAGCGAATAACCTTATGGAAAAATATTAGAGGAGAAAAGCACATGGAGCACAATGAGGAAGAAAATTTCGAACATCATTGTAATGTAATTTGTGTTGGAGTCATAAGCATTATTATTATTATATTAATAAAAAAAGAAAATAACAAAGTAGCCTACCTTTACCTAACTACACCCAATGAAAACTCCCATTTTCAAAATGAGGGGATCTGGAGAATTTCAAGATCAATTTCAAAAATTTCAAGATCGATTTTCCACAGTTTATAATATGAAAAGTTTGAATGAACCAGCGGGAAAAAATGTCCGGAAGAAAGTTTGAGCAAAATAATCGTCTGCCAACTATACCGCGAAACATATGAGCCACTAGGACTCAGGATGGATGGTAGGGATGGAGCCAACCAACCTTAGGACTGAACGACGGATAACTCCGTGGCAAAAGTTAGAGAAAAAAGTCATTCTAGTGTTAACTGCATAACCTATTACTCACAAAAAGGCATAAATTCAAGTTATAAATAAAATAATCACATAGCTAAAAGTGGATATGAAGCGGAAAAATATACGGCAGCATCCTAAAGGAATGAAAACCTCCATGGCAATCCACGCATGGCCCAGACCTCTTTTACAAACGTCCCCATATGAATCTCTGAAATCAAGGGATGAGGCAATCATAATATTTACGGTATAGCGTTCTCCTTTTTTTATTTAACTTCGCCACGCTCCCTCGGATGGGTCATAAAGCAGAATCCTTGAGAATCCATCGCGGCATGGGGCGTAGAGAAGAAAAAAAAATATATGGATACATCGAACGTTTCTTTCGTCGGACACCGGTGTGTGGGTGGGGAGGGGGGGAAATCAGCCCCACCTCCTCGCGGCTAGACGCCCACTTGCCCTCCCTCCGCCGGCCTTGGCCGAAACTTCTTGCGATCAATCCAAAAGTCGTCGTAAAGCTTTCTATAAAACGAGAAACCTTAACAAAAACAGAGGGGTTGGGGAGGTGGTGCCCCACCCTTGCCTGCTCCCCGGAGAGGTCCAAAAGGTCTGGTCAGAGGCGAAGAATGGCCTCCGCCCACAGCACAGGCTGACCTGCCGGGCAGCTTGGGGGAGGATGAGAAGAAATTTCCCTCGCGCGGGCATAATCCCACCCTTCCATTTCCCCCTTCTTCCCCATCTCTCTCCCCTTCTCTTTCTCTCCCACTTCTGGACCAAAGCCCTTCTAACACTTGTGGGAGATACATATGAATCCATCGACGTTTTAGCCACATGGACAGATACACATAGAAGGATGTAACTATATATAAATTCGCACATATTTCTGTATCTGCGTGGGCGGAAGATAAATTCACATTTTTTGCCGAGGGTTTTTCTATTCAAGGACCATTTCACCAAGACTACGAGCGCCAACGCAAATATAAAATCGAACCGCTTCGTTAGTGTTGTTTCAGTGGAAGAAATGATACTTTAACTGTTACCATTCTAGAGAGCTGATATTAACCTAAATGTATGAATCAAATATGTCAGTAGTTGAGCAAATATATTTTAGTTAACATTTTTTAGAAGTAGAGTGTAGACCATTAAAAAAAACTCCTAAGTTTTTAAGATGGTCTAGACAAAATGTAACAGAGGAGAACCAAGAACAATGGTCTAGACAAATGATAACAGAGAAGAACCAGATAAACAAAAAAAGGATAAAATCAAGGCATCATATTCTTATATGCATGCCATAGACTCCTACCTGCGAAATCCCTGTCGTATAAAACAAAAATTAGACTGCGCAAAACAAAAAAATGCCCAGTACCTATATGGATTCGATACATGGAAACTAAATAAGAATGAGGAGAAAATTTGATAGTATTTGAAAACAAGATGTTGCGAAAGATCTACGGGCCTACAAAAAAACGAGGAAGGTTGAGAAGAAAGTACAATAAGGAAATAAGGGACCTTTACAAGAATACCGACATAATTACTGAGATAAAATGCAGGAGAATGAGATGGGCAGGACACTTGTTAGGTAAGGAGGACGGGTGTGTGATGGAGGTTTTGAGAGGAAATCCAGATGGAGGACGACCCAGGGAAAGACCACAAAAGAGATGGTGGAACCAAGTAAAGATAGATTTGGACAGGGTTGGAGCTGCGGAGAGATGGATGCGATGCACCGTAAAGGATGGAGGGGATATGTTGGTGCGGTTAAATATCAACTTATTGTTAGATATAAATTGCCCTGCAAGTAGGAGTGAGTGATTGAGAGTAATTAACATTTTTTCCATCAATAGACCACAATTTCGGTTCCACGATGATTCAACTAACATGTTTTGTCTTCAACTATTGAAGCTATTTACATTTATGTCAATGAAATATTTTCAAATAGAGGAGTTTTACTCAGGATCGCAGAAGTCTAAATATACAGGGTGTCCCATAAATGTCACGCCACAGTGACACTGGAGCTAGGGCAGCCTAAGAGGAACCAAAACAGCCTAATATGACCTCAGTAAAAGTTGCACGGTTTTCGAGATATTGCCAAATTAAAGCTTTTTCAAAAATTTCACTTTTTTTACATTTCTAGTCCCAGAATTCAATCGGATAATTTAACGTTCTCATTAGGGCCACTTTTTTAATCTTCCAAGTGTGACTCATGTGCCGACTTCTACCTGGAACAGAGGCCCGAGAGGGAGGAGGGTCATGGGGTCCGAACAAACAAAAGAAACGCGAAAGCCGCTATACCTGTCTAACTTTATCGGCTTTCAAAAAATGGGATGCATAGAGTACTTTGTTTGTTAATTTGTGGCAGTAGCCCCATAAAAGAGCCAAATTGAGAGCTATTCAAGTGGATTCTGGGACTAGAAATGTAAAAAAAGTGAAATTTTTGAAAAAGCTTTAATTTGGCAATATCTCGAAAACCGTGCAACTTTTAATGAGGTCATATTTGGCTGGTTCGGTTCCCCTTAGGCTGCCCTAGCTCCAGTGTCACTGTGGCGTGACATTTATGGGACACCCTGTATACTAAATATCGCCCTGTTGTAGGTTACTTGGGTTTCCCACAGGGTTAAACTCTCCATCTCGGCCGACATTTCGAGCTACATAATACCCTGCAAGCCGCCGCAAGGACATGTGGCAGGGGGACACCAGCCGTGTAAAGATGTCAGGGATAAGGTTTTTGGAAGTGAATGGTGACGTGTAGAGCGGAAATGTATACAGTGGAGCTCAGGTGTCATTGTGGTTGATTATTGTGCGCGGGAAAAACGAGTTTTTGTACCCATCTGTCCGGCAGTGTACCTCTCTCGTTTTATCGCTTCCTTCACACCTAGAGATGTATTGAGGCGTCATGTTGATATTCCCTGTGTCGCTCTGAAACACAACAGTTCTGAATTTCTAAAGCTAGCTAAGCCTAGCGTGTAGCCTCCTAGTATGTAGGAGTACGATAAGTCCTATTGTCCATCCATCGTCATCAGAGCACGTCGAGCATTGCGACTGCTCCGGAATATACAACGTTTGGCATCATGTCAGGTTTCGCATAAATGGTCCGCTTATTCTCGCCTTGTTTCCCCCATATCTCTCTCACTCTCGGATGCTTCTCAGCACTTGTTTCCAGGAATTGCTGAGAGAGTATCAAGCGTCACGATTCATGGTGTTGGTTCTCATTCGGTTTTGGATCGATTCCCTAGTCAGCCTTTCCAAGAACTTGTCCACGTGACACAGAACCTTTGTCTTCTCCCAGAAAATGGCTTGGTCCCGAAAATTACTGTTCCGTGGCCATGGCGAATTTTTCAGGTTCGATAAACCAGAAGTGCCTCTGGTGTTCCTTGAGCCTTGTGGCGAATGTCCTGCACGTCTCACCCACGCACACTTGGCGGCGAACATATGGTACCTCGTAGATTCCAGGTGTCAGGAGACCGCAGCGATGAATTTTACTAACTTTAAACTAAACCAGCCCTAACCAAAAACTTAGTGAGATCGCCCTGGAGGTGAATGGTATGTCAGCTTATTCTCGCCTTGTATGGAATATATCTCCCTTATTTTATTACGCCATTACTCCTCCATTACTATATTATATTCTTTGCATGTTCTTAGTGGACGAAGAGTATCCAAGAGCAATAAATATTTCTTTACTTTTAATTTTAACAAATAATGTACCACTTATAGGTAAAATGGTGACATATATTATGGAAGTGTATATAGTGGAGCTCAGTTTTTATTGTGGTCGCTTATTGTGCGCGGGAAAAACGAATTTTAGCACCTATCCGTTCGGCAATGTATCTCTCTTATTTTATCACTTCTGTCAGACATAGAGATGTAGTGAGGTGTCATGATAATATTCTCTGTGTCGCTCTGATACACATAAGTTCTGAATTTCTCTAGCAACCTAAGCCTAGCGAGCAGCCTCCGAGACTCTAGAGGCTCCCATCTTTATCCCTCTAAAAGTTGTGAAACATTATATTTTAGCTCGCAGCAGTTTTTAACAAAGCGTGCTGCTTTCCATTGCATTTGATTAATATTTTTGGTTAAATCTTTATGACCAGCGTCGGCAAGTATTGAAGTTGACTTTATCGTTATATATCGTTGCGAGTAAGATAATTATTTTTCTTTTAATCCTATGAATATTCGAGTTGCATTAACTCCGCATGTATGAATGAACACAACAGATACTTTTAATAAGGTGTAAAACGATGAACTTGATTATGCAAAAAGAGGAGAAACTTTAACTTGTGGGAATGGTGTACTTGAATTTTCTTGTAAATGATCCCAGGTTTGACTCTTCCTACGGTCTCAAGAACAGGATCTTTCTAAAGCATGTGAAGAAACAGGGTCTTAAAAATCCATCAGAGCTTCCGTCACATGAATTATTGCGGAAAGAAATGCTTATTTATGTATACGCATGGGCGCGAGAACATGTACTGTTATACGGTCGGAGGTTTCCTTCTTAAAGAGAGAAATATCTTTGAGGAATTCCGGATTCCCTAAATATCGCGAATAAGCCCGTTTGAATTTTTCGCAGTGAGGTTCACTTTAAAAATTCTGTGGTTGACAAACTACGTATGAAGCGTTTAGAATAATGAGCTGTCTTCGAATGTTTGGTTTGGATAGTTTAGGAATATTTAGTAAAAGGTTTGGTTCAGTATAAGTTTAATATAGAGTTTGTCTTTACCTAAAAACAAAGAATATCAAATTTCCCCTTATTTTACTAACCTTCCATGCCTGAAGGTTAAAATTAGAAGAAAATATTCTCTTGGGACGTTTTTGTATTGCCGTTTCAAACATGAAACACCTGGGTATTTGTTGTAATTTTTTCTCATCAGGGAGAAGAAGTCAAATGAAGCAACCAGAATGGCTCCCGACTATTTAATCACTCATCATGTTAGAACAACCAATTAACCAGAGATATTTTCGTGTTGCTAGTGGCAAGGGTATAGAACAGTATTCCTTAGGACATAAAAGAGTCCACCGCACTGAGTATTTTTTTAGAAAAAACTTTTTCACAATCTGTACGTCCAAGTAAAAAGAAGGAATATTCACCTCATGAATTATTGTGAGATAAGTTATAGTTTCTCTATTTAATATGTTCACCTCTTTTTCAAAATAATATAATATGCAACGTTACTCCATTACTCCTCCATTACTACTATATTATATTCTTTGCATGTTCTTAGTGGGCGACGAGTGTTCAAGAGCAATAAATATTTCTTTACTTACTCTTTACTTTTAATTTTTACAAGTGAGTTCTCCATTTACTATGCGCAAGGTGTCCGCACATTCTCTGTATTATAGAATTGGTTTAATCGAGAGTTATAAAGTACGTATTATTGGGAATATGCAGAGTAGAAATCCCGAAGAAAATTTCCTTCTTTTTCGCAACCATTCAAGTTGGAAATTGAGTGAAAAGAATATAATTTCATTAGTTTTCTAGGGAATTTCAAGGGTTAAAAAGAACATTTTTTTCCATAGCGAAGTGGGCACAATTATGTATAGATGTTTTGCAAGGATCTGCGAGGTTATTTGAGACTATTCACTTGTATGTGTTGAATGGCTGATGTTTTACAAAAACGCATAGAGATTGAACATGGTTCTTTCATATGTAATGCAAATGAACTTTTGGCGATTTAAGTTGAAAACCAAACCTAGGTTTAGACTTACAGTCAATTGTTCCAGCCGTTTCTCGAGTAAAAAATAAAATTAATAGAAATAACAAATGGCTCAATGCATTTACGCATGCCAACTTGTTTAAAAGAAACTTTAACAAATTGTTGTATCGAGTACGAACCATTCGCATTGAAAAAAGCTAAAATGTGAAATATTATATAGATAAACCAGACTCAGGCTCAGCACAATTCCACATGAAAATACTGAGGAATATATTGGTGTGCTTACATTTGAAGGCTTGTTTTACTTTGGAGAACATAGATATTGGAATTATTATCATAAACTCTTCGTTATTAGTTTGTTTTAGGTTTTAAAAATGTTATTTCCTCATACCAAAGTCCCTTACAACATGAAATTTAAGTAAATATGACAAAAGTCGCAAAAGAATATAAAACATACGGTTTTATGTAGGCAGGGAATAGACATTATAATTTAAAATATCTAGTATTATTGAATGAACTTTAAAATAGAGAATAAGTTTATTCAAGAAAATCGGTATAAAGCACCAGTTAAATTATTAGCAAATGATTGAAACCATTAGTAATCAAAGAGAAACAATTGTTTGAAAACTTTAAGCTTACGTAAATACCTTAATTATGAATTTCATAATCTTCATAGTTTTAAAATAACAATTACATGTATAGATATTGTTCAGGTTCATTTATTATTTGATGAATATCAAATTTCAATGGTAAACGAGCACCTGGAAAATTTTGATTTCTCCAAATTCCACGAAAAAGTATTGGGTTACCCGGGTAATTAATTAAACTGGATATGAATGTAATAAGTTTTCAGCGTAACGGACTGAAAACATTCAAATGTATTCCAAACATATGATTATCAAATAAAATAATTCTATATCCAATTCCAAATTTTTACATCAAGAGATCTAAAACAAAGTTTTTGACGCACAAAATTTATATGAAAACAGCCGCTCTTTCATTTTTATAGGCTCAAAATATCCATCAGATTAGGTATGAGTCCATGATTCGTGAATAACTATATGGTCCAAGTTTGCAATAAAATTTTATAAGCTAAAAATATAGTTAGTACAAGCATTAGCCGTTTGGTGGTCAAGACTCATTTCACGTGGCAGGTGAGTGCATGCCACAAGCGAGAGCATCGTTAATGCTTAAATATAAGAAATACCTTGATTTAATGACCGTAGAGTGCATTATAATGTCTTTCAGGCAAACATTAAGAAACATGCAGCATAATTATGATTCCAAAGTCGTACTAAAACTATATTGCTCTCTTTACATTCTCAGCCATTCCCGTCGGTGTATTAGGATAGCGAACGAATGACCAAAATCCCATTTTACTTGTCCTGGATAACTGTTTTGCAACTTTATGCTTCAGAGAGACGACGATTCTCCACAAACAGATATATTGGATGTCATTATTGGGAAATTTTAGGTTAAGTTTCAAATGCAAAACTCACAAAAGCCGAGGGTGCATCAGTTTTATCTCTTTGATGAACATGTGTTCCACAAACGAACGGAGCCTAATCTAATTGGGATTTAATTTTTAAAAAATTGAAGTCAGAGATTATAGTGATCCAGTAACGGTTCATCAGAATTTGTACAAGTACATGCCAAATTGCAGATAAAATATTGAGTTCCTGAAGGGTATGAAACAATCATGCTAAAGGGATCGTTGCATTTCAAAGCTGCAGGCCAGCTTCAATTACACGATGCTGAAAAAAATTAATATGTAAAATGTTTGACGAATTCATTTGCCTCAAGGAATGGGGTTAATTACATAGGGTTATTCCATTTCAAAGAAAGAAGCTAAAACAATTTTTTTTCATTGCGTCTTCAAGAGGAGTCAAAGCCTTAAAAACCTGTTTATAATTCCCGTGGTTAAGCATCATTATATTCCAGCGAACGATTTGGAATCGGAAAAATGGACATGTAAATGCCAAGGAAAAAATTCCTAAGAAAAATAATTATGAGTATTTCTAATTAAAATGCATTATATTCTTCATTTGCATCAAAGAGTATTCCAAAAAAAATTCACAAACGATCAGTAAACTTTAAAGGGAGTAAAGATGTCTTGTTGAATAAAACTGTTAATAGCAAAGTAAACAATTTTTTTCTCTACACGAAATATTCGTCCAGAATAGGTCCTGCTAAGCTAATAGCTATAATTCTAAGCTAAGATGCTTATATATAACCTTAGAGCAGGTTCCTATTTAAACACAAACATCGATGCCCTGAGTAGTGATAATGCCACCTAGGCGGGAATCGAACCCGCGACCCTCATTTTAGTAGGCAAAGACTTCACCCGACAGGTGAGGACTTCACCCCGTCGCCACCGGGGCCGGCCCACTTTACATCTACATCTCCTTATAACCCTGCAAGCCACCAGATGTTTTTGGCAGGGGGTGACTTATCACCATCATGAACTACAGTAAAGACATTTACTTTCACCAACATGCACTACATAGTTAGTATACTACAAATGCTACAGAAACTACTAAAATAGGCTTTAGAGTAACTAGGAAAACGTGACACAAGAGTCATGCAGCGGATATGCAAAACATGGTGGTAGCACTACTTGGCAGATTTGGAAACATGCATTAGGGTGTATATGAATTTATCAGCTACACTATCTGTCAACTAACCTACATCAAAGTCTCAACGCAGCCATTATTGCCTCTTATCGATCGCGGGTAAAACGACATTTTAAACATTTCTTTCCTACAATCTACTTCCTTATGTTTATTCCCATGATCTGATCTACCGTAATATGTTAAGATTCGTAAGTATTGTAACTAACGAACGCAAACGTTGGATGTTGATAAAACTTCTTTTGAAAATAAATTGGTGCTGAAATAACTTAAAAGATTGAGTCTAATTTTCAATCAAAGGTCTGAAAGCGATTCCCATCCTAGTTTCTGCAAGTGGTCAGTGAGACTAACGAGACTATCATAATGGCCTTTCACGTATCTTGCTGATCTTCTCTGCACGCGTTCTAACTCTTGTCTTTAAGCCTACCTTACGTGGTTCCCAAACACTGGCAGCGTATTCTATGTGGGGTCTAACAAGGGAGAAGTGACTAATTTCTCTAACTTTATCGTCGCACACTTTATCTAACTTTATGTAACAAATACTATACAAAGATTTCCGGAACGTGACGCAAAGTATGATTACGAAAATGTTTCGAGACAGTAGTCGACGAGAGTCATGTTCCTACCGAAGTGAAAAAAGACGCACGAAAAAACCATTTGAGACGGCTATCGCGGATCCCACCATGGGCATCAAATCAGCCTCCAACTTTCCATGATGGCCACGAGAGGCGTCACGATCGCATACCCCTTCTTCCCATCCAGGCTCAGCATTATTCAAATAAATACGTGGGCGTGCCTATTTTACGACGGAAATGAGGGCGGGAATGGAGGAAGACGTAAAAGGACGATGTTGTACGACAGAGGATGAGAAAAGGATTGACCAGGTCCCACCTTGACTGTGTCAAAACTAATATTAGAATCCATCTTTTTGTCCATTTGACTAAAGATCCCAACAACCGGTGACAGCCTGAGTTATCTATTGAAAAGCAAATTTAGGATAGCAAATATGCATATTATTCCTCCAATATAAGTTTTGACTGATCAATTTTTTGCAGCAAAAAAGCCGTCTGCAGTCCCATTTTTACTATCTATCGCATTTAGACTTCAAACACCGTAGTGATTTTCTTGCAACTCACAAAAAGGTGGTAACATGCCTAAGTTTTATTTTTTAGTAAATTTTCTGGAGTTTAAACTTCTTTCAAACAATTTCCCGTTGGCAATGCTTATATATTAGATATAAAAATCCTATTTTCCCCATTTTGTTCAATTTTTTACAGCTTATCGCCATGTTCCTATTCTGCACTTGTCTTCCCTGACTGATGTCCCCACCCATTGGTTCTAATTGGGGAAAGTTTTTCTCCAAAATATTTTACTGGGAGGAGCGCCATCATGTCATATATAGTTATAATGCAGGGTTACAGCTTCGAAGGAGACTAATGTGGAGGATTCTCGTAACCTTCCACATTGCAGTACTCCGGTCGATTCCGTGAACTTCACTCTCGCCCGAAGCCGTGGCTGTTGATGCCGGTCCGAGCTCCTTGGTCTGCACCATGAATGCCTTTTGCTGAGACTGCTGCCTCTCAGTAGTGGGGTCAAATTCGAGTTGCGTGCAAAAGTTGGTTGGAAAGCCAGGAAAATGATTTCTGTCAAAAAGAACGGTTTATCGGGTATTCTTCCACGTATATTCATTTTTAGTGACAATATTTCGCTAGCGTTCCAGCTGGCCTCCTCAGGTCCGCTGAAGTGTGGATGTAGGGTTTGGACCGTCCTTATATGTTATTCCGTTTTCGCACGTTCGAGTAGAGGTGTGTCGTAATTGGTCCACACTGTTGAATAGCCGTTTCCAAGCAATGGCGAGGGTGTAGCCGTCCTCGTTGTTGAAATTTTGTGCTGTTTTCGCTATCTCCATCGATTCCCGTATGATTGTAGGGAAGTAGTGGGCTCCCTTTTTCAATAATATGGTGCTGTCAAAATCAATACTATGCGTTGGATCACTCCACTAATTGTCTGTGACCGCTGATTGGCGGAGTTTTTCATTTTTAATGGCCCTCTTATTCTCTTGGAACCGGCATTTCAGTGCTCTTGAGGTCTGGACGATGTGGGAGTTGCCGCAGCTACACTTAATATGGTATATTCCTCCAACTATGTCTTCCAGGAGGTGGTCTACGGAGTTGAGGAGGATGTCTGCCGTTTTTTTAACGCAACACCGTTTTTCTTGAACCTCGTCATGGCATTGTATTTCCGAAGAGCTCTCCTGAGTTTTTGTTTCCGGCAACGCACGGTAGGATAGTATATGCCTTTGGTTTTTCTTTAGGGCTCTCCTCGGCTGAGAAAAATGATTTCCTTCGCTTAGTTTCGTATCTGCAATAGTCGGAATGGAGGTCAAACACGTTGCCACCGGTCTACATCGGACCTCGCTACACACCACGTAAGTCCATTTTCAACGAGATATTGAAACAGCGCGGACTGAAAAAAAAATTATTTTTATACTGGAGGGTACCGTCCATGATTTCAAGTTTTTTTTTTAATTGAGGTGGTTTTACGTTGCCTTCTTAAAATTATTTTTTATGTGACAGCAATACGTGAATTTCTGCCCCACTGGAGAACAGACGCTGGGTGGACTACCATTCGTCCGCTAAGCAACCATCGACCTATCTGGCACGCATGAATCTAAGGAGTACAGCTCTCACCAGTCGCTAGTATACGAACTGTCCTGAAACCTTCCAATCAGCGGGTAGTATGCTAATAATTATATTGGATGGATGATAAGTTTTTTCTACAAATAGAGAGAGTAAGAATTAAATGAAATTCAAGTCATTTAACGGAGGAATCATCGTGATAACTTACAAAGAGAAAATCAAAATTGATCCTATACTCAGTTATCTCAGTCGTGACTTCATGGAATTAAGTATTCACTAGCTGACCCGTGCGAATATTTCGCATAGTATGCAGCTTCTTCCTGTTTCTTCCTACTTTCTTAATGTTCTTCTACCTGTTTCTTCCCATGGACGATTATATGTTATTTATGTTTGCGTTAAAGATACATAACGTAAACGGTAAACGGTCACACTGATTGCATGTAGAATGTAAACAATCTAACTAAACGATGTGTTAATAGATGGCGCCTCCTGCAGTCGTTTAAGCACGTAACCAAGGCCAACATATTAGTTAATTATATTGTCAACAGATGGCACTGTTAATTTTTGACAATTTTTTAAATTTTTTTAAACAAAAACAATATTTTCTTATTTTTCATCAATAGCGCGGAACATAAGCTATAAAAACGATGTTTGAACAATTAATTTTGATGAAGAATTATGGGAGTTATGGCGTTGCGACAAAAAAACACATTTGGGAAATAACATACATATAATATATACGGATGATTGTAAATGAAGCAAATTCGTTATTCCACATAATTTTTTTTATTAAAGGGTTTTGACATGGCACGTCATCACCGCCTGAATAAAATTTATGTGGAATGACAAAGTTACTTAATTTACACAGTAGATCCTACGATCGGGTGGAATAACTAAGTTTTTTGATGTCGGAAGGGAACTGCCAGTAGAGTTTGATTATACAATATAAACCAATATACAATTTTATTCGTGAAATTAGGCACTGGTAAAGAGACCTGTAATAGAGGTTGCCATCAATTGGTTACGCTATCTTTGGCAGCATTTTTATGATAATATACAAATATACTTACAGGCGCTGTAATTTACACAAAAGTGTTTTGAATGTAACTTAAAAATACATAGGCTTAATGAATTTTATAAAAGAAAAATACAATATGCAAAATACCTATACTAGTCTTTTACTGCAGAAAGTCAATGTCTCTGCATACATTTTAATTCTTGAGCTGAGCATATATCCCATCCCTTTTCATTCTATTCAGTCTTTTTCTTCCTTCCCCTTTTGTCACATTCCCAACATCCTACCCATCTCTAGGCTTTGAGCAGCCCATCGCCCCTCTTCATTCCTTCCAGCCACATTATCTGCCTCCTCCAAATGTCCTCGAGCAGTTAACTCTCCTCAACCGCATACCAAGCACTTCCTCGTCTGTCTTTATTATCGTCCACCGCGCCTCCTTTTTCACTCCTCAACATACATGCATTAAATGCTGACAGTCCAATTTCGCCCTTTTTCCTCAAAGTCTGTTAAGCATACTCTGCATTACTCTAATTTCCTCCAAATGTTTCCTCTCCTCAATCACCGAGCAGTTTGCAGATTTTTCCTCCTAGAGCACTTTATCCATTCCTTCAACACCCAGACCTTTAATTTTTGAATCTATACACAACGCCTACCAGACAGGCGGCCAGGGTTCAAATCCCTGCAGTGGCGGATGTTTTTCAGAGGAACCCGATCCCTACTTGAGTATCTTGTTGAGGGCACTTCAAGTGGAGTACTCCGTCTGTCGGATGAGACGTTAAGCCGTGGTCCACTTGGCGGCTTTCGTTAAGAGCAGGCTAATACCGACGCCGGGTTTCTATCCACCCTTCCTCCCTTACCTATCCCCTATGGCGCAAATGACCTTAGCCGTCGGTCGCCTCCCCAAAAATCCAATCCAATCTATAAGTACACAAAGAGTTTGAAACTTGCGATGGCTATTAGTCTCCTGGTTTTATTCCCGGTCCAGCAAGAATTTTTTATACGCGGCGATAGAGAAGAATTTATACGCAGAAATTTGCGAAAAAGCTCTTTTCCTCGAAACCTCTTGCGGAAAACTACACCGGCGTGAGGGATCGTAAGGAAGACATGGGGAGGACTGGGATAGCCAGAGGAAGAGGTAGAGGCGGAGAGGGGTTAAAGGGAGAGATATCCCGCTAGATGTCTCTCGGGAGGACTACGGTTAAAGGGAGGGGCAAGAGAGGAAGGGGGAAGGACGGACGGGAATGAATCTGGAGGCGTGAATGAGCGAAACCAGAAGCGTCCAAAGGGGGAGGAAACTCTCCCTTTGAGGCGCCGAGCCCGAACCGACAATGTGGACCAGTTTCAATTTGGCCCTCGCGAAGGCCGGAGCGAATATTGTCTGGTCATCTCACGTAGCATCATTCGTTTATATTCTTTAGGGATCCCGACCAATGGCTGTATGGTTTTCGGTAGAACGTGTTATTTTCACAGCAAATCCGAAGGCCTCATATAACTTTCGCATCTCAACAGTTCTTTCATTATCGAGAAAAAATATTCTTGGAAAAATACTATCTCGTATTAAAAATGAGGTGACAGGCATTTTTCTAAAAAAGTCATAAGTTACAAGTTTTCTCTGTTCAAGCTGTTTTTGTTATTCCTGTTGTCTTTGTAATATTTTATGGTCAAAACAAAATTCTACATCGGAATCATTATGCATAACCTTATCCTATTTGGGTCATTTCACGTAAATTCGAAAGCCACACACAATAAAATATGCAACATATTGCATTAATGACGTAACAGTAATATGCATTGCAGCTTTTTCCCTTAAATGAGAATTTGCGCTTTGGTATACATATGTTATGTCTGGAGGTATCGAAAATAAACAAAACACAGGTTCTAGAAAAGTCAATTTTTCATACTCCTATATCTAGGCGAAAATTGCATATTTTGCAAAACAATTAGTCATTGTCAACAATGAAGGAAAACAGAATACAACCTGAAAGTTTGGCCGAAATCGGAGAGGTAAAGGATATTTTCGGTCTAGTTTTCGTCGTTTTGACATGGGATTACCCATTTGGTAATAAATGTTCTTACTCAGTAAAGACATGAAGTATTTATCATTTGATATCTGACGGTTTTCTCCATTGTAGCACTCAATTAAGTGTTACGGGTGGCTCTAATGTAAACTTAAATTTCCAAATAAATAAATGAGTTCGGAGCTTACGTAGAATTCAGTAAAGCCTGTTATATTGCGACGCTTTTGTGAGTCTATTATTCATCACTTGGATTACGTTGTCAGCATTTTTTCCTGAACAGTCATTCTTAAACATTAGCGCGCTCTATGTCCCTAGAATTAAAGGAAACCTTCCGTAATACAAGAAAGAGGTAGGAAAAACATATGAATATTAAAAATTGCTGAGAAAATATTGATATCAATGAAAAAATACAAAAGAAAATTTACGAGGTAAGATGGTATTGAAAGATTTTAGTTAGATTTAGTCTCTTTCTGGTTTCGCAAAACAAATTTCTTACCCCAATACATCGAAGAAAAGAAATGATGAAGTTTGAAGATAAAGATCCTAACTTATCTCTAACATAGTAGAAAATAAATTTTAAAAATACAATAACAGTCTATGAAGTGAAACCAACTATAGTTTTAAATAAAATTAGAATGCCCACATAGGAGCAGTACCATGTAAAATTCGTGCAGAATTCTGCACTACACGCCTCCATGATAAGAAGGAAATTGGAAAGCTTGGACAGAAAAGAATGAAAGCTTTAAAAACTTGGTACTTACGACAGAAGCTTAATATTAAATTGAAGAATTGCATTAGAAACGAGATAGTGTACATAATACACGAGAAAACAGTTTTTCACATGAGGCTCTGTAAGGAAGGTAAGCTGCAGGTGAAAAGTCAAACTTCTACAGTTTAATAGTTTTTAGGAACATGTAGAAAGAACGTAGACGGAGAAAACCCTTCGAGGAAGCCCAATCAACTAATTAACTGGCCTTGTAGAACGGGATTTGAAAATAAAGAGATAAAAAGGCGTGAAGGAGGTACCAGGGGACAGGTAGGAAAATGAAGGGCTGCGGTCAAGTATCTAGTTTAATTTTAGGAGAGATACTGGAACCAATAGCTACCAAAGCACGAATATTAACCCTAAACTACTATTGTGGTTTTTGGCCACATTTTCGACGTAAAAATATCCGACGATGGCAGTTGAGGGATTAGAAGTCTATTTCTTGATCAGTGTAAATCTATGTTGTAGTTGCTTGCCACCACGAGGCGTGTTTCAGGAGTTTTTGGGAAACCAGTTGTAAAAGAAGATAGAATAGAGAAACGATATATATATATATAGGGAGGGGAAAGAAACAAACGAAGTTACATTATAAACCTATTCGTAATCATTAGTAGGTATTTTTCTTTTAAAGTAACATGCATGCGCATTTTACGGATATAAAAAGCGATTTTCGTACTACCGTATCGTTTCTAAGAAAACCAGCTCGAAATGTCACATGTACGTGTACTTGTAGCTTAAGTAGAGGCACACTAAATATTTAAGACACATAAGATCTTCGCAAAAACATTCTTAAAGATATCGAGTATACTTTTCTAGGTGACATTTCGCCCTCTGCTCTTGATTTATGCTTTAGATCCACCAACCGAATATTTTGTAAAAATTAGATAAAGACGACACGATACCAAATGATTATTGATATAATAAATAAAAAAATTAATAATATTGCGGCTAGTATCTTGTTTAAAGAAACAAGCAACACTATCTATACTTGAAGAGCTCAAAATTAACAACACTAATGGTCGAGGGGGCACTCAGTAGGAGAATTTGCATGCTAGGACATTTCCAATTTCCATTCGGGCATGAATGGACTGAGAGAAAAAGTAATATCAGGAGTGATTAGGAAAAATGTTGACATTAAGAAGACAAAAAATGTAATTGTACAATTATAAATATAATTTTATCGAGACGTTTGATCTCTTACACAGTGAAGTAGTACACTGAAACGTAGGTCGCCAATAATGTATTGTACCGGTGAAATTTTGCTACTTCTGCCTTCGTTTGGATTAAAGTAAGTTCTCAGTGTCTCGTCTTGTTCCTCATTTCGCCATGATTTTTACTAAAAAAGAAGATATGTTTGCACTTATGAGTTTATGAGTTCATTTCTTCTAGCCTCTGTCAGTCATAGGTATGTAGTGCACCATTAAAATAATATTCAAGTGTCTTTCTGAAACACACTATCAGGCTTTTTTAAACAACCTAAACCTGTCGTGCAGTGTCAGATCCTCCATCTGCAACCGGTATACCTTCGGTATTTCTTGTCCTCACTAGAAGTTAGCTCTGAGAAGTTGTGAATAAAGTGTGTGAATTTCATTTGCATATTGTTTTATTATCCACGAAATGAACCTTCCTGCATGAAGTCCCAGATGCTCGAGACGAAGTCGAGATGTGGCATAACCACTGCAAATACGGAGGCCCAGTGACAACTGCGGAAGGGTAGGCTTAATGCTCTTTAAAGTGATTTGGCTACTTAACATAATTTAAAGTTTTAGCGTCTTCTTTACATCGACACCAACATAATACTATGCTAGCCATCTAAAAGGTGATCGGCAGGGGGTGATTTATCACCAACATTCACTATAATATAGGCATTAAGTTTCACCATTATGCCTATGCATCTGTTAACTCTAACATAATATACAGTAAAGTTTGTGGGGCTTTTAGATACATTACAAATTATAACTAAGTACCGTACATTTAGTTGATGAAAATAAATACTTGCATAGGAAAACAAGGCACTTAATTATATATTTTTTTCTATTTTACCAGCAATTACGAGAAAGCTATCTGCCCCTCTTTAATCCGATACTGCCACAATATTTGGGCAATAAAAGGAATTTTTTCACATAATTTATCGCCAGAAGTGTATGAAATCCTTCCAAAGCGTGAAAAACCGAAATATAGCTTTCTAATGAACGCTTTCAGCCAAAATGAGCAACGTGTTTACGGAGATTCTCGATGATGCCTCCGCTACGGTGGCGCTGTTACCTGCAGACGCCATAATTAAGTTGAAATAACATGCCTATTTAAATGGTGATTTAATATAACAGATATTTTTGTGAAAAAACCTGAATGAATCTTCTTAACTCTTTTATCATATCGCACTAATGAAATATTTGAACTTACATTATCTTAAAATGGATTTGCAACCCGTCCGAAGAGTGGGCTGACAAGCTTGCACCTGCTTTTGGCGCCTTCTAAACTCACACTGAATCAGTACAAAATTTCAAGATCGCTTCCAGGGATGGACCGAGCGTATTTTCCGTTACTTGCCATTTTTCAGGTGCTGCCATAAACAAAAATTTCCTTAACAACTCCTCTAAGTTCCTGTGACGTTAATATCTTCAGTTACCCTACAAGATGTCGTTTACATTTACACATTCATATAACTATGTTATGAAAGAGTTATTTATGAAAGAGGCTAGTATTACTATTTTCAAATAACTAAGAATTCAAATTATGGCACACATTGGGACTTAAGGGTCCAAATGCAAACGCAAAACGGATGAAATTTGGTATAAAAAATTACTTTGAGATTGTCAATAAAAACTTTTTCTCGTGATTGGCAACTGTAAGAACTGAAATCGAATCCCGGTCCGGCCAAATGATTTTTGTCATCACAAATTCAATCAATTTCTTGTACATCTCCATCCATTCTATGCACATTTCGTGCACATCCATAGCTAATTCACCCTTTCTATTCACATCCATTGCTAATTCTACCTTTCTATTCACATCCATTGCTAATTCTAACTTTCGACTGTCTGATCTCCTTACCTACCGTCGTTTAATGAAGGAGAGGGTTATGTTTTAAGGGTTCTTGGTCGGAGTTTTGATCTCCGCGAATAAAAAACCCCAGAAAAAATTAGGTTAGAAGGTTTTGAGAAAGGAGGTGGGGTCCAGGTTAGTGGGTTTTTTTTGTGAGGGTTTGCTTGCGCTCTGATCTCCCCGACCAAACCTCTCCATACCCTAACCCCTTTAAGAAGACGACGCATGCGTACGACGCGAAAATCAACCCCCCACCACCATTTCCCCAACCCACTCACCCTTCCCTTACCCACGACTCGTCCATCCATCCCCACCCTTCGCTTCTCCTCCCCCCCCCTAAACCAACCTCCCTTCCTCCACTCCCCCCCACGGTCCGAAACTTGCGGAGGTGCGGGAGATTCACGCGTGTGATGCCGGGGTAGGGGTGTGGGCGAGGGAGGTGGCGCCTGCGCAATAGACGAGTAGGGCGTCGTATCTTTGAAAATAAAAAAAGGAAATAGAATGTGTTGGGGGAGGACTGGCTGCGGGGGAGAGAGAGGGGGTTCGTGTGTGCGTTGGAGGGGTGGAACGATAGGCCGGAGGGAGGGGAATAGTGGAGCGGCACGGAGCCGAGCGGAGATCTCTTAACAGTGGCGACCAATTGGCCGCAGCGGTCGGTTGTGTATCTCGGCGGGGCCGGCGCGAGACGCGAAACACAAAATTTTACGTCTTATTTTCCGGGAGAGGAGAGACGATTCCCTCTTTTTCATTCCGGCCCGATCTTTTTCGGCAAGGGGGCTGAGAGAGGAGAGAAATCAGTGGGTCAACCCTTTAAGGGAAAAGAGTAAATTCCGCTCAAACCATCCCAAATTCCACCTGCATTGAGCCGCGAGGAGAAGTCACTCTCGTTACACATCGCCGGGAGGAAGACACCGGACTCAGCGCTATCTTGTGCCGGGTGTTGGGAAACTTTCCCACCGGACCGGGGTACCGTGTCTCCCGCGGAGGAACCAAGCTCAACTCCCGACGATTCCGGGAGAGAAAGACCGGAGGAGAGCTGGGGTCGTGCCGCGCCTGGACCGTCTGGCTCACCGGGGGTAACACCGGAGCGAAGGAAGGAGCTCACACAAAAAAAGGATTGGGAGTTGCAGAACGTAACGTGAGTTGCGAAAACATTTTTTCCCTTCAATACTTTCATATTTTTTTCGCTTCTATTTCTCATCAATATTTTTTATCGTAACTCATCTCCGACTCGGTCTTTGAAGGGTGAGAGGAAAAAAATCCCCGAAACGGAAATTTAGATGCCTCCTCTTTTCTCTAGTTTTCTTCCACGGTCCCAGTTTTCATCCACGATATCTCCGGAGGCAAGGTCGTTCCGTCTCTCTTTTCTTAGAGTTTAGCAGTAGTGGAGCAAGAGATGTGAATGGAGGAGGTAGCAGGTGGTTGATGACCTTGAGAAGGGAAAAGCTTCAAGTCGCCTCCCCCCGTTTTACATTGGTGGTAGACTTCTAGGAAATATTCTCTCCCTCCTGCTCACACAAAAACACGCCTTAAGAGATATTCCCCCGCACGCAGAGGAAATGTAAGCCAAGCAAGAGTTTAATTTTTATGGATTTTGGTTGACGAAGAAAGAAATCAAAATATCTCTTCAAACCATTGCACTTCTATCTTCGATCGAGTTTCGTGTGAGCGCCTTTGTGTCCCCTCGCGGACAATCACTTCCAGCATATGGAAATGTAATTAAAGGAGAAAAAGCAGAGTATTTACTTTTCTCGGGCGTGATCACGTAAAATTTAAACGAGCTTGACGCATATACTTCTATAAAAGCCGTGAGTCCCACGTGAAAAATTAATATTATTCTTACGCTACTTTACTAGGTTTCGGAAATGCATCATCCTTAAGAAAAACGGTAAAAAATGAATTCAGTTAGCAGAGTGAAATTTTGGTTCATAAAGTGCTCTCAGAAGAAAAATAAATATCGTGATAAGCAGCGATCGTATGGTAATTGACTAAAAATAATGTACGCGCTTGCCACAACCTGAGATAGCAGTGAGCATCAAGGCGGTATCTCATTCAAAAGTTTCAGCTTTAACTATGTAAAACTTTTCCATAATGCTCAGAAAAGAACAAAACTTTGTGAGTAATTCCGGAGCGCAAAGGCGGTAACTTTTTTTTATGGTTTAAAAAAACGTATCATCTCATGATAATATCTCAGTAACTTGCCATTGTAAACATTTAAAAGGTTTGGCAGCATCCCTTCCTAGTTAAAAATAATATGCACACAGCTTAATATCGCTTTTGAAATTATCTAAGGCAACGTAATACTCATGAAAGGACAACTGAAGTGCAGAAGTAGAATTAAAGTAAGAATTTTGTACATGTCCGAAGATCTTATTCGAATTACGACATTTTTTCTAATTAAAAATATGTCCAATATCTTTATGTGATTTTCTAAGAAAATGAATTACCCAGGAAAGGAAAAATGAAGTGCAGGTGTAGTATCAACGTAAGAATGTCGTACATTTCCAAAGATTTTGCTATATGTACGACGCGTTTCGATGTAATTCAAAAGCATCTAATCGGTAATAGATTCCTAGGTAACAACTACCTGACAATGATGATGATGTTATAACACATCTTAATGCGTCGTAGTCAGAAAAAAATTGTAAAAAAAGCCAAATTCTACCATTAACACCTGAATTCTTGAAGATTGATAATGAAGACTAAACCCCACAGAAGGGTCGCATCCATTTTTGATCTTATCAAAGTTTTTAATGCTTAATTTCCAAAAATAGCTCCTGTTGACACACCGGTTTCGCCTCTGAAATGTTTACAGTAGTTATCTCGTAGCTATTTTAGCTCCTTAAGACTTTCCAAATTGAGACTTAAATACGCTGGAAAAGGTCACGTACGTTTCGTTCTGTCATCATTGCACATCTCCTGTTACGAATTCCAAAACACAAACAAAAGGTTGTCATGCACACTTCCAACGGGACCGAGAACGATTCGCAAAGGAATTTCCGATAGTACAGATTTATCCCTCTCACCGGAATATATTTAGAATTGGTATAGAAGCGTATTACTCCTCTCAAATTAATGGATATATGCCTACTAAATAGCAAGTTTTTTGCGCCTATCTCACTGAAACCTTAAATGGATGAAATTATTGCAACCAACCCACTGTAATTGGATCTCAATAATGTAAAAGGATCGATTTCAGTACAATTTGTGACAGTAACTATTTGAAATGTCAATTATCACCCAGTTCCCTCCGTGGCATTCTGTTCAGGGCGCAGAACCAGGAAAATTACGAGCAGCGCCGGGGGCAGTTGATTACCTGTATAAATGAAAGAGCCTTCAGGTCCATATCGGTCACAGTTGTTAAGTTAATAACGCTGTCTCTACTAGGGTGCATTCACAATAGACTTTTTCTTATACGCAGCACCAATATTTTTGAGAATTCACGATGCATATTTATTTTGTCATTTTTATTTAATTTCACACTTATATGTTGAATTACAGCATATTCATTTTAAAAAATCCCGCGAAATATTTGAGTCATCATTCAGATTACGGATTATAATTGGAAAGTTGTCTGGTGTGTACGGTTCAAATAATTTTGTTGGAATAAGGCGGATGATGAGCTGAAGAATATACTTAGGAGACCTAGCCAAAAATATCATACATTGCATCTAATAAGTTGGAAAAACAAATATTTTGCAACCCGTGAATGAATATACATAGGTAATTTTATCTCTTAACATTCGACCGGAACACAATTTACACTGTCCACACTGTAAATCAAACAAGAATGTAACATTGGAGCCCCAATTTCATCAACCCATTTTATTGAGACTGCCTTCTTGAGTTTACGTAATTGTAGGATTCATTCACGGTACTTAAAACTTGGTAATAATTAAATTCTTGAATATTTGGTCATTCATGCATTAAACTCACAGCCAAAGTTTCGCAAAATATATTGGCATCCTCATAGCTTTGTAACATATTCCGTTGTCTCGGGCGTGATTTCGTGGAATTTGCTTAGCATGGTAAATGAAAAGTATAACTTAGTTATTCCACATTAATATATTAACAAGGCGACCTAGGTTTCGACGAAGCTCGTCATCATCAGGACATAGATAAGACGTTAAGGACATCATGGACATTGATTAGATATTTGTAACATAGATAAGACTCAAGAATCTCATTATTATCTGTATTATATTGGTTGAGAAAGTTATAATCGATGACTTAAAATTTGGGATAGACTTTGACGAAGATTCGAAGTAAACACAATTTAAGTAAACCTGGGTTTTTTCCACGGCTGACCCATTTCTTCATCATCATTAACAGCCATTTGGTCAATGATTGGTATTTAGAAGCTGTCCTTCCACTCTTCTGTCAGAAAACTCTACCCCTGTTTGTAACTCGTCACTCTGACGTTCTTTAGGATTTCCTCAAGTATTCCGTTCCCAGCCCTCCTCATCAATTATTCCATGCACATCTCCACGTTTTAAGCATTGTTTACCAATTGATAAATGTGTTGTACAATATGCCCAACAGGGTTGAATCTTCCTCTTCCAAGGGTGTTCTTTGAAATTCTGTCCATTCAAACTCTTCGCAGAACTTTTCCTTAGGTAATTTTCTCCAACCGTTAGACCTTCATTATTTCTTGACAACCAACTTTTTCATCTATTTCAACCTCTGATGCTTTGCAGCAGTTATTGCACAGATCACGCAACAGTGATATAATATGTGTTTAAACGAAAAGCATCCTGGCTTCCAGATTTTTTTTACCGAATAACAGTCCTCTTCTATTCTGATACAATCCTTAGGGGTAGGTGAAATACTAAATTCATAAGTAGCAAGTGCTTCTAAGTGACAGATTTACTGGACATATTTTAGTGAGGAGAAAAAAAACATTTTTTTCGACTAACTAAAAAATATCGAGTGAATCTCGACTTCAGATGTTTTTTCATGTCCTTATGGCAGGCGTTTTGTCACATCATCACAAAAAGGTCACTTTTCCTCCTTTGCCGTTTTTCAAGGATTCCTTGGTCCATCACTGACCGTTTTCTGCATATAACATAATGTATTCTAACACAGATTGTATTTTTCCTAGAAACATTGTTCAATCGCAATCTATGGAAAGAACTTGTTTGCCGTATCGTTCCCACACATTTTACTGTATTTTCATTCTTTCAAAATCATATATCAAACACATGTAGGATATACACGAAGGGGATGAATACATGGCATCCATTGTTATTTACAATCATTAGGAAACATGAAAGATGTTCATCCTGAGAAACAAGAAATAATATAATTGTGTATATGTATGTAAAATTTACTTCGAAGACAGAATTAAGCATTTTGACAAGACACCTTACATCGATGGCCCATGCGATTGTAATTTAGTTGACAGATAATATGAGGCCGCATTACACTCAAAAGAATATTTCCGGGAATCGTATTAAAAAGTGGGATTCACAAGGGCTTCGGAGCTGAGTACGGCATGGAGGTGGTGCAGTAACGTCGTCGTGGAAAAATTGTCTTATTTTGTGGGTTTCCTTACCTTCTGGATGTTTTCTAACACCTATGGTATGATTTTGTTTAATCGTCAAAATATACACATTTGTATTAAATGGAAAACTCTGTGACGTATTGGGAAATTATAAATGTGAAATTTAATTTTACGACGCTAAAAATGAAAAATGAAAAATCAGTGTTGTAAAACATTAGATTTATGATGATGAGGTAGATAATGTGAGAGGAAGGCGTAGACCGAGGATGTCACGAATAGAATGTCGTAGGAAATGCTAAAATGAGACGGATTTGTTAGAGTTGAGATCGGAAGGGTTTCTTGGAAAAAATTTATATGAGTAACTAAAGCAAAAGAGACGTTCAAGGATGGAGAGAAAGCCAACCTACAGTCTATCATCCAGATTTTCTATTATTTATTTATTCCGAAAGGGAACGCCTCAATTCTTGTGCGCAAGTGTGCCTGTATAAGCATAAAGATTAAAATACGTTTCCTAGTTACTGTTTCCAGATAAAATGGCGGGAGTGAATGTTCATAACTCGCGCATGGTTCTGCACCTACAAATTGCATCAATTGTGTAATTTGAGTGTACTTGGATAGGTATTGACCTAACGACCGCAGGCCCTCAAAAAGGACCCCAATAGTTATAATTGTGAAAATATGTAAAAGTAATTTGAATTTTTTGCTTCGGTTAAGTCTCTGGCACTCAACATATAAGGTTAACATTTTCACAAGTATTCAAATTTTTCATCCGATTACGAACCGCTTTTCGTTTTATACACACATGTAAATATGATAAAAACTGGGGACGGAAATTGGACTAAATAGAGACCAAGACCAAAGATTGTCATGGCGTTAAAGTTCGAAGATTGATTAGCCCAGCCAATACTATTTTTCATTAATTTATATTAAGTAAAAATTACACTTAAAAAGAAGATTTGTTGATAATAGAAGATTTGATGTTCAAAAAAAAGTTACACTTCAATAGGAGATAATATTGGACCATTACGCCTCGATTATATAAACCGATCAAAGGGAAAAATAAATCTATAGAAAAAAACTAATTAGCGCGTGATTAGGATTTCAAACTTTTCAAAATAGAATTTCCGCTCGCCCCGAACAAATGTCTCCAGGGTTTAATTCCCCGGAGGCCGAATCATATGATTGAACCAACTGCATCCCGAAACATTCTCCGCTAGACGCTTCCGCTTAACGGCGGGGAGAGGGGGGGGGACGCAGGAACGGGAGAGCTGTAAATGTTCTGGGTGTCGATTTCCACTTAGTCGAGAAGAAGGCGCTAAAGGGGGTGGTTTAAGACCCCTCCGAAACCCCACTCCCCCTTTCCCACCCAACATCGATCCCCACCTTAACCCCCACACCCCTTTTACAACCCACCCGAAGATTCCATTACAAGACACCGCAAAGTTGAGCCACTTAAAATAGTAACATCCCCACGTTGAACGGAGGAACGCTCCGTTTCGGGGCGAGGGATGTGTGAGAGAAAGGATAGAGAACGATAGGAGAGGGGAAGATAGGCAGTGGGATAGAGAGAGTCGTAGAGGGAAGTAGAACAAATGACTCAAGAATCCGCACGTAAGAATAAAACTCAATATTCGCTAACTTTGTGGTACACCATCGTAATATTTATTAGCTAGTGTAACTTTCAAACAAGAACAAAGGACAAAAAAAGGAACGCTATAGATCTTTCAACTACAGTCATTACGAAAAGAGCGACTTTGCATAACATATATTAATCAGTGACCTCAGCAGTGATTCTAAAGTAAATGTGCTGCATTTACAAATATCTGACGGGAGGTAAATGATCCAGAAGAGCTTAAAATCTTAAAACGTTGTAGTGACCCAGATTTTATACTTATTAACGAATATTAGATTCTCGCTAATTTCTCTATCCTATCCGCCATTGTATGACCATTCCCATTCTCCCAAATTTATCCTTTCCTATAATTCCCCACCCGTTTCTTTTACTGGTACTATATAAGAGGGTCAATGGTAGTTCAATCCTAAGATTGACTGATTGCAGTCCTCCACCCTTCCCTATCTAATGCTGGTTCCCTTACCTCCTGGTATCTCTTCCTATGTACTTTACTCTTAATTTGGTCCATGAACTTATTCCTGGGACTTCATCTGGGGACCTATTCTTCTATCTTGCCTTCAGTAATGTTCTTTATAAACACATTGTGTCCAAGAATGTGTCCTAATGTTCTGTAAGGTGTTCCATATGGTCCTTTCCTCTTCTACTCTTCAGTACACTCCACTATTTTCATTAGTCCGTTCATTATCCATCGGCCCCGGTGTCGGCGGGGTAAAGTCCTCGCCTTCCAAACCGAGGGTCGCGGGTTCGAGTCCCGCCTAGGTAATATTATTCACTGCCCAGGATATGGGTGTTTGTATTCGTCTCATGATATATTAATACACTTGTAATTGGGGAACCCTGTAAGTGTTAAATAAATTACTATTATTATTTTATATTCAGCTTCCTCTTGCAGCACCAGGTTCCGAAGGCTTCTAGTCTGCTCTGGTCAGCTTTTTCAATAGTCCTGGCTTCTGATCTAAAGAGTGCTTCGCTCCATACGAATGTTTTTACATGACATTTTCTGATTTTTAGTCCTATCGTCTTTGATAACAGTGGTTGTCTTTTTCTCATAAACTCCTTCTAAGCTTGGGCTATTCTCGGCTTGATGTCCGTTGTACTTCTTCCGTCTGCCGTGATGGTACTTCCGAGATAGGAGAAGGAATCCTCTTACTATAATTTCTACTAATAATGTCTTCTACATTCAGCTTCTCTCTTCCTCTTAGGAACTAGGATTTTAGTCTTCGTCTTGTTATCATGTTGTATTCTTGGAGAACTTATTCCATTACGTTTAATGACCTTTGAAGTTCATCATATATATGCAAGTCAAATTGCTCTCTGTAGGAACTAATTGGTATGCCGCAAAGTCCGTTACTTCTTTTGTTAATGAATACCAACAGAAGTACTTCCGAGATAGGTAAAGGAATCCTATTATAGAGTAGAGTGATTCTGATTTTAAGCACATGGTGATGACGCTTAGACATAAAAACCCGGCTCGTGGTGGAGTGCGATTTTTTCAGTGGTCTGAAAAAGTTACACAGGCTAATAAATATTAAGTTTTCGGTTCGACCGCCATTTTTTTCACTCTTTCCCTATGCCATACGAACCTACTCTACGCCTTCTCTCTCCCAGGTTCCGGCAAAGTTTGGCCCTTGGGCAATCGATCTATTCCACACACACAGATAGTCTTGATGGAGAAGCACACACGTTTCTAAAAGTTCGGCCTCACGCTGCCCCACACATTCAAGCACACACGCCAGAAGGGAGATGGGACGGTGGGATGGGGAGAGAGAGAGAAAGGGAGACAAAGAGAAGAGCCCATGGGGATCTTTCTTTTGCACGCAGAACTCCTCGCAGACACTTCCAACTCACCTCCCGGACTCTGTGCCCGTTACGCTCCCAGAGACGAACAGGTGAATGGAATGGGATTCCAGAATCGCCGACGTGGGGGATTTTTTTGAGATTCCCTCCCAAATACCTTAAGCATTCCCCGACTCAACTCTTTCATTCTATATTTTTTTCTCACGACGATTTAGCTCGCCAGCTGAATTAGCTCTGTAAGTGCGGGATGGGTCATTTTGACCCTTTTTCATTTCTATCGATAGCAATCGAAATATATCGATATATCTCGCGCACAATGTATTTCTTATGGATTCCATGGATTCTTCTATTTCAATTCATACTCTCTAGACTATGATGGCTTACAGCTTGCTTCCGCGTTGTGTCATTATTTGACACAGTTTTGCGAACGTTCCAGCTCGCTTCTTCAGGTCGAAGAAGACCTTAAGACCGACTCTTCAACCTGAAGAAGTGAGCTGGAATGCTCGCGAAACTGTAGTAAAAAAATGACACAGCGGGGAAGCAATCCCGTAAGTCATCATCATTCTAGACCACTCCACGGAAGCTTTTACAACAACTGATACGTTCTGGACCTAAATTCACCATATATCCATATGAGGTTCGGCTTCAACAATGATATCGATCGTCAAAGGGGACAGCTTACAAAAAACGTAGAAATTTCACCAATTTTTTTATTTCTTATTCAAATTTAAAAGTATATCAGTTGGAAAACAAAATTGATCGCAAGAATAAGAATTTTTATTAATTTTTAATGGTCTTTGTTGCAACTTTGTGAAGCCATCATTTCTAATTTAAGCATGCAAAAGAAAAATGTCTGCATGATTTCAATCGTTTCAGGCGTAATCTTGTGGAAGACTATTTTTAATAAATGATAACACCAACTACGTTTCAATTCACAGATTTACTTTTATTGGTACCACTGGTTTCGTCGCTCTGAGTCATCTTCAGGTGACGAAAAAGCGTCGAAACTAGTATTAGCAATAAAAGTAAATCCGTGGATTGAAACGTAGTTTGTGTTATCATTTGGAAAAAAGGTCCGCATGCCATAAAAACGAACTTTAGATGTATTTCTTATGGAAACGCTTTTACTCATCTGGAGTCAAACCGGATGCCTCAGGTAAAGAAAATGTAGCCATGAACCTTTTGAGTGACATAATACATCATTACGTACAGTTGTTCTGTAGTTAAAACAGACAACAAAATCACACATTCACATTAATAAATAAGATAATCGATTACTTCTGGACTGGAGCGCACCAACTCTTGCATATTAATTAACGTTTACCGGGTGACAGCACACTTTTTTATTGAAGAATACCTGGAGTTATCAAACACCTAATTATCCACTTAATCACTTTGTCAACAAAGTCAATCATATTTCTTCTCGGATATTTGCAAGGATTCCTGCTCCATCTCTACATTTAGCAACCAGTTTCCACTTAAAACAAGATCCACTATAATATATTTTTATTCTAAAGACATTGTTCGCATCTATGTACAGAACTTGTTAGCAGTTTCATTCTCACCCACTTTGTTATTATTCATTCATGGTTTACCAGTTACCAGAATAATACATCGCAAAATATGCCAAAGAGGTAAGACTCTTCCTCTTCCCAGAGTTTTCTTTTAAATGCTGTCTATTCAAACCCGCCGCAGGACTTTTCCGCTGGTGATTATATCCGACAGTTTGATCTGTATCATTTCTTGATAACCAACCTTTCCATTTATTTCAATCTCTGATGCATTATAGCAGTTACTGCACAGGTTTTCCGCAGTGGAAGAGTATGTGTTTAAACGAAAAGGATCCTAACTTCCAAAATTATTTTACCGCATAACAGCGAACTGCGAGTTGAATAAATTGGGGTCGGTCCAACACCTAATCGCCCACTTTGTCACTTTTTCAAATACAAAAAGTTAATCATATTCCCCCCCTCAGATGTTTCCAAGGATTTCTCGCTCTACCACAACATTTAGCGACCTGTTTCTGCTTATAACACGATATATTCTTTCAGAGTACATATTCTTACTTCTTTTCCTAGAAAAATTGTTTAATCGCCATGTATGGAAAGAACTTGTTTGCCGTTCGATTTCCACTCATTTGTTAATATTTTGATTATTTCACTATCATGCATCAAACACATGAAGGATATAAATTACGGGAATGAAGTTAATACATCCATCATGTTTCCGAGTCATTGTAAAACATGAAAGATATCTTATACTGTGAAACAAGGATATCATTAGCGTACATGCTAGTTAAATTTACTTTGATGACAGCGTTATGAAGAGTTGATGAGAAATAAGAACCTCATAGCTATAAATATACATTGACTCCTATCTATTTGTACCAGAGGTGTCATTTTTACCCCAGACCATTTCTTCCTTGCTTTACTTGAGTCTTAGCGCTATAGAATGGAATCTTACTATCTTCCGTCTTTAATGTTTCCGCAACTTAATAACATCATTACCCATTAAATACTGCTTGGAACTTCTTCAAAGGGAAATATGAATATCGATGAAGTATGCATAAGATTGACCCAATTATTTGATAACAAAGATTAGGATTGTTACCCTTAAACCTTGTGAGGACAACTTCGTCTTACCATCCATCTCGTACATTAAAACTGTTGGATAGAATATATTCTTAAGTGATCAGCTTCCTGGGTTTTTTTTAATAACGAGAGACTCAATAACATCAGTTGACCAATAAAATTAACAATGAACGGCATGGTCAGATTTATTCTTTCCCGTGCCTATCTTTTTAACGGCAGCAGTAAAAAAACTGCCTTTAATTCCAGAAAAGCATTTATCATTATTCATTGCTCTTCTTTTAACAAAACTACAATCAAGCTCTTTCTCATTCCCCATTTTCAACGCTTAACCTACTCCCCTATATCGCTATTCTTCTTTCGTACTTAGGATGCCAAAAATCTCCATTTTTACACCTTTCCTGCGGCTCGCAGAGCAATATAGTCCCGTTTTTTCGATGTTCGCTTGCAACCTGATGATCGTCTGATGTATTAACCAAGAATCGCGCAGATTTTCAGGCAGAGTAGATTAACGAAGCCAGAGTGGTAATAAATACGTAAATTACCAGAGCAGGACACAATTGAAATACTAAAGGTACAATATATACTGTGATGCAGCAATGAATTTAATCTTAGAAAATTAAGAATACTCGAAATAATTGAGGAACTCCAAGTATTTTCCCTTATGTGGCTCGATTAACATATCAAACTCATTCATTTAATTTTTAATACGCTATCAACTCGGAAGAATGTGAAATTTTCAAGCTATCCCGCCCAGCAGTTTTTTACTGAAATTGTTTTGAAAAAAGAATAAAGAAATAGTCAACCTGATATTAAACAGGAATTTATGAGCAAGTTTTTAAAAAATTCGGACTGAAACTATCATCAAATTCTAATCCATTCACTTGTTCATATCTGGAGCATCACATTTGAGACTTGATATTCGTTTGGAATAGTTTTTTTGAGTAACGCGGCTTACTCATAGAGTTTCCTCGATTAACTTATTGAATTGTAATTGTGATCATGAAGAAGATAATATCCTCGAAAGTTGCTGTACCTCTTTGCTATTAATTATAATAGACATTGTATCATAATAATTGATTGTAAGAGTCATTTATAAGGAACGTTATAAAAATTAGGAAGAATGTCCATACTTAAAGCTCATAATATCACCTTCGATTTCATAGTTTAATTCTGAAGAGTTATGTACAAGATCTTATTTTAGTTCGTACATTTATTCTTTTAGAGTCCTGCAATTATCTTGCGTACTTTTCCCGATTAACTAATTGATTATTAAAAATATTACCGCCTTGAAACACAGTGGGTAAATTTAACATAACCTATCTATTTCGTTTAGCCAACGAATCAATTAATTGTAAAAAAATAAAACTGGTAGTGTCCGCACGGAATGCGTAAAAATTTCAAAGGAAAACGTAAAACTTCACGTTGCCAATTCCTAAATCCCATTCCATTTAAATTATTGCTATTTATGTATCAACTTTTATCTCCAATATTCATCCAGAAGGTTTTTCTGGTAGTATAGCTTGGACTTGGTCTCGTAATTCACTCGATTAATTTAATTATATAATGGTGGTAATGATGATGTACTTTATTTTCAGCACGGAACATTAAGGAGACGTTCAAGATATCCTTCCTATTCCACTCACATGGCGAATAAACTAGCTGTAAAAAAAATTCTCAAAAAATCTAATAAAAACTGTTAATTTACTGAGAAAAACTTGCGAGTTCTTCTATATGCGGAATGCTGTTTTGATCTCAGACAGTCAACAGGGATTACAGAAGCTACTAGATAAGTTTTGTGATTCAACGGAGAGAATGGAATTGAAGGTAAATGCGTGCAAGACTAAAGTAGTAGTTTTCGATAAGGAGAATGGGGAGACAAACTGTATGATGAGGGCAAATGGAGAATTGATTGAATAGGTGGATGATTTTGTGTACTTAGGTAAGATGTTTGCGTAATATGGAAGAATAGATGAGGTGATAAAGAGACGTGCGAATGTTGGAAGGAAAGTGGTAGGTAGCATGTGGAGCGTATCAAGGAATGAGTGGTTTTCTAAGGAAGCGAAAATTGCCGTGTACAAAAGTGTACTTCTTCCTACTTTGCAATATGGTAGTGAAACAAGGGTATGTCAGGATAGACATAAGAGTAGACTAAACGCCGTGGGTATGAGTTATCTGAGGAGTATTTGCGGCAAAAGTAGGATGGATACGGTCATGAATGAGTGGGTCCTGAATAAATGTGGGTTACATGCTCCGTTGCTTGTGTTAAATGCTTCGTTGGTTTGGCCATGTTGAGAGAATGGATGAGAGTAGAATAACGAAACAGATATATGATAGTAGAATGAATGGTGTGAGAGGTAGAGGTAGGCCGAGAAAGTTGTGGTTGAATGTGATTGAGGAAATTCTAAGGAGGAGGAATATTAGGAGTCTTAAAAACAGGAGGGCGTGTATGAAACAGTGTATGGGGGTAATGAGGCATAAGAGGTTTGCTAGGTCAGTATGGAGGAAATTATTGAAGCAGAGTTAGGTGTACAACTATTTATTAATGAGTGAAACATTTTGACTGTGCCTACCCCGAAAAGGAACGGCGTTATGGGTATGTATGTATGTATGTAATTTTTAGAGAAAGATAAATTAAATGTCACCGCCAGACCTATTAGACGATGGTCAATTACGGAAATGACCGCATTGTGAGCGGGAAAATTTACATTTACGTTCCCGAAAATATCGGCCACTAAGAGAAGTGACCGCTTAACGATTGCGGTCGTGGAGGTGGGTTTCACTGTGTTTAGCAACATTTGCGCAATTCCATATTTTAAAAGAAACATTTGGGAATATTCAAGATATCCTGTTCCAATCATCAAATCTTTCCATTTAAATGTAACTCTAGAGGTAACGGGCTTTAAGATATACCTAATAATATCAACAGGGGTCAATTAAAAATATTAGAAATATTTTGTTTTCTAAAGGATACACGACGTTTTAATTGAAGTAATGAGCAAACTGCTTCTAAAATATATTTTATTTGTTTTGTGCATTATGTTGCAAGTATAGAGGTTTGTATCAGCGTACAATTATCATCCAGTTCAACATATAGAACTTGGAGAGAGAGGACTTGGGCCCAGGACCTGTGTCCTATGTCCAAGTCCTCTTGCAAAGCCTGGGTCCGTCAGGTCTTCGTGCGGTGTTTCATCATTGGGCAATACCACTCAGCTGTCCAATGGTCTTTAATATTTCAACCGAAGACAGTAAGATTCCATTCTATAACCATTCTGTAGGAATGAAAATGATATTGTTGGAAGACGCTGGAAGAAGGAATAGCTGATGAATGTAACAGGTAGTAAGGACGAGGAGAATATAGATTTAATGCTGAAAAAAACTTTTTACAAGCCCTGAATAAAGAATGAGTGATGGGTATTTTTATGTATATTATTATCACGTACATAACTATTTAACAAAGTGTGTTAAAAATCGGCTATTTTCCAGGTGGTAACAAAAAATAATACATCGAAAATGTTTTTAATGGTCTATTACCAGAAAAACAGAATAAAAAAATTAATATAAAAAATGAAAATAAAAAGATAATTCAAATCAATTGATTGTGGAATTACGTTGTGGAATGACGAGAAAGAATTCATTATAATAAAATTGCTTTACAGTTCCACTTTGTTTTAATGCTGTTTACTGGATTCGACATTTATAGCATCATTTTCAAGACAAACTGTTATAACACCAAACGCCAGAAACGTTCCGAGCCAGCTTAGTGCCTCAATGATAGAGCAAGATAAGATAGAGGGTACTTTGGCTTATTTTATTATTCAGGGCGCCAGATAATTTTGAAAAAAATACCGCCTAAGTCCACAGGACACTAAAAATGATAAAAAGATAATTTAATTCAACGTAAATATCACACAATATCCTTGTAATTCTCCAAAACTTTCTCAAAATCAAAATAAGTTTCATCAGAATAGAGACGAAAATTACTCCCAAAAAAAATCACTTATTTATCAACAACCGTTCATAAGTGATAGAACCAAGCCAAGACCTTCACAAATTTTATTTGCTAGCTTAAACATAAATTTAAAATGTGACATTAATTGTGTCACTCTTTGTCTTAATATTGACGCCATAGACGTTGAAACCGACAGGCAGCATCAAAACAAGTTACAATTGTACATCGTTCATATTATGAGTTATTCCATAATAAGACAATCCACGATCAATTTTCTACTCCGTGGCTGCCTCGAAATGTCTCAAAAAGTTTGGCAGGACGACAGTTACAATTCACAATAGTCCTGTTGAAGAGTGTAAGTGTTCGTTCGAAAAAAAACAAATACTTTATACGGGTTTATTTGTTATTTTATCTCTATGTAGTGGACTATAACAACAGTCGGTACTGGAAAAAGCAGAAAGAGGGAAAACGCTACTTCAAACGATGGGAGAAAACGCATTTGTGGAACAACGGGATGGAACAACTCCAAACGTTGTGCAACTCCGCTATGTATTTATGCTGTCTACCGGTTTTTGTAAATGACGCTAACAACGTCGAAACCGGTGGACAGCGTTAAAATATAGCGGAATTGTACAACGTTTTTATCATGAGTTATTTCTTAAAGAGACATTTAATCCTAAATCAATATTCTGTTCCTTCGCAAAAAACATCAATGCTGCCAGGTAAGGCCTCAAACAGTTTTGCAGGATGACAGTACAAGTCCTTAAATGTCCTGTTGAAGAGTATAAGTGTTCGTTCGAAAAAAAACAAATACTTTACACGGGATTATTTGCGGTTTCTCCTCACAAATACTGCACTACAACCACAGTCATTACCAGAAAAGCAGGAAGAGGAGATTCGCTACTTCGAACGGGGGGAATACGCATATGTGGAACGACGGGAAGGAATTAACTCATAATAAATATGTTGTACAATGTGTAATTTGTACATGTGTATATGTAATATATAAATGTGTTATGTTGTCTACCGTTTATTTTTAAATGACGCTATAGATCTCGAAACCAGTTGACAGCATCAAAACATAGTGGAACTGTACAATGTTTATATTATGAGTTATTCCTTAAGAAGACATTCAAAAATCAATTTTTTGCACCCAGGCTTAATACATTTATGCCGCATGAACAGCCTCAAACAGTTTTGCAGGAAGACTGTTACAGTCCAATATACGCCTGTGGAAAAGTACAAATGTCCGTTCGAAAAAAAAGCAAATACATTTCACAGGCTTATTTGCTATTTCTCCACACATCTACGGCACTAGAGCGACAGCAAGCAGAAAGTGGGATACGCTACTTCGAACGGGGGAGGGAATACGCATGAGGGATCTCTCTCTTCCCATCCAACATTTCTCCTCGCATATATAAAGGGATCTTTCACTCTTCCGAGCCCCGACTCCCTCCGACTCCACTCTCGACCCTTACGTCGCGCGGCTTTACCCCTTTCACCTCCAGCACACCTCTCCCCTCTTTTCTCCCCCCTACCCCCTCCCCAAGGGTATAAGTTCCCGAATGGGTTCCCTGGGATAAGCGGTTTGCAGGATGAAGGAGGAGGGCGGGGGTAAGAAAAGTGACGGAGGAAAAGGGGAGCTGGGAGAGCAAGGGAGAGTCAAGTCGTGGGTGTGTGCGTGAGATCGGGAGGGTGGGGGGGTTTCTGCACTGAAGCAAAAGGGGGTTTTGCGAAGAGAGGCGGTAGCAGTGGGCGTATAAGAGTGCGAAAGAAACGGTAGAGGGAAGGGAGAGAGAGAGGAAAAAATATACGGAGACCCTGGGGGGTTTGAAAAATTGAAGGAAAAGGTTTTTTTCCCCCTTCCCCTCACTTCCCTTTACTATTTTTTTATTCCCCTTCGGAGGGCGCTCTCATTCGGCTCAGGGCCGAGTAGGAGGAATGGGGAGTTGGGTGGGTGTGTAAGAGGGGATACAAAGTGGGAGCTGAGAAATGTGTGGCGCGTGGGAATGAGCCGGAAATAAAAAAATGAAACTTTTAAAATGCTAAGCCCATTTCACTGCTTACATACGCTCACATACACACATAATGACTGTATGTGACATTCCACGACTCAAACTCGACAATGATTCGTCATCATTTTTGTTGGTCTTTCAATCTTAAGATTAGTTGACTGCAGCCCTCCACCCTTCCCTATCTAATGCTAGTTCCCTTACTTCCTGGTAGCTTTTCTTATGTACTTTCCGCATTATTAAGTCCATGACCCTATCCATGGGCCTTCCTTAGGGCACTTTTCCATTTATTTTCCCTCAATTATGTTCTTAACTAACCTATTGTGTCTCAGACTGTCCAATCCATCTGGTTCTTTTTTTCTGTGTAGTGTTCAATATGGTCTTTTCCTCTTCTGTTCTTCTTTAAAATATATCATTTCTAATATTTTCCGTCCATTTGATCTTCATCATCGTCCTTCAGCACCAGAGCTCAAAGGTTTCTTGTCTGTTCTGGTCTGTTTTTCCAATGGTACACGCTTCCAACCCTTAGAATGCCTCCCTCCACAAGAATATATTCGCATACAGTAGTCTAGTTTTTAGGCGTACCTTCTTTGAACATATCACTTGTCTTTTTTCCACGAACGCCTTCTTAGCTTGGGCTATTTTGCAATCGATATCCGTTGTACTTCTTCCGTCGCACGAAATGGCTCTTAAGTTTGCTAACTGCTAATGCATAAACAGAATTCAACCACTCGAAATTATCGAACAATTTTCCTAACATGAACATTTTTACCATGGATATCCACGGCTAGCTTTAAAAAAAATAGTGGCTTTCAGTGTAAATCAGTACAAGTTCTGAAGTTTTTTATAACCCAACCTGGAAAAGATAAAAGGCTTTTGCATTAAAACTGCAGAAAGATTGGTTTCAATGGTCCTCATAGAAAGTATTTATCCTAAACATACAAGTATTATTTATAACGATGTAACAAGATTTTCTTATTTAAAAATATAGGATCGTCAAAAGAACATTTTTTTGTTGGCACAGGTAATGTTTTGCATATTTCAGGTTCACACGAATACGGCTTTGAAAATATTCCGACTTTTTCCATCAGGGAAATTATCATCAGGTAATAATGTGATTGACCTTGAAGTATGATGTTCATCAATTACTAGCGGTAATATTACAACTAATCCCCAAAAACGACTTTCCTCTTCTCATGTAGATTTTTTTTCTCAAAATTGAGCCAGCAGCAACAAAAGTAATCTAATTAGTGTTAAAAAAAATCGGCATTTAAATTAAAGCTTTTCGAGTATTTTTTTATTTTATCGTACAGGAAGGAAGCGACAGAGGTGCATGACTTGAGGTGCTCCTGAACCTGAGTGGATACCTTTTTGAGAAAAGCGTGATATTTACCATCGTTGATAACGTCTGGATAAAAGAATTTGCGTACAATTCCATTATGCCTACGGAAATCTTTCACTGTTTGAATGGATGAAGCTCTAAGGAAAACACGTTTCAAAAATATGAGAGTTGAGGAAGGCTTGCAAGAACACTGATACTGATTGCGTGAAAATAGAACATCCATGTAATAGATAAGAATTATCTGTGAGAATTATTTAATTTCAAATTAACCAGGAATAACACATAGTAGAAACTGACTTTTTATGAAGGTATACAGGTTATATTGTTACACTCTTCAGTTTAAATAGAATTTATAATGTATAAATTGCATCTATAATTTTTATACTGAATCCAACCGCAATGCCTGTAAATATTTTATTCGTTTTCGGGAGTGTTGGTAACGTTACGACTCTTGTTTAGTGGATCTTGGAACGGATCAGTCCGTGAACGAGAGCAACAATCGAGGAGAACGACTTCTTTGTTGAGAAAGAGGCGCCGTATTTGACGGATCATCCCTCGAATGCACAACTGGGTAATTATTTACTGTCAGTATACATTTATTAATACATTATCAACAGAAAAAGTTTTATGAACAAAATTACAGATCTATAAGTCATCGGGAAGTTGGTTAAAATTTGGTTTCCAGATTTGACGCAGGCAAACAGCTCATTCCAAGGAAAAACATTTAGCAAAGGCGTTATCAATAACTTTTGTTCACTATTTAAATATACAGTTGTATTATTAGTAAATTTACGTATTTGGACGAAATTTTCGTCTTCAAGAAGTAGATAACCTTTCAGTTGTAAGATTTGATCCAGACAAACAGGTGGGATTCAATAGAACCTTTTAAAAGCATATTAAGGATAGGTGACATACCTCCCCTCATTCTATTCCTCTATCTTTTGTTTCCATTTGCTTACGTGAGTCAACCAGTAAATTGTTTTTCCTCAATCCCACCTCAATTTTCTCAAATTTTCGATTCACCTCCAATGTAACGATATACTTTCAAAACTGTATGTACCCTGATAATGGCATTGCTAGTCGAAATGTTGGTATTTTGTGACTACAATGAGTAGACATATTCGGCGTAAGACTAAAAATCCATGGCAGATCACCTAGTAAGTGCAAACCAGCATAGTTATGTGCTTACTAGGCACATTTTCTATAAAAATTATGCTGAAGGTGTCGTAACTCTTCCCGTTGTGTGCCATCGCGTCAACTAGTAGGCAAAAACGTGTAATGTAAGATTAACGAGGATCCTCTTACGAGTTCAGATATTACAGGGACAATGAAAAATTTAGCATTAGTATTTCTAAACCCAATAAACAAAATTTCAAAATCTTACAAGTATCTTGCCCCAAAACTGTTCGGTTCTTTACCTGTTGAATTGAGAACTTGTGCAACTATAACAGCTTTTTTACGAAACATAACATTATGATAATTTTGTACACCAAACATTGAAAATCTATTTAAGTAGCATGGGAAATTGTATGTAATACATGACTTGTGCATATGCAGATGTTTTAAAGCACTGTTGTATAGGTTTTTTTTGCAAAATTTTGTTTTAGTTACTTGTATATATATTGTAATTGAGTCGCTGAACTTCATTCTTGATTGCATTGAAGCATATAATTGTAAAAAAAGTGATTTGCTGGGAATTGTGATTACAGTGATTGGTATCAAATATCTGCCTCTTTTGATGCTGGGATGGTAACCCCAAAAACACATTTTATCTATTTGGGGTACCTTATTCCACTTTGGAAGTTTGCTGGTATATATGATGGTTATATATTGATTGATTGTGCATCCAATGGTGGAATAACTTTTATTATTATTATTATTGATATTAACTCTAACCTCTCAGATAAAACCAATAAGATGCGGAAAAGTAGGCCCACACATGTCTGAGGTAAATGCACCAATTGTCGCGGTGTTTAGCAATTTGTGCCTTGGGAATTTGGTTCCTTTGCAAGTAGGAGATCGTACATTGTGAGATATTTAGATGCTAAATACAATGACGATGGGAAAAGGAAGTAACACTTGCGTTAGAAGATAATTTAAATTACCATTGTGAGGAAGACATGAGTGGTCGAGAAAATTCATTCATCAGGTATTTGAATGTGTAAATGGTAGATCCATGGACTATTTTCCTTACAATTTCTCTAATTATATGAACTCCCTCTCAGATACTTTTGATTTAACCAACTGTATTAACCAATATTTAATGTATTTAATTTTTGCATCTTTTTCTTCTCGCCATACAACACAATTTTTCCATCATTCATCCTTATTTATAAGTTTAATTCCATATTCTTAATCTTACATCCTATTCCACCAATAATTGTAGGAGTAAATACACGCAGTGTATTTTATTTTACATGCAGTGCACTTTTGTATACATGCAGTTTACTTCATTCAAAATAGATAAATAATCCTCATAGTTTTCATACACTCTTGCCCCACTTTGCCATGGGACTCGGCGATATCACCTTTAATTCTTACAGTAAATCTTTATGTATTTTTTCTCTAGTAATATATATTTATTTAAAATACCGAATAAATCTTAAACATTTCGTTTGAATGGCACCATATGATCCGGATTGCATTTAGCTGTAAAAGCATATAGCTAAACTCACTCGATAGGTAGGGCATAATGATGTATAAGGAGATAGAATGACCATAAACTAGGTTTTGTAGATAATTGAAAATCTCATTCTTTTTAAAATAGAATTGATATTTAGTCCTGATTTGAATATATCGTACGAAAAGTACTTTAGATGCAAGAGAAACTAAGTCGACTCACGGTTGTTAGACTATTAAATCCTCCTTGTATTGCACGGCCTTAATTACTTCTTGCTATGTTCCGAGAAAATTCATCTCCTCTAGCATTTATGAGTGCGGAAAGGTTAAACTCCTCCCTACATAATGAGCCAGATAATTCTCGTCAAATCCACCAGGCAGCGCGGGATTCGGAGGCAAGATGTTGATGGGCGTATTTACTCCCTGGAGAGGATATTTTTCCGCAGTGGAAACTCGCGAGAAATTCTGAAACATGGATAAGAGATACGTTCCGTTCCCAGAAACAACGGCCTCCACTTGTCTTCTGGCACTTTAAAAAATTAATTTCTCCAGCATCATTTAATGCATTATAGAATTTTTTAAAAAATAAAACTGATTTGCGGAGTTTCTAAACACAAATATTACTCAGAAAGATTTTCAGGAAGGAGAATTGGTGGGAAATTTTGCTTTCAAAACTTGTTCCCTAGTTGTTTCCATAAATTTGAGTCTGATGATATTCCCACTATATGGAATGGATTTAACAGACAGTCTAATAGACGTTGCGATATTCGGGATCTACATCTACATCTACGTCATACCCTGCAAGCCACCCAAAGGGTGTGTGGCAGGGGGTGCTTTCGCACCAGGCATGCATGAATGATATGGTAGAACACCGACATTACATTAAAAACCCGCGTACCACACATGCAAAGCGCCAATTACAAATCTAATACCCAAGAAACATTGTATCTCCAATCGTTCTAACATGCAAGGGATACAAAGACTACTACTACAGATTCAAAATATCATGCATAAATAAGAACATCATTATTTACATCATGCATAAATAAGAAAGAGGAGAATATAATGAGAAAGATTAACTGCCTGCCTATTGTCAATACTCGAACTATTCATGACGACGATCACAGCTGTTATGGTCCCGAATGGTACGCGGAAAAAATGACATTTTATACCTATCGGTTCTACAATCTAGCTCTCTAATTTTATTGGCGCGATCTAATCTGCCGTAGTACGAAGGGGTTAATAGTATGTTTTTTACGTCGTCAGTAAAATGATTTTCCTGAAATTTATTTAGGAGTTTAAGCCTATAATTTAATCAACGCTGTGTAGCGATTCCCATCCTAATTCTTCTAACAGTCCAGACACACTAGCCAACTTATCGTAGCATCGTTTCACAAACCTAGCTCCTCTTCGCTGTACGCGATCTAACTCTGATATCAACCCCGTTTCGTATGGATCCCATACACTAACAGCATATTCCAGATGAGGCCTAACGATTGAAAAATAACAACGTTCTTTCACTTTCTCATCACATTTTCCGAGTACTCTCTTGATAAAGCCTAGCTTCCTATATGCTTGACCGCATATTTCCCTAATATGTTTTCCCCAAGATAGGTCGTGACTAATTGTGACTCCTAAGTACTTGCAATGATGCAAGATGCAATGCTTGCTGTAGTCTAGTAAAACTCGCAGGGAACAGAGGAAAATAAAAAAATTGAGTACTAAGATCTCAGTCGTGACTTCATAGAATTTACTATGCAAAGTCAGTGAAGTGACTTTGATATTCCATTTCAATATTTTTTCATGCGTTGTTCGCTTGGAATACTCAACCTGCTACCTGCCATAGCGTCAAATTGAAGGTAACGACGTGCAATAAAGATTACTGCGGAGCTTTTATGGTAGAATTCGTCTATTAAAGTAATTTTCTCTCGTTAATTTTGCTCATCAGTTTTCTCAGACTTCCAGTACACTTCACCTTAAACATACTACAATCTACCATCTTGTTTCAAAACTTTTTGTGCACTTTTCATCTCTATTTTTAAGCGCTCCATTTGAACAAAATTGTGTGAATTCAAAACAGTTTGTCAGTATATTGTCTCCCAAAAATGAAACAAAATTTAAAGAACGTGTCATCAGAGAAAACTGAAAACGCCCAAGTTTAACAAGTGAACATTTTAAACTAGTATTTTTAAAATATTTAAATTCTTCAATTGCAACACTGCGCTTATTGGTGATAAAAAAACGCCGTGATACAGTCGCTTAAAACTCTTAAAAAATATTTATCAAGGGATAACAAAGTTATTTCATTTACTGAGCATTGAGAAGCATGACGAAACCTGGGTTAAGGGAGTGAAGATAATAAGCCCAAAACTCTTAAGGTATTGTGGTCACGACAGATGCAAGGGCTAAAGTAGTGGATATCAATTAGGCAAATGAAGAAAGTAAATGAGAAAATTGTAATTAAATACATGAAACCAAAGCAGACCATGATAGGTGCTCAAGTATGGAAGGCTGTGCTTGAAATGTTTTGGTGCACAAATGAGATAAATATATACATTCGAGATATTAGGCGTTTATAGTCGCATCAATGGAGGAGGAGAGATGATGGAATTGAATCGAGGAATAAAAGAGTATACTTTAGAATGGAGGATTTAAAATAAACGGGTAATTTGTGAAAATATCTTCTAATTATCAAGAAAAATAACAAGCTACGAACTGTAGACACACTTTGTTTAATCTTCAATCAAGTTGGGAAATGAATTAAAGAAAAAATAGCAACCCCTTAGCCACAGTCAGAAAAGTTATATAAAACTGAAAAAATAAGTTAAGAGCGAAAATTGTTCTTAGCTATTTATTTCCAAGCACGGGAAAAGCACGAAACATATTAAAATACAAAGTGGTTTTTAAAGATTTACGATGATCTTAATGGTATGTTCCATTGATAGGACCTTCCATTGATAGGAGTACAAACAATAGTGATATCGGCTTCATTTCCTAAAGTGATGAAGTCATAAACCTGTCGCACAGTGGACTCAAATGCTCAAAAAGGATAATTTTATTGAGCGTTGCAAAATTCTATCTGAAACATTACTTGATCAACCTCAAAAGTATTCCGCAGGGCCAAAAAGGGAAGAGTCAAATGAGCGAATCATGTTGAAGTTAACCATTCCCCTACGCAGGACTGAACGGAGTGAAAGATGCGGCGAGTACGTGAATTCGAATTTTGAATCAAATATGCTCACGCCACCGAAAGTAACTGACAGGAAAGTTTGTTACCAAACAAATTCGGGGTTTTCCCTCCACCACAGGCGGATAAGAGCGCTCTCCCCCCCTCTTGCGGCGTTAGACATACCGATCCCGCCGAGCGAGAGCATCCTTAATTAAAGGCGAAGTACATTCATTCGAAAGTGGGGATCACCTTCGGCCTCCCTGACTGACTCTGCCTCGCCATGCCAGCCGCGGCGGAAATGGAACGCCGCCTGGGGAGAGGGCTCGGCTACGAGGACGGCGGAGAGCATGGCGGGAAGCTTTGGCACATTATAGCGGGTGATTTTCAGTCTGAATTCAGGAAATTGGATATAAGACGACGACGAGGAAGTAACAGACGAGTATGCCATACAGACGTCGAGGACAATGTTGAGAAATTGAAGGTCAGAGTCTTTGTGAGAATATCATACATTTATCAAGAACATTTATAAGCTCTGAACAATATTAATTCTTAGTTTAATTTTCTGTCAAGATAAAAAATAAATAAAAAATTACTGCTTAAAAAAATAAATGGAAAATCTTTAGGTCCAGTTATATTTCCGCAGGTTACGCTAGATTTTCAGTCTGAATTCAGGAAATTGGATACAAGACGACGATGAGGAAGTAACAGACGAGTATGTTTTATGGAAGTCGAGGAAAATGTGGATAAAATGGAGGACGGTGAGGAGCTGTTGATTCCAAGTAGGAGAGGAAGAGGTAAAATAAATGGGTCACTTTGTGAAAATATCATACATTTATCAAGAAAATAAATTAGCTACGAACAATCTCATTTTAATCTTCCGCCAAGATGAAAATAAAATACTTAAAAAATTATAGGTTGGAAAATCAGTGGAAATTTTCAGGTCCAGTTATATAACCACAGGTTAAGCACTATCTACGAGATATTATGGATAAAATATCCCACATATAAATTGATCGGTAGACTTTGCTATGAAATCAATAACTAGAGGAATCTAAGATCACATCATATTATTGCTGGCGCTGCGTCATCTGAAGGTTGATGATAATTGCCTTGCAGTGCCTTGCAGTCCCAAAATGTCTACAAGTAGTATAGAATTTAATCCCTCTGCATATTAAAATCATATAAGAAGGCCACCATAATTTAAAATTGTCAATAACATGTTTTTTTACGCACCCATTTCCCCTCCGAGTAGTCATTTTGTGTTCATAAGCTGTCAATAATCAACTTTTTAAAGGTAACATGACTTTTGCATCAATTAAATTTCTACAAAACACAAGCGCTTAAAAATAAAAATGAAAAGCACTCGGAAAGTTTTGAAACAGGATTTTAGAGATAAATTTTCTAGAAGAAAGGAACCGGAAGTCAGAGAAAACTGACGAGAAAAATAAACAAGTTAAAAAGCACTAATTTAGCCGACATTAGCACAGCAAAATACTGGAGAGAAAAATGGAAGTAAGAATGAGTATTTCGTCAAAAACCTCAGAAAGAGGTTCGGTAAAGGCGCTGATATTGTGATATCTTTGAAAGAGTGTGATAAGTTTCTTGACCAAATTCATAGACTTCTAGGTGTAATAATATTTTGCTCATACGCTCATTAAGTGATGTGAGTGCTACCTAAGCCAACCCAATGTCACACCTTAAGCACTAACACTTATTGACATTATTCATTGAGATTATCACTCCAAGGATAATTGAAAATTTTCAAGCTGTGCATGGAAGGTTTATGTATGCTGTATTAATCGACGGTATTAGAACTAATGCTGAATTAAATTACTATACACACAGCTATACACACTGGCGGATTATAAAATATTACCCCTTTAATATCAGATTTGGAAGTAATAATAGATCCTTTGAGGTGGTTTGAGCGAAATATCATTTCACCTAGGAGTTAATGAATTTTGTCTCATATTAGTAAAAACTATCTTACTCTTCCAAAGATACCAAAGTATCAGGCCCTTACCAAACTACTTTCCGATATTTTTGACAAATTATACCAGCTCTTTTACATAGGAAATTGTAAGCTACACATTCCAGAGAGACCTAATTTAAAAAAAAAGTGGTATTTCAAACGCCTAGATATCGTCAAAAATTAACAGGGTGTAGTTGTTTTCCCGAGAATGTTTGAAAATAAATCATATTGCCACCGCCGTATTTTTTTTCAGAATCACAAGAAACGTTTCGTCGTGAAGGAATTTCAAACATACCGGACGAAAAATATTAGTCAAGTCAAGGAATTAAGTGGTTATTTCTATTAAATTACTTAGAACTTCAGTATTATCAAAGTATATCATTGCTCCAATAATAACTAAGTATTTAATTCATGCGTCATACCGCTGCAGAAATCAAACGTAAATTATAAAATGGTCTCCATTATGACTAGGGAACTACCTCGCTCAAACTACCTTAAGCACTGTAATTGCCAACAATACAGTTATCACGTGACAATGTGGGGAATTCGAGTTGAGCTATTTCCGTCGCAAAAAAACTGAAATATATGTCGTTGTTTACCTATGCCGTTGCTAAAAAAATGAAATAAAAATATAAAAGGCTCAAAAAAATAAACCTTTGCGGTTTAAATAAATAGACCTGGTAATATGATTGGATGAATGAATACTCGGAAGAATGCATTACAGAGACATTAAATGGATAATAGATATACAATAATGCAATAGAAGTAGTAAGAAATAACAGGTGGGATTGGGAACCGGAGGAGGCCAACACTCTAGACTAAACTTTATAATTAGGTATTCTCACCGTGCCTGACTCAAAAAGAAGCGCACATTAGCAGCGTGAAAGGATTAGATACGCATGGTTTTTTTTTAAGAGTTCTCGTGTGAATTCTTTCAGCGGGCTTGGAGAGCTTTAATTATAAGTGGTGGGGGATGAGAAGATGGCTTTTATGAGACCTGAGCAGAGGCAAAGATAAACGCATTGCTTAAGATAGAACAAGAATAGGAAAGTTTTGCGAGGAAGAGCCAAGCTACATCCCAATGAAAAAGAAGGCGTAAAAAAAGGAAAAGAATCTCCTATGATAATCCAATTGGTAGAATACCAATGATACTGAGGTACCAACCCATTATTTTAAAGAAACCATCACTGGTGGAGACATTATCGTTTGTTTCCCCGAGAATCATCGGCTTCAAGCATTGTCTTGGCATTAAAAGTTTTAACACTTTGCGTACTACGGACTTAATGGTTCGTCGCCTTATATTTTCTGAGAAGGACGACAGACGTACTATGACGTCCATGGAATATCATGATTGAACAGCAGTTGGACGTAATGGTACGGCTGCAGGCTTTCTGGCAGACAAACATATGACCACAGAGTGCCAAAATAATTTATTAATAGTAAATAAAAGTTACATAACCTATATTATAGAGAGTCTTCTTTCACAATTCAGGTAAGAGAGTAAAATCCTCAGTTTTTCTGAGAGGACCTTTAATTTTGAGCCTAGTACGCACAGTGTTATAACTATAAAATTGGTTGCCGCATTTAATGGTGTCTCTGGCTTGAATCATGCCTTTCCCCTTTTCAAGAATCTGAGTATAAAACCCAAAAGACATTTATTCATTTACAAAGTTTTAAAAAGTTTTCATAACCGTGGTGGTGAATTACATAAGCCAAGGGCTTATGAATTAAGTTTTGACATTAATTTGCTGATTCCTAAACCTAAAAAAGAATTATATAGGCAATATTATAAGTATTTGGGACCAAAAATCTTTTCTTCACTACCGCCTGGTTTGTTTTAAGCAGAGAGTGAATGGATGTTTTGTAGGGCAGCTAGAACTTGGTTGTTGCAAAATGGGGAGGTTGAGTTTTAGCTTGCTCTTGGGAAATAAGAGCTTGCCGCCAGCCCATGACGGTGATGCGATGCTATGTGTGGAATGTTGCATATTTTCCTTTTTGTACATTCTCCTTGTTTATTCTTTTATATCTTTGTTCATTTTCATTTTTTGTATGTTCTTTCTTTTAATTGTTCTCCAGCATTTAAGTACTATTTACAAAATGAATGTAACACAGACAAGTTTAAATGTTCAGTGAGTCGGCAACCCTAAAGCGAGACTAAGGTCTCAAAAGGGTGTCTAAATTCCTTATTTTGTGTAAGGTTCTCTTCTTTTTCAATTGTAGCTTAAGGACTAAAATTATTACTATTATTTCAGCCTTTTTGCGACAGAAATAGCCCACCTCAAGTGCCTTACACTGTCAGGTAATAACCTACCTCAGCAATTACAGTGCATAAAGGATCAATTTTTACTTCCTAATCCGATATCAAAGGGGTGATATATTTCATAATCCACCCCTGTGTATAGATAGTAATTTGAGTCAGCATTACATCCAATACTATCGATTGATAAAGCATACATCAGCCTCCCATGCAGGGCTTGAAAAGAGCCGACTCCAAAACTGGATGGTCCTATTTCAATCCTGACAAAGGCGGTCGTTATACAGTATTTTTAACAAAAAAAACCATACCGATTTTAAACGACAAATAATTGATTAAAAAATCCTGAAAAAATTCGAAAATAGAGGTCATTTTTTAAACCAGTGTGTTTAAAACCACGTGTTATAAACAATTTAAAAATTACTGAAAAATTAAGTGATATTATAATGGTGTCTACAGAACGATACCGATCGCCGCTAAATGTGTGTACCTAAAGAGCACCTTAGTAGAATCTCATACACATATTTGACTGACATAGAGAAAACCTCTAGTGCAGTACACTGTCCACTGGATAGGACGTAAAACAATGGATCTTAGGTATTCGTCATCATGGCACCCTAGAACTACGTTCACTCAACGATTTCTCCGTTACTCTCAAATACTCTCTCCCTTGACATCATACCCTACATCTTCATAAGATATCCTTCGGTTATTATTTTGATGTAAATTTCATAGTAGCTATTGTTCACCTCCTTTGAAAACAAGATCACGTAGAGACAGTAAAAAATTACCAATGATAACTTTCTAGACCAATATAGCATAGATAATAATAAGATTCTTGAATATTTGGTAAAAGTTTTGCCAAAGATAAGATTTTGGCATCCTCAGGACATTGCACACAAAACAAAGAGACATAAAACCAGGTAATTATACAAATATTAGTACAAAAATTCGAGGAATCAAAAAGTTACCGACCATAGAGCTCAATATTGAACAATAAAAAAGTAAATAACTACTCCAAATAGTAAATAAATATGTAAAAAAACAAGAATTAAATTAACAATAAGAAGAAATGGCCCCTTTTGTACCTTGTCATTGTCTTTGTTTTAAGTTGTAAAGCCCTGAAGATACCAAAATATTTGGCAAAACCTTGACTGTGAGTTAAATATATTAATTTTTAAAATATTCAAGATTCTTATTATTATGTAAATAAAAACGCTAGAATACTATTAAACACAAATGGAGGAGTAATTCAAATATTTTCATAGACAAACAACAACCATAAAATATTAATTAGGAAATTTCACCCATAGCACTCGGGTAAAAATGCTGTCCCGAGCTCAACCCCTTTGCTCTAAAACAGAGACGCTAAATCATTTAGACTCTTCAGAGGATAGTTTAAAAGGATGTAACCCATGACCCAAGCCATAAACGACGTTAACTCGCTCATTTTTACCATACCTTCATACCTAGTAACCTTAAGGATCGCTATTTACATGCCTTTGAGGCGGTTTGCAAGAACGAACGCGTAGATATTAATTGGCGACCCCGAACAAGCGAAGTTGTTTTATGTGCTGATCATACTGAAAAAGTAAAGATGCACGTCATTAATTGTCAACTTTTGTAAAAGAATAGCGGGATATAACACGTTGAAGGTCAAAGTGGGAAGTGCTAAAGTTGCTGTCTATTCAAGAGCGGGAGTAATGCTTGAAATACATGGTATGAGAAAATATTCCCACAATATTCTACATGCACCCTCTGCAGTCTCATATGGTGTGCTATATTAAGTGCAAGGCTCGTTATTTGCATGGATTTAATATTAAACTTCATTGCTTCGTAGTAAACTTTGACAGGTTTCAAACTTCAATGGTTTTCAATTCATTATTACGAAATACCCTTCTTTCACCATAGTTCATAAGAGTAGTATTCCACTTCTCAAAATAAATCATTAAACAATGTTTAAATTCTACTGATGAAAATGTCGTATATAATTAATAATCAATCATAATTTAAGGCACCATACCACTTTTATTTAACAGTCATGTATTCATAATTTCTAACTTCATCTTAAGAAATATTACATGATCTACATTACACTACAAATTGTTGCATTGAATTCCCAATTCCTTCTAAATCCTCCCAAATCCACCACACAAGGGAATAATCCACTCATTAAGAACCCATTTTTCGGGTAATAATCAAGAACACCCATTCATAATTGCACCGGGAATTATAACAATATTTGTCATGAAAAAATAAAGTAAGGGCCTTTTGTTCAACGTATTTTTCCTTCCTATCCCTACCTATGACGATGGAGGTTTACATTAACATCAGGGAATATAAAACCGCGATGAAAGGTGCAAATTAATTTCTTCCGTACATATAATGCAGCTTGAAAAATTAAAAAATATATTCCCAGGGAGCATAACATAATTCCACAGCTGACACTTGAGCTGTTTTTTTACAGCAGGCAAGTTTTAATAAAACCGTTAGAGTGATCATAATGCCTTAGCAGAACTCATATTTCGAGTGATAATGGACCCATATGAAAACATTTAGATTTTTGTTTCATTTCCCTGATGGTTTTTCATTGAAACTCCCCAAATGCGCGGGAATTATTCAGAAAGTGAAAAAAAAATGAGTTCACAACTGCATCACCGTCATTTTTTCATTGTCCCACGCATAACTGCCGATGGTAGCTGGAATGAATAATCATGGAAATGAACCCCAAAACTCAAGGGAGAGAGTGAGAACAAAGGCTATTTTACGCTGGAAAGGCGACATATTGTACATTTACAGTCTAAATTCGTAATAAATGAATATATAAACGCTTAATTAACACTGGCGCTGATTTTTGTGTGAGAGAAGTATTATAAATGTCGCAAAATAATGTTTTTGCACCGTTCTGTAAGGAATGTTAACATCAATCGAATTTAAAATATCTATGAAGTCATTTTTGGCAAGACACATTTGAATTGACTGCTCATTTTACATGTCTTCTTATGGGAAATATGGTGTTTTTCCGGGTATAAAAAAATACAAAGGGAAAAACGATAAATCAGACTCAAAGAAATGTCGTAGGATGACAAAAGAGTGTTTTGTAGCAATCGGTGTCGAGTTGCACAAAATTGAGCGAATTCGAAAAAGTTTAATGTCATGTTGCCCCACCCAAAAAAATAAAAAAAATTGTAATAAAAGCTAAATTACGATTCACCAGAGAAAAGTGAAAACGCCCAAGCGTAGCAAGTGAGCATATTAAATAAGTACATTAAAAATATATATAAATTTATGACATGATCACTCTAATAAATTGTGCTTATGTAACAGCCAATGTTTGTGGACGTTTGCCATGCAAAAGCATCTAACCTGACCAACATTAGAGGCTATAGTTTTCAATAAAATGGTGATTTACTTCATTTTGTCACTCACATATGGTAAAATTCAACAATTCTTCCGTACCTGGGTAGCACATATTTACGGCAAATAAATTGATTGGGATATAAGGGGGGTTAAGCTGGATAAATAAAATTTTGAACAGTTCTAGAGTAAAAAAATGGATATATATTCTTCAGTTTTTTCAGTTTAAATATGCATTGGATAGTAAATATGGTTCTAGCAAAAAAGTACAGATTTGGCCAGTTTATAATGAAAATGTGTGTTGCATTTGTTTCATTACAAGAGTCAACGTCATTTTTCATTTTCTCCGCTGTCTTTTTGGCATTATCCAACACGTGAGTCACTTGTAAATATAAACCCTGATAAATTTTGATTAATATTTGCCTTAGAGTACCTTGATATAGTACATCATTCCCTAAAAAAAATCCCCTTATCCAATATGCCATTGCTCCTCTACCACTCTACCTATTTCTTAATTCCCTGAAATGCCCAAATTTAGTGAAGAAAATGACTCAAGACAAGTCATATTGCAAGCAGAAGCATTCAATAATTTCCGCATTGAAGTTGTTGTGTGAAACCTATTTCAACCCGAAAAATCGGCCTTGGCGGAGCATAGTCTCGATCATCCGCACTCCATCAATTTTAACGGCGCCAAAATCCTCTGCCGGTCACATGGATACTGGGATCGATTAATGAAACAGGCAATCGAAATCAGTCTGGAGGAGAAATAACTCAATCGAGACTCTGGGCAGAACATCAGCGAAATATGGAGACCGTTACTCGATAAAATACAACGGTCGCGGAGACAATTCAAATTTCAACCGCCACCCGTGAGCAAAATTTGAATTGGCCTGCCAACAATGGGTCTCTAGTAAATAAAACCCGGCATGAACCTAGCTCGGCAATAAGTCTTAGCCCTGATGACGATGAGAGGGTTTCTCGTCGAAACGTTGGCCTTAAATAGCCTGACCCGGTACCAAACCTGAGAAGATTTTACTAATATTATTCGCCGGGATAGTCTACGATCTTTTATCAAATATTTCTTATTCGATCATAGCTCTCAAAATGATGACAGCACCGAGTAAATCCCCAAAACATCCATTGCCTATGACAATAGTCCCCCACCCCAGTCCCCCTTGTCCATCTCCCAATACGTGAATCCGTCGCAAAGGACCCACTCTCCCTCCCACCAACTCTTTCCCCTCCTCCTCGATAATAGTATCTGTAGCAAACCAAAAGTATTAATCTCACTTAAAAAATTCACACGAACTGCATATACTTGAATGGTATCAACAACACCTTAAAGTGGAATTCACATGCCACCATTCACTATCTTCGAGAAGAATAACTACCACAGTATATCTTTCATGTTTGTCTGATGGTGTTTCAGAGTGACACAGAGAATATAATAATGACTTCACCATATCTCTCAGTCTGACAGAAGCAATACAATAAGAGAGGTACATTGCCGAACAGCGAGTTACAAAAACTCATTCTTTCCGTGCAAAATAAGCGATCACAATAAAAAACTGAGCTCCACTAAAGACACCTACATAATACACGTCACCATCTCACCTACCAAAACCTTGCATCTTTACATGTCTGGTGTCCTAACACTCCCTGTCAGAAGCCCTTACGGCACTCGCAGGTTAGTGCTTCGATGTAGATGAATATAAAGGCTGCAACTGGATGGATTCTAACTGCAGGGCCTACTTTCCTATTTAAAGAGCTGCAAAACTGGTCCAGGTGACCCGTGGGCGTGTTCCGCGCGGCAATTAGCTACACTGACGCCGCAATTATCCACCCTAAATCCTTCCATCCAACTTTAACGTGATATAAGGCCATTCACCTCGTACAACAGGAAATGTTTTTTTCCTGGAGGAAAAAACTACTGAATTGCATATCTTCTGCTTGCTCTCGATCTATCAATTAACTGATTAAACTTAGTACAATTACTTTGGTGCGAAGAAAAGACAGAACAGTAGGAGTTAATTACCATAGAAATGGTCTTTGAAGCACAACGCTACCACACGATGATAAAGCCACAACAGGAACATTCAAAGAGTGCGTGAGCCTTTGTGGATGTTTTGAGGGCCGCAAGCCTGGTAGAATGAAATGAGGCATATGAGGAAAAACATGACACGGGAACAGCATTTGACCTAAGAATTACATGCCTGACAACAGACTATGAAGATCAAACGGAAGACGTAGTTTAGTTAAAACTGAGGAATGAATAAATAGGAGCTTGACCAGTAATGGTACAATGATATGAAAACGGTGATTCAATATCGGGACAAGTGGAACAATAAGCCGCCAAGCAACCTAAGGGCTGATTACAGAAGAAGGCTCAATAGAAAGGCTCATCAAACCTTTAAATGAAGTACTAGTCTAACACTTATAATGCAATTATAATATTTTGTATAAATATTTTACTATTTTATTTACTATTTTAAATATTGATTATACTAAAATATTTTGTATCATTTATTGAATATTAAAACTCCATAATGGAGGTGTATCATACATCACAATTCCAGAAACACCTTTCTGCTAATTTTTGTTAACATCTTAAACTCGATTATTAGATACTCCCCTTCATAGAAAGAGCTACATATAGTATGCAAAAGAGAATCTAGACTATCAGTAGCTCGTTCATTTGAAAAGAGCACGCAATATTGGGACAGGTGGAAAAATACGCCGCCAGCCAACTTCAGGGTTGATAACAGTAGGTGACCCCAACACACACCCTTGTGGTACACCCTCATTATAGGCCGTCAGGGATGAGTAACACGGAGGCGTGACAAATGAAACGAGAAAATGAGAAAGGATGATATGTGAGAAAGAATTGTGCAGAGCAGAGGGGAGAATGAAGAGAGTATGATGAGGAGGAGGAAGAGAAGTGAATGAAAGATAGGGAGGGGGAATGAAAAATGGAAGAACAAGTGTGGAAAGGAAAGGATGGAGCGAGAGAGGAGTGAGGAAACGTGGTGGAGTGGGGAATGAATGGAGGGTGAAGGTTATCAGGGAGAAAGAAAAGGGGAAAGAAGGGAGAAGGAAAATGATGTTGTCTTGGCTGTGGAAGATGACGAAGCGAGACGAAGGAAGAGATGGAAAGGGCTTTTTCCTTTTATTTTTTATTTGAAAGAAGTGGTAGCGGTGTCAGATGAGAGGCCTTGAAGGAAGCCGAGACTGTTGGGTGGGGACCATGACGAAGCGGAAGGATCGAAGGGATGAGAATAGCACTTATTATAAAATAAAATAAAACTGAGGGGCGAAAAAAATTTGCGAAGATGGCAGTGTAACAAAAACGCGGTAGGAGGAGCTAGGGGAAAAATGTTTGTATGCGAAAAGAAAGAAAGTAACGAACGTGAGGAGAGGGAAAAGTGTATCAGAAAATAGTTGGGGCGGAAAGAACGATCCTTGAATAAAAGAATATTTGGAAGGAGGAGAAGGAGGAGGAGAATGAAGAAAAAAATGAACTCCACGGAGTGTATAAGAATGAAGAAAGGCACGGGAGTTTGAGTGGGAGGAGAAAAATATTAATAACATGAAGGGTGGGGAGGAACACGTAATAAAAGGGTCGCGCGATTGGATGGGTTTTTCAACGAGCAAAGCGGAGGGGGTGGTTACTGCAGAAGAGGATGAAGACTCAAGAGACTGTGCATGGTGGTGTATGGGTATGTGTGTGTGTGAAGAGAAAAAAAAGTATTCTCGCTTCCCATCATCCCCCGCGGGCGGTTTCATCCCATCCACACGCCCCGACTGAAGCCACTCCTGGATGTTCCCGCCCTTCCCTTATTCCTTCCTCTAAAAATCGAGCTGCTAAGGGAGCCTTCTCCCCTCCCACTACGAGTGTGGCCACCTCCCGCCCGCAGAACCTGCCTGCTAACGACCTCCACGAGTTAAGGAAGGACGCAAATCATTTCTTTTTTCGCCTCGGAACGGTAAAAAAAAAACCGAAAATAAATTCTTTATACATGTGAAGTTGGGGTGATGGGATAGGGAAAAAAACCAACGAGAGAAAGTACATATCTAATTAAAAAATTAAAACATAAATCTTCGCTCGACCTGATCTAGATAGCCCCCTTCGAAGGACTTCACACGAAACCGCACAGGCCCCATCGTTTATACATATATATCCTTTTCACACGTTTCTCCAGAGTTATCACACGTTTCTCCAGCGTTATCACAGACGACCAATCTTTGCACCGGCTTGGCGACCTGATTTCATAACTCTTGAGCGAGAGCGTTCGGCTAATTATCGCAATCATGGACACCCATAAGCCTACGGGTTACCAAGAATTAGTTTCTTCTGATAGACCTACTCCATAAAAAGTATTTGCTAAATGCAGAGTTAAATAAACATACTTACAGTCAAAACTAATAAAATATTTGTATTTTCACATTTGATTCTTCTATGACTCCAAAATTCGCGGGTATCAAACTCTGTAATTAGAAGAGGGGGACAGATTTAACCCTTCAGCACCTACTGATTGCAATATCTATATACTCTTAGATTTTATACACCCCAAGACCTCTTTCTCCAAATGTAAACCATCAAAGTACCTTGTTTTCATTATCATCCCTGTAAATTCTCTTCCCCATATTAGCTCGTCAGAATATTAATATACTCTTTTTCTCTTTAGTTGAATACCAGCATCTGGGAACATGTAAAACTTTATCGGCGGTTATCAGAATTACGAATGGGCTTTCCTTCCATCGCCTAATAATGTACTCCCTGATTATTTGTCTGACATTCCTCAACAATTCGACTCAAAACGAGCTCCAGGCTTTCCCCATGGAAATGTCAATTTAAAATGGTGCGTAATTCAATGAGGGATAGTATTTTCTGAGAGCCTTTCTTAATCTAACACTTAATATTGACCTCTCATTATACCCGTCTATCTTCGTATTGTCTGAACTCGGCCAGTTATTCATATATTCTCACTTTCATGCTCGTTTCACAATGTCCTTATCTAAAAAGCAGCAAAAAAATCACAACAAAAGAATGGCTACCAAAAAACAGCAAAAACAGCAAACGAAGTCTAACACTAAATATGGACATCATCTTTCGCATAATCTCCTATGTTTCCTATTTCTAAAGCCCGCTTTATACGGGGCACGTAATTGAAAAATATGATGTATGCACGAACATGCATTAAAACTCGTCGCGTAAAAGCGGTGTATTGGAAAAACACATGCGCGAATGCATCAACGCAAGATGATATCCCCGTTCCTAACTTAATAACTACTCCTCGTCAATTTGAGAAAAACATGCAAGTTTAATTTAAGCAATTTCGTTCCCGGGGTAAGATGGGCTTAATAGATGCTTCGTTGAATACAACAGGAGCAACTGCGACACACACTGAAGCTATTTCAATACTAAAGCTGTGCATTTCACTCTAATGCGAGCCTTTTTTTCTGCTGTTCTCCCGGCAATGAATCCACATAATAGTGTTTGGGCCTTAGTTGTGCCCAGACATGAGATAAAGCGTATGAGTCAATGATTATAAGTATTTTTTTTGAAAGATGTTTTCGCTTTGAGCCGTAGGGTGGACGAGTAATGGAATTTGACATGCAAAGTTGCAGGTGACCGAGTTCTAGCAACACCTGATTTATGCATAGAGAATTAGAATTATTGTGACCTTGAAGGGCACTTATGGCTCAAACCGCGTATAAACATTTATTTTTTACACCCGTTCTAAGCTGTTGTTGTTCAAACTGAAAGTAAACCCGTTGTTGCGTTGCGTTATTTGTTATACAAACACCATTTAACAGCCCGTAATTGTTGTTTGCGCGGGGTAACAAGTTTGGGAAAGTGGAGACCAAACGACTGAATTTTCGTTCTGGTGTTTAAATGGAGATGTGGCATATAAGATATTAGGAAAAGTATGTTTGTGGTGTAGCTCAAAAATGCTAGCTGAATTACGATGACGGAAGGGGTGAATATGGCAACTGTTTCAATTAGGCAACTAGCAATCATATTATTCATAAAGCGAAGGAATAATGAAATGGGAAAAGAAAACAAACCTGTATATAAGTGTTACATATAAACGCGGGCTTAACTTCCATGGAAGGAGGCAGCTTCAGCTAGTACATTCTTAAGGGGGATCATGTCTTTTCTAGGGGTTATCTTTTTTTCTACACCTGACTTCTATGCCAATTTTCAGCCAAATGACCATTCTGATTGGCCAGGAAATAGCTCTGGATAAATTCCCTTTATCCCTTTAACCCGCAAGAAAACATTTATTTTTCTTTTTCGTTCTTTGATATCTCAACCTCAGCATTCAATCTCCACCTATCGCCAAGAGATACTGCAAATCGCTCGGCGGGGAAAAGGACGTGCGAGAGAGAGGAAGAGAGAGAGAGGAAGAGAGAGAGAGGGAGAGAGAGAGAGAGAGAGAGAATAGGAGAATGGATTACTCACCGATAAAAGATATAACGCCCGTCGGGAGAGGTAGCGCCTCCTCTCCGCATCGGGAACTCTGGATGAGCCTCCCCCACTCATCTCCTTCACAGATCCCCCCTCAAAAACAAACCTAACACCATCCCGAAACAGGAAAGCGTTCGTGACCACACACAAACTAACGTTCAGCCCCTCCCCCACACCGGTTCCCCCTTTCACACCGCCCTCATCTATCCCCAGGGTTTCCCTTATCCCCGCTCGATTCCGGATCCCTCAGAGCCATCGACGCAAATTGCTGCCGCCGCTGCGAGCCGGCCGGCCCCTCCTCTCAGCCTCCCTCCCCGTTGCTGACTGGCCCCTGGGCTCCCCTTCACACCAACCCCTCACAAAATCCGCAGAACACAAATTCCCGAGATCGCTTGTTTATGATTGGAAAACAGGTGTCTTGCGTCTTCTCTCGTTGGTCACGGGGGAACCGGGCCATGGGGTTTGGAGGGGGAAGTGGTGAACGGAAGGAGGACGGGAGAGGGATACGGTCTCGTTCGTGCGCCCCATTGCGTCTTGCTGCACCCGATCGCCTCAGTACTTACAGTGGCGCATCTATTCCTGAGTCTGGGTTGCCATACGTTCTGTAGAAGTAAAATTACAGTCTGCAGGAGCTTCTTCCGGTGTAGCTACGTGAGTCAAATTTCATGGCAACAGTTTCCCCTCCGCTAGCGGAGGCGTCTTCGGGACGAAGTGAGTTGATTCGAAAGTGACCTACAGCAATTGCAGAACATACTTGGCCGGAACGAGGATAAAATATTGACATAAAATACCAAGGCGATCGCAAGAGAATGCAGATATTTTCCCAGGGTAATAAGAGAGGTGATTGAAATCATGTAAAACCCCGTAAATTTCAACTAGAAGGACGGGTACTCGATGGCCGCAACTTGGAGAAGACTCTTAAATGCCTCTACCAATGAAAACGCAGAACCACTTGAGGAGGAATGTTGGTGCCAAATCCTGCCTATATATTCCGGCCTCTTTTGAACCAACTTACTTCGACCTGAAGACGCCTCTTGTGACGGAGGAGAAACTGTTGTCATGAATTTTGACTCACGCAGCAACACCGGAAGAAGTTCCAGCATGTTCAAAAGCCACTGCGGAAGCCTTCGCTCCGACATTACAGTAATTCCTCGGTTTGCATCCGAGGCGCGTGTTGAAGAAGTACGACGTGAAATGAATCAGATAATCATGACCACTTTGATTCCATTATTTACCAGGACGCTAATTTCTAAGTCCGCTATTTTGCCTCCATTCAAGCAAAGATAAATTTAAAAGACTTAAATAAGATAAGATAAATACATCGATATTAGCGAAAAAACACATACATACTATGCATATACTTTCCATTTTATCAGCAGCACTAAACCAGTAATAATTTTCCAATAGTCCTTGTTGGCATGGACGTAATATCGAATCAAACGTAAATCGAAACTTCTTCATCGAAATCGACTTACTGTATCTAGAGTTAGGGGGCAAAAAAAGTTTGTCCTGACCTATATAATTACTAAGTATTTTGTAGATTAAACAGTGCTGCAGCTGTGTCTGAGTTAGGGTTGCCATTTATCTTGAAGAAGCAGGATTGTACAAAATATCAGTGGACAAAAAAAGTTGCTCAGACCTATAATATTGCACTCAGAAAATTGTGTTCAGTAGGTTAACAATTTTTGTAACTTAAACGTCATTTTGTACTTGAATAAACAAATTAAAAATCTATAAAAACGTACATTCGTCAAATTCATGATATTATAATTTTATTATGTTTTCACTTTGTATGGTAATATAACCCTCACTTGAAAACACAAATTATACATATCGCCATGGAATTCATCAAACAAGGCTACAATTCCGCTCTCTTGTCGCAGTGAGAATGCCGGATTTTCAGTCACTTGTTTTTATTTTATGCCCATCATTAAATTCATAAGGGTTCCTAACTCGGGAAGGAATGTACACTTTAAGCTAAGGGTGCAAGTTGAATATGCATATTACTGAACCGTGATCGATTTTGTCGCCATATTTTTCGTGATAAAATACTCGTTATCTGAGGTGTATTCAATGCTTTGCCATGAAAAGAAATCTTGCAAAAATGACGTCATGCTACGCTAAACAGGGGATCTATTACCTTCAGCATAGGCAATTCTTAAAAATTATAGGGTACTAATTGGTTGCACAGCGCTTATAAATTATACAGCTCCAATACAATGTAGGGTTGATTTGCTGTTTTGCAATTGTTGTTGCTGGAGAATATTTGTATCTACCGTTGAGAATTAACCGTAAGTTATTAACTATTGACAAATATCTGATACTACAGAATAATATATTGTAACCTCACCCGGTCACGTTTTTCTTTCCTATTGAAACCAATTCAATCAACCTTCGCAATTACCCAAACACTTAAAATCTTACCTCCTTGCTGAAGGGATTAATGGTTAACATTATACAACATATTAATAAAAACACTTTGCTCGATTAATTAAATGGTATAATACTTTCTTTTAATGAAAAAAAATTGATTTGGTTATAACAACACCAATATTTAGAGCTGTTTAAAATGTATTGGATCCAATTTACAATGTTACTCTTTTATGCTCCAATTTTATACATTTACGTTATTTTACAGCAATATTTTCATAAATGGAGGTTCTTGTTTTTCTTGGCTTTATTATCCTTAAAGTTTGATTTATCAGACGCTGGGGCTTCTCGTCTCTCTTATGTGGCTGCGGGTATGGTTTCGCGGTCTTCCTCATTCCTTATTTCCAGAATTCTGGGCCGTACGGTTTCTATTTGGGTTTCCTTCCCGATTCCTTCCGTGCCTCTTTATAAATCCCTGGTTTCTCTTTCGTCACCTCTATGCCGCTTTGTATCCGCTCCCTGTCGTTTTTATTCTCCGACTTTCGAACTTTTTCCCCACTTCGCGTCCTTTAGATCTTTACCCCTCCACTTATCTCTGCTGACTCCCTACTTTTTTTACTCTCTAGGCGTCCCTAGTTATCTATTGTTATGTGCTATTTTATTATGGTTTATGGTAATTAATTTGAATTGCAATTTTATTTACGAATTTATTTATGGTAGGATTTTATTTGGTTATAATATTTTAGATTTGTTCGAGTATGACTTAGCATTTATAAAAAGAAAATATTTCCGCATTCATGAAAATAGTCACCATCCATCACCAAACTCATCTACTGAGGCTGCTTCTCCACATATACCCGCTGAGTGAAATCTGTTAAGTGAGATGAAGCTGAAGGGGCTTGGAATTCATTTTTCTGCGATGCTAGTAGTGAGAAACAAACATAATAATTAAATCTAAGAACTATGTAATTCACCTAAATACGACGGAAAAGAGCTTTTTTTCCGGTGAATAAAAGAACTGAAGCTGCAACTTTGCCGTCGAAGGCCAGATAGTTTCAATCCTTGAGATTTTGAGAAGTGTATCTGAGTATTTCTGTTACCAAATTGAATATCCGTGAAGCGCTACGCAAGGCATATGCGGAAGGTTTTTAGCGGACGAAATCTTGCCCAAACATGTACTTCGGTACTTATAGAACCATGAGCCATAGTGAGGTACGATCATTATGTACTTGCAGTATTGAAACCAATGATAGCTTAGTTTAAGCTCTCCGCAACATCTTCCTATCAGATAACCGGTTTTTCTAATATCATTCTTATGTCTGCCCCTTTCCCGTTTGCATTTTACATTTCTAAGTCAATTTAAATGACGGTTCAGTTAGCCAGTTTGTCTCCCATAGACCGCTTCATTAATTCATTCCTTTTCTTTAAGAGTTTTTTTTTTAAGTTTGCCAAAGGTCCGCTTCCTATGCTTCGAAAGATTTCCATTGAACATATTCTTTCTCCAACACTTTACTGAACGACTATTTTCGATATTCTCTCCATTTATTCGAAATTTATCTTTCGATATTCAATTCAACTTGGATATCTTTACTCGTTAGCACCTCATTTCGATCACACAATATTGATAACCAATTTAATAACGCCCATGTGAGAAGTCTTTGAGGCCACCGCATACATTTTTACTAGTATGAGTTTCAGAAAATCTTCAAATTTAAGTCTAAAATTACAGATGGACGGTGAAATATAATCTCAAAAGTAGAATAAACTAAAAAAAGCAGAAAATCAGAGGATAAAAATTAGTTTTGCACATAAAACCACGGTCAGGTAAAACCCGAACATTTTGAAACCTTCGGGATTCAAGACCGGAAGGTAGTATTAGCTGAAGATTGTAGTAGTAGCTCCTATTCATTATTTCTATTCCATTTTAATATTTCATAATGGCAACCATGTTGATTTCTTCTTCCAGATTGGATGGTGTAATTATAGCAAGAAAAATGTCGTAATGTATAAACCCTGGTAAAGTTGCCATCAAATGAGAGCAAGTCTGAGTATTATTTTAAACCGAGACGCGGAGAGTCGCAAGGGAAGAATCCATATTTTATGAATTAGGGTCTTGAAAGCCTTTTAAAATTTGGCGTCACGTAATAGGTACTAAAGAACAATAAATTCGTAGGGATGTTAAGTTACAGAGGAAAGGTGGCGCACCTTCAATTAAGTGATGTTGCAAAACTAAGGATGACGATTCAAAATCTTTGAGCAGAGGTCGAGCGGAAGTTTATAAAATTTGCATCTAATTAAAGGGACGAAAAACTCACACTACTGATAGAGCATATCATTTTATCATGCTATTTTCATCTGATCTCGTAAGGGGGTAGTAGAATATGAGATATATTTTCTCGTTCTTCCATCGGCGATGAGATAATTAAACGAAAGGAAATTTTGACTGTTCCTTTTTTCGGGATTCATTCCACGATGAATGCGGATGGGAGTCCAGACTCATATATATAAAGACGAGCGAGACTAAGAAGTCAGTTCAGTTAACCTGATGAAGCTGGCAGGAGGACCAGAGAATTATTTTTGTTTTCTTAAAACATACATCGCGGAATGAATTCCGAAAAAAGGAAGAGTCAAAACTGCATCCGCGGAAGCCTACGAGCTGATTGAAAGGAAATTTTAAGGAAAAGACCAGGAGCTTTGACTTCAGAAACTTTAATGGGAAGAAATTTGAAATTGGATGGCATAATTACAGCGTATTATGCAAATAAACGGGAGGTTTGTTTAAAAAATCTGACGTGGCAATCCTATCACATACATCTTTTTCTACAAATGAGTTGCTCTTGCTACCGATTCCTCACGGACATTCCATCAGGAAGAAAATGTAAAGGAAATCAGGAATCCTGAATAATGCATTGCTCTGCGCATTGCGCATAAGCGAAAAGTATGCAATTCGGTTCTCGGTCCGCACGTATTTTTATCTTTCCGGTAATTTATTATGCATGGCGCATCTTGTCCAAGACGAAAACATAACGACACTTTGGGTACAACGGGAAAATTTGGATTACGCAATAATTCAGGACAATACAAGCTCCATGGAACATGGGAGACAGAAAAGTTAAATATATTGTGAACAATACTTTGATGTCAATCCTGCAATATCACCTGTATAGTGAAACCTGTATTAAGTGACCAACGACGGTACCGCTGAAAAATGGTCGTTAAGAGGGGTGGTCGTTCCACAGGGGTTCACTTACTAGGAGTATTATGCAAATAAACATCCGGCTGATTTGAAAAAAATGGAAAAGCTCTTAAAGTGAGTGGTGTTTATGAAACGTGATCAAACGGCGTTTATTACTTCATACTTGATTTTCTCCTGCGAAATTTAAATGCATATTACTTTGATGTGCATACACAGTGAAACTTGAACTAAGCGGCATTCGATGGTTAAGAGGGGTAGTCGCTTGATAGGAGTGGTTTTTTTAGAGGTGTTTCACTGTAATACCTGAATATTTGTATGCAGTAACAATTAAAATACAATAATAAAACTATTTTAAAGTGATTTTTGCATATTCGGTCAACAGAAACCTGCAGTAGTTGGTTGATGAAAAAGAGTATTTGTGAATTGAATATTGTGAGCATATATAAAAGCTGTTTCAAATTCGATGAATCTGCCCTCGCAACAGTTGCATTTAGACCTTTTTCCCGGTTACGTTTTATACAAATCAAAACTATTTAAGAAACTTTTTTATATATAAAAGCGCTAGAGATGCAATTCTCTAATTTTTCAGCCTACATTTTTCGGGATTAGGATTTGACCAAACGCTGCTCTTCTGCCTGCCGCAATATCAGAGATCTTTAGCAGGGAAGTATATTGCATGAGAGCGCCGGAGTGGCTAAATTGAATGACAACGCACGGACCATTTGCTGTTCGTGCAACAGATTAATTACCAGCGGGACGGATAATCCGAGGTTGACCACGCTTGCACACAGTATGCTCACACGAACGCGATTCGTGAGTTAAATGCGACGACACTGGCAAATTCAAAATTCAATTAAAAACTTCGTCCCAAAGCGGTTGTCACCCCATAACGTTGCGGGCAAGTGATCGGATGATGGCATATATCCATCCGTGTTCCGCCGCTAAGCTAGAGAAGGGACCAAATGAAGGGAAAGAAATCGAACCCACCGGATATTCCGCAACTCTGCGGGAATAGCTTCTGCATCTACTTATTACCGTACTGTCGATTAAAAATAAGACTCAATCATTTATGTAAATTCAAAATCCATTTGTTATTCAACGAAGTTTTCAATATCTTACGAACTCCAACGTACTATGTTGGATCATTTTCATGAGGATAAAATAAGGGAAATAGATTGTAGAACAGAAAGGTTAAAAATGTCGTTTTTCCCGCGATCGATAAGAGACCAAAATGGCTGCGTTGAGACCTTTAAGTAGGTTAGTTGACAGGTAGTGTAGCTAATTTATTAATTTGCAACCTAATGCATGTTTCTATATCTGCCGAGCAGGGCTAACATCATGTTCTTGCATATTCCCTGAGTAACACATGTATCACGTTTACATTGTAACATTATAGATTATTTTAATAGTTACCGTAGAATTTGTATTATGCATATATTGTAGTGCTTGTTGGTGAAATAAATCTCTTCACTATAATCCATGTTGGTGTTAAATCACCCCCTGCCAAACACCCTTCTGGAGGCTTCCAGGGTATTAAGTAGATGTTGATGTCCCCTACAAGCCACATCAAGGGTGTTTGGTGGGGGTGATTTATCACCAGAATGCGCGATATTGTAAAAATTACCTTTCACCAACACGCAACGCACTATAGGTATGGTACCAATGCCACAGTAACTATTGAATCAAATAACAATGCAACTACATAATTACAAATGGCAAATGAAACGGGAAAATGAGAAAGAATTATGTCTGAGGAAGAATTTGTTGTGCAGGAGAGAGGAAAGGAGACGGGAAGAGAGAATGATGAGGAGGAGGAAGAGAAGTAAATAAAAGATAGACGGGGGAAGAAAAATTGAAAAACTAGAGTGGAAAGGATGGATAAAGAGAGGAGTGATGTAACGTAGTGGAAAGGAGAATAAATGAAGGGTAAAGGTTGTCAGGAAAGAAGAAAAGAGGAAACTTGGAATACGGTACAAGATTCATGCAGGGATCAAGCGAAACGTGATGTTAGCTCTACGCGGCAGATTAAGAAGCACGCATTAGGCACCGCATCAAATTAATCAGCTGCACTACCTGTCAACTAACCTACTTCAAAGCATTAATGCAGCCATGATGGTCTCTTATCGATCGCGGGAAAAACTTTTATTATTTTATTTATGACTTTTAGGATATTTTAAACCTGTCGTTCCTGCCCGATTTCAATCAGTCAATTTCCCTAATTTTAATCTCATGATCTGATCTACCGCAGTATGTTGAAATTGGTAAGACAATACTTTCGTCGGATATTAAATTAGCTTTCGATTTCATAAAAGATTGAGACATCTGAAATGACATCCATAATTTTAAGAGTCGGTTTTAGCATCGTATACAGTGCAGATAGAAATGAATAAGCTTTGCTATTCCACATACAAATTATTCATTTTACAACTGAGGTTTTGCCGCGGTCACCGAAGGCAAGATGCCCTAAGACTGAAAAATAGCCAATCTCACACCGATTTATAAAAAAGGAAATAGAAGTGACCCAGAAAATTACCGGCCTATATCGTTAACATTACTTTTATGCAAGATTCTCGAGCACATTTTCGTTAGTAATATTATTACATTCCTTGATAATCGTAACCTCTTCCACAGCAGTCAGCATGGCTTCCGTAAGGGCAGGTCCTGTGAAACATAGCTTGCGCTCTTCCTTCATGATATCCTCAAATCAGGTAAATCGAATAAGCAAATCGACGCGATATTCCTTGATTTTAAGAAGGCATTCGACAAGGTTCCTCGCAAAAAAACTCATTTATAAATTGTATTCCGGCTGGTGACCTACCACCCCCTTCTACATGCCCAAGCGGCGGCTCGCGGTGTAGTTTGTAGATTTGGAAATAAAAGAGGTAGAATAGAGAGGAGGGAACTAGTAAAATGACAAAAGTGATAGCGAGAGGGATGCTTTATTTCATGGAGGAGTTTACTTTTCTAGGATTTTTCGTTGCGTAATATCCACAATTCAAGAGCATTTCACCTCTTTCCTTTGCCGTCCACGTATAAATTTTGGGATATAAAATCACTGCTGTGTTTGTGCTAAGTCTGAGACTTTCTCTATCGTGTACACTGTTTAATGACCTATGTTACTTAATAATAATAATTATGCACAATGCAATGGCCTACAACATTGGAAAAAGCGGTTATCGATCAGTCTACAAAGGTAGGCATCGTTCTATTCAATTAAAATTTTGAGCCGGGTTATTCTCTGATTCATCCGAGTGCTGTTTTCACAGCCTGCAAGTGGCAGGCAGAAGATGAAAACGACCTTAGCCGTCAAAGCACACCAAATTAAATGACCACTAATATTCAAATCATTACAAACTAATTAATTGAATTAATAAAGCTTTCACTTAATAGAAATGACTGTGCAATTTCTGTTTATTCAGACAGATGTGGAATATTTATAAAATATTTTTGTGTTAAGATTTTTTATAATAATTTTTTTTCAATTTTGGCTCATTAGTATTTGTCTTTTTCGTCATCAAGCAAGTAATTTATATTATATTTCTTTGAACTTGTATTAAAAAATGCCCTATTTTAATGAAGTTTCCCTCAACACCTTTGTTTTTAGAGAGTTTCAAACATAAGATTTTCAAATTTGTGTACAAAGAATTTGTGATTTGGTAATTATATTTCTGGAAAATAATAAATTATCACAATAGTGTAAAATCAGCATGTCAACTTATTACTATGTTAATGTCATTAAAAAGTAGATAAATTAAAATGTAAACAGAATATCTTTCATAAACTTAAGTTTGCAACGGTGATTGTTGTTTTCAGTTAATTTTCAGTAGAGTCGCTAAAAATGGCTACAAAACGTTTCTTTAAATTCATGTATGATAAAAGACTACTCTATGAATTACATTTTCCAAATTTATTAGCAATTTTGCACAAAAAAGTAGTCAGTAACTCATTAAAAAAATTAGTCTTTTTCATTGCGTACTTCCTAGAATATTACCTATCGGTAGATTACAGCACGGTTACCCTGTGCACAGAGTTATTCATCGTCGTTTGTGTGGAATTAAGTTCGCCAATGTTTTCCAATAAGCACTACCTTCAACACCTTAAATATCAAGCTCCCGATACGCAACTCAGAAACCTGAAAGCCACCATTATATTCGCATGACAACATTGTTCACATGTTTAGATAAAATATCTAAAATATCCATATCGAGGAATTCTGTTCAATTATCACTTCAGCGATCTTTTAAAGTGAGGATCTCTCACAATTTTAATTTCACAGGCGAATGGAACGTTGATCAAATTTATGAGAATCAAATATCTAAACAGGTATATTTTAGAGGAGTTATTGGCGTGAGAGGAAGGGGTGGACCAATGAGATATACGGAGAGGGCGCTTGATATGTTGTCGTATGCAATAAGCTGTAACGTGGGCATTGTCTGTCCTCCATCTTTCTTTACCCCAATTTTTCTTTGGCGTTTAGGGAATTACGCTCTAATTTTTCAATTATTTCGATGTCTGTCACTGATTACATAGGACTTAATATTTTATGGTATTGAATGCTTTTTTGATGCTTAGGGCCATTATTGACGTAACTTTGTGCGCTCAATCCGAATCTACTCACGAAAATTGGCAATCAAGTCAGGATTATAATCCTTTGAGTGCGGAATGACGTGATTTCACGTCATGGTTGTCTTGTTGATAACGTGAAATCACGTCAAGGGTAGCGCGAGTGTTCCAGCTTTCACTAGGGAACTTTCACTAAGCCCTTTAGTGAAAGCTGGAACACTCACGGTACCCATGACGTAATATTTCGTCTTCAGCATCAGCGTAAAGACAATTATGACGTGAAATCACGTCATACCGCACTCAAAGGGTTAAGATATTATACCCTTTATGGGTAAAAATGGCAATTTTAGTTCTTTTTGAGATAAAATATCTCAGAAACCAAAGACGATAGAGTAATTCTAAAAACGGATTATAAGTCTGCGTTAAAAGACATTTAGAATACAACTATGAAATCATTAAAGCTATTGTTACCATAACCTGTATCAACTTTGCAACTATCAGCAACTTTATTATAATTCAACAATAGTAAAATTTTGAGTGCACAAATATTAAATATAAGATAAAGATTATGGAAGCAATAGCTTTTCTAGGCGTCATAGTTATGTTCCATGTATTTTAAACGCAGACTTTGAATCCGCTAGCAGAATTACTCATCCCCGTTTAGTTTATGATATATTCAAGCTCTAAACGAACTAAAATTGCCATATGGACTCTTTAAGGTTAGAATATCTTAAAACTCTGACGTGATAGACAATTTTTATGAATAGATTCGGATTCATCACACAAAATTACGTCAAAAATGGCCCATAACATCAAAAAAGCATACCTTCTTTGGACTCTTATTTGTTGGAAATCAGCATGCTTTTTCTTATATAATATAACTCCTTATATTTATTGTTTATTTATTGACATAAATAAAAATTCGCATTCCCGATGAACACTATAATGAAATAGAGTAAAATCTATAGCATAAAGCAACGAATATATGTTTCAAATGTTAAGTGTCTTAAATCACAAATAGATGGTGGGTGCACTTGATATAAATAAAAGCTAGTTCGTGCATTCGAACATGATTTTTAAATAAAAACAAGGAGAGAGCAGGGATAATAAAAATGGTTGTAATTTTGGCCGTCAGGCAGCAGATTAATGACGTCATAGCCTCTTCGTCTACCTTCAATGTCTTCGTTTACCTCAAGGATGTCAAGGACAATTGCTATCAAAAATTCTCTTACAACGAGAAACATATAGAGTCGTAAGAATAGGATATTTTATAAGAAGTCGCGCATTATTATAGCAGAAGTGAAGGAACACTGCAAGGATAGGTCAGTTTGGAGGAAATAATCAATTTTGAGGCCAGTTTTTAAGATCTGACGCCGGGAAATAAGCTCTTTTGCCAATGCCCATCACGAAATGGAACAGCTTATTGTGAATGTATGCATGAATATTCACTACCCCAAGGCGAAATTACAGCATTGCAACGGTTCGTCCTCATTTTTTTTCTATGCAAAGAGACATTTTTTAGGTTTCACGCGAGGAAATTTAGGAACCACGCTTCATTTCTCCAGCTGATAGAAGAATTTTTTTCGTACGACGACTTAAGCAGATTGGCCATGACTGAGATTCTCTGCAAAGGTATGAAGGAGATGCCGCTGAAAGCTCTTATACGAACCGTGAAGCTATAAGGCTGAGAAACTTGGCCTCTGAGGGGGAACGATGAAAATAGACAAGAGACCTTATAGATATGGGATTTTGGAGAAGTGTGAGACTTAAAGAAAGTCAAACAAATACTTTTTCACTAAAAAAGATTAAAACCATTATTGTTGACTGTTGCATATAAGGAAGACTGGGTATTAACATTCGGCTGCTGAGGTGTCTATAATATCTCAGAAAAAGACAATTAAACTCCATAATATATTTAAAAACTCAAATTAAATAGGAGAGAAATAGCCAGGGGTCAGAAGGACCTCTCTAGTACTAACAGGCAGAAGGTGTTTACATTAAGAACTGTTGCTGCTATGAAGTTCTTATTTTCACATGATATTCTCCCAAAATGATAAAAATCATGAATTATGCCAGAGCTGGGACGATTTAGTCAGAAAAAAAACAGATTTTTTAAAAATGAAAAGGGTCAAAAGACCCCTCCAGTACTTTCTGTGTTGATATTGGAAGTCAACAGTCAATAAGTTGATATAAAAGATCCTGAAATACTGTTATACTCCTTAACACAGACTGACCTTATCTTTGGCTAGAATATGTAAGATTAGTATGACTTACTCCTTGGATTAAGTTGGATATTTGGAGAGGCGACCGACAGCTATGGTCATTTGCCCCATAGGAGACAGGTAAGGGAGAAAGGGTGGATAGAAACCCGGCGTCGGTATTACCCTGCTCTTAACGAAAGGCGCCAGGGGAATAACGATTTAACGTCTCATCTGACAGCCGCAGTACTGTGCTTGAAGTACCTTCCACTAGATACTCAATTAAGAATCGGATTTCTTCTAAAATGTATCCTTCACTGCAGGGATTTGAACCCTCTCTGCCCGTATGGTAAGCCAATACTCCGCAGCAAGCCGATTTTCCTCACGGATTCCTCCTAAATTATAAGCAAAAGAAATTCTTCGACTGAATATTTATAAATCATGGGAATGATTTATGCCCCGAAGAGCATCCCTCAAGAATTTCATTAATTTAAAAACTTACTTATGACCTCTTTTCGGAGTACCATCCTTCAAACGTCTTCAAACTTTTCGCTTCAAACTTCTTTTTCAATATCGAAATATACGAGTCCACTTCAACTGCTATTCATCCAACTCAGCTTAAGTGTCTTCGTTTTATTTGCGAATCTTAAAGCCTCGAAGAAGACGTTTCTATCCATACGAGGCAGTTTGGTAGGACGTTTATCCCAGCAGTTGAAATCATTGTCGATAACCGCATTCGGGTCTAATTAAATCGAAGGCTGATCAACTTACTCAGTCTCGTCTGGATGATTATCGAGCTCGCTTGGTCCCAAATACTGTCTCCAAAACTGCTTTCATTCAATTAACAAAGGGGATGAAGTGCTGAAGCTTCATTGTTGAACCATTTTTTCGCTTAAAAAGGAAGCGTGACAATTAACTAACACCCGTTTTGTCGTTGACAAATGAATGTAATTGGCCCATTTTCCAAGTCTCAAAGTTTTAGAAGACACACCAATATGCGATCTCATGGTTAATTCTTACCCCAAGCCTAAATTTGCCATTCAGAAAATTTATGATGGGAAGCTATGGAGTCAAGTAATGTAAATAGACATCTATTCACAGCCCTCAGCAAACGCAGTCCAATAATAGTGGTATACTATTAAGGCGACGAAATTGGAAACGAAGTCTTGTACGTTTTTCCAGAGTTGTCTTCTCTAGGAACGAATGTACAGGATAAATATGAATTGGTGTGAGTAATAGAAATGAAAACAAGAATTTGTAAAACTGAGTTACGGAAAAAAATTATAGATAATCACACTGTTATACCACGCTGGTTACTCTTATTAGAGGTAATTTACATCTACGAAATACTGTGAAAGCCACTAATACGGTGTGTGGCATGGTGTGATTCCATACCAGGCATCCTTCACTCATCTCAGTTGAAATCAGAACCTATTTCAGTTGAAACTCAGTTGAAAACAGAACATTTTCCCTTGACCCGTAAGGCGCAGACAAAAAGCAGCTAGGAAAACAATACTCAGTCAGACTAAACATTAGAAGAGCGATACGTTGACTATCATGCAACACTAGTTCTGATGCAACAAATGGTCAATATTATAAATACGATTGATAAATAGTCCTACAAGGTACTGAACCATACCGGAAGCTAAATCATGTCGGAAACATCATTCAGAGTGAATTCTTAGTACTGATGTAGAGATATTCAGAGTAAGTAAAAAATCTGCTCTCCCTGATGAGAATCGTAATTAGTTAAAAATTAACCATCGCAACTTACAGTAGGAAGGTGGAAAAATTGAATTCAATATCTAAAAGCCACTGATATGTTCCTGAAAACGTCTAGGTGTGAATCGTGAATTTCTGAATCGTGAATCATTTCTCATACTTGAAATAATGTCTTCCTGGAGTGCATACATGTGCCATTTTTCATTTAAAATGGCTGGGTTTTTTCATAAATATCTCAAAATGTACGGTTGCAAGTAGGATATATTTTGATATCATTGAAAATATGAGACGTAGTCCTTTAAGATGAGATTAAATTCATTAAATCCTAGGCGAAATGATATCCTGCCCAATCTATCATAGCTGCGTCTTCCACTACTAGCGGAGGTTTGGAGGAGGCTGAAGGAATTAATGGAGAACCATCAGGGAGATGAGCGCTGAGTGGTGTGAGTGATAAAAGTAGAAACGCTGGTAGCGTGTAAGAGAAGCAAGAGGAGGACCAATATTTTACGCAAGTTAAGGAGAGGCATAGTGCATGAGGAATTCAAAAGAGACCTCATACGGAGAGTGGGGTTCCATGAGTTGGAGACTCGGTCATGGCGAAGGAAGGACATACATGGACTTGAGGCGTTTGAGATATGTGTTTAGAGAAGGATGGAGAAGGTTACCTGAGTGGCGAGACAAATAATCGAGCAGATACGTTTTGGATATAGTTGGAGAGGAGAGGAAGCTAGTGGCGGAGGTTTTAAGGCAGCAGAAGAGATAGTTGAAGGATGTATTGAAAGGAGAAGGAATGCTGAAGAGGGTAATAGAGGGGAGAACACTGGGGAAGCGTGGAACAGGATAGGAACTGTGGACGAAACAAGGAGAGGGAGACGATATGAGGAATTTAGGAGAGATCTAATGGGAAACCATCCTTAGGGGTGAAAACAGATTAGGATTAGTACAGTCTAAAAACTTACCAATCAGCGGTTGTAACATTTTAATGAATGAAATACGAAATATGGCGACGAAGTCGATCTGATACAGAAATTCACGAGGATTCATTGGATGAAGTAGGAGAGGAAACTAGTATAGGAGGTTCAAAGGAGGCAGAATAGATGGATGGAGGACGTATAGACAGGAGAGGGAATTTTTAAGGGGGTTATAGAAGGGAGAACACTAGGAAAACGTGGAAGAGGAAGAGAGAGGATAGGAATTCTGCACGAAATAAGAAGCGGGAGACGATGTGAGGATTTTTAGAGAGATGCAATGGCGGATCACGTAGGGGAGGGAAAAATACTCCATATAATATACTCCATAAGTTAGAACTTTAGAATAAATACTGTTCAATAAGCTACCAATCAGCTTGTAGATTACTGAATAATGACGATGGTGATGGTTCAGGGAACTGAAAATATGCCCCAAAATGGAGAAACTATGGAAAAAACTTTTATCAAAGCCTAATAAAAATTTGGTAGAATTGTCAATTATGATATCTAATCAAGTATGGTCAACTCAATATCTTAGTAATTCACAATGTCCTTCTGGGTATAAAGCAGTACATACAATTTTATTAGCAACTTTTTTTATGAATAAACAATGAACTTTACGTGGCAAGCCTAAGATACGACTTATTTTTTATATCGTTCATTTTTTTCTCAAGATTGACCTGATAGGTCTAAGAATAAATAGTAAATCATAGATTACTTAAGGGGTTTTTTATTCACGGCGAGGACTGACCATCAAATAGCCTCAAAAAGACGAAAATTGTGATATCTTTTTCCTTTCATTAATAATCAAGAGCCTCTTCTTCCAGTGCATAATCAAGGGTAATGAAAAATTAGTTCCATCTGAGGAGGGAGAAGCAGCGGCGTGCATAATTTGTGATTCCGTCGACCGGTTATTTCTCCTTCGCAAGATAATTGCATCAGGTTCTGATATCTTTTGCTTCGCTCTTATGTCAAGTACCTAAGAGTTGCTAAGCAAACAGGTTTATCAAGGCATTATAATATACGGGGCCGGACCGCTATTCATCGAGGGAAGAAAATGTTTCTGCTTCAATCTCGCTAGCAACGACGGACATTCAGAATCGCTCTGCAGAAGATCGAATTTTTCATCGCCCGTTTTAGAAGATGGGATATGGATTTTCATGGTAAAATGGATTATGACACACCAACAATCTCTCTGTTTTACATTTTTATTTCCAAATACTGAACGTAAAATACGCTTGAAAGTGTGTATACCTTTTCAATTCAGGGGTAGGCAAAGTGAAAGAACTTAGACATTGCTCTATGGCTAAGAAAATTGGCACTCTGTTCATAATTGTATCCATGATTCCCTATTCATGGATACCTCTTTCGCGTCACTCACATGCATGGTTTTCCTCATGCCCACTTTCTCATTCATATGACTCCTCGTAAGATGTCTTTCATATTTAAAAAAAATGGGATTTTTTTTCAATCAGCCTTTCTTCAAGTTTCCTTCCTATATGAAAATACGCGTATTGAGTTCATTTTTTTGTCTGTCTTGTTTTCCTCTGTATGATAAAACTGAAAATACGGGCGTACAATGCAGGAAGAATGACCGGCATAGGAAACACTCATTTCAAGACACATAGATACTTTATAAGAGATTACACATCATTTTAGATAATTAAGAGAAATAGATATCAAAATTACTCGGTACTTTTTCAAAGATTTTTATTTCCGGTCGACCGGTTTCGATCAGGTCTGATGGTATCGCCTTTGTGACAAAACCGGTCGACCAAGATGTATAATATATAATAACCAACATATATAGAAGAATAAAAATCTATGATAAAGAACCGAGTAATTTTCATATTTCATTTCGAAATGGATTTTCAAAAGTAAAGCTTATTGCCATCGAATATATAAAAATATGAGACAACTAGTGAAAGATATCTATCAAACTATTTGTAGAAGCTTAAGTGAATTTCAAAGAGGTGAGCGTAAATGAATCACTATTGCAATTTTCTGCAATGTACCGGCAAATTTCTTCAACAATCACACAAACTAGGCGATTTTGTGAGTATTAACCTTGCATTTTATCTTGGAAACCATAATCATTCGATAGAGGCTGCATACTAGAATAAAAAATAATGCCTCGAGTATAAACTCATATTTGAAACTATACAAAGTGTAAAGCCGATCATTTAAATTCAAGTACTAACATGTTTATTTTCAGTTCAAATGTTGTTAGTGCTGAAACTAACTCTTTATATGATGAAAACGGAGCGTGGAACCTATAATTGATGTGTTGCATTACATTTTAATGTGTAAAATGGAGAACCTTTCACTTTCCGATACAACCTTTCAGAAACTGCCGCTCCTGTATTGATTAGTTATTTAAATAACCCTGCAGTAAGCAAGATATCAAAATAATATAATTAAATTGCAAACTCATGTTTGAGCTATGCTAAATCTGTCAGTAAAATTCAAGTTACAACATGTTTGATTTTGAGTTCAAATAAAAAAATTTAATGCTGAAACTAAACATCAATGTAATAATAACTAACCGTGGAAATTATAATTAACGTGTGGCGTTGGGATATGGTTGTGCGGCACTTTTAAAGACTCCCATAGCAGAGTATGTCGCTGATGGGAAAGACTCCCGAGGTTCGCGTCAAGCAGCCTTAAACCATCTCTGTCGAAAGGCCGAAGCTTTAGGAACGGGAATAAATAAAATTCCAGGCATTCGTATCGACGTTGACGACCATTTTAGAGTTATTTACCACTTATTGTTCCTAATCTCATAGTTTTCTGTATCCTCAGGCATTAGTCCAAGCACAAAAAATAATGCTGTACCCTAAATTGTAACAATAAGGCAAATAGACTTACTGCGACGGAACTGCCTTGTGGCATCACTACGTAAACAGTATGTGGTGGGAGCAAAATTAAATGAGTCTCCAATAGCCGTAAAATTTTGTAGCCGTAAAATCTTACCACCTCGTGTTGCAAGTGCTTTTCCCTTCAGCTCGCAGAAGAGGACCACCTTGTGGCCGAAATACGCGTATCCGACGCTCACCCTCGTTTGTCTCTGTGTTTATATTTTGACCACGCTCTTTTTGAGCGATTTCTCCCAGAAGTTGGGCCCGTCTGTGTGCGTGAGTGAGTGATTTGAGTGCTTGAGAGTGTGATGTGGTAATGACCAGGCATCCTTAGTAGGGTCCCATTAGCCCTATGAAGGATCTCGGGTTATAACCTAGGCATCCTTATCAGGGTCCCATTAGCCCTCGAAAAGGATTCCAACTGGGTTGAGAGTGTGTGTGTCTGTGGTGGTCACTGGCGAGGAAGTAACATTCCCGTAAAACATCACAGGAGGGTATTCTGGTAGAGAGGCTGTGGTTGGTCCCTGCTGTGGAATCCCCATTCCTGCAAACCAACACAGTAAGTGTTGTGTGGTTGCATGTTTGACGAGTGGTGTCATTTTTTACGGCCATTGGAGACTCATTTATTTTTGCTATCTTGAGAGGCCGTAGAGCTCAATTTCCCTTGATTTAAGTATGTGGTGGATCACGTCACTATTTAAACAACATGCAAGTGGATGGATGTTTCAGAGAAAACTAAAATTTGGCCACTTTTAGTGTATTTTTTAGCGTACATACTGGTCAAAAACATTGAAAATGACATTGCTACTATTTGTTTTTTACTATAAAATTTCGAATGCAAAAAAAGTCGTGCACAACACTATTTAACGTGCAAGATGGAAAACCTTTCGTTTTACGACACAGCCTCTCATAAACTGCCGCTCCTATATTTGCTATTATTCCTGCAGACATTCACCGGCAACACCTCGCCTCAGCGTCAAGGTATAAGGAACCTGCTACGCATATGTAAGTGGGACTCGGGGAAGCCATAACTCCTCCAAACGCGTTAGAATAACACCGTGTCCGATGACGCCCCCGGACAGAAGGTCTCCTTCCAAAGCTCACGTTTTATTTTATTTCTCCTCCTTTTTTTCAACATTTTAAAGAATGTGCGGAAAAAAATTGCGAGGTCATTTTTTTCCGCTCCGTCCCCGCTTCCTTTCCGTCGGGGAAAAGGCGAAAAATGGACCTTTAAGGCCACCTCTTCAGCCTCCCTTCTCCCACAACTCTCCAGCTTCTTTGCGCCATCCCCTTTCACGGATCCTCGCGCATACGAATGTCTCAGGAGAAACACCAGAGAGAAATCTTCTGCCGCTCTCAGCCTCACTCTCTGCCCTCATTTTTTTGTGTTATGGCCGGTTGCAAGAACATTTAATTATGGAATCAGTAGTTATGAGATGAAGTTATCGATCTATAAAAATATTTGGGTAGTAGGAACACATCTACTAGATACATAACTTATTCACCAATAGTTAATAGCTTCTAATATTTAATCTAATCATCTACCGCTGGATAAAATTTATGAAAGTTTAGCAAATGAATAGTTGCTAATGCACATAATAATTAGCTAGTAAGAGTAAACAAACCGATCATTTGTCCCAAAACAACTATTTTACCTAGTAGTTAATTCTTCAAGCGGTTCATTGCGCATCCGTCATCTTGGCGACTAATGGAACTAATAACTCCATGCTATAAGTAATGAGACCAATAAATTAATCGAATTGTTTGAAGAAATTGCCAATGAGAAAAATTCGGCCTGGACCGGGAATCGAACCACGGGCCTTTGGATTGCCGAACCCATTGATATTTACCTATTATTACTTATAGGAAAAGTTTTGGAAATGAAGAAACTTTAAGGTTTATTTTTTACATCAGCCAGACAAGTAAAAAATCCAACAATAGATAAAATGAAACACTTTAGAGCACGTTTTCCCCTCTCACCCACCACCGGTGTTGATTGGGATCACGTCATTTCACAATGAGGCGGGATGAAGAAGGTATTTTACAGTTCATTTCTTTGGGCAAATTTCACTAACATGGTAGGCATATGAAAAATCGAAATGCCTGGATGGTCACCTGAAGGTGTCGCCTAAGCGATGAAACCTGTCGTTTAAAATAAAATTGCGTGGAAAATGACCATTGGATATTAACCCTTCACTGCAGGAATTTCCAAATACGGACTAAAAATTATTTTACTAATAAAATACATCGAGAAACGCAACAACTAATACATTAGAATACCAATAACCACGTAGTATTGCAACAGAGTTTATTGTATCTGATACGCCATGCGGTAGAGAAGAAGAACTATGACCATAAGCAATATATGGTATTGTGTTCAGTGTATCATATGTGATACAAAATGCGGTGAAGGGTTAACTTTTCATAACTTATTTCCAAAAACAAAGTCCTAGCCGTCAAACTGAAGATATACTTAGTTATATTTACCAAAGACCTGAGCCAGCTTTGCAGGCCTACTTCTACCTCTTTTTGCAAATCTTCTAACCTTTTATTGTCTTGGAATAAAACTTCTAATACAATATTTGCACTAAGCGTCATCTCCACGATAATTGTACACACATGTTATCCACCCCCTTCTCCGGTCCGCTAACGCATAGAGGGCCTCTACCCTATCATACTCCTTAGACCAAGTGCCGAAAGAGATTTTATACGCGAAAAAATAATAAAACTGTCACCTGAGAGCAAAGGAAGAGCAACGGGTAAGGTCCTCACTCTTTCCATCCCCGCGTTTCTTCTTATTTCATATTATTTTTTTACGGCCGCTACAGCAGCGCTTCATATGCGCCGAGCCTCGTCTCCGCTCATTCCTTCCTCCGCAGCTGCTGGTACCCTAAAAGATTCGCCCCGAGCCCTGGCAGGAAACCAGGGTAAGGTCCGAGCCTTGGAATGAGAAATGGGAGCGAAAAAGGGTAATCTCTGGGCTGGGTCTGGTCTCCAAGAGTCCACGGGATTTATATCAGCGAGATACTACAAGGATGTTGGAGAAGGCAGTGAGACACATTAAATGTACCGAGATATGTGTCTCTTAAGTTAATTAAACGAATTAGTACTCAATCCGAAGGATACCTTGTTTCAGTTCTTCACCCACCTTTCTAACGGGCTATCCATTTAATTGCTTGGCTCCCTGAAAAGACCTCAATCATAAATTAATAATTATAACGTCATCTAACCATAGATCAGACATATCAAACAAAAAAGCAGTCTGTGCTCCCGCTAAGCAGTCCATTGATAAAAATTACATAGCTTTGATTTTGACAGTGCTGCTACTATAGGCTCCAAATCCAATAAAATAACGGCAAAATAAAGAGATGGTACATATAGCTAGAAATTCCCGTACGTTCAGTAAGAAAATGACGTAGCAAAGCTAAGCAAAGTGTATACAAATTTAATAAATTTATCAAAGTTAGGGCCATTAAATCAATATATTAATTACATGTGTTTATTCTTTATCCATCTATGTATAGCCATAGTTGTTCTTATTGCTGTAATTGAAGTATACGTGTATTTAGAGAGCTAAACATGTAAAGAGTGGGTAACTTTATGGAGCTAGACCATAAAACTATGAACCATTAGGTATTAATTTAACAAATGTCTGTCTTAGAGGTAATTGGTATGAGGATATAAGTGATAGAATATTGATGTATAAATGCATATTATTATGAATGACCTTTGTGTCCAGTATGTAAACATTCTAGCCCAGAATATCGAATCAAGTTTATTCAGAGACAACGGCTAAGGAAGAATAATGTTTTAATTTCACCTTGAAACTCAAAATTAGCAAATAATTATCCATTTCATTTTCATTTTTTTTATTTCAGCAAACCACATAAATTGCCAGTGGTATGCCATCCGTGGTTTTCCGCATTGATTCTTCTCATTTCTTCCTCCTTCCATTAATAATTTAAAGAGGTTAGCGTGTCTCAAAACCGTGTGCTCAGCATCTCTGCCTCTCTTACTTTGAAGGGTGTTAATCAAACATCTTTTCTCGGTCTCTGTTCATGTATAACTCTTGCTTCTGAAGATAGTTTGAGCGAAAGTGGGCCATGTAGTCATCATTAATAAAATAATCGAATTTAGCGTTAAAATTTTTCAAAAACGGTAGGAGGCATATATAGAATATTGCATTGTTAAAGGGATAAAAATATACTTTCGAACCACTGAAATTATAAGTTATTAAATAAAAATAGTTATTTGAGTCTTTAAGTTCACTCAGTTTTTTCACGCGGCACGTATAAAACTCCTTCAAAAAGGTAGGTTTTTTTATGAATCCGTAAAAATTACAGCGGCGACAACATAATTTTAATAAAATATTGTGGAGTAAACATACAAATTATACACTTGTTTTTCCAACAAGATTTTGGAGCAAGAGATTCCCTATTTTGTAAATAAGGACTCAATAAAGGGCATACACGTACCAAATCCTATGTAAAATGGCTGGTATCTTTCATGAAAAATCTCAGAAAGAAGTTCGGTAATGGACTGATGCTTGGTATTTAGGAAAGATTAGATATTTTTCTTTAAAGTGATACCAAGTTAATCGATGATTAGGTAAAATGATATTCCCCTAAAACTAGCTTAACATGAAATATGAAGGAATTTTTCACTTCTATTTCATTGTCCATTTGACTTTCATGTATTTAAGTTACGAATGAAGAGTTTGCTCTGTTGTACTAATTGTCAAATTTTTACTAACATGTATGACATTCTTGAAATTTCCACTTAAATGAAGTTCTTTTCCCAATGTTTTTGTAGCTGAGAGATTCCTCTTTGGTTTGATTTAAAAAAATGATAACTGCTATGATAACGACAAAAACTAGATATACCTCTCTCATGATAATAGATAAATTCATCAAGTTAATTCTATTGCCTCCGAGCAGTTGCTAGTGAAAATACGGAAAATGCATTCCTAAACCATGCAGCACACAGTGGAAATATCGCACGCCACAACTTATCACAGTGCCAAAACCCGGGTAATTTTCAAGATGAATAAAACGGCAGTCAACAAACGCTCAAACGAGCCAAAAGCAATAGAAGTTGGGAGGATTCGAAAATAAAAAGATCCAAAGCTAAGATTTCAGGAAAAGGAATTGTTTTCGGAAAATCTCTCTACGTGCCTCTGCGCGACATAGTTTTGATCCTGAGAACTTCTGGAAGGCGCTTTAGCCAACAAAAAAGTGCTGTACAGAGCGACAAGCTGGAGATGGTAGGAAAAATAACCATGCACTTTTCGCATCTGGGTCTGAATGGAAAAACTTCAATTTCCTAGACCAAAAACCCCGTAGATTCTTCCCGCAGCATCCGATCCTGCTCCACATCGCGGCAACAACGATCGTGCTTCGCTGTTTACGGCCAAACATAAGCATCCGAGCGGCGAAGTCGTGCTGGAAAATGTCTTTCAACGCACGTTGTTTTGAAGTGACACCCATGGCTGCGATGAATTAAAACTCCTTTTTTCACAAATCCTCTCCCCAGCTTTGGTTGTTCTCACGCTTCCCCTAAGATGTGGCATTCTATCGCTTCGCTCTGCTTTCAAACTTTGACGACGACGGAAATACTGTAAGGTCGCTATGCTTGGCGATGAAAGGAATGAACTTAAAAGTTGGAGAGCCAAAATCTTCATGGGTTGAACTTGAATTGAAGTAGAAAGACATTTTTGCATTGATAATTCAAATGTCGCATTTATATTGAATACTAAGCAAATAAACCTCTCGCAGTTATTTTTAAAGAGATGACAGAACAAAACAGCATAAATCCCTTTTTACAAAAATTGAAAAAAACTACTAAAACATTCAGATCTTTTAAGCATCTTTCCAATACTGCCCAATTCAATCCTTCTAGTTTTGAGTTGGAATGCAGCAGTTATGAGCAGAAAATGCCGCCACTTGACATGCAAAGTAACTTAAGAATATTCTCCAAACAAATGAAAATTCAAGAAATACATAATTAAGTGAAGATAGGAGAGGAGAAATATTAGTAAGGAGAAATTTCGATTAAGTCAGCTTCTCAGGAAAAGGTGAATTAAAACGCAGGAATCTTAAGACAGCAATTCAAGAGCGGGTACAGTTGCATCTCATTAATTGCCCAAAATATTAACGTTACGTTCCCTGAAGGATTTAACAAGCGAGAAAGAAAATAATAAATATGGTGAATAAATGAATTAAAGTGACATTGAAATCTTTATCAGGGTGCGGAAGAGTAATGTGTTTCAATAGAGCACACAAGTGTGTGTACTCTATTGAAAGATGATTGTTTCGCTGCATACAACTATACTCAATACAAATTGGTATGGCATTTATGCCGACAAAATGATCAAATCACAGGTTTTACGCATAATGAACCTTGAATATTTCGTTTCAAATGAGAGTTTGCAAATTTTCACTTAGGGACGCTAACTACCGGAAACTTTAGAATGCATCCATATTTAACAGCAGAAACTATCTGAGAGTTTAATAACGATAAGAAACTATAGAGAAGAGGGCTTGTGGGATTTGCATAAAGAGTCCTTGGAAAGTGCGACGATTGTCTGAAAAACCTGATATTTTTCCCTTGTTAGACCCTACTCGGAATACGCTGTTAATGTTTACTGGAACATTTATTCTTGTCGGATCCTCTTAAGGTAACCTTAAAAACAGTGTTGGAATGGTTTTAGAATAGATCTGCATGATAGATGAAAGGCTTTCACGATAGTCTCAATTCTGTCACTAACCTCTTGCGACCTCTTGCGACATAATAAGAATTGTTACCAAAAGTAAAATGTACAAACATACATATCCCATATTTGTAGGGTTGCGGATTCTGCCAATTAAACAACTGTATATTTTTAAAGTACTAAAATTATTTTATTTAAAGAGCGGCAATATTCCCGCTAGTACCGGTAGTGATGAATACCATTTAAGAAGGAAGCGATGTGCAATTACTCCAAAACCAAACTTAACATTATTTAAGAGGTCCTTTGTTTACTTAGGACCCAAACTATTAAATGATATACCAGAGTATTTAAAAATTTCAAAAATGAAAAGAAAAAATCTAAAGCTGCTTAAGGAATGGATACTATCCATAAATAAAATCGAAGTTTTGTATTAGATTGGTAATTCGTATTATGTTCCAAATTGTAACTAACCATGTTAAGTGTTTATAAAATATAGCTTGGTGTATTGTAAAAAAGAAGCGTGTATTTTTCTTGTTAACAAATTGGCATAAATGATATTATTGTCCTTATTTGTACATATGTTCGGAGAAATTTAGTTTTTTTATGTACTACATTAACCAGCAACTGCATGTATTTATTTACGGAGGGCAGCCTCGATACAGGTGCTTGTACCTTTGAGGATGCCTAAAGCTCCAATTTTATTTGTACCTAAGAGATTTGTACTTGTATTTCAAGAGGAGCAATAAATTTATCAATTTATCAAAAAAAAAAAAACATCTGGGATAGGAATCACTATCAGACCGCCGACTGATAATTAGACTCAATCTTTTAAGTAAATTCCAAACAAAATTATTTTCATACGAAATAAATAATTACTTATGACCTCGGCAACTTACCATGGTACATCTGATCATAAGTATTAAATTAGAGAAAGAGACTGCAAAAAAGACAGGTCAAAAAATGTCGTTGTTCCGCGATTGATAAGGGACCATTATCGATTCCAATGAAACGTTTAAGTAGGTTAGTTGACAGGAAGTGTAGCTGACTAATTTCACGCGCTCTCTGATACATGATTCTAAATCCAGCCGGGTAGTGCTGGCATCATGTTTTCCATGCTCCATGTACGACTCTTGTAACACGCTAACGTAATTACATTATAGATTATTCTAGTAGTTTCTGTAGCATTTGCAGCATACCTATATTGTGGTGCATGCTGGAAAAAGTTAATTTCTACACTACAGTGCATGCTGGTGATAATTCATCCCCTGCCAATCACCCTTTAGGTGCCATTTAGGGTGATATTTAGCTGTAGAATATGCTGTAGCTGAGAAGTAGCTGTAGCTAAGATCACGTGTTCCGCAATGCATGAGTGTTAGAGAAGTGAATATAGTTTCGAATAATAGGACTTTATGGAGGAAACTATTAAAAGTAGCCAATACTAGGGCCAAGGGCGGTAACTTAATACTTTACGGGATGAGAAAAAAAGTGTATAAAAATATATAAAGACAATGAAAGCCCACATTTATGGCCAAATGAGAGTTCATCAGGTGATAGTGAAAACGATTAGTACTTAAAAATCATCCTGTACTTTTTATGATTTCTGTGATGATGAGGTAGTAATTCCTCATTAAGATAGGGGAAAGTACACCATTCAACTCAAACGCATTGAATATGGGAGCAGCAACACGATTTCAGCGGTGAACAAAACACGACTCGGCGCGAAATGACGGGATTTCCGTCACGTTATCGCTCAAACATACACTGACGTAATGCCCGCCAGCGAACGTGTAAACAGTCGTCCCATTTCAATTAATTCCATTTATATTCTCCCGGCTCGCTTCGATATTGCTGCCCTATTTTTTTTTCAGCGGGTACACAAGGACCGCGAGAGTGTGTTTTAACTTTGGAGGGAGAAGCTTCTGGACTTGCTCTCGTCCCGAAAGCTGAAAACCAAAACGAGTCCTAAACGGAGTGTAAAAAACAAGCATTTCAAGTGCCCCGTTCTCAATCCACCATTACAATCCCCTTTCCCCTGTATTTCAGCGGAAGGAGGCGCCATTGTTATAGGGATTGGAAGGGAAAGGGAAGTGCTGGGGATATGTCGTTTTTTTTCGGTATCTTGTGGTCCATTTAAAGAGGAAAAAAGACCCTAATTACTAATTAAAAGTTTGTTTCCAGCTGTTTTGTTTTTGGAACCATTTTCGACTCGGACAATCCATATTTTTTCTGTCAGGCTAACCGACACGCAAAGAGTGGGGGAAATGTCAATTTTTTCAAATCATGAGGATTCAGCCGAGTTATAAACCATATTCACTTCTGAACTAGAATAATTTAACTAAGATTTTTGACAAATTTGGATATGAAATTTGAAATGCAGTAGGTGCTATAAGGTATTTTATCAGCTTTAATGATCAACACGGAAAGAGCTAGAAAATGTGTCCATTTTTTTGGAAAATCATGAGGATTAAGCCGAGTCAAAAACAGTATTCACTTGTGTAATAGAATATTTAAACCAAGATTTTTCACTTCTGATTTAGAAAATTCAGCCAAAACTTTTGAAAAACTCGGATTCGAAATTTGAAATGGAGAAGATGTTGTAAGATATTTTATCAGCTATAATAAGCGACACGCCGAGTGAGGAAAAATGGCCATTTTTTAAAATCACGAGGATTCTGCCGAGTTTAACACCAAATTTACTTCTGAATTAGATGATTAAGCCAAGATTTTCGACAAATTCGGAAGTAAAATTTGAATACAGGAGATTCTGGAAGGTATTTTATCAGGTTTAATAAGTGACACACAAAGAGCGAGAAATTATGTCATTTTTTTAATAACCATGACAATTCTGCCGAGTTTAACTCTATATTTACTTCTGAAAAATAAAATTTAGTCAAGACTTTTGACAAATTTGGATACGAAATTTGAAATGCAGAAGGTGATGTAAGAATTTTTATCAGCTTTAATAAGCGATACGCAAAGATTGAGAGAAAAGTCCAATTTTGTTAATCATGGGGATTCTTCCGAGTTTAACACAATATTTATGCTTGTACCATTTCCCATGTAAAAGGGCTGGTAATCAAAAACAATCTCAGAAAGTAGTTTGGCTGATCTTCTTATGTTTCTGGAGGATATACTCAACCAGGGTCCGGTTTCGATCACTATTATTCTTTTCAAATATCTTTGCGACTGAGAGGCAGACCTAAGTTTTGTGGGGGTGAGGGTAGAGGGCACGTGACTCCGCAAAAACCAGCTAGAATGCAGTAGGCAGCAGAATGCAGTAGGAGGTAGCCTCTCGGAAATTCAGTCGCTCTCAGACCTCCGTTGTGTACGCTTCGCGAGTCAGTTAGCTGTGTTGCTAAACGTCCGTTGCCTTCGTTTGCTTGGTGTGCAGTGGGGATCTCCCTTCGCTCCAACCTTTTGCCCGCTTTTTCCCATTAACCAATTCCTTTCCTCCTTTTCTCCATCACCCCACTGTCTTTCCTTCACATTCCCGAAATCGCGAAAATAGGCAAAAATCAACGAAATTACTTGATGTTTGGACTCGTTTTAATCAGCTTGATTCACATAAAATAGGTGTGACTTTTGTTTTATACGATAATATAACTAATAAAGGTTTAGATTTTCATTTTCAAGAGTCCACTTCTGAGTCACCGACCGAAACATCACTCATGATCCTTTCTACGACCCTTGAGACTGGTCGAGATAATGAGTCCATGCGGGTAGTGAAATGGACGTAAAGGAGTTAATCCTTTCGACCACGGCGCCGGCCGGGACTCTTGCCTATCGCAAAGGGCCTCGTGTTGGCTTGCGGAATGCTACCAAGACGCAGTCCTTCGTTTACATGCTGGTACAAAGTCTTATGAGTATACATGGCAACGTCCACCTCTCTTTCACCCCAAGTCCCTGGTGTCGAAAGCTCCACCTCCTACTGCGACGCCGCTCGAACCTTAACAATGGCCAGTCGCAAAGATATTTGAAAAGAGTAATAGAGGCATGTTCGCCACCAGTCCCGAGGGTCGTCGGTCCGACCAAGTGACGGAAAAAAAAATTTCATTTCTTGCCATCCAACTTTTGCACGCTATTCAAATTTGACCCCACTACTGGGAGGCAGTAGTCTCAACAGAAGGCATTGGTGCAAATCAAGGAGATCGGTGCGGCATCCACATCCACATTTTCGGGCGAGAATGAAAGTTCACGGAATCGGCCGGGGTACTGCGATACAACGGGTCATATTAGTCTCCCTAGAAGATGCAGCCCTGCATTCTAACCGCATCTATGACGTGATGGCACTCCTCCCAGTAAAATATTCTGCAGGTAAAATAGTCACCCAATCAAATCTTCAAGTGGGTACTACTGGGAGTGGTACATCAGTTAGTAAGGACGAGACCTTATCAACCATCTTCTAAAATAGGTTGAAGCATAGAGTCGGAGCGCTTATCATTTGAATTTAATGAATATTTCCTTCCCTTGGTTTGAAAAACCATTTGAAAAGTCATCACAAATCGTGACTTTTCCCTTTGTACCGACATTGACAATCGTTTTTTCACGTTTGAAATTTTCATCACGGTTCGGTTAGGGTGTGTTTATTCTCCAAATATGTGGGCGCGTTTGCGTGCTATTGGACGGCAGAGTGGTATGTTAAAAACTCCACCATAAATCCATCACACAATTTGATTTCCGAAAATAGTTGAGAAGACTATAAACTACGCACTGTTAGTTTTTTTACAAAATCAAGGGTTAGATATTACTAATTGTTTAAAATAAATTCTCTCTGGAGTGGATACTCAAAAACTTCTCATGTAAAAGGGCTGGTACTTTTCAATAAAAAATCACAAGAAGTAGTTCGGTGAAGGGCAGATGTCTTTATGGCTTTGGAAGTGAATATACTCCACCATTTTCTCCAAATTGGTTAGTGGATAGAGTCGAAGTGCTTATCATCAAAATTAAATAAATATTTCCCTGCGATGGTTTGAAAAATAATTTGAAAAACCGTCATATATCGTGATTTTTCCCATCGTACCGACATCGACGTTCGCGTTTTCTTCAATCTTTTCCCTTTTTTCATCGGCGTGTGTTTATTCACCGAATGTGTGCGTGTTTGCGTGCAGTTGGACGGCAGTGGGTGGAAATGGGAGAATTGGTTTTCAGAGCGGTCGTATAATAGCGGTGTGAGGCAGAGAAGGAGGGAGTGTGTGTGCAGTGGGCAAAATGGGGGATGAAGGTTTTTGGAAGTTAGTGTGAGGGAGAGACAGGGAGTGAGGAAGGGATGAAGGCACGAAGAGGGAGGGAGAGAGAGACGGGGAGTTGTTGGGTGGACTGGGTGGTGAAAGTGGGCGGGGCCCCGTCCGTCCGTCCGGGAGGAGAAAAAGTGAAAGTTGAGGAGGGCGAGATGGATGGATCCCGGGATGCGAAGAGTTATACGACCTTTTTTCTGAGCTGGCCTCTTTCCCCGCTTTCAACCAAATCCACGGCTGGACGTTTTGCCTCAACAGGCCTCCGCCACAACAGCCCTTCCCCTCCCACGAATCCCACTCACTTTGGCCGCCACCACTTTTCCCTTCACAATACACACACTCTCTCCTTCCGCCACGGAGAAACACTGTTTCGGATCCAATCTTTCACCTACCTTCCCCAAATCGGTTAAAGGTAGTTTGAGCGAGATAGTTCCTTAGTCTTAGTAGAGACCACTTTTGAATTATACTACTTAATTTCAGCAGCAGTGGGAAACAGTAATTAAATATTGCATTATTTATGGCGAAATAGTATTAGATAGGGAAGGGTCGAGGGCTACAGTCGACCAATCCTAGGATTGACACACCTACGAATGAATGAATGGTGAAAAAATTTGCTTACGTCCGACATAAATACTGAGTCAGCAAATAAAAATATGAATATAAGTCAAATAACTTGACTCACTTTTTCACGTGGTACCTTATAAATTCTTTCATAAAGGAAGGTTTATTGCGATCCTGGAAGAATTACAGCGGAGAAAATATAAATTTTCTTTCATCATGGTAAAAGGTGCAACCATACACTGATACAAGACTTAAATTCTAAGTAAATAAATAAAACTCTCTATGCAAGTTTTAACTTGTCCCAATTTTTAACGTGATACGTTAAAACTTCCTTCATAACGGAAGGTATATTGTGATCCTTAAAAATTAAGGCGGTGACATTATGATTTCTTTACAATACAATACAAAATATACATTGTTATTTTTTAGACAAGATTGAGGAGTCAGTGATGCCTCATTTTGTAAATATGGTCTCGATGGAGTGCATGCAAATACCATTTCGCATTTAAAATGGCTGATATATTTTGTCAGAAATCTAGAAAACAAGTTTGGAATTGTCAGATATTTGGTATGTTTGGAAAGGGAGATATTTTTCTTTTAAATGAGACCAAATAAATTGATCTCGGGGTGAAATGATATTCCTCTCAGATGACCTTGACCAGAAATCTGAAGGAAATTTTCACTACAAGGAGAGAGACTGTATAATTTCAGCAGCTGTAGGAAGCATGAATTAAATAACGCATCATTAATTTTGCAATTATATTCTTATATATGACGGAAATTCCAAGTTATTTAGTAAAAATATCTGCTTATGTATTTACGTGATTGACTGCATTATTAATGGTGAAAAAATATACTTTGCTCCGACTGGAAGAATAAGTCAATAATTAAAATAAGTATATAAGCCTTTGGATTTAATCCACTTTTTCACTTGGTACTTTAAAAACTCCTTCCTTTGGGAAGTTTTTGGCGAGTCTGAAAACTTTTCACCGGTTACAATATTATTTCTTTCAGTAAGAGATGAGAATGTGTACAAACTGCATCGCTGTTGTTTTTGCTGTGAGACTGTGGAGTAAAAAACATCCTCATTTTTGTAGATAAGGTCTCAGTGGAGTGCCTACAAGAACCATACTTCATATAAAATGGCTGGTAATCTTTCTTCAAAAATCTCGGAAAAAAATTTGGCAAGGGGCTAAAATTTGGCATTTTTGGAAGGGCGACATATTTTATTTTAAAATGAGGCAAAATTAATTGACCTGTAGGTAAAACGAACTTACACTACTAGAAGTAAACTTAAAATAAATGGAAAATTTAAGTTATGTTTTCCGAATGAGCCTGAACCGGACATTAACCGAGGAGCTTTTGTTGGAAGCCCAATAGTATTCAAAGACTTTTCACGTCATTGGTTCCTTCAAAATATCAACTAATTTTCAAAATCACTCAAATGAGTATAATTCTCATGATTCAATACGAAAAGTACGATGGGTGACGCCAAGGGTGAAATGTACGGACCAAATTACTAAGTAAATATAAATGAAGAATAACCAGGGAGTAATAGCTGCAACCATCAATGATCAAAGGTCAGGGTAGCCGATGGAGATTCGTGAGGGGCCGTGATAGGATGGATGGTGCGGCATGGGATCACACTAGCGCAGTTTGTTTTTAACGTGTATTTAGAAGAAACTGTGAAAGAGACATGAGGAGAGATGGAGGTTGGAATGAGGTAGGAGAGGATAAAGTCAGTAAGATTTGTAGATGATCAAGTATTGGTGTGTCAGTCAGCCAAGGTGTTACAGTCAATGATGACTAAATTAGATTAGCAGGTTGAAAGGTATGGGCTGGAGATAATCAGCAAGAGGACGAGAAAGATGAGACCCTCTAGAAGTAAGAGGTGGGGCTGAACATAAGGGTTGGAGGTCACAGAACAGAAAAAGTAAAGAGGTTTACGCATCTGGGTAGTTATTGTTGAGTCAGATGTTTGAGTTCTCCGATGGGAGATCTTTTTGGAACTTAGGAATTTACTAAAAAATATTGGGGTAATGCAATGTGGAGGTGATAAATGCTCCTTCCATTTATTCGAGGCATCCTGAAATCGAAAGTTAAAAAAAAGGACGAAGGAAAAAATTTATGGGACAACTTAGTGACAGTGACTTAAATTGCAACAATTTCGAACCACCCTTTTGCACTTAACACATATTTCGTTGAAAAATGCAACCAAATAATTTCGTACAAAAACATTCCTTTCACTGAATTGCTATCATAATTTATGAATAAAAATCATCAATACAGTCAGGGCTTTACTATAATTAGGTCAACAGCACAAATTTTCAACATTTACTTAAAAATTACTCAGAGCGTAAAACCAAAAATAGCTTAACAAGACTCTTCCCGCCTCGGCGTCGGCCATTCCATGAGCCACCATTAAATTTTAGGAACACACTGCCAAAATATTTCCCTCCCCAAACAAATTTGAAAGCCCTAAAATTGTATTTTGGGACCTATGTGTCACATAGTGGTACCTGCTATCACAAAGTACTGTGTGTCACACTCGCACGGCCTTATTTATGGTACTATATTTTGAAAAACGGCCACATTTCAGATTATGCTGAATAAGTGGATGTAACCGATCTTACTTTTTCCATTGATCGGACGAATTTTCTTCCAAATCTTTCAGAGAATTTTTTCATTAGATATCCTCTTCGTTACTATTAACTTAATCATTATTCATAAGCTTCACGTTTCTATAGCGTGTAACCTGATTCGCTCCGCCGTGATTGTTGTTTGAACCTTACCGTATTTCAAGGTTATAATTCTTGCCAATTTATAGTGAACAACGAGACCGTGCATAATTTCGTAAACGGCTCGTAACACTCGTCATTTTAAGGGTTTTTAGTACAAGATATTCAGTGAGCTTGATTTGACCCTTGGAAAAATTCGCAAAAAGATTAAATCTTAGTTCAGAAACCGGGACAGATAACCAAAAGGTAAACGAAAAAAATACTCTTCGATCGAATAGCCATCTTCAGATATATTGCATGATTTTAGTAGAAACGGCAGATGTTGATTACTTCAACATTCTGCAATTTACCTTTTGACATCTTCTCCCAACACCTGAGTGGCGTCCGTGGCGTGCATTCACATTACCTGCACGATCCACTCTTATCTTTGTTTTCAGCACCTTGGAATTTCGTAAAAATTATTTTTACCCCCATGTGGTACATACCACTTATCCCGCCAGCCTCTCGTATCCCGTGGCTTTTGGACTCATTATTGCTTTTCGGCTGGAATTCCCTTTTTCCATTGTTGCTTTCACCTTGTTCATTGATGCAATCATAACCAACGTACCAGTTAACGCTCCATTTGCCACAACACAATCGCCATCGAAATTATCCGAGGAATTGAATTTAGCATACATTCCAAGGAAATGTTAAATTCATGACTTAGCCACATTGGCCACATAAATTTCTCCGAAAAGAAAGAAGTCGAAACTTTGAAGCGCGTTTGTTTCTGCATCATGCATTACTGAATGCAAAGAAATATCCAAAACCGCAACTTCATGATGGTAGTGAGGATCTGATGGCTGGAGGAGAGGACATGCTACAGGTAGGAACGTGTGGAGTTGCATACATAATTTTGGTCCATCCAGGCCTTTGATAGGTCACATTTATATTATATAGCATCCTGAAATTAATATGTGTGAAATATATGAAGGAGCAAATAATTTCCCATACCATTTGGTGAGTTCAGCGAGATCTTCAAGAATAAAACATGAAATTAATTAGGCCCAAGGACTTCCTCCTAATATGCGGAATGGAGAAATTGAATGCAGAAATCACCCCGATAAAAGAGAAATTAGAGCAAGTGGATCCCTTCACCTATCTTAGAAGTACCAACACGTCGGACGAAAGAATTACAACGGACATCAAGCGAAGAACTATCTAAGCTAAGAAAATGTTCATGGTTAATTGTCAATTGCGTGTCAAAGCAAACTACTATATTTAAATAAATAAGACTACAAATATGGGGAGGTGAAAACATTCGTGTGGGGCTTGGCACTCTATGGATTGGAAGCATGGACTGTTGGAAAAACGGACCAGAACAAACTAGGAGCCTTCGAAACCCGGTGCTGGAGAAGGATGCTTAAAAGCAAATGGACCGGAAAAAGTCAGAAATGAAGTTTAAAGAAGATTTGAAGAGGAAAGAACAATATGAAACACCATGTAGAAGATACTATCCAGATGGATTGGACACACCCCTGAGGCACAAAGGGCTCGTAAAGAACACAATTGAAGGAAAAATAGAGGGAAAAGTCCCTAGAGGAAATCCCAGGAATAAGTTCATGGACCAAATAAGATAAATGTACATAGGAAGAGCTCTTTAAAAATAAGGCAAATATGGGAAAGAGTGGATGGCTGCAATTCACCAATCTTCAAATTGATCGACGAATTATGATGAATGAGGGTTCTGAGTTGAATTACAGAAATGAGCTATTGAATCGCTGACCAATCACAAGCCTCTCATGATATTTGTCGATTTCAATAGGCAAGTATAAAACTGGCGATGTGTTGTTTCAAGACAGTTGAGCACTAATTGGCTCTTCATCGTGAGAGGGAAGTTAAAAATAAGGTTTGGAATTGAAAGTGGGGTAAGGGTATGAATGATGACGAGAGAGATGAGTCACGGTCGAAGTCTTACATAAGGTAGAAGCCGAGGTAGATTTCAGAATTTCAAGAAAGACATACCATGTTTATTTTATAGGTGGAATTCCAGAAGTTTATCATTCATTCCATTATGTATAGGTGGGAATAAGGCTAGGGAAAGATTCTTTTGGGTATATTATCGAATAAATTTAAGCGACAACGCAGGATATCAGTATAATTTTATACAATACCAATTTTTGGACTGTATAACGGTTTAACGCATTATAGTCAGGTCAAGCACTCATGTTTCCCTTACATCCTAGATGAATTTATATCTGAGGTCCTGGAAATGGCGAGCATCGATACCAGATTAATGTCGCAAAATAAATTGTACAGCAAACAACTACCAACATGCACATGCCGAAGCCTGCAAAATGTTTGACTGATTACCTTCCAATAATGAAAAATAATACATCCATATCTACATACTACCCTACGAGCTGGCCATAGGCATGAGGGAGGGGGTGTTAGGACACCAGCCGTGTAAAGGTGTTAAGTATGAGGTTCTAGGAGGTGAAATGAGTATGGGTGTATTTTGGTTGGAGCTCAGTTTCGACTATGGTCGCTAAGTGGGCATGACAAGAACTAATTCCTGTTCCTCTCAGTGTGGCAACGCATGTATCTTATTTATCGCTTGTTCCAGACCTAGAGATGTGGTGTGGCGTCATGATAATATTCTCTGTGTCGCTCTGAAACACACCAGTCAAACTAAGCGTAGCGTGTAGCCTCCAAGTCTGTAGAAGCTCCCAACCTAGTCCATTTAAAAGGTGATGAACGGTTTTTTTATTTCACTCGTAGGAGTTTTTAACTAAGTGTGCAGCTTTCCTTTGTATTTTATAAATTATTTTGCTTAGATCTTTATGACCAGGGTCCCAAATGCTCTCGACGCATTATAGGTGTCGCCCAACCAAAGTGACCTAGCGCCTCTCTTTTACTTTATCATATGAAGACCTACCTATTGCACAAATGCTAGTTTCTTGAAATATACTGTGCCGCATGAGTTGTGTGCGTTAATATTAACTGTCAATGAGGGAATTTTTATTCTTGATTCAAGACAGTTTACACACCCGCGCTATTATACCTATTTTGTGCATTGAGAAATATGAATTGTAAGATGTTTTGGTGGATTATTTTAGCATCAAATTTAAATTATCGATTTTTTTTGATACTGTGAATTAAATATCGGGTACTTATGGTTAGAATAACAGAAATATTTTCGAACGGGTGTAGCCGTGACGACGGTTGAAGACGAAATAGTCCCATCAGTATGCAGTGCGTAATCCTTTAATCACGAAAAAGTTGAGTCGTGGCTTCTTCCAAAGCGTCCACAGTGAAGTTATTGAGACTCCCGTGTTAGGTTTCCGGGGAATACTTAAAAACAACGCTCGAGTAGAAAGCCCGCAGACCCGGAAAGCAGGTCAGTTAGGTTCTTCGAAATTTTGAGAACGGCGCTTCGCAAGGCTTTATAAGTGTTCCTACGCTCATTAATCTTCCTCATTCCCTATTTATGTTTCTCTTCCTACTATTATGCAGGAAAAAAACAGCAAAAAATTCGTACCATGCATGTTTCAACTCTTGTTTAGCACTTGCCGGAATCAATTCTTTTTTGTCTTACTCAGTCAAAAGAGACGTGTTTTGTAAACACTGTTTGATTTAAGCCTGTTATAGTTTTGTACGTACTTTGCCGGTTAAGGTAGTTTTTATTGAATGTCCGAAATACTCCTCCCGGTTGTCTATACTGTCAGGAGCCTATCTCCCTCTAGTATAGGTATCCTTCTTCGCCTCAGTATACGATCTACCCTTCTTCATCCTTTCCATGAAACGTATTCACTTTCTTCCTCTTCCCTGCTTGCCCAACATCCTTTCCTCTGTCACATTGTTGAGCAACCCATCGCCCCATATTACATCCTATACCACCTACTCTGCCGATCCCGAATTTCATTCAGAAGATTCCTTTCCTCGTCCACCATCTCAAGCACTTCCTCGTTAGTTTTATTTTCCCTCCCTGTTCAACCTATAAATGGCATGAGCCAATTTATTGCACATCAGTACTATTCATGGAAAATGATTGCTCAATAGAATAACAAAGCCAAATTCTACATCACTATGCGGTTATTATTCTTCAGACGAAAATTGAAAGTACGTAGACTAACAGACAAGGATAGGTAAAACAATGGGCCGATGTTTTAGAATTCCCGCATCAGGATTGAAAATTGGAACATAGAAAGTCAAAACCAAAAGAAGACCTCTTTACATTCTTGAACGGCGATAATTTCGATAGTTTGAACTTTCAATAGTATTTTTTTAAAATTCCCACTTAGAATGTCATTTCTGCATAAAACTTGGCAATTAATGGAATATCATATATTTAAGTGAGCGCTGGACTGAGAAAAGTATGCAAATATAGAAGAGATCACACAGGATTTGGCATTTAAACCCTCTTTCTACTGGATGCCCTAAGTTAAATCCAGCGTCCGTGCTCGCAGCGGGCCTTTTAATCCGCAGAACGCAGGTTCGACGTAATGGACGCAGACAGTTCCCAGAATTTCAGCGGCGACTTAATGTAGGAACAACTGCAACATCTTTTTCCCTTCTAAGATAATATAAGCCATAACCGGGTAGTACACGTTCCTCAATGCTAGTAGACTTGAGTCGTGTTTAAAGCATCGGATTGGTCGTACTATCATGAGGCACAACTCCCGAGAGTGGCAGTCTCAGAAAAATTTTTAAAAACCAAAACATAAGTTCATGAACTATGGTAAAAAGAGTGAAAATATGGTCTCTCAAACGAAAATATTAACTATGAGTAATTGATCAGAAGGTGGTGAAGAGTGAAGAGGAAAGGTGGTTCTTTTAATTGTATAGTAGGAAGGTCCTCGGATGAAAAAGAGAGATGCTGTTTCGCTTTAATTAGGCCACACCTCGAATACGCCGCGAGCATTTGGAACCCTGATCATAAAGATTTAACTATAAAAATTAATAATATACAAAAAAATCTGCACCCATCGTTAAGAATTGCTACGAACTAACATATAGTGTCTCAAACTTTTTTGAGGGATTAAGGTGGGAGCCCCTAGAGACACTCAGGCTACACGCTAGGCTTAGCTTACTAGAGTAATTCATAACTTGTATATTTCAGAGCGACACAGAGAATATTATGATGACACCTCACTGCATCTCTAGATCTGACAGAAGCGATAAAATAAGAGAGGTACATTTCTGAACTGATAGGTACAAAAATTCGTATTTTCCGCACACAATTAGCGACCACAATAAAAACTGAGTTCCACGAAATACACTCCCATAGTACACGTCACCATTTCACCTCCCAAAGCCTTACATCATTATACGGCTGCTAACACACCCTGATACATGCCCATACAGTGGCTCGCAGAGTAGTATGTAGATGTAGATCAATTACTATTCATGCTTGCATTGAAATGAACTGATTTGTGGTACTTGCAAGTTCTGAGCAAAGTTAGCGCTCGTCCAAATAAAATTTAGAGTTTGGCTATCCTTTAAATGCCTCGCAAAATCCTTTTACCTGCTTATCGCGGGAATTAAACCTTGCATTCTTCTTTACCGGAACATCTCTTCCCAATATTGATTCTCTATCCTACCTGCTTCTCAGCGCAAAGCTTTATCTCCAAGTTACGTCTCTCAATAGCCAAATCACTCCCCTTTCATCCTATGAGTTCCATCCATTCCCGCTAACTCATTATAATATATATTTGCACTTACGAAAGGCAGAAAATAACAACTTTTTTTATTTCAATACTTTTCCTTCTGAAATGATTCCAAGAATTTGAAAGCCCGCTGGTGACTACCTAACAAGCGGGAATATGAGGTACGATTTGAAGTCGTTTTTCCTCATTTTTCTCTCCGTCACCTTGGGAATAGGTTGCTTATTGCGTTGTTGACTTTGGCATCTCTTATTAATATTTCTCCAAATAGAATCCGATTGATCTCATGTGTCAACAAATTGGACTGCAACTCTCATTCTGGATACGGCGATGCGTTGGGAACGTTCATTACTTCAGTTCAATTTATAAACTAAAAGTATGCTTACATTTTTCCCTCTTAAATAATACCAAGAATGACTGGTACAAGTCCCAGAAACATTTTAACTGATGCAAAAATTTCTTGGCTGTAACATTTGTTTCAGCATAGGGGTGATTTACTTATGGTAAACTTTACATATAAAGTTTAATAGAGAAAAACTCGTCAAATAGATTGATAATCTATGTAAAAATCACAGATAATGCATACACAAGTTTCAAAAAAACTTACTTATATATTCATGAAAAATACAGCTATTTTAACTAATGCTTGCTTAAGTTAATAATTCGAAATAGCGACCACAGAATATAGTTAGCGTACAGTGAAGGTAGATAGGTTCTTTAATGCTGATTCAGCTTCACATCTTATGGAAGCTATCTATTGTACATAAGTATACCTCGATTACAATTATAACTAGAGGTGTTTAAATGGCTCAAGCATACCACATCTACACATGAAAACAATGCCAGCCTTGAAATTTATAGGACTTTAACATTTAACTTACTCAGTCTATACACTTGATTTGTATGACCCATGGTAAGACGTTCATTTATATTTAGTTGTTGAGAATAACTTTTATTTTATATGTAACTATGGCAGTTTTTGAAACAGAATGTCATACCATTGTTTGGGAAAATGGTATTTACTGCAAAAACCCAAAGCTGTTAGCAGCTAGTTTAGCATTCTTTCACGGTGTGCAGGATTTCTTTGAGTTAAGAATAAATTTTACGGATGCTAACAGTTTTATCTAGATGCTTTATCAATTATGTTGCTTGCATCTAGGGAGTAAGCGATAAGCGCATCAAGTATTGGGCAAACTGACCTAATTAATCAAGAAACGTGAGGTTCACTCTCCGTTATCATTTTGCCATTTTTCATCTCTTTTCATATTTTCTCTCCAAAGTACGATTAAGGAATATTTTTCCCCGTTTAGTCCTAATCCAGAATATTAGCCAGAACTTTTGTGATAATTTTTTCATCGCATACTCTTATTTGAAATTCACGGCACGTCCCGCGGATCTGACGAACTCAAATCTCCCGCCGCTCATCGTACTAATATGAGGGCAGCAAGAAGATCAGCTAGATACGGGAAAGGCCGATACGATAGTCTCATTAATGTCACTGACCTCTTGCAACAACTTGGATGGGAATCGCTTTCAGGCCGTTAATTGAAAATTGGACTCACATTTCTTAAGTAAAATCAAAGTGAGATTCATTTTCAGAAGTTTTCAATATCTTACGGGCTCCTACATACTACAGCAGATCGTATCATGAGAGCACAATAAGGTAAATATACTGTAGAACTGAGAGGTGCTACAATCTATTTCCCTTATTGCACGATTATGTAAATCATTTTTCTAGGAAAATAAGTTTAAATAGTAAATAAAAAGATGTTTATAATCAATTTGTACAAAGTTTAATATAAAAAACGTCGGATTGTGTTCATAAAACAAACTATTTCTGAGGAGTCAAATCACGTGGTGCATAATATAACTAATATGTACCTTCAGGCTTGACTTTGTGGAATCTCTCGATGTCGGAAAGTAAAATATTCTAGTAATGAAACTACTAGATAGATTTATTCTGTACGACCCGGGTTTTGACACATAATGACATCTACAGGTAACAAATATTATTCCACACGTATATATATATATATATATATATATATATATATATATATATATATATATATATATATATATATATATATATATATATATATATATATATATTAATATACAAAATTAGGTGCAGATAAAGGTGAGGAAGGGAGGTGAGGGAGAAGAGAAAGACGTAGGATGCGGTTTAATGGGTAAGGGGTAAGTAGGAAGGGGTAGGGGAGGGGAAGCGTTGGGTTGAGTAGGGAAATTCCGGGCGGCGGGAGGGGGAAAAATGTAGGGACCGTTGGTAACATATGTAACTTTTTCTAAGGAATGTTAAATACAATGTATATAATGGTTACCTGAAGATGTCATACATGCATGCAAACCAATCACGCCGTTCCCTTCCGTGGTAGGCAGAGTCACTCATAAATACATATTTGTACACCTAACTCTGCTTCAATAATTTCCTCCTTACTGACCTATCCTCGCAAACCTCTTTTATCTCCTTTCATTATGTGACGAAACCCGGGTCGTACGGAATAAATCTATTTAGTGGACCGATACTAGAATATTTTAATTTCCAATATGAGGTTCATGTTGGTGGAAGTAAAAATCTTCACTGAAGTTCATGTTGGTGAAAAGTCACCCGCTGCCAAACACCCTTGCGGTAGCTTGCAGGGTAATAAGTAGCAGTAGAAGTAGATGCAGGATGCGCGCCCTTGGCAAAGCCTTAAGTTCAACTTCCGGTGGAGGAGGTGGAGAGAGATAAGACTCAGGTTCCTCGCAGCTGCACCGATCGTTTCGGCATGAGACCCTCAATATGTGCTGGGTCATGGAATACGACCCGCCCAACCGTCCACTCGCCATCAAACGCCCACATTCAATTTTTGTCTCTCTTTGCCGGGTGTGCTTCCATTTCCACGAGAGCCGTCAAACAATACCTCGTCACCTGTTCCCCATGAGAACCTACACTTCTATCCCTCCCCCTAGAAAACCCTTCCCAAAGTTTTGACCCTCCTATGAGAATAAGCCCTCTGGGGATTTTGGGAGGTGAAACTGCAGAACGGATCCTCCTTTTTCCCTCCTTCTCAATGGATCAAGTTTTTAGAGGAGGGCGCAGAAAAGGATTCGGACACGGTAAAAATTTATCCTTTTTTATTTTCATACCGATAAATCAGAATCCTGCGACGATCACCTGCGCCAGGAGGAAAAGGTCTTACGAAAACAACACGGTTATGACAAATGAAAATCTTTGGCTTTGCAATAAAATTTTTGAGATATGCCTAGGAATTTATTCGTAATCCTCAGAAGATTTATCAACCTTACGAGCAAATGAATTCTAAATTAAGTATTGATTTGAAGCATTGGATAGTAGGACGAAAAGTGATAGTGATAGAAAGTGATAGAAAAAAGATAGACGAAAAGGAAGTGATAAACAAGGGGAAAACAACGAACACCATTATATTGCTGATAACTAAATTGAACCCATAGTCAGTCGGGGGGTTACAGGCAGCAGAATACACGTAATAAAATCAGTATAGTACATTAGAAAAGAATATAAAAATAAAAAATCCAAATAAATAGATTAGATGAGGTACAGGTGAACAATTGTAGAGAAACAGCATAGAACGGGGCAGATAGAACAGGTAAAATTGACGAGGGGAGCTTTGTAGAAGAACTTAATATTAGTTTGGATTGGATTTTTGGGGAGGCGACCGACGGCTAAGGTCATTTGCGCCATAGGTGATAGGTAAAGGAGGAAGGGTGGATAGAAACCCGGCGTCGGCATTAGCCTGCTCTTAACGGAAGGCGCCACGGGGACCACGGTTTAATGTCTCAGCCGACAGACGGAGTACTGTACTTAAAGTGCCCACCAGAAAACACTCAATTAGGGATCGGGTTTCCTCTGAAAATCATCCTCCTTTGATTTGAGGGATTTGAACCCTGGCCGACCATTTGGTTAGCCAGTACTCTAGCCACCACACCAACCTGATCCCAAACTTAATATTAGTATCTATAATGAAATAAATAATCTGTACTTCACGTCGCAAAACTTAACTACAGAGAAGTAATACGTATTCTATTTAAGATGGATACTTAACAACAGAAACTAGAGCAGGTGGATTCCTTCACATATCTCGGAAGCGCCATCACGTGCGACAGAAGTACAACGGACACCATGCGGAGAAGAGCCCAAGCTAAGAAGACGTTCATGAGAAAAAGACAACAGCAGTGCTCCATAAAGAATGGACTATAAACTAGGAAGCAGTATGTTAAAACATCCATGTGGAGCGTAACATTTTATGGATCGAAAGCATGAACCATTGGAAAAGCTTAGAGCAAAAAGGAAAATATATAGAAATAGATACAAGGAGGTAAGGGGATAGGATTAGATAGGAAAGGGTGGAGGGTTGAAATAAACCTATCCTAGGCTTTGACAACAAATAATGACTAATGAAACAGATAAATGGGGCAGAATTAAACGAGGAAAAGTGCATACGCGCGGTGATATTAAGAGTAGAATTGTGTTTGTATAAGATACTCTCACTGGAGAAAAAGAACTATTGACCTGATCCTCGAAGGTCTTCCTCTGGGGACTTTTCCATTTATTTTCCTTCAATTGTGTTCGTCAGAAACCCATTCTTTCTCAGGGTGCATCCAATTTGCTTTGTTCTCCTTTTATCTATGATCTTCCATATGGCCTTTTTGTCATCTACTCTTCTGTGCACTTCATCATTTCTTATTATGTCCGTCCATTTTATCTTCAGCATCCTCCTCCAGCACCAGGTTTCGAAGGCTTCTAGTCAGTTCTGGTCAGCTTTTCCAATGGTCCATGCTTCCGATCCATAAAGTGCTACACTATGCACGAATGTTTTCACACACTGCTTTTTAGGTTCGTAGTCCTATCTTCTTTGAGCACAGCAGTTTACTTTTTCCCTTGAACGCCTTCATAGCTTGGGGTATTCTCCGCTTGATGTCTGTTGTACTTATTCTGTTCCACGTGAAGTTTGTGAATATATGTATAATAGCTCGATTAATTTTCGCGGAAACCTACACTAGCGGTGGCAAGAGGTCGAAGATGAAGGATGTGTTGGCTGGGTAGGTCTCCACTAATGATAATGACTCGCGGGTCGGCTTCATCAAATCGCGCATGTGTTCTACTGGGCTATGAGAGTCTACACAAAATGTTTGCATTAAATTATCAACCACCACATTTTAGTTGCGAGCACTGCGTCGGTCTTCATACTTCTCCATCTACTAAAGGGTTAATTGTGTGGGAGACCGGGGCTAGTTAGGTACAGGGGCATGACCATACATTAAGGATAACATGTCAATTAAGCAATCAAGCGTGTGAAAACTAAAACTGTGTCTGGCGCCCATCATTACCCTTCACTCAACACAATGCCTGTCGGCTAATTGCCCCTGTTTGGAAAAAAACGTGCACTTAGCGTTTTTCGAGCCGATTAGTTATATTCTTCTTTCTTATTTCCTTATTAGATTAGAGTTCACTAATTTTTCTTTTCTTTTTTTTCAAGCTTTTCAGTGTAGTAAAATTTTAAAGAGCATTTGGATTTGGATTTGGAACCTTTGGATGAAATATTTTATCTTCAAATTTATTGTGAATTTTAAATGGACAACTGTAGGTCAAACTAGACAAAAATTATGGTGATGGGGCTAGTGAAAACAAAGAAGATGGTCAAACAAAAGGAAAAAGAAGCAAAAGTTGCTTCTTTTTCCTTCTGTTTGAAAAATCCGCATTTGAAGAAGAATTCGCGACTGCAAAAGAGAAGAAAATGAACGTATCTGGTGCCTTAAATTGATTCAAAATCAGGAGTATTGGATTAGGTGTATTAGTAGCACTATATGTATATAATTTAATTATAAATATATGTAAATATGTAATGATATAGTATGTAAAGTATTAGAGAAATTGGATCTCATGCAAGAAATTTTAAAACTGGTGCCAATCACCATAGTCACAAATGCTGCATTTAAGGAAGCAAATTGTTCTGTCGTTGAACTAACAGGAACAGTGATGGCGAAGATGGCCACTTTTGAATACTTTCATAAAATGTTAGGCAATAGGTGTCTTTATAGCATAGAAAAAGATAGGTGTCTTTACGCCATAGGAAAAGGTTTCTGCATCGATCCTGAGAGCCTTTATACGTGTGCGAACGTGCCCCGGCCTATGTACCAACTTTCCACGCATAGGACTCATATTGGTACGCACGAATATTTTTGCGAATTTGATTTAAATCGTTACTCATAATGATTTTCCACCTATTGCTGCTATTTTTTGTAAGTAAATAGTGTTTTAATACGCTGATATATTTGTTTTATTTAAAAAAGCTATAGTTGAAAATGGAAAATTCAAAAGGCAAGAGTGTACCCAAACCTACTACCCCAAGTGTATGTGAAAGCATTCGTGTGGAGCATGACACTCTACGGATCGGCGGCATGGTCCATTGGAAGAGCGGATCAGAACAGACTAGAGGCCTTCAAAACCTGGTGGAGAAAGATGCTTAAGATCAAATGGACGGGCAAAGTCAGAAATGATGAAGTTTTTGGAAGAATTGAAGAGGAAAGAAATATATGGAACACCATAAAAGACAGTAGATCCAGATGGATTGAACGCAACCGAATGATCAATGGGTTTGTGAAGTACAAAGTTGAAGGTAAAAGAGAGGGAAAAGTCCCCAGAAGAAGACCCGTAAATAAGTTTATGGAGCAAATAATGAGAAAAGTACAGAATAAAAACTACCAGTAAGTAAGAGATCTTGCATTAGATAGGGAAGGTTGGAGGGTAGTGGTAAAATAATCCTAGATTGATTGACCAATGATAACTATAAAGAGAAATCTTAGAGGAATTAAAGGAGGAGGAAGAGGTATCTAAATCGGCTACGCGGTAGTTCAGCCGTGGACCAGGACGGGGCAAGAATTTGCGGATTGCCGCCGACCGTACTCAGAACGAAATTGGAAGCCGCCGACTCATTAGATTACCTGGTAAGCGCGCTGACTGCCGGCCCATCTCAGCTGCGAATCTTATTGGCTCGACCATCGTTTTAAATGAAAGCGAATCAGTGGAGAACCGTTACCATCCAGGTTTTAATTGGTCTCTCCCCATTGTCGGCCCCGGTGGCGGTGGGGTAAAGTCCTCGCCTGCTAAACCGAGGGCGTGGGTTTGAGTCCCGCCCAGGACATGGGTGTGTGTGTTCGTCTATTTTTAATGTCAAAACACCCGATGTAAAAGGCCTTTGTTATGCTCTTTTCGGGGTTGCGAATATGCATAAAAAATAAAAATATCCAGAATCTTCCTTCCTTTTAGCGAAATGCTAAAACAATAGGAAAAGGGCTTATTCATAGCTTTAAATAATTAGGGCAAAACATTCACATCTATATCATCCAGCTGATATGTACTTAAGCTGGCAAAGGGCTCTCAAAATTTTTTTTTATAAAATCTAAAATATAGAAAAAAACGTGCTAATCTTATGCTTTTGATATATCTAGCCTGTGAAAGTCATTATTCACAATCAAATGCGTTTTAATTATTCTTTTTTGGTTATCTCATAGGATGGAATTGGTCTCTCCTTGTTTCCAGAATTTTCCTTCCTTTTAGTAAAATCCTAAAATACTGGATAACGGGATTTTTCATTGCTTTAAATAATTAGGGCTAAACATTCGCATGGTATGTATGGTATTCAATAGTATCTAACTACTTAATATGGCGAAGTACCCGCAAAATTAGTTTTTATATTATCTAAAGTTAAAAAAAAAAATTATAATCTTTTGCTTGTGATAAATTTAGCCTATGTAACCCATTCTTCTCAACCAAGTGCGTTTAAGTTATTCTTTTGAGATTCTTTCATTGGATTTCCATATTTGAAAATAAACACTTGTACAAATTCCACACATATTTTCTTCACGGATTATAGTTTCAGCACACTGCCATCGTCACCCAGACCATGGTTTCAGCTATCATCAGGGTGATGATGGTATAATGTGCTGAAATAATGACCAGCGACGAAAATACAAGAGGAATTTGTACAAGTGTTAATTTTCAAACATGGAAATCCAAAAATTCAAACAGTTAGCGCCAATACGCTCTCTTATGATCTCATTGGATGCAAGACAGAGCATGCAAAAAACTTATCGGACCAATTTTAATGAATGAAATAGCTACTGATAATCGATTGACAGTATGCAGTTATCCATAACAGCTAAAGCAAGTGACAGCCGCCGAAACGTGATAAGATGAATACAAAACTTGCTCATTTTTTCATCGAAGCTCTCGTATTTTTTAACATATCCACATTTTGGACATAAATAGATTATTTGGTGTCATTGAATTAATGATGAACGAGGATCCTTGGAAATTACGTGCGGAAACATGAGGTTAAACGATTTATCAATTTCACAATTTACTAAAAAAGCAAGAAATACAGAGTGGTACTTCACCCAGAAGCCAAAATTAGGATATTTATCAAAAGTAATCAATGTACAAATACCAAAAACGGATTAATCTTAATCCTACAGTAGTGAATTAAATGCGCAGTGACGTCGGTCTCCTGTACTGAGTAAAATTTTGGCGTTTTGAAAAGATATCAGTTTTTTCTGGTAGGTCTCAAAATAGCTGCACTCCAACGTGAATTGAAAAATATTCATTCAAACTTTTCACAGCAAAAAGAGAAGATACTTCAGCTTGTATTCAATATATGTCTTACGGCAAATGGGTACACTAGAGCATTTTGTGCCTCTTCATAAGAGAAAAACATCCGTATCTAGGAATTGGTACAAAAAAGGATTCATTTCCATTGTATGTCAGAAATCACGTATCCACATTTTAAAGATATCATATTTTATAAAGCACAACGAAAGTGATACAATTCGAAAACAGGAGTAGTGATACACGGTCTTTGGGATCGATTGTAACAATAAGTATGATTAACTAAGTGAGTTTTTGGCTTGTATAACGGAGGAGCAGTTCAAATGAGGAAGCTACTGAATAGTATGAGCTACTTAATTTCATCCTAAGCCTATGCCACCAGAAAGGTTACATTGTAGGTCTGAGAGACCGGGCGTCATCACTCTAGAGTTAAAAAATTTCTCACTAAAAAAACATTGTAAACGGGATGAATAATATCATTCAAACGATGGAATGATCTGGTGTAACCAAGCAACTATGCTGTAAAGTAATTTATTAGTTACTTATTAGCCAATTGAAAGGGTAAACCATGGCCCAAAAATGCGTAACCAGGGACGCGGAAGAAAAATAAATATTGATCAATGAAAATGGGGAATGAAGAGACGACCGCGAGTGAGGGAACGAGCGACGGTTTTCTGAGTGAGTGTTACATTAAGTTTTTCTTTGTGAGTGTGAGTAGTGAAGTGTTCTGTGAAGAGAAATGAGTGTTATAGTGTATTATTAAGTATTCTGTGAGAAATAAAACGAGTGTTGTGATAAATTACGAAATATTCTGTGACAAATAAAAAGTGTGTTACACTGGAAGAAGTTAACCCACGTTACAGCGCCATAGTACACGTATTTTTTCTAAATCAACATACCAAATAAACTTTTCTCATGGAGAAAAATAATTAGATATTGCGTTTATTTTAACAGACCAGCGATCCTTTTGCATCATTGTCAGTTAAAGACTTCCTAACGTTTACATAAAACAAATTAAAGTAAATTTAACTCCAACGCCGGAGTTTTTCAATGTCGCGAAACCGTGCACCAGACGTTTTTAACGATGTCTCAGGCTTCATTCCAAGAGATGAAGATCACGTACCGCTTCCACGGAAAATGAAATCACCATTCTCTCCCGGTGACGCAAACCGTTCAATTGCACGAGCTGAGACGAGTCTCCTCCTCCGGCGGCGACCCAAATAATTAGTTCGCGGCGAGGAACAGGGAAGATCTCTCTCGTTTTTTCCTTTTTTCTCCGCATCGTGAATCCACTGAAACTTATCTGCTCGCGCAATTAACTCCCACCAATCTCCCTTCACCGTCCTTCCATCTTTTCTCCTGCCCTCTCCAGTTAAATACAGCAATGTTGGCAGCATTGACTACCTTGGACTATCGTCTCTCCTTCAATCCATAGTTGACTCACCCCACAAGTCTTTCCCCCTTAACCTCTATGGACGTCAAATTTTTTACGTTTCAAAATCATTGAAATATCTGTTTTCTGAGAGGCTTTTCCGTTTAGTTACGGCGCTAGACAGAATTGTAACCCGGATAAAGTGTGTGGAAAGATGCGTCTCTTTCGGCGGTTTGTCAAACAATTTTAATAGATAAATGTGTGACGCTATTCACTAACGGTGGAGCTCTGAAATAAATACTTTCAGCTGTCATATGAAGAAAAATTTAGGAACAGTTTAAAAAAGGTACATTATGAATCTACTGTTGAAGCATGCCTCGTTTAAATATAATTATGTAAAATATTATTAAAAATTAAATATATACAATACAAATACGCCATATTTCAAAATAAATTTCAATTATTTAAAAAAATGCTTGAATAGTACTTTAAAAACTACTATAGTAGAATTTTTTTTCATGCTGATGTTTCATAATGCCGTCCATTCCGTCCGTTAACTTCACGCAAGCGCGCAGGTAACTGCCACCATGATTCGCTATCACGCTACTCCTAATAGCCTCTTAAGATCAAAGATGCTGATACAAAAGTTCTCGGCTTGCAATAGGTCATCGCGCATCATCTCTGCTCTTTGATTGGTCCACTGTGTGCCATAAGCAATTTTTTTTACTGATCTACCGATAAAAGATAGGTTTAATTGAAAGTTAGAGAATATTCTCCCGGGTTATTACACTTTCAAGATCCTATCCATCACAAGCATTTCTTTTTTTTGCCGCTGCATATGATCTAACTTTCTTCACCCCGTCCATGAAATCTATTCTCTTTTGTTTGTCCAACAACCTTACCTCTGTCACAGTCCTCAGCAACCTATCGCCACTCACTACTTCTTCCAGCCAACTACCCTGCCCATTCTTGTTTTCTTTCAGTAGTTTCCTTTCCTCTCCCACCATACTCAGAACTTCCTCGTTCGTCTTCCTTTCCGTCCGCCCCCCCCTTTTCTATCCTTCTCCACACCCACATCTCCACTGCCTGCAGTCTATTCACGTACTCTTCTCCGAGGACACAAGTTCCTGCCCCAGTCATACGCCATAACGTGATAAATTATTGATCGGAAAGCATTCACTGGTTTATCTCGCAGCATCACATGAGTTTTCTGTTTAATCTGCAGAAATTACCATCGTATTCCAAGAATAGACTCCCATCTCGCCGATATTTCTATCTTTAACTATCGGACGACATGAATTCCATTGTTGCCACATTTCATTTACAACGGGACTTGACCTTGTTTCGACTAATGCATAAATTTATTGATGTCGAAGTCAATAATATTAAATATCTATTGTACCTACATATTAGCCATTAGTTACAGAAGGTACATGCACAGCTTCGTGGAAACTGCGCTTTATCCCCATGTATTGATTGGGTTTTAAAGACATATTCACCTCAGTATATAGAAAACATACGGAGTAAATCTTGCAATTTTATGAGCAGTAATACTCGATATCACCTTCCCACGCTCTCTATGGTTAAAAAACTCGATATTACCTTGAAACGTTCTTCAAGGCGCAAAAAAATAAAAAGGCATAGCCATACAGTTTCTACTTCGGGGGTCAATACGTAAAGCACATTAACCCTTTATACCCTGATTTTTTGTCCAGCATGTGCATTTCATTGCACATGTTACCCCTTTTGTGTGAGAATCAGGAACTGAAAGTTACGAATGAGAGATATTATCGTTGCCATGCTGTAAAATTGATGTCTCAAAGGCATATTGACATAAAGAATCTAAATATAGACTAAAAACAATCTTGTATACGTTACCTCAAGGTCACTAGAGGATTAACAATCACAGGAAAAAAACAAACATTTTATCGCAAGGTATTCTACTTATTTACTCACGAGTTCTTACATCTTGGCAGCATGCGATAAGGATGGCACAGTAAATATGGAGAGGTTGAGTAGCGTGTTTCATTTCAACGGTACCGCGTGATAATCTGTCATGTTTGCGACTGATAATTATCGGGGAATTTTGGGAATTTACTCCCAAGTACCCAGTGCGGGTAGTCGGATTTCAGAAACGTATTCACGTCAATGAAGAGTAAAACCTCCAGAGAAATCTTCTCGTAACGCCATCTCTTCTGCGCCTGTTGGCCGCAGTCTCCGAAACCACGCCCCTTAATCTCCGTCCGCTGCCTCCACTGCGTCTTCAGCCCGGGTTGCCCCGACAGCTCCTTTCAAAGAGCCACACGGAGCGGGATGTGGCACCGGCGGCGTCTGACGGGAATAGCCAATGAGGCGCGGAAGGTCGTAAAACTAACGCGGACTTCTTCCATTCCCCTACGAAGAGACCCTTCTATTTTTTCCCTTACTTTCGAGTTAGATTTCCCAAGGAAGGAACGAAGAGAAAAAGGTTTGTGAGTCCTTTCAGCTTCTGCAATGACAGAACGAAGGGCTCTCTCTACCTCATTGCTTTGGCATAAACGGTGCTGAAGGGGTGACGAAGGTTTTTTCGGGAGGCCGATAACGGATAAGCATTGAGAGAGTAAAAAGAATCTAACACGCACATCAGCCGATTTATGCGACAAGGGATGCGAGATTGAAAAAGTAAACGGACCGTCCACTTCGATACCGTAGCGCAAACTTTACATTTCGCGACGGTCGCGTCGCGTTCTGGAAAGTCTGTGTAAACATCATTATCACAGCGGCAGGAAAGCATCAAGAACGAAATCTTGAGCTTTAAGAGAGTAAGAATCCCCATATAATCGAGGAGAATCCGAATTCCCTCGACTGAGGTATATCCACACTCCCGATAGGGTCATCCTAATGCATTGGATAATAAAATAGTTTAATTTTCCATTAAAACTGCCATGAGAAAAAATTGACTTTGACCGGGAATCAAACCACGGGATTTCTGCTTTCTGGGCCTATGCGCAAAGCACTAAGCTATTCAGGCTTATTATCCACTTGGCAATTAAGAATGATACGTATGAAATAGATTTTATGCCTTTGTGGTCCATCTAAAATGGTAACGCAAGGAAGCGTTGCGTTTCCAAATTAATAACTTATCAATCGATTGGAAGTAATGCGACGTCTTAGATTTTTCATTTATCTTCAAGTGTCTAGTAAACAAATGAATTATTCCATAAGATGTCATAAGACCATTAATTCATTTTTAAACACCATTGAACTTCTCCATAATGTTTTCACGACTTAGGGCTTGGATTTTCTCTTAGAAAATTTTACAAGTTATTCACAACAAAAATGAATACGTTCACAACGAAAAAACAAAAATTACACGGTCAAAGATATCATTCAAGAGGATTTCAGCCGGAGAATCTGCAAGAAAAGAAGTATATGCAATTTATGCTAATGAGACGAATTAAACTCGATAGACGTTCTAGCATAGAACAAATGTATGAAATGAATGATGAATGAAACATGTATTAGGAAGAAATAACGGAAAATAGATAATATAAATAATACATTCCTGTGAAACCTGCTCTTCGAAGTACTAGGTATTTGAATAAGACAAAAACATTCCACGGGATCTGGTCGGCCGTCTTTGGTATACTACAAAACCTTTGGTAAAAAATTATGGTGGCTTTATGATTGTCTACGTGGTAGCATTATTTTTTTAAATTATATGAATTCATGAACGTCCAGAATGGAGTGTGCATTGCAGGTAGAGATCAAAACATTTCTCGCAAAAACTGTGCACGGCTCTCGCAAATTCACATACTGAGGATAGGCCTAAAGAAGAAAAATACTATAGGTGAGATGAGATCAAGTAATTCCCTCCTCATAGATGTACTCACTGACCTTAAAAGAAGACAGGAAAACGAGATTTTCACAAGTGAACTGCAAGTTCCCAGTTTACAATGTGCATTGGAAAGAAAAAAAATTATCAAATGCATTTATTGCTCGTAAAAGTAAATATTTTAAGATTTTGAGTGGACAAAGTTCTATTTTCACAACTTTCACTTAACATTTAAAAGATATTCCAGTATGATAAATAATGTCAAATTTATGGTGGCAGTTTTATCCAAATCATATCGGCATGTGACTGTAAAGAGGTAAAATGTCATTGTAAACTACTATATAAAACCATTAATACAAGATTGATGTCCATATATATGCACGACTATTAAATAGAAATAATATCATATTTAAATTTTATTTCTGAAGCGCAGAGATAGTAAAAACACAAGGGGATACTTAAACTACCCTCTTGGGACATAGAAGATTAGAAATAAGTTGGACAAGGAAGGGTTATATAAAAGTTTCCAAAACTAATCTTTTCTGTCTAATCTAGGAGTTAAAACTACACAATTCCTTTAATGAGGATGACGATTTACCTTGAAGCGATTCCTCTCAAGATCTTTTAAATATTCTTGGAATAATGATAGAAGGCATAACCATGGAAAAAGCGAGGAATACACGCTATGGAATTAGCAAGGAAACGATATCAATACAGTAAAATTCCATTCATTTGAAGGTAAGAAATATCGATCAATAACGGAAGACATGCTGTAAAAATCGAGTGAAGCGACTTATTATATAACCAATAAGATGGAATATGTTTATTCAAACTAGTCCCGAGAATATGCAAAAATTGCATGAAAATCTAAAGGGAGATCACAGTTGCTTTTCTCCTCGTTGTCGAGGCGACACCACCAAAAAGCCATTTGAGAGTGGTCTCCGTTCACCCCATGGGGAAATCCACAGCTAATCCATATCCCAGTGGGCCGGCCACCGGCTAATAATTACCGAAGGGCTTGGTCTATACAAACATTTACTTAACTTGCGCTTTCCATTGATTGTATAGCTCTGGCATCAATCTTTGCTTTTTTGATTCCTACCATAACCTCAATGCGAAAAAATATAAATTTTTCATCGCCCTGGAAAAACGAATTTACCTCAAAAATCCCTTTTTTATGACACGCATCGTTTGGAAATGTCACCTTTTGCCCATTTCATTACATTAGTTTAACTATCAGGTGTCGTCATTTGGGCGATTGGTCGGCCACATATCTCCCATCTCCTTCAACTGCTTCATTTGTACACAATCTCCCAGTTTGGCGTACATCATGATTTAATATTAGGACGAGAGGCTAACGAGATACCCAAGGACCCGAGGAATTTTAATTGGGGGATGGGTATTACCTTCACGGCATATGGAATAGACTCTTCCATGCAGAAATGGCCCGCACGAATAATCTGACGCCAAGAACAGTATTGTCTCCCACCAATCAGGATGCACCAACCTACTTTACTAGTTCCACTGGTCACAGGTTAATGCCGTTATAAATGCTGAAGTCGGTCGACAAAAATTAACTGTGTGGAAAACTTACAATGTGAAAATATCATTTTACTATGCATAATTCCGACAAAGTGGACTTGTCATTCATCCATTTCAAAAGATCATAAGTTATATTTTAGTCATGGCAATGTTTAATAATTTTCAATATTAGATGAAATATATTTTTCTATTGAAAAAAATAAAAAAGAAGCCTCTGAACGCATGCACAAGAGGCAAAAGGGGAAATAAGCCAATCCAATGTACACAAGAAATCTCCTAATTCTCGTTTTATTTTTTTTTCAAAACTTATTAGATTGCTTAATAATAAATAAATGATCCAGAGCACCATAAATACAAAACATTAGACAATAAACCGATCAAAATGATCAAATAGTTCCAAAGATCAAAACATTACAACTGATCAGTATACTTAAAGAATTCCTTTCCATGCAATTCTCCATTGCTTCAATTAATTTCTTTCGAGATATTTGCCATCGTTTTCAATGCTTAAATAGTTTATTTTCATACTGTTTTTTATAAACAGCATGATATTTGTCAACACAATATTAAAATGCCTTTACCAGCAGTATTTTACGGGACGTAAAGCCAGATCAGCTTACAAATACCCTGGTTCGTAAAGGAAAAAGAGACTTACAAACTAGCAAAGATGATTCCGCCACCAAGACAATTAAAACCTACCTAGTTTTTCCTAGTCTAATTAAAAAAATATTTATCCTTAAAGGGATTGTATGACCAAAGAACTGGATTTTTCTAAACTGAAATTTTTGATATGCATACTAAAAATAGCCGATAAAAAAAACAAAATCAGCAACTATTTTCAATCCCTTGATAGCGTAGTTTAAATTCGTTTACTGCGAAGAATATTCATTAAGCCCCAATTGCAAGTTTTGCGCTTTTTATTCTCACAAAGGCGTCTTAAAGAATTTTCAACAAAGAATAAGCTTAAAACAAATCACCGTTTTTATTAACGAGGAATACCAGCAAACCAAGAATTATTTTTTTGCCTAAATGAACCCCTAGAAACTATTTCAGGTAAGATTAAGTCCTCCGTTCACGAAGCGGGTGGTATTAACACTGTTGTAGATCCCTGCCTTTCCCTTTGGTAAAATTTTTCCACTGTTTTCAGCGGCCACGACCAGGCACATCCAGGAAAATTAGGGTTGGCCAGGATCGCCTCTCATTCCGAATCATTAGGGGAGGACACTCCCCGCTCCAATTGTCTGCCGCCGGCGTGGACGCCATAAATATTCCCGGAGTCCTCCGCTCCGAAATGGCGGCCGAGTACATTTGGATGTGCAGTGCGCGCTCCTCCCGCGAGAGGAAACCTCTCCACATCCACTTCTCTTCCAGATTTAATTTCCGTCTATTGCGCAACCTCGCCATATTTGTCCACGTCCCCACGCCCCTTGCGGGCTTTCTCATTTGCCCGCCGTCATTATCCGTTTCCATGCAATAAGGGTATGGGGACGTTAATATTGAACATTTGTCAAAGGGGAACTATTTGTTTACAGACATTACATGTAATATTAAGTCAAGAGAAGGGATACTTAATAGAAACAAATAGGAAAATTCTTGCGGTAGGTACTGAGTGGAATTCATGCATGATGCAGAAATAAAATGGTTAGCAATTATCCATAAAAATAAATTTTACTGCGACCTAGGTTTCGATATTGTAAATTATGATCATCACCTGATGATGATTTAAAACGTTTTTCAGTGGATATTTATAAAATAATTTAAAATAATTTCTGCCAAAACAAGGAGATAAAATAGTTCGTACAAAAGAAAAGTAAAAAATTGCGGAAAAAATTCAGCACAATAACAGCAAAAAAATTGATGAAATATTTTATATTCCAACTGTTTATTGACTAGAGTAAATAGATTTTACCCTCAGTAATAAACATAACCGAAAAGGTTACTCGATGGAACGGTTTACGCACAAAGTTTTCAATTTATTAGGAATGGATACTTCCCGATTTGGATTTGTAGTCGCAAAATTGAACACGCAAAAATACGCAGTTAAGTTGGCAATTGATGTGAAAATATCTTCAACAAATTCCCCAAAGCCTCAAGACATGGAGCCAAAGAAAATAAAATCGTGTTTAATAAGCTGATAGTGTATTCATTTCAAGGAGAACTTGCGAACTGATGAGCCTCTTAACAAGAACATAAGTTTTTCAGCATGCAATGAGTACGCCACAAAGAGGATATTTATATTCATGAAGTGTAACGCTATGTATGCCATATAAAATGTTTCCAAATAATGGACCGAAGTCTCCAAAACAATATCTGACAAAATATATTCTTAAAATTATTTGATCACGATAATGAGCATTATCATACAAACACTTAATGCCACATTTCTCTGAAAAACCATTTATACTTGCATAAACTACTGACTGCAACACGAGCTGCTTGTGACGAACGTGTGGAATGATATGTGAATTCCATTATAATTCACTTTCGATCGACAAGGATCTCAAATGGTCAAAAGAGTAAAAAAAGTATTAGAGCTTAAGAAATCTAGGACCATAAATTTAACACAGGCCATATACAAATTTATGCGGAGTTGACGAAATTCACTTCCCTATATCGATAGTATTGCATAAAACAATCTAATTCTTTACAGTTGGGTAATAGCTTGCAGCAGGTCCTAAAATTAATCTGTTCCTCTTTAATTGTCATGTCACGCTCTTCACCCTGCAATGCAAGGATGACAAATGAAAAGTTTAAGGCATGACATATAATGCGGATATTGGCCTACCTATTTAGCTCAGCACGCTCCAGCTTCTGCTTACTACATTTCAGATCAAACATGCTCTGCAGAGGACATATCCTTTCCAGTTAAGGTTAGAAAGCCGGGCTCTGTCTTCTTCATGAAACGTTTCCTGAGAAAATACAGCACAAAGCACGCATTAAATTTTTAAGTTTTCCTCAAGGGTAAGCAGATAAACGCAAATCTTTTTTTATGAAATAATGTTTATTGTATTTGAAATATTAAAAGTACAAAAAAATAACAAAATTGCTACTTGCGACAAATAATAATAATAACAATTGACAATGTTGGCAATGATAACAGAAAAAAAATACATGTAAAAAGTTACAATGTGCTTTTTTTTCAAATTTTTAATAATTTTTTTTACAATTTAAAATACAATTTTTAATACAATTAAGACCATAAAACTCGTAACTAAAGGACATGAAATGCAGTTTTATGGTCACTATAAGTAATTTTTTGTCAGAGTTGGAAATTTATTAAGCACCAATACTCACTCTGTTCAAACCACTGGTATAATTTTTTATGTTATTCATGCAAAGAGCCAGAAATTTTCATGAATTAGTATTTATAAATGAAGTAGATAATCTTAATTTAAGTCGCAGTTTGAAAATTCACTTGAAAGTCCAAGTTTACATTCCAACCAATGAATCCTCTTATCATGCATAAAATATTGACTAAAATCACAAAAGTAGCATTCTTTTACAAGTTCTACTTTTTCACAAGCAAAAAATAACATGAAAAGTTATGATATAAGATCTACGACGCGTGTTCCTCCTTTTCAGTTGCCAAATACTTAAAAAAAATTAAAATAAAATTTCTTAAAAGAACATTATTTTAAAAAGATGACAAGCAAGTACAAATCATTTCGAAGTTTTAGTAACCCAACTGTTCTCTTCCATGCCAAATATACATTTTTATCAACTTGCATAAAAGTTATGCCAGTCTCTTTCTACTGATTAATGAGCCTTTCATGTAAGTTTTCTTAATATTATTTCAATGAAAATTTCAACAGGGAGATAAACTTGAATAGTTAAAGAAGTTTTGCCAAAGATATGTAAATACGTCATATTTAATTATACGTTGCTTCAAAAGCTGTGTAATTCTTTTCTGTTCCAGTTTTCTTATAAATACCTACAAACTGAATAACAAATGATAAGTATGAGGCTTGGAAGTTTTTTTAACTTCACTTGATTTTCCTAAGCCATGTGATGGATGTTATAAAAAAATCTCATTATTTTCGCTAATTTCAATAGACTAAAACATTTCTTTTATAAAATTACCAGACCAGTCCCTATTAATGTGTCTCATCTACGCCTTTTTATGACAACTACTAGATCATCCTGATTTATAATCTCAGGTCATTATTTTATTGTTTATATTTTAATTTTATTGTTATTCGTCAATACTGAGGACCCCTACAACATAAAATTTTTATCAATATCTAATCTCCAAATTTATCCATGCTTTGTGGATTCTAGTAATCCTGATTTGTTATTACTGTATTTACCCGAACATAAAACCCTTCTTTTTTTCCCGAAAAATATGTTTCAAAAGTGCTTATTCAAAAGTTCTTATACGGGGAGGATAAGCCAGGTACTTTACTGATATTTAAAGTTATGCAACAGGACTATTCGAAATTCTTTGAAAACTTCGTTCTTTGAAATACTTTGTAAATACTTTGAAATAATCGTTGAAATAATGAAATAAATATTTTGAAAAATTCGTTGGATGATTTATTTCCTTTACTATTCAAACAACATTTTAGAACACTTACTGCTCAATTACAAAACATGCAAAGCATCAAACATTCTTTCAAAACTGGCTGGGTACTTCCCTGAGGGCTTTCCCACCTGTTTTATATTTTTCCCGGAATTTGAGCCTCAAAAGTGGGGGGGGGTCTTTTATATGGGGGGTCTTATATTCAGATAAATAAGGTATATCCTAATATATATTATATATACATTATTATATCCTTTATTGCACGAGAGGTATAAAATTTCCAGAACGATGATATAACTTTTCCTGTACCACCTTGATTTCGAAAACCGTAAAAGGGTATGGTTAAATGTTAATATGGAAGTTATTGACAATTTTAGGCTCAATATTTCTGCAATGACCGTAATTATTGACACCACACGTCAAAAGAAAAAAATAATATTTTCTGCGTTGGTTTAACAGAAACATCTGTGACCAACCACAACCTCTCCACCAGAACCAACAAGAAAAATCTTATTTTGCTTTCGTTAGACGATTACTGCCAATAATAACGGCCTTTCGAAAAATGTTTTACCAAAAATTGCTACATTAGAAGGCTGCAGAGCTCAAGTTTCCTTGGTTTCAATGGGAGTTTGTGTTGAAAGATCTAGAATATGAATGTCACCTATTTGAAACCAGTAATTAAAACAGCATTTGCAGATATAGCTCATGTGAATAGCAGCAGTCACGGATTTCCTAATAGATTTATCGTCCTCAGGCCTCATTGTCTGAACTACGATATTCGTGTATGATAAGATGTATTCGGGAAATATTGGCAGGTTGAATACGGATGGTTATGCCGCTGAGAATTTGCTATCGAGGAAAAATGAACATATAAAAAAAATTCTCAATGACAAATCCAAAAAATCACTACGTTTAAGGCCGAGAGTTGTATTCATAAATCATTTTCATGTCACTTTCCCTTCTGTCCGACGATATCATCACAACCTTATTCACACCCCGACAACAGACACCTTCCCTTGAACTAACGTCACATCCTCCTAATGCGGAGGACCCCTCGCATTTTTTCTTTCCCATCGGATGACCCTAGGGGTATTGTGTACCCTTCCCCCAACGCATCTCAACTCTGTCAGTGCTCCATCCCGCAGTCTTTTTCACAGCTCCACGCGGCCGCCCGCCCGTCGCATCAAGTCCATTTACCACTCTCATCTGTCTCTCTCGCCTACATCCCCTCTTCTGCTTCCTTCTCATTTCTTTCTCCTCTTCCTTCCGTTCCATTCCCCTCGTTTTTCATCGCCTTACTCTTTCGTCCCACACTCAATCTCACTCATTTTGCTGCCCGCAAGTTTCCCACGAGAATCCTCTGGGTCTCTCTCGCCTTTCATATCTTCATTCATCCTCGCTAAGTAATTAAAAGTGCAAAAGAGCACCCGTTGCCGACCCTTACTTTCGCCTTCAAAAACCTAGGAGGGGGGAACAATGTACCTTCCGCACATGGTCAATGGTCTGCCACGATGGAAGTACGTACTCCCGGCATCGTTAGAGGCGGGATATGTAGAGTCCCCGCCGTCCAGCTTCCTATAACGCAGTGGTTTCAAAACTTTTTCAGTCATGGAGCCATTTTCGAAGCAAAAGTTTAACGTGGAGCCCCTATGAATATTTAGTGTTTTGTTCTATTACATATGTGAAAAAAATAGTGTGGGGCGTGGCACTTTATTGTTCGGAAGCACGGACTACTGGAAAAGAAGGTAAAAACTGACTAGTGGTCTCCGAAATATGGTGTTAGAGGCGGATGCTGAAGATCAAATGGACTGGCAATGTTAGAAATAATTAAATTTATAGAAGATGAGTAGAAGAGAAAAAGACCATATGGGACCCCACGCAGAAGAGATGAGCCATAAGGATTGGTCAAATTATTAGGCAATATAGATTTGTGAAGAACATATTTGAAGGTACAATATAGAAAAAGTCCTCAGAGGAAGATCCAGGAATTATTTCATGGACCAAATAAAGAGGAAAGTACCTAGGAAAAGCTGGCAGCAGGCAACCAATCTTAGGACTGAACAACCAATAATGAGTTCTGTATTTTGTCTAAAAGGCATATTACACACGATACGTACATGGATGCTTACGAAAGAAAGTAATATTCCATAAAGTACTATAAATTTCATAAAGATAAAAATCAATAGCAAATTATTCCGGAGTATTTGTAACTCATCGGTTCTCTACAATTTGGCAAAAGTATATTTTTTCTACGTACCCAAAATTTCTGCCTGTCTCTTTCTATTCTATTAAGTATGAATAAGATACGTTTATGTTTTTATTTTGTGATTTTCGCAGCGATTAGATGCACTAGTATCAACCATTTTCAGGTATACCGCTGTGTGATGGACTTTAACGGCTCAACGTTTCGTTCCTCCTGCAGGGACAACGTTCCCAGAAGGAGGAACGAAATTTTGAGCCGTTAAAGTTCATCACGCAACAGTATACCCGAAAATGGTTGATACTAGTTTAAGGTACATTTATTTTGAAGGAAAACGTACGTAAAAAGTGCAAAATCGAAGCTACCAATTGAAATTATTGATATTTGCGATCTACATAACTGTTGCAAACTGGGACCTCAAAATTACTCGTGCAGCCCTGAGAAATCTAAAGAGTAGAGTTTGGGGAACGCTGATCTGAAGTATTCAAGAGTATAAGGCATTTTTGTACCAATATGTTTGACAGAATGACTCTCTAGCCTAAACAATTTCACTTCCTGATACCTCAGGTTCTCTATCCCGTGGAATCCAAGTATCGATTATTTCATATTATCTATAGCATTAGTCTGGGCATCTCTTCATGGCCACACACCTAATCTCTTTCCCAAGGCTGCTTGTTTTCAACTTCTAGCAAGGTTACAAATCATACGAGCACTGTTTACGAACACTCATCAGACTTTATAATGTTTTTACTGAAAATTTACACTTAAAGGGCACAGGTTCAACCTTTCCACAGATTTTAAATAGCTGATACAACCTGTTTCACCGACACGCGGTATCATCAGACACAGATAGAGACACTGTACCCTAAACACTCCCACTTCCTGATCACTAAGGTTAACCCATTGAGGTATATGGAGAAGGCACTTACTATACTAGACAATGCTAAAGTCAGTCCACCATATTCGTTAGCCATCATTTTTCAACGGCGCTTGCGGGCTAACGCACTTATTTTGCAATTTTACTATGGTTTCTATCGATAACTTACTGGAAATCAGTATGTACTTCTTCAAAGTGCATATCGCTTGAAAATTCTGTTATTCATATAAATTAAAAATTACCCGCATTCCTGATGAAAACTAATATAAAATTGGGTAGAGTTCATAGCATTAAGCAACCAATTTTTTTAAAGAAGTTCTTCCATTGTTCTCTGTATATATGCACTGAAGAGTTTTAGTGAGCATCCTTACCTAACTCCTTCACCTATATTTACTTCCTCCTTATATTTCCGCACTTAATCATAGCCATTGCAACTTTGTATAGGTTTCGTATCACTCCCGTAATAATGGCAATGTCGCCAACATAGGGTTTAGCCTTACACTAACGGGGAAAATGCAAAAACATATCAAGTGAATTATTTTTTGAACAAATTGCCATGAGAAAAATTCGGCCTGGACCGGGAATCAAACCACGGACCTTTGGTTTGCCGGACCAATGCGCAGACAACTACGCTATCCAGGCTTCCTAATTCTAGTGGCAATTTTTGGTGGATACAAAGCAACTAGATCTTAGGTCTTTGCGGTCCATCAAATATGGCAACGCAAAGGAGAAGAGGGCTTCAAAGAAGCCACAACCAAGAGACAGTATCCTTCACCAGCACTTATGCCATGCTTAGCCATTTGAAAATGTATTACTAACGGGGATCGGGTTGGTGAGGTGGCTAGAGTACTGGCTAACCATTCAGGCGGCCAGGGTGAGGAGGATCCCTGCTGAGGAGGATGTTTTTTAGAGGAAACCCGCACCCTACTTGAGTGTCTTGTGGAGGGCACTTATGTACAGTACTCCGTCTGTCGGATGAGACGTGAAACCGTGGTCCCCTTGGCGCCTTCCGTTAAGAGCAAGCTAATGCCGATGCAGGGTTTCTATCAACCCTTCCTCCCTGAACATATCCCCTATGGTGCAAATGACTTTAGCTGTCGGTCGCCACCCCAAAAATTCAATCCAATCTTCTACTGCCTACATGTTAATTTCCACTAACTTCCACTATCATCAACAAAGCCCAGATCCCCTCCCAGGACATCGTTTAGAGAAAGAAGAGCTCTCTAGATATATCACGTCAATGCGATTTTGAATATCTTTTAAATCTCTAAGTAGTCTATGAATAATGAACAACTCTGATAAACGCATTTGCTTTAGATTCCATCTCATAATATTTGTTTACAAATCAAAGCGCAAATCGAGGAGTGGTCCGGGGATTTTCCGAGCTCATTCGACCTCTGCAAATCCAACATTGCCCGATATGCTTTCCCGGAGATCGCATTCTCCCCTCCCTCTCTCTGGCCTGCATCATGATCGCAGCTGAGAGTTCTTTTTTTTTCGACCGGACTCTGAACGTTCATTTCGGACCTGCGTAAATATTTGAGTTCTCCTGAGCAAGTAACCGAACGCATGAGCGCGGAGAAAACTTTTGCTTTGAATATCTGATGCTACCAAAACTTTGTAAGAGCGTAGCTTCGTCCAGAGAAAGAAACTAGGGGTCAGTTTCATCAAATGCCCGTGGCTTGACAACAAAAAGTTCATAGTTTCGTAGGGACGTCCTAACTCTATCAGAGTTCATCAAACTTCGCAACGAGAAAGACCATTCTTACAATCCCGATCTGTGTGAGGTCCGACAAAACTATTCTAAGAAAAATTACAATGGACTTTAGCTTGCTGTACGGGTTTACACGTTACTTTTGGAGTAAAATTTGCCCTCTTCGGTAATCTATTTACATCACAATTTCCCGTCATCTCGATTCCAAAGTGAAACAATACATAATTTTCAATGTACTCATCAAACGTTAAAAGCTATTCATATTTGGCTCAGTTTTTCAAGTCTCGTTAAATTTATTCATTGCATGAGAACCTGCAGTGGATTTATCCTTTAAGTGTTTATAGACAAACCGACTAACCGAGATAAAGGTACGTCTCTCCATCAAAAATAATCAATGAAACGCTGAACTAATACAGAAATATGCTAAGCTTAGCACTATGGTATCGACACGTCACCATGGTATGGCATGTCCCAACTTATAGTCTTCATACATAGAATTACCAAAGATTTTACTGACCCTAAAACTGCTGTTTCATATAAATCCTTGATTCGTTCAATCTTAGAGTACTGTGTCGTAGTTTGGCTTCCATATTATGAAGGTTATATTAATAGACTTGAAAATTTAAAAAGAAACATTATTAGAATGATAGGATATTAGTTGAGTTACTCATATTTGGACATACCTTACGAGGAAATAGGACTTTCCCTCAACTTACCGTACCTTGATCAAAGAAGATAGTTCTGTCACCTAAATTGTCTCAAGAATTCAGTAAACGTGCGAATTTCCACAGAGAAAAAATCATCCGCCTTGACCGGTATCCCGGTCAAGACGGATGATTTTTTCTCTGTGGAAATTCGCACATTTGTGTATTGCGGGTGACTCCGTAAAGTGAAACTCCGTGGCTAGTCCCGGATAGCTTAACATTTGTCGATTCAGTAAATCATAAAATTGACTCAGAATATTTGTTTAATTTAGTTTCTTTTAAAACATTAACTTTTAATCAACGCATTGCTATGCAGTTTAATGTCCCACATGCCAGGACTAATTAAATATACAACCATCCGATATACCATATAATGCGTTTGGCAAATTTGGTACCGTTAAATGTTGTAAAAGGGTTACTAAAAGCCCGGGCATGTAAAAATAAACAAATAAATCAATTTTCAACTCTGCTGAGATAAATATTGTATAATACATTGTACCATTTGTTTAGTTTGTTGGAAAAGGATGACTAAAATCCCGTATATGTATAGGTAACTAAATTAATAAATAAATGGTTTCTCCCTCTTATAATTATTTCCCCTTTTGAAAAGTGGATCTACCAAATTTTATTTCACATCTCTTCCCGATTAGTAAAAATCGAAAAAAAATTGACATTCCGCCCTACGTAATAATTCTAATAAATCGACTTTTTAATGCTATTAACACTTGCAGTTTATTTCAATTGCTTATTTATTCCTCCATTTGAATCCAATGAAATTCGGAGTTTGCGGAGACCCGATTAAATTGTGCGGTAGATGTTGAGAGTACTATATAGCTCAATGATGATTAAAAATACAATGTATTATAACAATATCTTAAGAAAAGTTATCATGGCAATAACTTCCAAAATTACTCTTGAATAAACTAAACGGATTGGTCAATATATATAACGGCGGATACATCAAGGTCTTTGCATTATAAATGCTCATCCAGTGATTTCAGTACCGTGAATTCTATCAAATATCTTTTAAAAATAGAAATTTTATGGATAGAAATCTGTATTATGCCCACTCTTCGCCCGTAATAAGAAAAGGATTAAGGATAAGGGGTTAGAAATTCCATTCAGTGATTGGAATAGGCATTTAAAATGCATATTTATTTCCACCGAGTGATGGAGTGATCCATGACAAATTTTGGTCGACTCATGGTATCAAGAGAATCAAGGGCAAATTAATGACCGGACTTGACAAGGGTTAAGCATTTTGAGATGAACAAATGGCAGTTAGTCATGGACGAAATCTGATTTTCACTGTATCGTGGCGTTAATTTCCAAAATACTATGAATTAAAATTGGACGAAATTGTCATGACATACTGAAGATTGTGACCCTACGACGATACATCCATCTTGAGTGATATGAAGCGGCCCCAGCTTGATTTATTGCGTAATAGGCTCTGTCACGCCTCATAACGTTGATGGATGGCTACGAAACCAAGAGCCCAATTGTTCTTTTCCCTAGACATTTCAATTTGCTTAAGCTTCTGCATCGTGACGAGAGATTTGCTGTTATTATTACCATTCATAGAGTGATGAGCAGAATACGCTTGATTGCATAATTTGGTGGAGTATGAAAGTACCTTGAGTTAACCCGTAATTGGGCGCACTCAGACACATTCCCAAACGGTCGCCGAAATCGGTATTTCAGCTTCCTTTCATTTGAGTACTTGAAAACACATTTGACTCTTTCAACCCAAAAGAATCTAAAGAGTTTCCAAAGACTCTCACTTCATATGTCTTACGTTTATGATAATAATCAATAGCAAAACTGCTACATTTCCACAAAATATGATTCTTCTTTCAGAAATAAGCTGCTGCAATTCCTCAATCACCGTTCTTAATATGGGTCAGCTGAAACTCTATATACATTTGTCTTCAAACAAGATCTTATGCAAACAAATTAATTTCAACGAAGCACTAGGAAAATATGAAAGGGTTTTTATCATTTCACCATTTACAGTATATTTACACTTTGTTGCAACCCTTTTCTTATGGTTAAACCAGGCCTTTCTTTTTGGATGATCAAATTTCTCAGCCAAATGAGAGAGTTTCACATCTTACCGCAAAATTACTTCATTATTCTCTCTCAAATAGATATGTTTCTGTTTCCCTAACACTAGAAAGGCATGTTTCAGGTGAATGGAAGACCTCTCTATTTAAAAACTGATAAAGGATAGCGTATAATTAATGAATAAATTTGAAGAAAGAAAGCTACGCACAAAATGTTTTTAGAAACACTTGGCCCTGAACAAAAGCAGCTCATTTGAGGGGTAACAAAGTACCTTTAGACTTAAAATCCGTATTTTAAAACAGAGTTGACCGTAGAAGCACTCAATTACTCCATGTTACCGATAGAAATTTTACCTAAATGCTGGTTTCAACGACTAAATAGGACCCCCAAATCACAATAATAACAAATTAAATCTACGGATATGTTCAGATACACAAATATTGTAAAAGAAAGTTGTATTGTAAGGAAATATGAACTCATCGGTGATAGCAAAAGCCCGATAAAATGCCCAAGGCTAGTTGTGAAATTATTAAAATACATCAAAAATTGTACAATAAATATAAATACTACATATTTTAAGAACGTGGAACTATAAATGCTACATAAATTAAGCGTGACGCTAAAAATGAGTACTCACGTTACATAGAAATAAGCATGCAAATCGTAGACCAGAAAAACAACGTCTTCCGTCATGATTTATACTGGCACTTAAATGCGGAACACAATACAGCATGAGTTGATGTACTCATGTGCTCTGTTGATTCTAATTAATAACTTAACCAGATCAGAATAATTAATAGATTTATTAACGGCAATGAATTACAATATCCCTAAGGGAATTCCATTTCGGTATTTAAATTCAATTTGTTCAAGCTATGTATGGCACGCTTAATATGAGTACGAGTTTTCAAACTGTTTGAAAAATGAGCTGAGAGAAAAGTGAGGACCAAAAGATGCGAGTGTTACGATAAGATACAAATCATATCAATAAGGTGATGGTTTCATTAGCTCGGAGAATAAAACCATTCAAATCTGACCTTAATTTCCCCTGTGGAAGCCCTCTTCTTGAATTCTTGCGGCGTTATTTTATGAATATCAGGACCGCGTGGGAAACTGCGTCGGACTCCGTCATGAATTTCCAAATTTTACAGTTTGTCGGGCTTGTTAACGATCGGCGACGTTTAATGCTCGCTCGCCTACTCTGAACCTGAAATGTATCACAGATCAAATGGAAGTTGTCACATTTCTACAGTAATTCGACCGACTAATATCTTCATTGCCTCTGCCGTATATATGTGGCATACCATCTTTTCACTTAAGTTCTGGCTTTAGGCATGAGTCGAAGATTAAAGTAATGACGTTGTGGCCTATTAACTCTCTTCTCACTTATTGCTATCTTGAGATATACTAGTGCCTAAATGAAATAAGTAGTCAGCAGAATTTTGTGTAATGGATACAGAACACTTTAGGAAAATATTAATTCTCAATTAATATTTTTTTTTACTTTAACTTAATTTAACTTATCTATCTAACTGTCTATCTATCTAACTATCTTTAACTTAATTTAAATCTAGAAAACTACATTAGGACCGATTGGAGTCGCCATGAGAAGACGAAATCACAAACTGCAGAACCTGAATGTAGTGGTTTCAAGGACTACAACCTTGTCGTGGTAAAATAAATGATATGCTTCAAAGACCATTAGAGCTTAACTGGCGGAAATAATGTCTATTGTTGGGCCATCCGTTTCAAATATGTCGAGGGAAACAGATGAAAGGCAGTCTGCGCAGCGTCTGCTCCTCAGTGAGGTAGCTGCAAAAGGTGTCTGACCCCAGGGTGACAGCCTCTCACGTGATGGTTTCACATATAAAACCCTATTGAGAATGAAATGATGAATTACTTAGTTTTCCACAAAATATGTATTAAGTTCTTGCGAACAGGGTCATTTGAAGACCACCTTCTCCCCTCTCATTTTTCACTTTAAAGCTATGCGTTTTACTAAGTCTGCACCTGGTCATGTCGCGCAGAGATGAAACCCCGATCGCATGAACGTGATTAAATCATTTGTTGAAAACGAAGTTATGCATAATTTCATTTTGAGGGAGTTCCACCAAGTTACTGCCAATACCATGAAAGCCACCATTGAGAAGGTTATGGAAAACGACTCAATTAAAATATCCTTGTAGGTATGGACAGTTTATGTATGACAAAGAATCCTGGTAACTGCGGAACTCGACTCTGGGGGCCGGGCGACTTACCCACCTGTACAGAGAGCAAAAAGAAATTTCAAAAGGAAACTATGCGCCAGTAGGATAAAAACCACCAAAAAATCTACCCAATCAGGCGGTATAATACACAAATGAATGAATGAAGTACCGTATAATAAAAGATATGGATACCAAGATGAAAATGATGATTATATTTCATGGTTATGTAATTGTTTAGAGTGGAATAAACCATGAAAAAAGTCAATTGCTTCTAAGATAAAAAGACTTACAAAAGGGAGCATGACTGTTGAATGTGTAAATGGACTTGCGTGATATGGGAGTCTCTTGGAAGAACATGAAGGAACGACTTAATTAATGGAGCTAAGTGGCAGGCACCTGTAGTTTCGGAACTAAAAAATTGAGGGTTGGTGAGTTATGGAGGAAGATAAGGAAAAAGGATCACAGAAAGAAAATAAAGTAACGTATAGGAAGTGAAAAATTAAGATTACTAAGAAAAAAACATAAGATTTTCGGTTCTATATCGCCTAACTTGACAATCGTCCGATCCTTTCATGGTTCGAATACATGTCCAGTCAAATGATTCTCTCACTGCTAATTCTACCCTTTCGGGTCAATCATTGAGGTAAACGGGGAGGGCGCTCCATGTGTTTGCAAACGCTAAAAACTATCACGTGGGCAGGGTCTGCCTGCCATCTTTGTTAACCCCGATTTTCCTTTTATGGCATACGGGCTGGCGAGCTAATTTGTTCGATTTTACAATGTTTTCCGCCAATAACTTAATAGAAATCAGCTTAAAATTACCGCTGCAATAAGAGTTATCCGCTTATACGTGTGTAATTACTTTAAATTGATAAATTTCCGTATCCTCGTCGCAAACTGTGGAAAAATCAAGTAAAATCCATAGTAATAAGTAATAAATGCATGTTTCAAGAATTACTTGCCTTAAGGTAGTAGGAGCGAAATAGTTCCCCAATCATAATAAAGAACATATTCGAATTATACGTTTTAATTTCACCAGCTATGAGACACACGAATTAAATAATGCATTATTAATGGTGTAATAATATAGTGTTATATGGCAGACATTTTAAGCAATTAAATGAAAATATTTGTATTGGTCTTGAACTTGACTCATATTTTTCACGCGGTACGTTTGAAACTCCATTAAAACGGAAGGTTTAATGTGATACCGAAGAATTTACTGCGGTGACAATAAGATTAATTTTCAAAAATAGTTGAGAAAAAAAACAAGCTACACGCTTTTAGTTTTTTTACGGCATCTAAGTTTTATAAAATCCTCATTTTGTAAATAATATCTCTCTGGAGTGCATGCACGTACCATTTCCCATGTAAAAGGGCTGGTATTTGTTAGCAAATATCTCCCAAAATAATGTGGTAAGGGTTTGAATTTTTGATGTCAATATATTTTTGGTGATATATTTTTCTTTAATATGTGGCCACATTCATTGATTTCCAGGTTAAATGATATTTTGCTCAAATTACCTTAAATTTCAAACAGATGGCGGATATTCTTGCTTTATGTCCATCGATTCCGTTGTGCTATCGAAAGAAAAGTGAGGAAAGAGCAGGGATAACCAATGTGGTTGTCATTTTAATTATTAACACTTTGTATGCTGGGCTTTAAACTGAAGGTCATCTAAAAAAAACTCAGGACTTTACACGTTTACAAGGACTGTGAAACAAGGCTCTCTTAAATCTAGATTAATGAACTTTTATTTAATATATAAATACATTTTGGCTCTTTGTAGCCATATGTATGTCTTTCAGAAAGACTACAGCCATACCATTACGTCCAGCTGCCGTTCAATAATGATATTCCATGGGCGTCCTTGTACGTCTATCATCCTTCTCAGAACATATAAGAGTACGCACCATTACGTCTATAGCACTCAAAGGATTAAGCTTGATGACGGAAACCCCCTCTATCTACCTCAATGGTGTGCATGCAACGGTGCGAGTGACATCATGCCATATCCTTTGTACATGCAATTAATAAACAATTGAAATAACTAAAACCTCAGTGGAGAAATTCAATGCAGAAATACATTTGCCAGTAGATAGTTAAGTTAAGCAATATCTCTTGCCTTTCACGAGATGGGAAGAATCGAAGAAAGGAAAACAAGCGTTAAGAGTCAAGGGCAACGAAGCTAGAGTTGCATCCGGGCAGTCAGCTCAAACTCAAACATACCCCTAGTCCCTCAAAACCTGGTAATTATTTTTGCCGTATTTCCTTAGTATTTTTTCATGCAAAGCTAAGGATAGATTAAGTACCAACGCATTTTTCAGTCCGTTTTGCAGTCTTTGTTTGGCAAGGGTACGCGTAAATCTAAAAACACAGGTGACCAGAAGACTAAAATCAGAAGGGTCAAAATTTTAAGACTAAATGCATTCCCTTCTCTCCATTTAGCGTAACATTCCGAAGTACAACTTTACTCCTTGAATTAAAATGCTCAAATTATACTGGAAGCTCGTTCTTATTCACGAGAGAATACTTTAAATACGCATGTTTTTAATCGACTGGAAAGAAGCACTTAGTTAGGTTGGCTCCAATGACTGAAAATTTCAGATTTTTTTCGATGGGAATCCAGTGTGAGGAATCTGGAGTAGTGGAAGAATTTGAGGACATGACTGTGCAGGAAGACGGAAGCACAAGAGAGGAATAGGTGAAACTATATCGCTATTGGAAAACTCTCCGGGCGAAAGAATACAAAAAATTTTCCCGGCAGATATTTTCACTCCAGCGAAATGGTGCTATTTGGGGGAAGGGGAAGTTGGGGTGGCGTTCGTGGGAAAATTGTCGAGAGGATGGGCCCAGAGCAAAAATCGCCCAGTGAAGAGGAAAAAAATCAATTGTCAAACTCACCGTTTTCTATAGAATTATACTGCCCCATTAGCAATGATATGTGACGATAGGGTTTCCCAGCCCTGTGGCACCGTATCCAAGATCACCACCAAGTTTATTATAAAAAGCACAGTCGACGCATTGTTAAATGACCCAGGGAAGTTCGTGAATATGTTCATATCTGAGAGAAAGTGAGTGAGAATGATGTGAGCATTGGCGTATACGGAGAAGGCGCTTGCTATGGTGGCCAATGCTAGAAGCTCTTAAGGTAGACCGAGCGAGATAGTTCCCTAGTCATAATAGAGACCATATTCGAATTATACGCTTTAATTTCACAAGCTGTAGGACACATCAATTGAATAGTTCATTATTTATGGTGCAAAAATAAGGTTTTACATGACAGAAATGGTAAGTAATTAAATGAAAATATCTAAATAAGTCTTAAACGGGACTCATTTTTTTCGTGCGGCGCGTTTGAAACTACTTCCAAATGGAAGTTTTTTGTGATACCCAAGAACCTACTGCGGTGAAAATATGATTATTTTTTTAAAAAATAGTTGAGAAAACATACTAACTACACGCTGGTAGTTTTTTTCCGACATCTAAGTGTTATAAATTCATAATTTTTTAAATATAGTCTCTCTGGAGTGCATACACGTACCGTTTCCCATGTAAAATGGCAGGTATTTTTTGGCAACTATCTCCGAAAGTAATATGGTAAGGGGTAGAATTTTTTAATTCATTAAATTGGTGAGATATTGTTCTTTAAAATGAGACCAAATTCATTGACTTCTCGGTAAAATTATATTTTGCTCATACTACCTTAATTGGGCGTGGTCTGTGTGTCATCTTTGACAACCCTGATTTTGCTTAAGCCCTTACATGCTAAAGCACTACTTCAGCTATTTTCCGATGTCTTCGAACGAAAAATTACTATAAATGTATATATAAAGGAACAATACCATCTGAGTTTGTCCTTGTACAAGGACATTCATATATAATACAAGCGAAAAAATGAATATTTTAGGGATGTTTCTCACAATTAAGTGATATTTACCAAAGACATCACATTCATATTTTATAATAATCTCCAAACTTCATAAAGCATGCTCAAAGTATTCCTTTTTATTAAAGAATTTGTAGCAAGTTTTAAAGCCAGATGCTTACAACTGCGTTGATGAGTTTCAATGTTAATAATTGAGCTTTGTGATGTGATTTTCTACAGGCTTGTCCAATACGTTGTACCGATGACGTCCCAGAATCTATAACGTAAGTACTGATGGTACTAGCAATATTTAATTTTTTTGTTTTCCGGACGATTCCGTTGGCCCATATTTCGCTTGAATACCAATAGGCTGCTAAGCCTGTCATCAGGTTTTCCAGGGACCGGACTACCAGAACTTGACATACATCTATGCCGTGGGTGGTAAAAAACCCACCCAGGCGGGACTCGAACCCGCGACCGTCAGATTAGCTGGCGAGGACTTTCTCCCGCCGCCACCTTATTAGGTACATTAATATAAAGACATAATGGGAAAGACCAAAACCTTATTGTAGAGCTATCGTAATTAGGATATATTTATCAAGGAAAAAAGTATCAACAAGTAACCTGACAAGAACGGATTGGGGTGGTGTTTGGCTGGAGTAAACGTATTTAACCCCGAGCCTGAGGTCGCACTGCAGGAAGGAAGCAGGTAGCATGGAGGACAAATGGTGGAGGCTGTTTGGTCCCAGGCGGATATATCCCGACCGCACTGCACGGTGGATGCGTAGGTGGAAGCTACTTCAGCTTTTGGCGCGCGCGCTTTTCCGGATTATACTGATATTTAAAAAATTTCAATGGCTTGCTATACATAAGCAGGCACTAATTTATTTCATAAACATTCCCCTTACGAATATTTTTGATTTATTTAAATTAATATTAATCCTCATTCCCGACGAAAACTAACGTAAATTCTTGTAAAAATCATAGCACTAAGCAGTCAACCTATGTTTCAAGTTTAGCTTAAATTTTAAATAGATGGTTGACATTCTCGCTTTACATCCAATAATTATCCCATTTTGCCGTGCTACCCATAGAAAATTATGGTTAGAATAGAGACAACGAACATAGTTGTCATTTTGGCAGTCAAGCTTCAGTTTGATGACCAAATGCCATCCCCATCAACCTCAACGGTCGCTGTCACCCATCAGTCCTAACTTCTTGTGGTTCTTCAATCTTAAGAGTGGTTGACTGCAGCCATCCACCCTTCCCTATCAAATGCTAATTGCCTTATCTCCTGATATCTCTTCCAATTTACTTTCTTCTTTATTCGCTCTATGAACTTATTCCTGGGCCTTCCTCCGGGGATTTTCCCTCTATTTTTTCCCTGTCTTTTCCCATTTTCCATTTTGCCTTCAATTATTATCTCCACAAGCGTATTGTGTCTCAGGGAGTGTCCAATCCATCAAGCTCATCTTTTCTGTATGGTGTTCCATATGGTCCTTTCTACTTCTTCTCTTCTGTACACTTCGTCATTTCTTATTTTGTCCGTCCATTTCACCTCCAGCATCCTCATTCAACAGCAGGTTCCAAAGGATTCTAGTCTTAGCTGGTCAGCTTTTCCAAAGGTTCATGCTTCCGATTCATAGAGTTCCACGCTCCACACGGAGGATTTCACATACTGTTTCCTGGTGTGAAGTCCTATCTTCTTGGAGCCTAGCTGTTGTCTTTTTCCCAAGAACGCCTACTTAGCTTGGGCTATTCTCCACTGGATGTCCGATGTACGTCGGTTCTGTTATTCCCATATAAATCATGGCCATTGAAAAGAATAGCAAACGTTGAATCAGGGTTGTGCTTTTATTGTGAAGTTACTTCTTTCGTGAGCGAATAAAGAATACCCCATGAAAGGGAACACCATACGATTTTAGTTGATCGAGAAAAGTTAAGGGCATTTTTGCTTCATTTCCCTCGTAAATTAATGTCGGTGGAAGGAAAACCTCACTAAGGGCAAAAAATATAATCATCAGAGGAAAAACAGGGCCTCGACGTAAGGAGCGGTTGCCCGGGCGTGAGTATGTGCTCTTCCCAGCGTAAAATTAATCAAATCGGCGGCGTATAAAATAGTGATGGGTGTGGTATGTAAACATCACGGCGGGGAAGATGAAATATTCGACAGGTAGCCAGGAAGCGCACATGCCAAAAAAATAGGTTGGGAAAGGGCTACTCCCTGGTGGTAGATATGCAAACGCACCAGCGTTGATTAAAGGAGGAAATGATGAATGTGCAATTTTCTCACGCGGCTCCGACCGGCGCTTAATTCGCCACCCTTAACGTTTTTTTAAAGCAAGGTTGTGCAAAAAGAGACGTGGACATGGGTATCGTATTTCACGCGGTCTGTTTATACTCTGAAAACTGCAATTTCTGATAAAAAATGCCGCTTTCATGCATAACCCTTGTTGGAATTTTCCAACTCCCCTTGCCAGCACTTCAATTCATTTCATAAAAACCCTCCGAAGGATAGGTTTTATAAATCAAGAAAGTAAACTTCGATTTGAGAACGCTAAGAGGGCCAACGAAGGAGGCAAGGAAGTTCTCATTTCTAGAATCAAGTATTTAATTCAATGTACTGCCGACAATATGCAATCTAGCGCTACAAAATTTATCTTTTTATGTACCTAAAATGAACCGTTTTAATGAGTCGACAATACAGCACGTTGAAATTAAGAACGTATTTAAAGTTGACCCTGTTTATTACTATTGAAATATGTGCCTGGTTATGGGTTTCGGCTTAAGTAAAATAATTAAGCAGGAGTAATTGTACTCGATTCATTCACAGTTGTTATTTATAATTGGCGCCTTAGCAACACTTTTAGTACATAACAGTTGGAGCTAGCGCTCCTATTGGAAAACATTCGCACCACATTAAAAATTGTCTCACTAGTGCTGCCACGTAGCGGTGGTCATATAATCTAAGTAATGCTGAGAAAATGCATACCTATGCCAACAATTACATTTTATTACAAAATTACTTCTGATGCCATGTAAAGGATGATTTGCACTGGAAATATACTCGAGAGAACTGTAGAGATACCTATAGAGATAAGATTGCCTATATAATTTTCTTTGCAACATTGCAGTTTTACCCTTCACCGATATCATTAAGTAACTTCATTCTAAGCATAGAATATTGTTGCGCTAACGTTTAGTTTTATAGAGCTACCGATACGCGTTGAACTTTTCATCAATTGAAAAATATTTATAGCATGAAAACTCTAGTGTTATTATTTTTATATTGGATCAGAGAGAGAATCTACCCATTCAAAAGATTATTGCTTTATTCAATTCAAGTAAGGGAATATGGTTTAAACGTATCATCTTTTTTTGAGAGAGAGAAGTTTTTGCATTTGGGTTTATATGGCAAAAATAAGCGTCAATGTATTGCAACAAACAAGAAGTGTGCAAAGCAAGCAATTGATCCGTGAAATACCAGTTATGACATAAAATCCTAGAAAGTAACAACAATATAATATGTGAATCAATCTCCCCACATATATGTTTTTCAAACAACATTTCACGTATATCGGCTCTCTCTTTAAACAGTGTTTTCCTCTTTGATCTTCCCCGCTTGTAAACGGACTACAATATGCACGCAATAAATGCTGTCCCCACTTTAGGTTTTTTAAACATTTGGATAATTCTGCGGTTTTATTAGAGCGTCCAAATCTTCACCCACAATTTACAGCTTTAAAGCTAGGAACCAAAGTGATAAAAATGTCAATTCAACCGCTTAATTCGGAAATTTCTGGCAATAATAATAAAAACCCTGGCTGTAGGAGATGATATGCCAGGATACATTTGAATGCACTTTTTTGTCTTATGATCAGCAGATTATGTAAACGGTCCAGCTTTATCAGCAGAGCATCTTCATCGTCTAAGAGCTTACGGTAATTGCCCATTTTCCCCATAATATCTACGCTGCATCTTTTGTTTAAATGTTGGCACTTCCCGCGATTGATTCTATTTTAATGCCTGTGGTATCTCATTATCAAAGAGTTTTATTGACCAAAACGGTTTTACCCAAAATATCAGTCTTGGTTATATAGTTCGGTGATTTGGGACAAAGCCGGACCACATTAGCCCCTTTTAAGATGTGGCGCACTCCATGATTGCTTCCAGCTTGATAGCCAGCGCATCTTCATTATCTTAGATCCGGGGTAAACAATCGTTTACTTTCAAAATAAAATAACCTTGCTCGTTGTACTGTCTGTTCACTCGTAATAATGACTGGCCGTATTAGATCCTTAAAGGGCCTATAGCGTCCGTTGACGGATTTGAGCCGCTTGAGTTGGACTCGGACATATACCGTCGCCTCTTCCCATCTCGGAGGAATAGAGAGAGCATAAAAGAAGGACCGGAAATAAGTCTTTCGGGAGGTGGGGCTTGGGAATGAGAGTATGGAAGGGGAACTTCGAGCGGAAGCCGTCGAATAGGTTTCAGGAGGTACGAGGGGGAAAGCATAAAGGAAAAGAAAGAGCTGCTGAAGATATAAAAGTGGGATGACGTCTTCATTCGGGGCTGCGTTTCGAAGCTTGATTGGCCCCCTTTTCCCCCATCATTCCCTTAGAAAATACCCGGCGCCTCAACCAAAATTCTCCCCCCTACACTTTCATTTCCTGACGATACTCAGGGCTGCATTAAAGGGAGGCTGGATACTATGTTGGAAAGAGCGTTTCCAGGACCTGGAGTATTCACCACAAGGTTTGAGTGCTAGAAGATGAATATATCGAATTTTTCCAAGAGTGGCACTTCAATGGTTGGCCGATGGGGCAAACATTTGTTTAGAGAGTTCAACGAAATCAAAAGTTCGAACTAAAATCATTTAATTCGCTAAAATACATTACCATATTTATCGGATCAGCACCCAGAGAAAAAGAGTTCTACTGTGGATGTATTGTACATAAGCAATAACTGTGCTAAACGCAGGAGTTGTTGCAATTCCTCTCCTTCCAACTGTACAGGACAGTAAATTGTGGTTGAATTGTAAAGGATGATTTGCACTGGAAATATACTGGAGAGAACTGTAGAGAGGGCTGCCTGAAAATGTGGTGTATTACAGTGCAGGGACAGTACTATGGTTAAAACTTTACTGTATATAGTGCTAGAAGTGTATTCCTGCAATTAACTGTAATACACTACTTTTGTAATGACTGCAACAATGCTTTGTAATGGGTCACACTGTTCTTTTTAATATAAGTACAGTCTTAAGCACACTCCCAGTCCATTTACTGTACAGCAGGAGGATAGATCCACCTAAGTTACATCAAAATTGCTTTTTTTCTCAGTACTCTACTATGCAGAAGAAGTGTAAAGCTAGATTTACACGAGAGCAGGATATTACTTCCCGCCAAATGTTCTATAACCTAGCCATGATTATTGTAAATGATATTTTTACATTACGCACAGTAAGCTTTCTTAACATTTCATATCCATTATGACGCCATTCTGATTGCATCTAAAATCATTGATGATTTCAAGATCCTTTTACCGATGAGATTCAACCCACATCTAATGATCATCCACACCACTGAATTCAGTCCCTTCTCTAGAATTGATATCAAATAATGTTAAAATAATCTTGATAACCAAGATATACACAAGGAAATTCTGCGCCCTTATTCCATGCAGGCGGTGCAATTGTTCCACTGGAGCCAACCAGTACACATGATTCACCTTTCTTCCGCCATCGCTATAGTTGGATTTCTCAAATTTAACGCATTTTTTAATATTTTCCATTACTTTTAAAAACATTATCCCCTCGTCTTTTAAACACGGTATCTCTTAAGCACATTCCATGGATGGTAAAGTGAATGGGATACGTTTTTAGATCTCCTTCTTTCCACACCTCGATTACTCCATGAGCATTTGATACGGAAAAAGAATAACACGTGAAGCCGCAAGCTTTGTAAAAATACAGCGAGGAAAGCAAACATGATAGTAATACAATAGATGTGAGTGGCCTGGTTTCGACCAATGGTAGCGTATCCGACAATGGTTACGAGAGTTCGCAGGTACGAGACCAAACGACAACAAAAATTGCCCACTACTGATAGTCTCAGCAGATGGTATTGACAGCGCAGATCAAGAAGATCGGACCGATATCAACAGCCACAGCTTCGGGAAAGAAAGATGTTCACGGAATCGGCCGGGGTACTGCAATGTGGAAGGCAACGGGGAAATCCTCCACGTTAGTCTCGCCATCCATATCCACGTTAGCCATAGAAGGTGCAGCCCTGCCTTGCATGCACATAATATTAGTGAAGGAACTGATAATTTTGGATCTCACTCGTTGAGAAGATTAGGCTATGTAGACTTGATAATCTTACACCATAAGAGATTCACGGAGATACTTCATGGAGACCCCGAAAGTATAATTCCAACTATGTACTGTATCTCTACAGCTGAAAATTTTAAGAGACGCAGATATGAACAGTTGGTCATTAACCCTTTTAGTGCGGCGGGCCGATATATCGGCTTTGGCATCTCAGGCGAAAAGTGCGGAGGGCCGATATATCGGCTCATAGGCAAAATATTGTTTAGCTTTTGCACACAAATATAATTACAATTATTTTTTGTGCGAAGTATAAGCGTTTTTTTATTATTACCTAATTCAATGCATACGAAATAAGAAAAACTGCATATGGATATTTTAAACAATAACTTTATAATATTTATTTTCCTAGAGTGATACATTTCATTCTAGTTACCCTCCGTATTTCTCACTAGAACCGCTGGCTAGGGTCAGCACTAAGAGGGTAAAAACCCTTCTTTCCACGCAACATTACGCAAATCAACCAATAAAATCAACTAATAACCTATGAATTAAGTCAGTAAATTGGTGCAGGATTCTTATAATTCTAAAGAAAAACGGATCTTACTCCATCTCCTCTCCCCCAGACTGCAGTTATTTACTTCAGTGTTCATGGCATTCAAGATTTACAATTTGAAGCGATGAAATCAGCGCAGACCGGAACAAAAGAGCGTATTCTAGCACACAAGAATAGGGAAAAGTTGTACTAATGGAACATAGGAGAAATGTGAGGATTGATGACGATAAGAAACTTGTAGTGTTGTTTTGGTTCAAAATGTTGGCAGTCAAACTTGTTGCAAATACATAAGGAAATTGGTCAACTTATATATCCAAGGGGTAAAATTTTTAATAATAATTATTAATTTATCTCGAGTGTTTACGTCAAATTAAAAACATTGGTTTTCCTTAACCGACTATTTGGAAAATACTATACTTTGACTTCAGGGATGGAATGTTAACATATCCGCGTATCAATTACAGCGATAGCAGACATTTAGAAAATTCAAAGGGCACATATTTTTTGCCTCACTTAATAAAGTTGCCACCATTTCACATATACAGCACTCTTCATAAGCGTACGTGTAAATTACAATAACAATGATAATGCTAGCTATACATGGATACAAAAAAATTGAATAAATGTAATCAGCATATTGATTAAATGGCTCTAAATGTGATTAATTTATTAAGTTGCTACACACTTTGCGAAGCTTTGCTGCGTCAGTTTTCTTTATTATCCAAATAAACCAACAATTTTTAATTTATAACTGATGTAAATATAAATAGGATTGAAAACTTTTATCCCAGGGAAACAAAAAATTGGTATTGTTTATGCTTGAAGTCTTGAAGGAAAATAAACACTTGAGCAACCGCGGATACAATTAATGGCGTTCTGATTCTTTTCCAAAGCACTCCTTTTCTGTTCTACTTGGTCCTATCCTGTTTTAAAGCCCAATTCTTAGATCGTAGGGTCTGAAATAGGTGAATAATAATTGTGCTGACCTGTTTCCAATTAGATGAACACTAGGATAAATAGAAAGCTAAACATATTGCATTAACAGGAAAGTTTATTTTTTTTTAATCAGTCCCACAAATTTGCGATCAGATCTCGTGGACGGTCAAAAGATCCAATGCCATATCCTCAGCTCAAGCCGCCCATTCAAGTCCGAGAGATCTCCTTTGTCCCCTTTCCCTTTTTCATCCTTTCTCTATTCCCGAATGTAAAGAAAACCGTCTCACTCGCTTTCTTTTCCCCCCACAATCCCTCCCACCATCCCCGGAAGCTAATCCATCAGGGATTGGGAAGGAGATAGCGATGCCTGGGGGAAGATAGGGCGGGCGCTGGTCTAGATAGGGAGAGAGGATCGCCCTCTCGATTCTCCGTTTGACTCGTCTGCTTCCCCTTTAAGGCCTGGCAGGGTGGGGGTTCATTGTCTGTTTGGGGGAGATTTCTGGAGAGACGGGGGAAGGAAAGAGGGAGAGAAGATACAGCAAAAAAAATCACCGTCGTGATATGAATGCAAGGAGGGTGTCTGGGTCTGAGGAGTGGTCCATACAGATCGCCCCTGGGATACAGAGGGCGTCAGCGTCGCCGAGAGCCAGCGGGTTAAAGCATCTGGGTGGCTCGGTTTGCGTAGATTGGTTGTGTGATGCTGCTGCTGCTGTCAGCCACTGGCCGCGCGAGCTTAAACCAATTAATCCTCGCCGAGCGGCTAAAGCTTCCTGATGTGGCCCCTCCCCCTTTTCCGACTGACCCCGGCCGGGGCACAAAAAGTTATCGTAGTGATTGGAAGGGGCGGAAGGGGGTTGGGAGAAAAAGTCGTTTTTGGTCGCTCGTGCATCGGATCGTATCTGATTTTCGACGTGTAAACGTTTTTGCTGGGGGAATGATGTACCGAGGTGAAACAACGCCGCGTTCTAAATACTCACCGAGTTAAGCTGGGATATTATTGATCCATACTTCACCATCACAGAGTACTCAAAAAGAGGCCGAAGGCGACAATGGCTGAAATAATTTGGTTCACAATACTTCATGCTCTTAGCCAGTTCTGTCCCCACCAGTCTATAGTTAAATAAGGGTGCAGAGTGGGAGAAGAAAGCTCTTTTGAAGTGAAACGATCTCACCAAAATTTGATAAAGTCTGATAACTTTGTCTCATTTTGTATTTTTGTAAGAGTTATATCAAAAAGTAATGGATTCCAACCAAAATTTGGTTAAGAAATGCAGAGTAAGTTAAAACTAATGCATTATAAAAACTGACCTATTTAAGGGAATACTTTTTATTTCTTAATCGGTTGTTCAGTTTTCAATTACTTGAAGCAAAATTCTAATTTCATATATTATAGTCAATCATTATACTACTCAATTCGAAATATATCCAACCCCATTCCTAGCCAATTGTTTATTTGTTTTCGGGAGTGTTAGTAATGCTACGCCGTTTTTTGAGCAAATGAATGGATCTTGAAATGGGTCAGTCCGAGAACGAGAACAAGAATCGAGGTGAACGAATACTTCGTGGATAAGAGGGGCGCAGAAATTGATGGCTCGTCATTCGAATATAAAAGCGTTGTTTGTTAGTTAGTCATTTATAATTGATTAGTCTACTTTCACCAATACAAGGGTCTATGGGCAAGATACCAGATCTATAAGTCATCATAAAGTAGGTTACAGTTTGATAACAAGATTGGACACATACAAACAGGCGAAACGCTTTAACTTTTCAATAATAATAATGAACATCGTTATTACTATTTTAAACAGTGCTTTGACAAAGTTTTGTAATATTAATTTCATATTCATGGCACGTTAAAAATATATACACGGATAAATCTACCAAAAACTTTAAAAAATTATGGATTATATATTTTAATTCTTTCTAGAGATTAAAATGAATGATCTCCTTTTTGACCATTAATCATAAAGTTTAGTAATACCAGAATAAAAAAATTATCAGAGTATTTATAATTTATTAACATCGCATCACCTACATAAAAATTAATTTTTTAGAAAATCTGAAGCGCGCAGAAATTATTACGAATCGTGTATAAAGGGATTGGTAATAAGCATGGTTTTTGCCTGGAATAGCTATCGCATAAAAATCCTTACGGTGTAACACAATTGGTATATGAGCGATCAGATCATTGAATTGGATAATGAGAGCGTTACATCATCACACTTAGGCCGTATAACTGAAATAACAACCAATTTGGTTATCTCTGCTCTTTCCTTACTCTTATCTGGCTAGCTCCACGGAACGGAAGATTTAGCGGGTACATAGAAAAAATATCCACCATTTGTTTGAAATTTATTCCAAGTTATTCTTTAAACGTATATTGGTTACTTTTTTATGGATTCACCTCAACTTCACAATAGTTATCACCGGGAATGCGGAGGATTGTTAATTTTAATAAATAGACAATACGTGTAAGAAGATGCATATTAAAGAAGTAAATGCATGCTGCATTTAAGAAAGATATAGATGGAAAACATGGAAAAGTTGCAATTGCTGCGTCATTCTGCAAACGCTTAAAAATCGGGGTTAACAAAGATGGCGGACATGCTATGGCCACGTTAAGGCTTCTAGTATAGGCCACCATATCAAGTGCCCTCTCCATCTATCTCAATGGGTTAGACTCAATGCTAACCTCTCATTAGCATTGTCAGAAAAATACTCAATACATACCTTAGTACAGTAAGTACTCGCTGGAAAGTGAGTGGAGTCCTAAGAAAGCTTGTCAAGACCCTCTTAGGTTTTAACTTCTTCGTGAAAATCCATTTTTTCCTCCAGCACAGTCTAATCATGGATCACTACGATAATGCTCCTGATACTTCTGCTTTAAATACAGAAATTTGAATTGAAATTCCAAACTAGTTATTATCAGTCTCACCTAATTTATTATGCAATACAGGAAATCAGTAGGGAGCTGTTGTAATTGAAGTATCAAAAAATACAGCTCTTAAAAAATACGAGTTTATACTTAAAATTAGTATTATTTGGGCATCATTCCAGGTTTTTTACCGTTACAATGTACATTAGTGATTTCGTATCCCACTAACTTTCAATATTTTTCAAATATATTTGCGAAATTAATCTGTCCAACACACTATCTTCTATTTGAAAATAAAATAGAAGTTTTTAGTGACACGAATTCAATGCTTGAATTTCTCAAACCCCAAGAACAATAATTGGGTTAATGCAAACTAAAATGTATGTTTTAAGAAAACAAACAATATCAGGGTTACATTTTTGAAATTTCTCCATGATGGAAATAGACAAAGTTTCGCGAATTTTACTTGTAAGTTTTTATTCACGACCCGAGTTTTGGCAGTAAATGTTTTCTTCTCCTGAATATGTCCATCTTCACCTGAATCTGAATCCATCCATCGTAAAAAAACGTTTTCTGATATCGACTCATTGAATCTGTGTGGTAAGCTACTTCTTTAAGCAAAAGGTAACATAACGACTAAAAAAGTTTCCTTCGCTGGACGATTGCAAAAGTGTAACACAGAGTTTAAATATGAATTGGGAATAAACAGTGTCAATTTCAAATTATTGGCATTTGAATAAATAATTCTGCCATAATTACTCCAAGGATTGCATCCAAGTGCTCCTCAGCATAACTTCATTGAAATTACTTATAGTTATGCGTCCATATCCAGTCACTCATACAGTATCAAACGAACGATCGCAAATATGGATCAAGGGATATTTTGATATATTAATTAGAAGCGTGTGTATACACGTGACCATTCATCGAATGTAAAATTGGAGTAACACATAGCATCGAATTAATATATCTGACAATATCGAGAGTTAAATGAAACAAACATATAAGAAGATTTAACTATAAATAACAAATGAGGAATTTACTTCGTCACATAAATCTCTCTATTAGTCTCGCTGTTATTTGAACATAGGTTTTCGCAACCCATCACGCAGAAGTTTTCCATTTTAAAATTTAAGAGGGATAGAAATACATCACTTGAGAAAAAGTGGAGAATAAATACCAATGACAAATAAAACGAGATCGAGTGAAACTAAGACTGAAAGAGGCTTTCAACGGAAGCTAGGGAGAGGGATGATTCACTAACTTTTACACGAACATTTTAAATAATGATTTAAAAATTTAAAATGAAAAAGAAAGGTCATGTAAGAGGTGTTTAGGTATGTATGCGGCGGAGAATACGGATAAAGTTCAGATAAAGTAAAATATCTTGGAATTTCCATAATTTCTGATATGTCGTGAGGAACACACATACACAGCATATGCGGCACAGTATGAAAGATATTTGGTTTAGTTACGCGTATAATACGAATGTCTTCGGGTGACAAAGTCAAAGAGAGGTTCAACTTTGCTCTGGTAAGGCCACACCTCGAATATGCCGCGAGCATCTTGGACCCTGGTCATAAATATTTAACCAAAACATATTAATAAAATACAAATAAAATCTGCACGCTTCGTTAAAAGCTGCTACAAGTGAACACATAGTGTTTCACAACTTTTGGAGGGATTAAGGTGGAAGCCCCTAGAGACGCGGAGGATAGGTACACGCTAGGACCAGCTTGCTTGAGAATTTTGTGTTTCAGTGCGACACAGACAATATTATTATGATGCCTCACTGCAAATTTAGGTGTGACAGAGGCGATAATATAAGGGAAATACATTGCCGAACAGATAGGTTCAAAATGTTGTTCTTTCCACGCACAAGAAGCGACCACAATAAATCTGGGCTCCATTAAATGAACTAACTTAATAGACGTCACCGATTCACCTCCCGATACCTTAAATTTTTACACGGCTGGTGTCTTAACACCTCCTGCCACACGCCATGCGGCGGCTCGCAGGGTAGTATGCAGATGTAGATGTAGCTCCCTCGCCTTGCGTTTTGTCCACTTGTCTTTTTTTGACTCGAGAAAAGTCGGGCAGGCTTCAAAAGTAGGCGAAGGAAGGGTTTGGAGAATCAGAGAGACATGCAGGAGGAATTCCTTGGAGGACGGTTTCGTTAACGTATCAATGGAAAAAGGGGCGTGTCATGAGTGGGAGGGGACGTGAGATGAGGGAGAGGAGGATTGTTCGATAGAGTTAGACCGAGAACGCACAGCCAAGCCATTAGCGAGCGATGCCATCTGCGAGGGAAAAGGAAAAGGGAAAGGTGGACAAGAAGGAGAGAGAGAGAGAAAGCAAGCAACGTCGATGACGGGGGAGGGAGAGGACGTGACGGAGGTAAATTATTTATGAGGCGATGGGGAGGGCAGAGGGAGGAAGAAAGGGGGAAGAAAGAGATTTCGTACCCCGGGAAGTTTTCCCCTCCCTCCCCTTCAGATAAGCAACTGAGAGAAATTGGCCTCGGTGAAAGGGAAAGATGAGAGGAAGAAGCAGGGTGGTTAACTCGTTCTTCCGAAGGAAAAAATCCACAGGAACGACAAACGAAGGCAGAGGGAGAATAACGGTCTTCCACGTGGGGAAGCGGTCAATAAAACGGAGAAGAAAGATCGCAGGACGAGTGGTGCAGCAGGGGAAAATGATAAGGGAGGAATTCATAAGAGAAAGAAAACGGGATGCGGGAAAGTATCCAAAGTACCTTCCCTGCAGTTTTTAAACATCTTCCATTTATTTAACGAAATACTGTGACCTTTAATTAATCTACTATATAGGCCGATTCAGAGTGCCACATTATGGTTGTCCTTATTTATCTAAAACTTAAATTTCTTTTAGGACACCTACTTAGTTTGTGCCATTAGGTTAGACCATTTAGGTTCTAAAATATTATTGTAATGGGAGAAGATTTGGCACATCGTACTTCATGATTGGTCGTTTAATCCTAAGATTGGTTGACTGCAGCTCTCCACACTTCTGCATCTATTTCTAGTTCCCTTAACTCCTGGTATCTTTCTCTATGTCCTGTCTTAATTATTTGGTCCATGAACTTATTCCTGGGTCTTCCTCTGGGGACTTTACCCTCCATTTTACCCTCAATTATGTTTTTCAAACCCAAAGTGTTGAAATTTCGCCATTTTCACCTATTTTCTGGACATGCTATATGATGACGGAGCGCTCGGCATTTTTGGAACCCATTCTGTCATTACCAAAGACTCATAATGGATTTGAAATGATTCACCTCGAGTATTTTCAATTTCTGCTCATTATTTTACGAGATAAGACCCCGAAAAACGCGCGCATGTCAACCATTTAATACCAGCGTTTCACTACCCAAGGTACTACCTCATGAATTCCAGTAAAGGAGTAGACAACACTTGATGGCGTAAGTCCACAAAATTTGCGGACATTTTTATCTGAACATAAAATATCTATAGTCGTACGAATTATAATCACCTGATCAAGCGATGATTCATTTTTATTGCTGGATTATAAAAAAATATTGATATGCTTGAATGAAGACTTCAATGTTTGATGGAAACATTCAGGAGATATGCTATGTATTTCAGCCAAAAAGAAGGGGAGGAATTCTCTTATATTTCAATTATTAATTGATCTTAATTCTGGTTAAAGATGAATGTTACAACTCCCTTTCACTAGTGCCCACGAATTTATATTCTCTATTTTCATATGATCCCAAAAGACGCCTACCTAAACCAGCCAAGGACATCCCAGTACTTTCGATAAAAAAAATTATTATTATCTAAGTGACCAAACGGTTAAGTTCAGCAAGGAGAAACGACTACTAGTTTTTAGTTTTGTACAGCTCTCAGGACACAACCAAAATATTCTCAAAATAATTCATTTATCAGTTCACCGTAAGTCCTACCTCCTACCGTCTTGTGCATGATTTTAAATAATTTCTTATCTTTTCACGATACGGAATCCTTTTCGACTGATTAGGAACAAAAACTTATGAATTTTTGCAACCGGTATACATCTTTCGAGATAATCCGAGAACTTGAGGATTGCGGGGGGATGTAAAATAATTGACATGACAGAGCACTCAAGTATCACCGTTTCGTGCGTAAGGTCCTCTTTTTCGCGATGATTACCTCAGACCTAAATATCTTTAACTGATTTTTACCACAAAAGATTTAGTAATATCCCAGACAAAAAATGTGTAAAATTTTCTCGGGCTACTGACCGGAATAAATATTTGGATGCTGCCAAAGTTTCCACAGAATACTCTTTCGTAATCATCGGGACAATTATGCCCGGGCCTAATGTGTCCCCTCTTACATAGAATAATAAAGATCTATACTTCCATGAAGAACCAAAAAGTATTACTATTACAGTAAAGAATAGATTCAGCCTCTCCTTAATCCGAGAAAAGTTGAAAAATTGATTTGCGAACGACACTGGCTCTCTTTATTCCCATTCCACACAGCTAGGCTGTACAAACTCAGGGTAACGTACAAAGACCTTTAACTTTTCTTTCCTAAGAAAACCTTTTTTAACTTTTCTTTCCTATTGGGATTCATGGAATATTTTTTCACATCATTAGAAAAAGACCTATTTTTCGTGCCATGAGTCATGCAGTCGTGCAATCTGGCGCTTAGTGTGATTCAATTTTATTGCGCTAAATTCATGCGAAAATATTCGTCTATACCTATGAAAACGAAAATATAGTGAATTGCATAACCTGGATTTTGCGACCATCGACGGTTTCGGTGAAAAATGGTCGTTAAGATTGGTGATCTTAAGACAGGGACTCAGTTTCTAGGAGTAGGTACTCTACAAATTCACGGGCGGCTGTTTTGAAAAAAAATGGTAACTCTTGTAGGGATGGTTTTCTTAAAATCTATTCAGACGGAAAATATTTCCTCATAATTAAGTACATCTTGGGATATTTCAATGCATATTAATTTAATGTACATATAAGGTGAAACATGAATTAAGCGATCACCGACGGCGCCGCTGAAAAATGGTCTTTGAGTGGAGTGGTCGTTGGATAGAAATGGTCGTAAAGAAGGGTTTCACCTTATTCTGAAAGAAGAGGTACTAATTCTTTTTCCCTTCCACTTAAGGGAAAACTTCAAATATTCGCTGCTAAGCAAAGGCGCCGCACAACGCATTTTCGCGCCCTGAGTCACGCAATTTGTCCATTTATTAGATTCAATTTTCACGCGTGTAAGTCGTGGGGAAATTATCGTCCATGCATATCACGACGAAAAATAACCTGGAAGAAAAGAAACTGATTTGTTCGCCGCTTCAGCTTAAGTCAGGTGTCAAACCAAACAAACGACAGCTGATCGATGATTCTGTTTTCCGAAATTGCCACTCCGCTCCTCGGAAACGAAATTTGAAAAAAAATTAAAGACTGTAATCCGGGTCCAGGAAGGAAATCCCACTCTTATGGTTTTCCTTACCTCGACCGTCACTTTTTCGTGATATTTTATCGCGTTTTTTCCACGAGATACCACTCCAGCCTGCTTCAGTCGGATTTCCCAGCAGAGCAAAATGGATACCGCAATCTTAGAAGAGGTAAAAACGGCGAGGTTTCCGGCCTCCTCTATTTCGCCAATCCCCCCTTCACCCCCCAGTTTTGATCCCTACGAGCCAAAGGCAGAGGAAGCAATTTCGCCACCAAAGTCTGGAATTGCCAAGGCTTTGAATGGAAATCGATAACGTTGAAGAGTAGACGGAAATAATTAGGGAAATGGTGTAGGCTGCGGGCAACCGTGACAAGTAGCCAGTTGCACTTAAGAGCTTAAAACTTAGCCTGAATTATCAGGAGTTAAACATAAACAAATATCGTATTATTCACCAAAAGAGTTATTAACTAGGCACTTTAGCTCACTATTTTAACTTTTCCTCACGTTCTTTGGTCACAAAGTATCAATAAAAACCATAATGTTGAGTATTTTTTTAAATTAAGCCACATTATTTCGCCATCTCTGTTGAGAAATGGTAGTTTAAAGTGCTAATTACGGTCCAGATATAAAGCATTTGAAAAAGATTTAGGCGTTATGGAGGAGTGGAATGATAAGCTACATCCCTTTTCAGGGTTAGTTTCCCTGATCAATTAAATTTACTGTATCAACTGTTTAAAGGGTACTAAATCCAAAATGGGCAAAAATAAGTTATTATTTTTGGCAGGATAGAAAAACAAAGAGCTATAGGATACTACTGAGATATCAACTTACAATTAGACGTGTTAAACAAATGAATCACTCCTTAATGGTACAGAGTTCTTTCTACCACTAAGTAGCTCTTAATTTTCTTAACCTGCCAACGATGATAACTCATATGATCCCATTTTTGGACTTAATGTCCATTACACAGCTGAAACAGATACATGATAAAGATAAAATAGAAAAAAGTGTCCCAAAGGGAACAGATAATAAAAGAGGGCTGTAGAGAAATGAAGGATTGAATGACTTGGCATGCCCAACATAAAATTAAATAAAAAAGAAAATATACCATAAGGTAGGGGTAATATTTCAATAATAAATTAATGTGAGCCTTTATAATAGCCTACCAAATAACGAAGGATAAATAAAAGCATTCATATTGGTAACAGTATTTATGGGGAAATATAAACATTTATTTAATTAACAGAACAGTACAACCGGAAATGAAAAAACTGCAATTGAAGTATGCATATCAGAATAACTTAGAAGAGAGTGAACCAAATATCATTTCGTGAACGCTAGGCCTTTAACCCATTCATTTTTAAAATAAATTATAAATCAAATAATGATTTTCATAGCCGATTCCCTTACATTTTAAGGTTCTTTGAAAAATTTCTTTCCTTATAGCAGTCATGACCATAGCGTACAACAAAAAATACCTTTAGAGGAGTCACACGTGCATGGAAGAACAAATATTGTGCCTAAAGAGACCCGTTTTGTCATTTTCAAGCAGTGGAGCGACTGAAACTCAGCTATAAAATAGCAGCTTCTTTGCCTTCTGTCAATAGTCAAAGGCGGGTTTGAAAACAGAGATACACAAAAGTTATGCCTTCAAAGTGGATTTCATGATCTAAAGACTCAAAAATATGTAAAATAGGAGGACCAATTTCGCTCGGTAAGAGGAGCATGGGCAACCGTAGAAGGGAACCCGGAAAACATGAATTGCTGACATTACACAGAGAGAAACTTACTAAGGTATACTTAATACATTGAGCGATACGAACGTTCATTTACGTCATCGTGCCTCCTGGCCATCCAGAGTATGATCGTACATGCACGTCTTTCAAATTTACGCTGGAGCAGTAAAGGCGTGCGTTCATGCCTCCCATTCAGATGCATTGTAGCATGTTGTTCCATCTCTCCCGGTGGCTGGTGGACCCAATTATCACAATAAAGCGTCTCTGAAGAGTGTAATACCACATATTTCCTTATTCTTCTACTACGCTCAGCCTTGATTACGTGCATTTCACATGTAGTTGGTTCCATTGACGGAAGGTATTGCATTCAATGTTGGTTCCAGTCCTGTCATAAGTTTATATATTTGTTCTGATAACCAATATTTAGGATTTCACTCAGTATAATTGTGTTAAATATTTTGTTTTGCTTGTGTAATATATGATCTTCTTATTTTTCTCGATTGTATGTCGAGCAAACTTGAGTTAAGGCATTAAAATTGTAATCGGAAGTATCACTCTTGGGGTCAGGGAAAACGAAAAAAAAAAGGTTTCTACTCAAAGGGTTAAAAATGGCTATTATTTTGACTTTTATTCAGTCAGATTTTGGAAAACTTCTTTAAAAAATTTTTTTTTAAACTTCTTAAAAATTACGTTAAAAGTATTCAATACAATACCTGGGTCAAAGTAATCGCACGAGGAGAATACTACGGGTAGCTCATCCTGGGGAAAAAAGGAAAGGCTAAAATGGAATACTTTGACCTAATTATTGATTACATTGGAGATAAAGAGGGCATCACGTCAAATTGTAGCCTGACAACCGAAATAGCAACCAGATTGGCAATATCAGCCCTTTCCTAGCTAACCTTGCGCCAGCACGACAGAATCGACGAAATAGCGGATGCACAGCAAGATATAAACTCCATCTAAAATATGATTTAATTCTTTCCCGGCGTATTATGCTGATGAAGTCTTCTCTGGTTTTTCATCGGGTCAGGTCGTTGTGGGCCGACGTTTCGATAGCTACCACCGCCATCGTCCTCAGGGCATGTCAGTATCGAAAATGGTGCCTCCTTATATGCCCGGCCGTTTTCGCGCCAAAAACCGCCACCGCGGATTGTTCCGGATGGCATAGTCGGATGCTCCTCATGTGCTCCTTAATATGTGCTTTACCTCGTGTGCTTAACATAGTCTAAGCAAGGACCACCGTATAATATTTGACGACACTAAACTACTTAGCCGAGCCAACGGATACTGGGAACGACTGACGAAGGAAGCCATAGAGATCCGGATGGAGAAGAAATACTTTAACCGGGACACGGGCTACGCTCTAAGCGAGGCTTAGAACCCAGCCCTTTGCAGAATAAAGGCGTAGAGAAAGAAGATCAGCGCTAGCCAATCAGAGCCGACCTGACCTTTTTGGCGCGAAAACGGCCAGGCATACAAGGAGGCGCCATTTTACATAGCCGCAAAACTTTTAGTTTTAAGTTTCTTATTCTCGCAAACAACACTCCCGACACGACGCTACATGTCATTGGACCGGTAGGGGTGAGTCTCGCACTCACCGGAACGGTGTTATCTTTTTCCGCCTTCGGTGCAGTCAACTCGAATCGACGATACTGACATGCCCTGAGGACGTTGGCGGTGGTAACCATCGAAACGTCGGCCCACAACAACCTGACCCGGTGGAAAACCCGAGAAGACTTCATCAGCATAAACTCCATCTGTTTGAAATTTAAGGCTATTAAACTGGAGAAACATATATTGGCTACTAAGTTCATATACATCTACGAAATACCGTAAAAGCCACCACTAGGGTGTGTGGCACAGGATGATTCCACACCTGGAATGCAGCACTCATCCCAGTTCAAATCAGAACCACGCACGTTCCCCCGAATGCCAGGCGCAGGCTAAAAAGCAGTCAAGGCAACGGTACGCAGTCAGACCAGAAACCAGTAGAGGGATTCGTAGAAGAACATGCTATCGTCCAGTACACCACTCAAGATATAACTACTGATTAGTGTTATTAATTAATGCGACAAATAAAGAGCACTACAAGGTACCATGCAAGAGTATATCATGCCGGAGATTGCTTGCGAGGTTAGCATCTACAATTCATGTTGAGATATTTAGCACTACTGAAAAAAACTATTTAAAATAGTCAGTATCCTAGAACTGATCTATCACAACTATTATGGTCCCTTAGTGTACGTGGAAAAAATGACATCTTAAATTTAACGTTTCTGCAGTCTATTTTCTTAATCCTATTCCTGTGATCGTTCCCACCAGAATAGTTAGGATCTAGCAAACTATTTTGAATGTCAGGCAAAAAATAGACTACATCAAACTTTCGTAAAAGATTTAAGTTCCATGGATTGGAGTCGATTTTACCATAGTTTTCACTAATCATGGTCATTTTTATTGATTTAAATTAATAAACAATAGATGCAAGAAAAATTCACATAAAAGAAGTAAGTCCATGCTGACTTTTAGTAAGTTGTAAGAGAAAAAACTTGTAAAATTGCAAAATAAGTGAGTCAGCCCGTGAGCGCTGAAGGAAAATCGGGGTTTAAAAAGATGGTGGACTGGCTACACCCAAGTTACCAATACTAGCATTGACCAACGTACGTCTATATCTACCTATTGCCATAAAACAAATACAAGGGTGTTTGGCAGGGGGTGACTAATCACCAACATGAACTAAAGTGAAGAAATTGGTTTTACCTAGAAGCACCACACTATCGGTATGCGACAGAAACTATTGAAATAATCTACAATGCAACTATATAATCGTGACACAAGTCTCACGCAGAGAACATGCAAAATATAGTGTAAGCACTACTTGGCATATAAAGAAACATGCATTAGGTGGTATATGAATTAATGAGCTACACTACCTGTCAGCTAACCTACCTTAAAGCCTAAACACATCCATTATTGTACCTTATCTATTGAGGGATGGACGACATTTTAATCATTTCTGTCCTACTAATTATTTCAATTTTTATTTTAATGATTTGATCAACCGCAGTATGTAGGATTGTGTAACAACTCAATGACTTCGTTGGACAATAATTCGGTTTTGAAATTACATAAAAGATTGAGTCCATTTTTCAATCGACGCGACGGTCTGAAAGGGATTCCTATCCCGTTTTTGTCGCAAGAGGTTAGTAACACAATTGAAACTCCCATAACGGCCTTTCACGTATCATGCTGATATTTTCTGAACGCGTTCCAGCTCTTTATTGAAGCCTACCTCATAAGGATCCCAAACACTGGAATCGTACTATAAGTGAGGTCTAACAAGGGAGAAGTAGCTGATTTCTCTGACTTTATCGGCGCAATTTATAACAAAATATCACTCGTACCACATCACATTCCCTCTCCATACACCTCAATGATTTGAAGCTATGGAAAAACATGATTTTATTCATGTTGATCTATCATTTTTATACTGAATTTTCCGTTTTCATGTGAACTTTATCTCACTCTTCTCACATTATTCATCAAGAACAAAAGTAAATGAACTTTAGGATTGGCGCCTTCTTATACAGTCATTTTTTCATCGCATTAATACAAATATTTTTACCGTTTGAACATAAACGAGGTCTTGGGTAAGTATTAATGGGGGAAAGGGATGATGTACACAAACTTTCATTCGAGAAGCCCTCCGGGAAGTGTGGAAGGGAGCGATTCTTAAAAAAAGGTGAATTTCCACGTAAAAAAGTTTTCCTCGCGCGTTTATCATCCTCGGAATCGAAATATTTTATTTATGAACGCCGAACAAGTCAATTTATAACGCCAAACGAGCGGAATAATGCGCTAATATATATTGAATGATCGCAGTGAATTGTGGTAAAAGTCGCGAGGGGAACAAGAGAATGCCTTTCTCCGTCTTGAAAAAACAACAAACAAATACATCATGAAACGCTAAGAAATAATCGGGTATGGCGATGTTGAAATTTGAATTATTATGGCATAACTGTGACCTCTTCGAGAAAATAGAATGATAAAGTGTCTAGATGATAAGAGCTGAACAAAGCATTTGATTTGAGAAGTTAAAACAATGATGACTAACAAAAGGTGATGTAATGATCTGTGGTATAAAATAACACAGAACTGTATAATAATTTGAGGCTCGTTATGACGTAGCTATAACACGTCCCGCAATATTGCGGTTCGAAGTCTAACAGAAGCGGAGATATTTTAAAGGGTATTTCCATCACCACTTGAATATTAAGAGATCATTATCATTGGCCATACAATCCTAGGATTGGCTGACTGCAGCTCTCCACGCTGCCTCATCTAAAGCTAGTTCTCTTACTTCCTGGTATCTCTTCATATGTACGTTCCTCTTTATTTGGTCCATGAACTTATTCCTGGGTCGTCCTCTGGGGCTTTTCCCTCTATTTTGCCTTCAATTATGTTCTTAACGAACTAATTGTGTCTCAGGGTGTGTCCAATCCATCTAGTTCTTCTTTTCTGTTTGGTGTTCCATATGGTCTTTCCTCTTCTACTCTTTTGTACACTTCATCATTTCTTATTTTGTCCGTCATTTTCATCTTCAGCATCATCCTCCAGCACCAGGTTTCAAAGGCTTCTAGTCTTTTCTGGTCTGCTTTTCCAGTGGTCCATGCTTCCGATCCATAGAGTGCCGTGCGCCACATGAATTTGTTCACGTTTCCTAGTTTGTAGTGTTATCTTCTTTGAGCACACCAGTCTTTTTTCCATGAACATCGTCTTCTTATCTTGGGCTACTCTTCGCTTGATATCCGTTGTACTTATTCTGTGTCATGTGATGGTACTTACAAGATAGGCAAAAGAATCCATCTTATTCTTCTTTTCTATATGTAGTGTTCCATATGGCCCTTTCCCATTCTACTTTCCTGTAAACTTCATCATTTCTTATTTTATCCATCCATTTCATATTCAGCATCCAACAGTACCAGGTATCGAAGTTTTCTAGTCTGTTCTGGTCCACTTTTCTAATGAATTATTTTTAAAACAATTGTTTTCACGCAGTTTCCTAGTTTTTCGTCCCATATTCTTAGTAGTTGGCACAGGAGTTGTCTTTTTCCCATGAATGCCTTTTTTAGCGATTAAGCGATTATTCATCGCTTAATGGCCGTTGCAATTCTTCCGTTCAACGGGATGGTACTTCCAACATCGGTGAAGGAATCCACTTGCTCTAACTTCTCTCATCTGGGAATGACCTCTGTACTCAGCTGTTTGATTCATTCAGGAGATGAGCACTTCAAATATGGCAAGGAGAGGAGGTAGACTTAGGGTTGGTTAAGGAAAAGGACGGAAAGTAAGAAAAGGGTGTAACGAGAGAGATTGGGGCAGGTAAACTTAACTACTCCGAGACAAGTAATAAATCATTCACTCGAAGGGCTGATAGGCAAAGGGGTTTGCTCAGACATTACCTAGGGCTTATCAAGTTTCCTATCTTGCGGTCTCAACGCGAAACGAATCAAATTGGGACGGTATTGCCGCTTATCTAAGCACTTCTTTTGGCAGTAATTAGAAAGGTATTCTGGCTTCAATGAAAAACAAAAATTACATTTCTCCTCCATTTCACGGGAAAATCAAAGCTCATTAGCCCATGCCCAGAAGTTGTCCACTGCGGTATACCAGAGACATTTACGAGAGCTTTATACCACTCCGTCGGAAGCAAAATTAAGGTTATTAGTGCAATTTTCGCATATGAACAGGTATGCGTGAAATTTTGTATTCGTTAACTAAATTTTTAGTAGTATAAACAGGTGTAAAAAAAATGTATTCCCAATTTATTTTATCGGTATTTTCAACACGTATCCTTATGTAACTTGACATATGTTTCGGAATAATTTGGTGATGTATTTACAGATTTTCTGCTTAATGTGAACTCGTGCGTAAAATATTATTAAAAAGGTGCCGAATAAATATCAAGGTATCATACTGAATGAAAAACTCGTTTTTTCATGCAATTTTTGCCTAAATTTCTCTTTCGGCGCAGTAGTCCTACGTAATAAAAATGCTTTAACTGATACGGTAATTTTTAAATATAGTTAATAACACAGTTATATTACAACTGTACGGCAGTTTCATATGAGCATAGCTATATTTCAGTGAAGAGGGGTTCAAGAACTTTTTTCGACTATATGTACAGCTTTAAAATCTGCACTCGATGATTCATAACTGGCGCTCCAACCACCTTCAATATGTGGGCCCATGCATGTGATTTAGTCATGAGCAGGCTAAGAGTTACGCCAGATGTTTTTCTATATAAACTAGAAATATATACAAGCCATTCTGTTACCATCTACCTTAATTTTAAGATGGCAAAGAACTCAGTCGTCAAAAGAAAAGAATTCGTCCTCAACTCGAAAATAACCAGCAAAACTAACCGCTCCGAAATTCCCGTAACACTCACAATATCCACGATGGAAGAACCTGATTATCTTTCTAGCCTATAAAGATGTGTCGGAGAAAAAACGAGCGTCATTTTTCAAATTAAATTGCCCTTTCCTTCCGTTATCTCTGTTCAGGGGGAAGAACTCAGATGCGGCACCACAACGACTTTGAACTGATTTAGAACCTGAGAAAGGTGGGGGTCTCTCCTCCAAAGTCAAACTACTCTTCCTAGAGACGTGAAAGAGGAGGAAAAAACATATAATGCGCGCGCAGTCGAGATGGCCCTGCTAAACGTATTCACCAGCAAAAATCTTTTAAAAATACATGAATGATAAAGAAGAAGATACGTAGAAAGACACTCACTTCTGACATCGTGCCTAAAAGAAAAAATGAAGTCATAAAAAGAATCTGGAATCTTTACTCGGAGCTCGTCTTTCTTAACTTTTAACGGCGAAAGCATCAAATCCACTAAACGCCTTTCCACACGCATTTGCAGTTAATGTGCTTCATCCAATCCCATTTCATACTTTTATTCATGGCTATAATCCACCAGGACATCTCAGGTTTCAGCAGTTAATCTATAATTCAGGACAGCAAGGAACATCTTTCATCTCTGACTAGAAGGAAAAGTGTATGGATAAGACGGCAGAAAGGGTCAGGTCAACTTTCAACTCTCCCGGGATTGGGGATGGCATCGCGAGGGAACGGAAGATGAACTTTTTCAACTTCAATCAGACCGCTAGGAGGCTGACGTAATAAATTTCACGTTGAGAGGACAAAGAGATCCGGGAGCCGGGGATGGAATGCACGCCCCTCTCAAAACTCCTTAAAAGGCAAAGCGCGGTGGAAAGAATAGGAAATCTGACGGAAAGAGTTGGAAGGCAAGAGAGATAAGGTGGCGAGAAAGGAGGTATGGGAAAGGATTTTGATGTCTTATGAAAGAGAATGGAGACAAGGGGTAGGTATGCGAGCAAAACAGGATTTGGGTGGTCGGATCATTTTTAACACTTGGAGGGTGAACAACATAATATTACGTCCACTTGAATGTTTACAAAGTCGGTGGGAGACGTAAATTACGTCCTGTGGTTTACGGCCAAGGCATTAGAAGCTATTATACAATCCAGCTTCCACACCACTCTGGTATCGTATTTGGTGTCTCATTTTATTATTAGTCCAAATTATTTCACTTGTGTACGATTTTAAGCGAATTAAAACGCCTACCTTTTTTCCTCTGCATAGGCTGCAAAATCACACATTCTTTGTGGGAATACTTTGTTGTAAATAGCAACATTTTCGGCTGAATGGTAAATGTCGTCAAAATAAGTTCTAAGAAGTAATGGCATAAAGTTATATCCTTCTTCCGCTTACATGATAAAGGTCAGATATACTATACGTCTTTTCAAATGACTTAAAACTTTGCGTGTGTGACATTCAAATGATGTAAAACTTTTACATGATTATTCTCAAATGTGAGTCGTTCATTGGTGGGTTTTTGGACAGTACTGATCCTGATCCGTTTTCACTCCTATGAATTTCCCGCCAACGTATCCGTCTTGAATTCCTCATATCGTCTCTCCAATCTTATTTCGTCCAAATTCCTATACTCCTCCTTCCTCTGCAACGCTCCCCCAGTCTTCTCCCCCATATTACTCTCTTCAGCATTCCGGCTCCTATCAATACGTCCTCCAGCCATCTCTTCTGCCTCCTCCGAACCTCCACTACCAGCTTCTTCTCACCAACAATAGCCAGCTCTTCCTGCTTTGTTCTCTCCACCCTTCATTTGTGATATCTCTAGGTTAAAGTAAAAAAATTTAACGCGGAGCCTAATGGCACATAGCACATATATCTCAATAATTCGATTACAGAAGTGCCAATTGCAGACTATAGGCAAGGGAAAAAAAGTACAGAAACTAACTAAAAGTACGACGGATATTTGCTGCAAGAATTAAGGAGAACAGAAAATTTGTCATTACCAGTGACGTGTTTTCAACGTTTTCAAAAGATTTATTCCACTGTAAGCACAAGAGTGATTTAAAACCGGACATTTGTACTTGTAAAGTAAAAAAAACTAGATAGTCGAGAACGTTACGAGATCATAAATTCTGTAAAAAAATTCATAAGGATGCTACAGACCTTACTTTCACTGCTGATGTCAATAACCTTTTGATTTTGCTTACATCACGCTGTATACGATGTTCGGCTTACGTCATAAACATTCCTTAGTCTCTGCTCCTCCCTCTCTCTTCCTCCCTCGCCTCCCCCGCGTTTTTTCCTTGAAATAGTAACCTTCCCAAATATAGCCATGACCTTCCTCCTCCCAACCTACTTCCCTTCTTTTTCAACCAACCCTCTCGTTTTATTCCTCACCACCCTCTCTCTCTCACCTCCCCTACCCACCACCGGTGAGTATAGATTGACAATGAAAGAAATACATAATACCTTGATTACTTGATTAATTGGGACCTTGGTCATAAAGATTTAACCAAAAAAATTAAAAAAATACAATTGAAAGCAGCGTGCTTTGTTAAAATATGCTACGAGCGTACATATATACCCGTATTCATAGTCGTATTCCTGGGGGTTAACTGGGTATCCCCTAGTCAGGTAACACCTAGGGGTCCCCTAAGCTGAGCTATTCATAAACCTTACCTGGGTAACACCCTGCCAGGGGACGCCTGGGTAAGAGATTTGGCAACAATCCCGCGGAAAAATACACATGAACGGCTCCGCCGAATGGTTCTCGATGTATTCGATGCTCATTTTTTACCGTAGCCAAGCACGCTATAAACAATAATATACTATACTGTTTCTAGAGGTTAATGAAAAATGATGGAAGGAATATGAGAGAATATTGATGATATTCCTTAAATATTTATGTAATATGAATGGTGAGGAATATGAGGGAGGATGAATAATTACGTGTGTGAATACAAAAGACGTTACTATGGAAAGTTGTTGATATTATCGTGTACTACCATCAGTACAGTAGTATCAATTGGTCCCACGCGTGGGCAGCAATTAGGGGAGCTTAGGGTAAGCTTCATGCCTTACTCAGGAAATCTAAAGCCTGGGAAGGGTTAGGGGACGGCAGTTCCCTGGGTAACGACTATGAATACCATTTCTGAGCCAAGGAGTTTCCCCACACCTGGAACACCCAGACAACGACTATGAATACGGCTCATAGTGTTTCACAACTTTTAGAGGGATTAAGGTGGGAGCCCCAAGAGACTCGAAGGCTACACGCTACGCTTAGGTTGCTTTAGAATTTCAGAACTGATTGTTTTCAGAGCTACACAGAAAACATAATCATGACGCCTCGCTACATCTCTTGGCCTGTTCAAAGCGATAAAATAAGAGAGAGAAACTGCAGGATGGTACAAAAACTTGTTCTTTATGAGCACAATAAGCAACCACAAAAACTGAGCTCCACTAAATACACTCGCATAATACATGTCACCATTTCACCTCCCAAAAACTAACATCTTTACACGGCTGGTGAACTAACTCACCCTGCCACTCGCCTATACGGCGGTTGGCAGGGTATTATGTAGATGTAGACTAATAATGACATATTTTTGTCGAAACAATAGTCGGTACTATTTAGGTAGATGGAGAAGGCGCTTGCTGTAGAGGTCAACACTAGAATCCGTAATGTAGGCGTGGCTTGTCCTCCGTATTTGTTAACCCCGATACTCCTTCAGCCTATGTAAGCTAACTCACTAATTTGACAACTTATCGACGCTTTCCATAGATAACTTAGTAGGAATCAGCATTAACTTACTTCTTCAATTTGCATTCTTCTTACATATATTTTTTATTAATTAGAATTAATAATAGTCCGCATTCCTACAGAATGCTATGTTAAAATAGAGAGAAATCCCCCCTCCCCGCCAAACAGTCTTGCAGTTGCTTGCAGGACAATATGTCGATGTAGATGTAGAATTCATGGTACTAAGTAGCCAATCTATGTTTCATGAGTTCCTAGGCTGCGGTTCTGAATGATTAACGTTACGCTTTTGTTTCGAAGAATAACGTGTAATTCTCCAAAACCAAAGCGTTACGAAAGCTATTTCTGGCAGAAAGCGTCAACGCTATTTCATTCAGAATGGAAGCCATAGTCTAAAATTTCCAACGGAGTGTGTATTCTATTGCTTTACATCCGCAAATTCATCCAATTCATCGCGCTATTCATACAAAATTAAGGAAAGAGCAGAGATAACCAAGTTGATTATAGTTGTCAGGCAACAGTTTGATGACATAATATCTACATCTACATTTACGAAATACCGTGCAAGCCACCACTAGGGTGTGTGGCACGGTCACAGGCCAGGCATGCATCACTCATCCCAGTTCAAATCAGATCCGCGCACGTTCCCCCGAATGCCAGGCGCTGGCCAAAAATCAGTCAGACCAACGGTACGCAGTCAGACCACAAACCAGGAGAGTGATACGTAGAAGAACATGCTACCATGAAGTACACTACTCAACATATAACTCCTGGTTAGTATAATAAATGCGACAAATAAAGAGCACTACAAGGTACTAAGACATGCTAGAGTATATCATGCCGGAGGTTGCATGCGAGGTTAGTAGGTATCTACAATTCATATTAAGATATTTAGTACTACAGAAAAAACCTATTTAACCTAGTCAGTATCCTAGAACTGATCTATCGCAACTATTATGGTCCCTTATTTTACGTGAAAAATATAACATTTTAAATCTATTTCCTTAATCTTATTTCTGTGATCGTTTCTACCATAATAGTTGGGCTCTAGCAAAATATGTTGAACGTACGGCAAAAAATAGTCTACATCAAACTTTTGTAAAATATTTAACCTATATTATTCCCTTTGAACGGATAGTGGTGAATCGATATAATAGAGAGTAATATCCTCTCCATTCACCTTAAAGGACGGTAAGAAAATGTATTTAACAGTGAGAAAGGAGTTAAAACCAACATCTCAATATTTAGCATAAAAAATTAGTACTTTTCCAGCGAATGTTTCGTGTGAAATTGATTAATTTCTGGTTTCGGTTGGGTGTGGGCTTCAGACCGGGTAGACAGCAGCTAAATATTGAACCCCTCCTAGATCCTCACCAGGAGAACAGAGAGAGATAAGTCCCAATGATGGAAAAAGTTCACGAAGAAACTAAAATTCGGGATCAAGGAGGAGGATGTAGGAAACTGAGCAGTATTCTGAATGAGGATAGCAGATGTGTAAGGTCAGTCCAAAGAGAGAACAAGAAAAACAAAATGGGTATTCTCGGAAGATGAATGAGCAAGAGTGACACAGTGATTGACGAAATAGTGAGGATAGAGTTGGCAGTAAGACCTAGATTAAATAAACATGATATTCGCGGTATAATCTGGGAACTTTGTCCCTCATTTTGGTTTTCAAAGTCTAGCGTATTATACCATTTAAACCAGCATCTTAAGAGCCATTTGAAAAAAAAGGAATTCAGTATCTGTTTTGAGCGAGCATTTTGGACCATGATCACACAGGTTTAACAAAGAAAAGCTGCACACTTCTTTTAAAACTTCTACAAGCAAACGTCAGGTGTTTCTCAACTTTCAGAGGAATTAATGTGGGAACGCCTAGAGACACGGAGGGTACACACTATGCTTAGCTTGATAGAGGAATTCAGAACTGGTGTGTTTCAGAGCGACACAGAGAATGTAATCATGACGCCTTACTGCATCTCTAGGTCTGACAGGAGCGATAAAATAATAGAGATACATTGCTGAACAGATAGGTACGATAGGTACGAAAACTATTTCTTTCCGCGCACAATAAGCTACAACAATAAAAACTGAGCTCCACTAAATACTCTCCCGTAATACACATCAACATTTCACCACCCAAAACCTAATCCCTTACATCTTTTCACGACGGGTGTCCTAACACCCCCTGCTGCAAGCCCGGTTCGCAGGATAGTATGTACATGTTTTGTGATACGCAGTTTCTGTGGAACTACCTTAAGAGGCACATATGCCGGAAAGTTTCATCTCCAAACCCCATAAAGAAAGCTGACGAAAAGAAATCATAATTTTTAAGATTTCATTCTCCCGTAAACGTACCAGTATCCTAGAGGTGTTGGACCACATATCGTTTTAGTACACCTAATTATGCATTGCAAATTGCTTCTTCCATCCTCGGGACTTATCTCTCTGCTCTGCTGAATGGTGAGGACTTGAGTTGCTACTCTTACTGGTTCAATCTTCTAAGGTTTCCACAGGAACCATCCGCCTTTCCTCAATAATTGTCAAGGTTTTCTTAAGCTTATCGTACAGCTCTTGGTTTGTTCTTATGCGGACTGCAAACTCGTTTCCTTATACATATTTATGTCTCAGTATCTTCCTATAAACTTTCCTTATTTATTTATATTACTGAGAATCCCTTTCCCGGCAATTGTCTCTGCCTCGTATGGACAATCTGGTTTAAATAATCTACGTCTACACACTGCCCTACGATCCGTCATATGGGCGTATGGGAGGAGGTGTTCGGACACCAGCCGTGTACAGCTGGTAAAGGGTTAAGGTTTTGGGAGGTGAATTGGTGACATGTACTATGGGAGTGTATTTAGTGGAGCTCAGTTTTTATTGGGATCCCTTATCGTGTGCGGAAAGAACGAATTCTAGTACCTATCTGATCGGCAACGTATCTCTCATATTTTATCGATTCTGTCCTATAGATGTAATGATGTGTCATGATTATTATCTCTATATAGCTCTGAAACACAACAGTTCAGAATTTATCAAGCAAGGTAAGCTTAGCGTGCTGTCTCCGAGGAACTATAGTGCTCGCAGAGTTTCTGTGCAGTGGAGAGTTCCTCCAAGCCTAACTGCCCATGGTAGATGAGCAGCGATTGGTTGCCGGCGTCCAATCCCGTAAACCGGTTCTTAGCTTAGTGCGCGCCGCGTACGAATACTGTAAGTAGCGACCCAAAAGAATCGGCGAAAACGAACCCTATGCCACGCCGAAGCGAGGGCCTTTAGAATAGAAATACTCTGAACGAGAAACTACTATAGATATTGAGTCAAAACTTGCAGTGATTGCAATAGTCATCGCAGTGAGGTAAGAAAGTAATCCCCATCGGTGCAAGTCACCGTGGTTACACGATAAATAAACAAAACTTTAAGTCAGTATTAAAACAGTATTCGTACGGGGTGCGCACTGAGCTAAGAACCGGTTTACGGGATTGGACGCCGGCAGCCAATCGCTGCTCATCTACCATGGGCAGCTAGGCTTGGAGGAACTCTCCAGTTTACAGAAACTCTGCGAGCACTATAGGGGCTCCCACCTGCAATGCACTGAAAGGCCTAAAATTTGCATAATAGGATAGGAATTTGAATGTGAAAGTCTTCTAGCATAGGCACACTTCTAGGTCAGGACATTATTGTTAAGAAAAACCTTTTATCTTTTACTCAAACTCCTATTTTTAGCAGAATCAGTATCGGCGAATCGGCGATGAGTAAAGTATCTGTACCGAAATTTTCCGGAATACTTTTTAACGGCCAACCCCGATTCATTTTGGAACCTACGCTTGCTCTGAGGGGAGTGATAAGGTGCTGAGAATGGAGAAAAATACAGAGAGAGGGAAGCGTCTTCACGGCAGATTAAATCAGAATGGGCGACGGGAGGAGGGTGGGGAGATTGCAGGAGGGAAGGTCTTCCCCTCTAAACGGAACCCAGCCACAGGCTACACTGTGAATAGGGAGAGGAATACGAGGGCTCCTCTGGTGCCATTCCTCCCCCACTACGATTCTTCCTCCCCCTGAAGAAGTAAGCTATATCGCTGTCAAACAAATGGGCAGTTTGCCCCGTCCGACCTTATATACATATATATATTTTTTGCATTTTTTTCTCTTTTCATCCTGAGCGGTTTTTTCTTGTTTTCGTAAAAAAGGGTGAAAATGGAGTAGGAGGGAGAGAGAAGAAAAACCACCGATAGGAGAGCTTGCGGGATGCTGGGTTCAGTCGTGTCTTTTTGCAGTGACTAGTGGAGATATAACTTCGAAAAAGAGTCCGCAGAACAAGTCGATTTTCTTTTTGAAGTTTCGGTAACGTAGTGAAACGATTGACGGAGCCTGTGCTAAAGCTGATGGCTTCCTATGTGCAAAATGTCGCAATGAGCTGAGGGGATGATATATTTTAGTGCAGGAGACTTGGAGAAAAAGCAAAAGGTCGGTATCGTAAATGGGATGTAAGCGGAGGGTTTGGTGGCGCAGCCAACTGCACGCGGAGTGAGTTTAGCTGGCACATGACCTATTTTAGTATTAAGAGTTGAAGGATTTGCCCTTAAAAGGGCACGTGAAGACTCAGCATGGTTAAAATTATTGAATGTTTCATTCTTATTTTCATGAGATAGTTGATTGGTACTAAGGTGAAAAGACGGGGATTAGTGGAATGGTAAAAGGAGGTATATTATATAGGAGTTAAATTATATAACAACGTTGACTACTATCCATGAATCAATTTTGCCTTTCTCAGTGAAGTTCAGCATTAGTACGAACAAATTCAGCAATGCTCACTATCGGGGTAGTCTTTATCCAAGGTGAGTAAAGAGCTACAATAATTTTGTAATAGCTAAAATTAATTTATTCAACATCAACATTGAGCTGGACTGTATACCTCGGCCAAAAACGTCCTTTTAGTTCCTACTTCTGCCGCAACCGAGGGTAAATCTTCGCCATCACCTCCATTCCCCGCCACGGACAACGCCACTGATGGTGTAATTGGAAATGGGTGGTGAGGATGCTGGAGAATGTTCACAGTGACGCTAAAATACACATTTTTCAACATTTTTATGATCCTTAATAAAAATAAATGATTCCTTTTTACAATAAGTGCAAAGATTTTTAGAAATATAACCGATACGCCTCATGGTGATCACTTGAATTTTGACGAATGAATATTTCTTTCGCGGTCGAAATAGTAGAGTAGAAAGCAAAAAGCGAAAAGTTAGGACACTCATTTTAAGTAATAATCTTTATTATAGAGGCTTGGCACACACACATTTGTCTTCAGTGACAAAGCAGATTTGATTAATATAAGCGCTTAGACGTCTGTGGAAGCGATTTCAGCATTGCCATGTACAGCTGCCTAGTAAGTATGGCAATTTTTGGCTTTTTTTATCCTCGCAACCTTCCCCATGAAATTTCAAAAACATAATACTTCAAGAGATAAGTTCATAAGCATCCTTGCAAAAACTGCAATAGATATCTTACATGATGAATATCGCGTATTAAGTTTTAGCGAGCAATTTTTGGAGGAATTGTGGTTTAACATGGATACGCGGATAGAAATCGGGTTGGTGCGGTGACTAGGGTACTGGCTAAACTTACGGACGGCCAGGGTTCATATCCATGCAGAGAAGTATGTTTTTCAGAGGAAACCTGATCCCGATTTGAATTTCTTGTTGAGAGCAGCACTCCGCCTGTTGGATGAGACGTTAAACCGTGGTCCCCTTGGCGCCTTCTGTTGCTATCCACCCTTCCTCCATTACCATTCCCCAATGGCGAATATTACTTTAGCTGTCGTTCGCCTCCCCAAAATCCAATCCAATCCAATGGATAGGAGGAACCCTATATGTTCAGCGCGTATATTTGCGCAGTGACACTTTCTAAATACAGCATGTTGTGGCGACATGCGTCAAAGTATACGCTTTTTGCATCAAGACAAACCATTAGTTTCCCTTCAGACTAGAATTCCAAGGCTATACAAAAACCATTCACAAATAACACCAAAAACTTACCAAGGTTACTCTTTAATCTGCTATTCTCTCGACGTATAGCAATGCAAGAAGTGCGGAACCATTATCTCTTTAGCATGCCATACTTTAATGGCTCCTAATCCGAGAGTCATTAAAGAAAAAATATTTTCAAGAACGCGTACAAAGCGTTGAGAGAAGAAGAGTCCCATATTGGAAAATTCTCAAAGGCAGTAACTTTTCGCGAAAGCTAAAGTGGGTCTTTTTCAATAGATATATGAATCAAGTGAGCGTATTTTTTCCTTATCGTATCGTTTAAATAACACGATCATATCCTGCATTTGTCCTTCCTGACTGATGTACCCCTGCCAGTAGTTCCCACCTGGAGATCCGAATGGTGTATCATTCCATTACCTATCTGTTATTGTCTACACTAAATGTAATGCCAGTATTATTTTTAGCAGTCACTTCTGTCATGTGACAGGATAAATATTCAGCGAAGGAGGAAATTCCCTTGTAACTGCGCTCTGCTCGTGCGCCGCAGGGAAACGGGAATACAGTGATGGCATGTGCAAACTTACCAACCAGCTGAGACCGCCAATGCTCTGTACTCATCTTGGCTTTTACCCACATAAAGCACCTTAAGATGTGAAATTGCACACAAAATCCAATTACTCCGCACCTCAAGTTTCGCATACGGTTACAATTCGTTCAACATCAATATTCCCAGGACGCATATCCGGGTGAACTTTTAATAGAAACTCGAACTATAGAAATTTCTTTAAGTTTGAAGCCAGGTTGATACATTTGGCGTTGGAGTGTTACACATTTCCGTAGAGCTTCTTCTTAACTACGCCGGCAATTATCAAGGAGCGCCTATCACTCAACACGACAGAACTTAAAGCCTATAGCGCATTTGAACGCTTTGACAATGCATCCCATTAGTTTGGAAGCGAGTACTGTAGCGTTCATCCCAACGTTTTCCTTATATATCTGTTTCCAAATATGCCGTCGGAATGATGTAATTTGGCAGTTGCTTAACGAGGGTTTCCGCACAGCTCTAAGGCAAACACCATTGAAGTCCCAGCTGATGAGGTAAGGATGGAGCAGGTCCCGAAAGTTACAAGCTAATTAAGGATACCTGTGGTGGAAACCATCACTGTCAAGTGATGACGGAAAAACTTTTCCATTATCCTACGCAATATCATTTTCAACACTTTTAATGCATCATTCATTTACTATAGTTTGTATAGGACTATGTAAAAATACTCTGTTCGGGATAGCCTCCCCCGGCGGTGCTTTTGCAAAGCGGGGTTGCAGGCTCGTTTATTTATATTTTTTTAAATCACGAAGGATTGCCGAAAAATATAGGATAAACTTGGTATTTTTTCAATTATTATGATAATTTTAAAGAAGGTGTAAATCTCTAAGATTTAACTTTTTAAGCTATACATACACACATACCGTACACCGGGGATATATTTTGTCGTATTCTTTATATTTTAGCAAAATTTCTCGGTGAATATATGAATGTTTCATAAAAACATTCATATATTCAGCCAGAATTTATTGTTACCGATAAGTAACGTTTTTAAAAAAATATTATTTGAAAGGATACTATTTCACTAGATATCTGTTACAAAGTAACTCTTATTGCTGTGACGGTCAGTGTTTCTTCCATTATTGTCTGTGCGCCGGAATGTATGAGAAAGTTGAATTTACATGTGGCTGCTTCTGGACTTAGAGGGACAAAAGAGAATAGATGTGGAACGGAGTAGGTAGAATTTGTACTCCATTTCGCCCTTTGCTAAGGAACACACAGCTCAAAGCTTTTTTGTCCTTCGGCTCACTATTTCTTTGTCCTAGGACCAAAAATCGTTCTTCTCATTAAGCCACCTCCAGGGCATGCCAGTGCCTTGAAAGTGACAACAATATTTTCTGTGTTTAATATAGTTGTGCATATTAAAGTAAAAAAGGATGCTGAAGATAAAATGGACAGACAAAATAAAAAATGATGAAGTTTGCAGAAGGGTAGAGGAGGAAAGGACCATATGGATCACCATACAGAAAAGAAAAATCAGATGGATTGGACACACCCTGAGACACAATGAAGAACGAAATTGAAGGTAAATAGAGGGAAAATAGGTCCCTAGAAGAAGACCTAGGAATAAGGTTATGGATCAAATATAGAGGAAAGTACATTGTAAGGGATACCAGGAGGTAAGGGAACTAGCATTAGACGGGGAAGGGTGGAGGGCAGAGGTCAACCAATCTTAGGATTGAACAACCATTGATTATTAAAGTAAAAAGTAAATTATATTTAGGCAAATTTATCCAATTAATAATATATAAATGTTGAGAAAAAATTTAAAGATGATTTTTTCTTAAGTTCAGGATTGCACCGCGTTTCCAGGATGTGTATGTAGTGATAGCTAAGGGATATACTTAGCGAGTAGCTGAGTTGTGCGCATTGAATAGACAGTGAAAGGCTGAAATTTTAACATCAAAGCTGTGCAATGAAGTGGTTCTTGGAGGGTTGCGGGGGTGGAAACAATATGGGAGGGAGACCAAAACACGCTCCAATCCATCTATATTCGTCTGCTTCAAACAGGAAGGGATCACTCTCGATTCCGAATGCCGTATCATTTTTCACCTTTTCTCATTCCAAGGCCTCTCTCTTTTATATATATATATATATATATATATATATATATATATATATATATATATATATATATATATATATATATATATATATATATATATATATATATATATATATATATATATATAATATATATATATGTATATATATACTTATATACTATATGTCTGTTGATTTTATGTGTTCCTATCCACTTTCTTTCTACCTTTCTGTATAAACATTTATATGAGTATATATATATATATATATATGTATATATATACTCATATAAATGTTTATACAGAAAGGTAGAAAGAAAGTGGATATAAACATTTATATGAGTATATATATATGTATATATATACTCATATAAATGTTTATACATATATATTAATATACATAAAGCTACAAAACTGACTGACTGACTGACTGACTGACTGACTGACTGACTGACTGACTGACTGACTGACTGACTGACTGACTCATCAAAATTCCTGGGCATTTCTAAACGAGCTAGGTGGGTGAAAATTTCAGGATAGAGTTGGAGTCATGTGTCGAGTTGGGAAAAAATCGAAAAAGTTAAAAAAGTCGATTAGGCTTCGATTTATTGCAATCGAAAGCTTTACATCGGATTATACGGGAAAAACGAAAAATTTCAGTGTAGACCTTTTTTCTTTCGTTCATTAAAATATGAAATAATTAAGTTACAGGACTGATTCTTTCACAAATATGAGACTAAATGTTTGAAGAATCTTATTCTTTCAATCGATTCTTTCCTACCTACCGTAAAACTGATATTTTTAAACTTTTATTTGGGATTTTAGAAATTTTTTCACTTTCGTTGCTATGGATTTATTCCATTGTCGGCTAGCCGAGTGTCGATTCAGGTTTGGAACTAAGCTAGGCGGGCCAGTTTCAGGGAAGGTTTATATTTATGTTTTGATTTGGGGTAAAATCGGAAAAGTTAAAAAAGTCGATTCGGCTTCGAGATATTGCAATCGATAGCTTTACATATATGTGTTAGGTATCCTAAGTGAATGAAATTTACTCTTCCCTTTGCCATTTTTCGCACTGCTAAATACTGGGTATAATTTCTTCAAATTTGTCCTGGCCTCTACCGTACCTTTGATGACCAATTTCTACCAACCAAGCTTCATGATAATGTCGTTTTCATAAAAAAATTGAGCAGTTCATGTAGAAGATTGGAAGAGAAAAAAAATAGATCACGAAAATTAGTATATTAAAAATCTCGATTCCGATCGAACTTATATAGTAAAATTCTTCATGTCAGCTCTAAGTATGCTGTACTGAACTAAAATTTCTTACGTAGAAGAGCGTCTTATATGCCACCAAATGAGGTTAGGATAATCTTTCAGTGGTTCCACGTTCGTTTCGGTATACTGACTATAGTATTTTGAAAAGTCGATAATGACCGGATGACATACAATATAAGTTTGTACTAGAACTGTCTGGTATCCATACCTCATGAGGCGCGAGAGGCATTTTCGAGAATTATATTTTTCTTTGCTTGCATGTAGCACGCAGATTTGAGAGCTTTCATTTTTTTCCTCATTTAAAGAGTATCATCATCTAACACTCCCCCCCACCCTGCTTGCAAATTGCAAGAACCCATATAGGCATCATTTAATGGACAGGTCTTATTAATACATCGCTGCTAAGTACTGGGTATAAATTCTTCCACTTCTTCCTGGGCGCTACCGTAGTTTTGATGACCAACATTAACCAAACAATCTTAATGATCTTTTAGTTTTCATTCTAAAGCATGTGCAATTCATGTAGAAGATTGAAAAAGAAAAATTGAACATGAAAATTAGCATATTAAAGTTGTCTATTCGGATCGAATTTCTATTATAAAGTTTTCATGTTAGACCTTATTAAGTATGCTGTACTGAAAGGAATATCTAACGTAGAAAGGCCATCAAATAAAGTTATGTTGAACTTGCAGTGGTTCCACGTTCCTTTCATTTCACTGATTATAGTATTTTGAAATGTCGTTAATAACCGGATGAGATATAATATGATTTGTACTAGAACTGTCATGAGTCGTAGAAGAGTCATGTGTCGAGTTGGGAAAAAATCGAAAAAGTTAAAAAAGTCGATTAGGCTTCGATTTATTGCAATCGAAAGCTTCACATGGGATTATATGGAAAAAACGAAAAATTTAAGTGTAGACCATTTTTCTTTCGTTCATTAAAATATGAAATAATTAAGTTACAGGACTGATTCTTTCACAAGTATGAGGCTGAATGTTTGAAGAATCTTATTCTTTCAATCGATTTTTTCCTACCTACCGTAAAACTGATATTTTTAAACTTTTATTAGGGATTTTAGAATTTTTTTCACTTTCGTTGCTATGGATTTATTCCATTGTCGCCTAGCCGAGTGTCGACTCAGGTTTGGAACTAAGCTAGGCGGGCCATTTCAGGGAAGGGTTATATTTATGTTTTGATTTGGGGTAAAATCGGAAAAGTTAAAAAAGTCGATACGGCTTCGAGATATTGCAATTGATAGCTTTACATATATGTGTTAGGTATCCTAAGTGAACGAAATTTACTCTTCCCTTTGCCATTTTTCGCACTGCTAAATACTGTGTATAATTTCTTCAAATTTGTCATGGCCTCTACCGTACCTTTGATGACCAATTTCCACCAACCAAGCTTCATGATATTGTCGTTTTCATTAAAAAATTGAGCAGTTCATGTAGAAGATTGGAAGAGAAAAAAAATAGATCACGAAAATTAGTATATTAAAGATCTCGATTCCGATCGAACTTATATGGTAAAATTCTTCATGTGAGCTCTAATTAAGTATGCTGTACTGAACTAAAATTTCTTACGTAGAAGAGCGTCTTATATGCCACCAAATGAGGTTAGGATAATCTTTCAGTGGTTCCACGTTCGTTTCGGTATACTGACTATAGTATTTTGAAAAGTCGATAATGACCGGATGACATACAATATAAGTTTGTACTAGAACTGTCTGGTATCCATACCTCATGGGGCGCGAGAGGCATTTTCGAGAATTATATTTTTCTTTGCTTGCATGTAGCACGCAGACTTTAGAGCTTTCATTTTTTTCCTCATTTAAAGAGTATCATCATCTAACACTCCCCCACACCCTGCTTGCAAATTGCAAGCACCCATATAGGTGTCATTTAATGGACAGGTGCTATTAATACATCGCTGCTAAGTACTGGGTATAATTTCTTCAATTGTTTCCGGGCCTCTACGGTAGCTTTGATGACCAACTTTAACCAACCAATCTTCACGATATTTTAGTTTCCATTCAAAAGCATGTGCAATTCATGTAGAAGATTGAAAAAGAAAAATTGAACATGAAAATTAGCATATTAAAGTTGTCTATTCGGATCGAAGTTCTATTATAAAGTTTTCATGTTAGACATTATTAAGTACCTATGCTGTACTGAAAGGACTTTCTAACGTAGAAAGCCCATCAAATAAAGTTATGTTGAACTTGCAGTGGTTCCACATTCCTTTCATTTCACTGACTATAGTATTTTGAAATGTCCTTAATTACCGGATGAGATATAATATGATTTGTACTAGAACTGTCAGGTATCCATACCTCATAGACCGTGAAATTCATTTCGAGAATTCCATAATATTTTTCTTTTCCTGCATGTAGCACATATACTTGAGAGCTTTCATTGCTTTTGTGAGGATGATGCATTCATTTTTCGATACTTTAAGAGTATCATAATGTACAAACCCCCCTTGCTTGCTAACAGCAAGCACCCATTTACTCGTATATATATATGTATATATATACTCATATAAATGTTTATACAGAAAGGTAGAAAGAAAGTGGATAGGAACACATAAAATCAACAGACATAATGGTGGTGTGAAGATGTAAAGATGGCCAATTCCAAGCAGAAAAAATTCGACTGGACCGGGAATCGAACCACGGACCTTTGGATTTCGCGTCCAATGCTCAGACCACCAAGCTACCCAGTCTACTAAGAAACCGCTGGAATCGGCGGGGGGTTTATATGTTCATATATATATATATATATATATATATATATATATATATACACACACACACACTCTCTCTCTACTCTCTACTATATATATTTGCACACTACTCTCTCTCTCTTTCACCGCTCGTCCTCCTCGCTCCCATCCCAGCGTCAAACGGTTCACTTGTCGCCGCCCGGCCTCTCCTCCTCCGTTTTAGCTCCG